>OU744250.1:9377500-10002500 GCA_916610215.1 Omphaloscelis lunosa | reverse complement strand
CAGTTATCGTGCAGCTCAACTCAGAATTAAGGAGCTCAACGATTCGACGAACAATACCAAAGAAAGGACATTTGGGTAGGCCGCATAAATTACTCAAACTGTCAGACTATAATTAGAACTAAGTGAGAAAAAATTAAAAACAAAAAGAAAAAGGAATGACAAGTATATAAAATTCATTAATGTCAATGTGTATATAAAAACCAGGAAATAATCTTGGTTAGAGCATTTCATTTGAGGACCATGTAGATTTGTGTCTGAAATGGTCTTTTGAGGAAAAAACCATACAGATGTGAGTGGACCTGTCCATTCTATGCACGCATTTGTCAGTAATCGTGTAGCTCAACTCAGAACTTAAAAGGAGCTCAATGATTCGACGAACAATACCAAAGAAAGGACATTTGGGTAGGTCGCATAAAGTACTCACTGGATATCTGCCAGATTATCATTAAAAGTAACTGAGAAAAATAAATAAATATATATATATATATATATATGACCCACATAGTCCTCACATTCACAATAATAAAAACAAAAAAAAAAAATAAAAAAAATATTATACTTCACAAAGTAAATATTCATGTCATTGTGTATATAATTTTAAAGTTAGCAAAAATAAAAACAAAGTTCCGAAAGTAAAACATAAAAAAACAATAAAATTGGAGCAGCTCAATCCCATGCCTTTTTGTCCTCAATGTAATCTTTAACGGCATAAAAAGCCTTCTGGCACAACTTGCGTTTAGTAAATGATTTGAATTTATTAAGGCTTAGATCTTGTACGTGGCTTGGAAGTTTATTATAAAAGCGTATACATTGACATCTAAAGGAGCTACCTATTTTCTTGAGCCTTGTTGTAGGTACAACAAATTTGTGTTTGTTCCTAGTATTCCTTAAATTTATCTCTGAGAGAGTGTCTCGGACTTAATTTATAAATTGATCGAACAGCTCTTTTCTGCAAAACAAAGATAGTTTCAATGTCGGCGGCATTTCCCCACAACAGAATACCGTACGACATTACACTATGAAAATAACTAAAGTAAACTAAATGGGCTGTCTCTATGTTAGTTAAATTACGAATTTTTCTAACAGCATATGCTGCGGAGCTTAGCTTTTTTGACAATTTATCTATATGTGGGCCCCACTGAAGCTTAGCATACAAAGTTAAGCCCAAGAATACTGTGCTATCTTCAGAATTCAATTCTTCGCCCTTTATCAACACTTTAGTTTTCACCTGCCTAACATGAGGTAGGGTAAACTTAATGCACTTAGTTTTTTTTTCATTCAGAAGTAAATTGTTAACATTGAACCAGTGAACTACTTTTGAGATTGCGGTATTTACATCGTCAGTAACTAGCTGCTGACGTTTAAGTTTAAACAAAAGTGAAGTGTCATCCGCAAACAACACTATATCATGGTTATCCTTTATGAGGTAAGGCAAGTCATTAATATAAATAAGAAACAAAAAAGGACCAAGAATTGAGCCTTGTGGGACTCCCATTGTTACTAAAGATGCGGGAGATATTTTTCCATTAACGTCAACGCTCTGAATCCTATTACTCCAGTATGAAGTAAGAAGATCCAGAGCGCTGTTCCGGATCCCATAGTGGCGGAGTTTCCTGATTAACGTGTCATGAAGAACGCAATCAAATGCCTTGGACAAATCACAAAAGATGCCCAAGGCATCACATTTATCTTCCCATGCATTATAAATGTGACCTAAAAGTTCAACACCGGCGTCAGTAGTTGAACGACCCCTTGTAAAACCGAACTGTTTGCTGTGTAATAATTTATGTCTATTAAAAAATCTTTGCAATTGCTCTAAAATTAATTTCTCAAAAATTTTACTAAAGGTAGGTAGTACTGAAATAGGTCTATAATTTGTGGGGTCTGATGTACTACCTGATTTAAACAAAGGTATAATTTTACTATTTTTCATTAGATCAGGAAACTCCCCACAGTCGATACAATTATTAAAGATAAGAGCTAAAGTAGGTGCTACAATGTCAATAATAGACTTGGCAACTTCTACAGAGTTACCCCACAGATCTGCAGTCTTTTTTACATTTAAAGTGTGAAAAGTTTTTATTATGTCTCTAAAGGTAATATGTTCAAAAAGAAATTCCGAATCGCAAACATTAACATTTTCCTTTAGCAAAGACACAGCAACAGAAGGTGATGAGTTTAGGAATTTAGTAGTTGAAACGGGAATATCTGAAAAGAAATTTTCAAAGGTCGCGGCGACTTGGGAGTCTGATTTTATTATGTTGTCATTAATAGACAGGCTGTAGTTAGTATTTCGGTTATTAGACCTTCCCGTTTCACTATTTATAATATTCCAAATCGTTTTAATTACATTATTACTATTTTTAATCTTCGAACTCAAATAACGCGACTTGGCCATACAACAAACTTTTTTAAATAATTTTGAATAATTTCTAACATATAAATTAAATTCAGCTGTGTTTACATAAGTCCTTTCATTGTACAGCTCATAAAGCCGTGTTCTACTTTTATGAATACCAAAGGTAGCCCAAACACTAAAAGATGGGTTACTATTAACCGAGATAGTCTTGGGAAAAAGATGGAATTAAATTGCTTACAGTATATATGAAAAAAATCATCATATAGATAATAAGGATCAGCATGAATAGACAAAACTGGTAATTTATTAATGAGTTTAACTTTAAAATTTTCCAAGCGACTTGCAGTTTTGGGGTTAACAGTGATATCCTTTTTAGCCACTTTGTTGTTTTGGTTTGGGATAGTAATCATCTGCCCGCAATGATCAGAGTCTAGTAAATTTATTATTTCTTTGTGGCTTGGTATAACATCTGTATAAATATTATCTAGGCATGTGGCACTAGTCGGGGTTATTCTTGTGGGCTCTAAAAATAGGTTTACAAGATTGTAGGACTGAAACAGACTTATTATTTTACTACAAGAACCTGAATTTTCTAATAAATTAACATTAAAATCACCGCAAGTAATAATGGACTTATTTGAGTTACAAATCTTGTGTAACACTTCATCCATTACCTTTTCGAAGCAGTCATACAATCCTGAAGGGGGTCTGTACACACTTAATACAATAAACTGCTCCAATTCTATACAGGCTATTTCAACTGTTCGCTCAACAGATAGGCTCACAATATCCTTACGGTCTCTATATTTAAGCTGGTTACTTACTAAGATTAATGAGCCACCATGTACAGCATTTACTGAATGAACTACCTACCTGGTGATTATTAAAATCGAACAAGAACTGGTGGCTTTTAAGCCAATGTTCTGTTATACAAAGAATATCAATACTGTTAAAATTCATAAATAATTCTACTTCTAAATCTTTGTTCATAAATCCTTGAATATTTTGATGCACCAGGTTAATACTATTTACAGATTTTAAACTTTTATTTGATTTTATTTTGCAATTCTGTACACTATTGCTAGAGGTTGCCTCTATTGTCTTAATTTCTAATTTAAATGATTATCAATGTCAATATTTGATACCAAGTTATTGGCTGAATTATTTGACATGTTATTATAGCATTTCTCAATAGAAGCAATTTGTTTAGCCAAATTCTTGGCTGTAATAGAAAAGTAATATGATAGCGACACAGCTATCTGTCTTTTACAATACTTTGAAAGATAGTACCTATCCATACAAAATCTATCTTTTGTCAAATAAAAGTGGTTACCAACATAATTGTTAGTGTCAATTAAATGGAATAAATGATTATTACTTGTCAAATTATGGGTTTGTGGAACCTACCAATGATTAATAGATTCATTATTTCTATTATCGCTAGGTAAGTATAAATATCATTCAGCTAAGTTTTGGATTGGTAATCACTCCAGATAATTGCTATCCTACTTTATGTTCTGAAAATAAAGTAAGCCATTAAACTTTCTCGTTCGTGTTTCACGAACCTATAATAAAAAATTGTTTCATAAAGAACTTAGTTATTTCGGGAATTATTATTTGTGCCCATAAAGCTGGTAGACTGCGCCATCTGTTTCATGAGATAAAAACTAAAACCGGGCGTAGTTAAAACCGTGGCTCATTTGTTTTATCGCGTCCCGTGTCTTTCGAACCGCAGCGTAGGGGGAGACAGTGTAGTGTACACATCACACAGTGTTTTTTTTTTTCTGTTAGAAACAGATGAATGTCATGGTTCTAATAAAATTTACGAAATTAAACATGCATATACAAATATTAACAAACCCGTTGAACTAACCTTGCCTTTTCCCATGGTTTGTACGAAAACTTATTTTTGAGAATGCTAGTAATTTATAACTGGCGACTGTGTAAAGCCAAGGCTAATTGTTACCTATAATTATGATATATTTTATACAGAAGCTATTGGTAAAGGTTTATTAATAAACAAATAAAACTTTACTAAGCCATTTTCACGAATTCGTTCTCGTTCCATTCTTCAGATAATTTGAATACACTTACATTCCGCACATTATCTTCTAGGAACCCGCCGAGTAACTCCTGTAGCTGGCTAAAGGTGGGCCTGCTCGTGGGCTTCTGCTCCCAACACTTCATCATAACGTCGTACAGGCGGTCGTCCGCGTACGTCGGTTTGGCTAGACGCTTCCTGTAACATTAATTAAAGAGTTGTTTATGCAATTTATGGAAGTTGATTACATACCCACGTTTACAATGCAAACAAGTCGATTCCCGTAAAAGGAGTTAAGGAGAAATCAATCATGAGTTATTGCATATTATTATTCTTTTATATTACAAAAATAACTATTTGTATGGGCGTAACTTGCATAGGGGCATGGTTTAAAGGCATATATGTTGTGTGAGTTGTATGGCTGTTAATTATTTTGTCTACAATAACCGCACGTCTTTAATTATGGCTGACTAGTGTAACTGCTTTGGCCATAATTGTGTTCTTCTTCTTTTCGTGTGGTTAGTGGTCACCAAGAGGTGAGTGGTGAGCGGTGGTCAATTGTGTATAAACATAAAAATTGCTACTACAAATGAAATTGCCTTTTTTACTCCCTGTACTGAGTAAGCTGGGATATAGGTAGGTACATAGTGTATTGTCAACATAAATATAAAAGTGAAATATCAAGTGCTCTATTTACCCTTCAGATAGCCACTGCAACAGATCAGCTGGGCTTATGTTCGGGTAAGGAGTCTTGGCGAGAGAGAACATCTCCCACAGCACGATGCCAAACGACCACACGTCCGACTGCGTTGAGAATATGCGATCCGTCATACACTCGATCGCTAACCATTTGACAGGCAGAAGACACTAGAAATACAAATAAAATTATCATTAAAATTATAGTTTCCAACTGAGTAAAAAGTCGAATTAGGTTGCGAATGGTAAATGGCATCCGCAACATGGAGTGTCAAGACAGATGAGTCGATAACGTAACCAAGCCATAGGGCTGTTGCAAATCAGTAAAAGGATTAGGAGTAAAGAACAACTGTGGATGATAAAAAGTCCGATACTTTTAGGCATCGGATTTTTCATCATCCGCGAAACAGAAAACGACAAGCTTTCCAAGAAACGCCATAAGGTCTTAATGCCTAATGCCTAATGCCTTAATGCTTTAATGTTTATACGATGGCAGTGACTGAACCCAGTGACTCGGAATTTTATACCCAGTTAATGGGTTCATGAAAATCGGCAGTAAGTCAGGCGGGGGAACTACTGTGCCCGAAAATAGACGGGTAGGTTAGTCAATTGGACTGATTTGAGGGCGTGAAATCAGCACTGGATTGGGTTGAAACTAGTATCTCCACGAGCCTAGTTGCAACTCAGCGCTGGATTGACTTACTGTACTGTCACATTACTATGGGTTCATCTAAACCTGCCTTAAAAATAACAATATGTATATTATAGTATATGTATATATTGATATTCAACAATCCCGCAGAGATTTTGGCCGTGCGGTTGTCCTGTAATTCAATCGGAAACCGTTTCTAGGCCTCGATGGAATATGCAAACGTATTGTCACTTATATACGTAGGCAGTTTGCCGGTAACGTCATTAAATCCGAGTCTATGATTGGAGGTTAACTATCTTTATTAACTGGGCTCGATTTCAATTTGACCATGACGATGGAGATGTCGATGACAGATGGAGAAAGATGAATGTTATTTACTTTTATATTTCTAACAATGGGTTGCACATCACAATGTTATTTTAAAACAGTCGAAGCCAAAACATTGTTTGAAATGTTTGCCTCAATTCTATTTTATTGTGCTTTCAAAATATCTACGTCAGTATTTTTGAATTATGTTTAAAATAATACATATCTAATTTGCGCAGTTGCTGTTTGCGCTATTTGTCTTTGAAATTGAACATAATAAGTGTTTACTTTCAAACCGACCTTGACGGATGGTAAAGTTATTGAAGATAAATATCTGAATACTCACGTTTTCTTTCTTTTGATATTCATCGTTTTTGTAAATGCTCCTAGCGAGACCGAAGTCGCAAATCTTTACAATGTTGTCTTCGGCTAACAACACGTTTCTTGCTGCTAAATCTCCATGTAGCACCTGAAATTTTCAAAATTACTATTAAGTTTAAGTAAGAAGAATTCGCTTCTTCTTCTTTTTGTGTATCGTAGTTCGTGATGATTTTGCGGTTGAGTATCAACTTGGAAAATTTAACAGTATGGACTGAAACTGGCTTAACACTTATGGGTCAGTTTACATTTTCTCTTACATTTCTTTCTAAAACAAAGGTTAATTTACAACCTTAAATCGACTTTTATTTCACACAGTTAAAAAGTAAATCTCTTTCATAAAAGTAAATCTTGATTTCTTTGAAACTTACTAACCTTCCTACTAGCAAGATACTCCATGCCGCATGCGATCTGGAAGGCCCACGCGAGTAAGTCGCGAGATGTCAGCGGCCGCGGGTTGCGTCCGTCGAAACTGTAGTCGCTCTCGTAGTTTGTACGCCACTCCGGTTGTACGTAGCCCTCCGATACTGGAAGTAAATCCGTAAGGAATGTATTAATTTTGTATAATCTTTATTGCACACCTGAAAAACACTCATTGATTATTATACACAGTACTACGGACTATCAACAAAGGGCGGAAATTCCTTAAAGTGAAGTATTGCTCTAAAAGAATCTAGTCAAGGCTCATCAGTAGATCTATACAAAAGCTCCTAAGCTTTTGTGATTGATTAATAGAAACAACAACGGCCAACGGAAGAGATTAGCACGAGATTTCTTAACCGATTAGGCTTTCAAAGCTGAGTCTGTAGAAGTAAGTCGACCAAATAAATTAATAAAAATGATCTACGCAACGCCCCGGGTTTTAATGCAAACATTTAACGTAGGTACCTACATAAATAATTAAAACTCATAAGAAAAAGGTCGAGCCAACATACGTCAGTAACGATTCTAACCGGGCTCAGAATAGAAACCAGGACAACCAGTGAGACTGCGCGTGTTAATCAAAGTATATACATTATACCTATGATTTATACATTTCCATATAGGTATGTCACACGTAGAATTCTTATTGTAAGTAAGCTTGGATGTGAATGCACAAGTTTATTATCCTCCTAAGCCATTTAGTAAAGAGAGGTACGTATTTGTGTTTGCATACCTGCAGTGAGTATTGCAATTGCATATCTATATACATGCTGACTATATTCAAGTCGTTTTTCCAACGTGGCTATCACTTGGCAAGTATTTCAAAGCTACTAAAAAAATATATGTCCCTACGAATTTTACGAACTTGATTTATTTACATAAGATATTGAAGCAGAAATACGTCAACGCACGTGCAGCTAACACCATGAACATTATCCTTATAAACCACTGATTAAAATATTTATTAGGTAGTCATACACACGTATACCTACATAACATAAAGCTAGACATTAAATCACAAGGCAGCTTTTAGTCCTACGCAAGTTGAAAGTCAATTTTCACTCCTTGTATCTGTTGTATCGACCAAGGAGAGAGTTACTGCACTTACTCTTTAAATAATCAAATATGTTCCATTCTTTAGTCTAAACATTGGCAACTTGCCATTACAAGGAGCAGTTTAACGAGTGTTAAAGTCACAGATAATATACTAGGTTAAAGTACTCCAAACAATGCTGTCGATATCCGTGAGACATAAGCGTAATTTCATAAAAAAATATTTAATGCGCCATTTTATGCACAAAATAGACATCAAACAAAGTTACATAAAAGATAAGGTGAATGCAATTACTCACTATCACATTGATAAATCAGACACCGGTATAAAACTGTGCTTACATAGTAATTACGACGAAGCGACTAAAACACAGTGCGGGTGCAAAATTAGTGCATGTGCCCCGAAAAGTTACCTTTTACGAATTCCACTTGGTGATTATGGTTTGGTTTGTCTGACAAAAAAGGATAAATATTAAAGACATTGTGAACGACTATGAAAATATTCGTACTTCTAGTATGTCGTAAGGATTAGATATGCCTCGATTAGGTATGATAAATTACCAAATTCTCCAAATTACTCGAATACCTACCACTCACGAAAAATATATACTGTTGAGGATTTTCTTTCGCGTCATTGAAGGATTGAAACAATTATTATTGTAACTAGCAGCGCCCTGCGGTTTCACCCGCATAAGTCTCGAACCCGTGGGAATATCGGGATAAAAGGTCCTATGTCCTTCTCCAGGTCATAGTCTACCCATGTACCAAATTTCATCTAAATCCGTTCAGCAGTTTTAGTTTGAAAAACGTAACAAACAAACAAACTCGCTTCCACCAGCGGCTTCGCCCACGTGATATCTTTATAAATGATAGCCTATGTTACTCAGTGATAATATAGCATTATATTGGTGAAAGACTTTTTAAAATCGGTCAAGTAGTTTTTGAGTTTGTTCATTACAAACAAACATACAAAAATAAAAACTTTTCTGTTTATAATATTAGTTTAGATTACTTTTAGGATTATATTGCCGAAAGGTAACGGTCGTCATCAATAAGGGAGACGACTAAAAGGAAGGATTTCTCCACGTCTCAATACCCGACTATTAATTATTATTCTTAGCTTCTTACGTAGCTCAGAAAACGATTACGTTCAAAATAGTACCAGCTCAATAGCTTCGCACAAATGCTTTTTGCTCCATCTAAAATTCTAAACCAATCAACAGCAGTACACCTACGCGTTTTTCCAGTTTTTATCCTTCCATTATTGTATTATCAAAAAATATGATCAAGCAACTTTTTTATCGGTAATTGTGCTTAAACAATCTTACTTACTCATACAAAAATTAAAACGTAATTACCTTTTCTTGTGGACCTGTTGGTGTTGGCACTGTTGACAAATGTGTGATCGGTATCTTGTGTACTGGAGGCGAAATAATCTGAGTGTGCACTGAAAACAGTAATATGTCTTAAGTCAGAGGATGTTTTCGTGTCTCGAAGATATATATGTAGGTAAAGCTAAAAAAAAACAGAAAACTATTTTCGGTTATCGATTTTCTGGCATTAACGCTTATTCTTACCCAGTACTGCCACTGCTGCAAGAGAATCCTCTGTTAACTCTGCCTAGATTTTTTTCCTTATTATCGGTCAGTTGATCTATGAAGACTTCGCGGTGCCTCTGCATATAATTGTGTATGTTGCCGAATTTGCAATATTCTACAATCACTATCAACTCGCCTGTAATCACAAACAACCTTCAATTAGGAAAATTAGCACATCATTGGTTGCGAATTCATATCGATCGATGATAACAACAGCTCTTTATAAGCTAAGCTCTAAGAAAAAATACAATTACCTTGATGGAACAAACGAAAAGTGACTCAGCAAAAGGCATTCAGAAGACCTTTACGTAAGCATGGATAAGATTATTTATGCTTCCTAATGATGTTGTTATAAAATGCCTAGACAAGTATAAGTTATTTGCAAGATTATAAAAGAACATCAATTTTATAATCCTGCAAATATACGCGTCGACTTTAGAACCTCCTCTGTTTTTTCAGTGGTTAATAAGAACATCAATTTTTTTCTCATCAGTTAAAATTCCAAAGATACTGCTGTTTCATCAAATAAAATTATATTAATGCTAATGGATTTCGAGTTGCACAACTCGTTCACGTTCATATGTAGTTTGGACAAATATACAGACGAGACAACATTGTAAACAATAAATTTTGTCTAAAAATCTACAAATAACATCATCTTACGTTTCCCAACATGTTTCGTGCATGCTCCGAGCAGGTTCACGATGTTTATATGTTTCCCCAAGTGCACCATTATTTTTAGTTCTGAGGCCAACGCTTTGATATACATATTGTCTGCGGTTTTCTTCACCATTTTCACGGCCACCTCGGTTGTTTCTTCGGCGTTTATGATTCCACGTGCATCCGCCTTATATACGACTCCAAATGCACCCGCACCTAGCTGTTTACCTACAACACACATTTGCATTATTTTACTTATGTTACACTATAACAAGTAAAAGTATGACCCTTTCCCATGGAATAAGACATTAGGTTTCCTTTTCCTGTAAAATAACACAGGTATTGATAGGCATCTGATTACGTTTATATTTTGTCATGCCCATATCTAGCATTCTGTTTCAAAAATAAAAATGGCTGTAGTAGGAAACTATATAAGGCTAGTATGATATTTCTAAATTAATTCACTGAACTGAAATTTTACAGTGCTGAGAACACATACCTACTTACCTTAATTTGCTAACGTATTTATAACATTGGAATTTTATTCTGAGTACATACATCACCTACAGGAAAAAAAACATGTTTAGCAGTATTATAAACTTACCTAGAATTAATTTGTCTCTAGGAAATTCAAACTTTTCATCGTATGGCAACAATTCAGCTTGCTCGTCGATTCCCAGGTCAGGATTTAAAGATTTAGTAACGCCTTCTTTGAAATACAGGAGGCCAGCTGCCGCGAGTTCTTTTCTGAATTTCGAATCTTTTCGAACCTTCCAAGTCAGGTATAGTACCACGAGGATCAAAATGAAGATAACCGCAAAGATTACGCCTAAATACTTTGCGTATTTCTGTTCTGCTGAAAGGTGTGATTTTTTAAAATTGTGCATAATCCTACTAACAAAATCTAACTGAAACCAAGGCAAGTTAATTGGATGAGGCCGAAGTCCCGAATAGCCTTCAAGAGGTTTGGGATCTTTATTATCATAACAGTAAGTTGTAGGCTGACGCTCGTTGAATGAATGTTGCACATTATACCTAAGTTAGTTTTAATTATCATGATTTGTCAACATCAACATCGAGGCAACACAGGTGTTCAGTAAATAAAAAATAAGTGATAATTATTATTTTAAATAAAACTTCCACCAATAAATTTTTTGAGTGGAACCCATACCTTTCAGTACAAGTGTATAAACCCGTGTCGCCGTCAGTGCATCGTTGGAGGCTAAACATTCATAGACTCCCTTGTTTTCGTCCACTATTTGCTTTATTACTATCGTTGAGTTGATACTAGTCCGATTTATAATTTCCGTATAAATTTCAGCGTTCGTGTCATTTCCCATTAAAACTCCATCCTGATAAATAAATAACAAATATTTAAAAGTCAAACAATTTATTCAAACGACATTTTGCTATCTGCATAACAGTTTGTCATTTGTTGAAGACTAAAATGACAAATGGGAATACTACATAGGTCCTTATCCTAAAGCACGTTGAGTAAATCCCACAATGTTACGTCTTTACCTTGTGCCACTCTAGTTTGGGCGGCGGCACTCCCTCAGCTTGACAAGTGAGCTGTACCGGTTGGAAAAGAAGCACCTCTAGGGTCTGGTCCACAACAGGATCGTTTATCTCCGGCGCTTGAAGAGCTGTAATCAAATGTAATCATTAGAATACAATCTTATAGCGGGTATTTATGACGCAATAGTTTATACAGGAATGCACACTTACGAGCAACTGAAATATTGATAGTTTGAGTTTCATAGGAGCCGTTCAACCTTATCCCCCGACAACTATACGGGCCACTTTGGTACAATGAAATGTTTGGAAACTTCAGTTTGGCAATAAGCGAAAACGCCTGTTTCGTATATTCCACTGCAACTGTTGACAATAAGGAAACTCGTATGTAAAACAATTAATTAAATGTGAGCTCAGACGTCATTCGTGAGTATTTGTGACGATTTTGTTTCATTAATAATAATATTGAATTTCTGGGAACTTACCAGTTCCATTCAGATCTTCGTCATCTGACCCCATCCAAGTTACATTATAGAAATCATATTTGGACGCAATACATGTGATAGTAACGTCCTGGTTTTGCGAGAACCATGTCTCTTGCTCATTTTGAATGCCGAAACCGTTGTTTATCTCATAAACAAGAAGTTTTCTCGTTTCCGTACTTTCACCTTCTGAGTTAGATGCCTTACATGACACATTACCAGACGCGTGGACTGGTATGTTCATGAGCGCCGTCTCTTTATATACTGATTCCACTTGTATAGATGAGCTCGGCTGAAAGAGTGAATGTTTGTTGAAACTATTATACCTACTTAATATATTTTTCACTTCACATGCTCATATTCGAGGTTATGCATGAAGCTAAGAATCAACCCCAAACATGTAATACTACTAGCTTCTGCCCGCGACTTCGTTCTTGTGAAATTTCTTGTTCTCCCTTTGTTTTACGCTTACCGTTCTTTCCGACTTTTTTCTTTTTGCTTGCCACCTAAGGGTCTCATCCTGATGTTAAATAGTCTATAACCTTTCTCAAGAATTGGACTATAAAAATGTAAAAGAATTTTCCTATTGTTAGTTCTAGAAATTAGCACGTTCAATCAAACTATTCAGCTTTATTATTAGTGTAGATAGGTATAGATAGTGATTGAATCTAACAGCATCGTAAAAAAATACCATTCTTATCGTCAAAGAACCCCTCATTATAACGAGTAATTTACCATTGTCTGTGATTCCTCGCCATCAGAGAATATCCAAATGATGTCTGGCAGGGGAAACCCTGTCACCACACATCTGAATGTTACCATTGTATTCTGCATGCATTTCTTATCTTCATCGGGTCCAAAGTCGATAATTGGTTCTCCTGTGGGGCATAGACAGTATAAAGATTGTATATTACGTAATTTATGGTAAACATATCAAATGTAACTATATAATAGTCTATTCAAAATGTGTATTTATTTTTTATATAGAATAATCCTTCTTAAATTATACTTAAGATAATTTTTTAGTGGAGACGTGACTTTTAATAATATCGAGAGTAGGTAGCATTATTAGGTTAGTACGAGACTTTTAGGGAAATGAATAGTCGAAGAAGGCTCCTTAAATTGTACGTTTATTTGCATTAGTATTCCGAAAAAGTCACAAATATAATAAAAATAGAACTTTAGTCTATGATTTATTGGATCTTTTTCTATCCATATATAAGACAGTTGGAACATTTTCGCTCCATTATTTTTTTATTCGAAAATCATGTCTTTTTTAAAGATTATTTGAAACAAAAACAAGATTACTCGGCTTTTATGTCTAAAATAATTATTGACAGTATTGTTTTTGTTTTTGTGTTGTCAGTATTTATATTGACTAAAATATAGTTTATTATTCAGATATAAGATACTTTTCTCTAGATCAAGTATTACTTTAGTTATAAACGAAATAAGAATTGAGACTGACGATATTTAGTTCCGTGCTCGAACACGATCAAAGAGCGCACGCGATATTCAATTTTATTACTGATGTGTTAGCGTTTAGTACATAGTGGACTGGTGGGGTGCATGGGGGCGGAGTTTGCGTCGAAATTGTCTTTGGAGTGCCTTGGTCTTAAGTGCCAAACAAATAACGAAACTTATATCTATATCTCACCTTTAACTCGCAGGTCGTACGTATAACTTTGATTCAAGTATCCGTTGGTTGCGACTAACGTATAGTTCCCGGAATCTGTGACATTTGCGTTGAAAATAGTCAACATAGCGTCACCAGTACCGCTATGTCGAGTTGCAATGTATTTAGATTTGTTTTGAGGCAAAGTCAAATTGTTGCGTAAACTGAAATGTTAAATTGTTTGTTAGTTATCGATGAAGGATCATACGTAAACTAACACTTTCTTCCCATGCGGGTAGGCAGAAACTACAGAACGCCACCTGCTACGATCCTTACATATTCCTTTTGCTTCGTTTACGTTCATACACGCACGCCACTTGCGAGTCCTACGCACCTAACCTTTCTGAAGAACATCACCAACAAGGTCACTATGTGCATTCTAGTGCGTCATCTGCCTTGTAAATACCTTTTGTTAGTCGCATTTCTTTCATCCTCATAACATGACCAAAACATCTAAGCATATTTACTCTTTTCAATATTTATCACTTCATTTTCTTTTAAACCGCATTGTTGCCCAAACACATTATTCCTTAGCATATCTTCATAGTTAGATACAGATACACCACACACACCTCACAAGAAACGCATTTCCACAGCATCTATTGTACTTTCGTGCCTCTTTGGCCACACACAAAATTCACTTCCATACATAAGCGTAGGCACAGTCGCACAGTTAGACACCAGCACACCATGTATACTATGTTTTATGCAAAAAAATACTTACTTACTTACTTTCATTGTGAACAGTGAGTCGAGTCTTTTTGGACATCGACTGGTTGGTCATAATCGCATGTATGTACCATTCACTTTATTTCCCGCATTCACTCTTCTTTCCACATCATCATCAATGTTTCCGTCTCTTGTAAACAGACCCCCCAAATATACAAACTCATTCACACACTCTTATCGTTTAATTTCACATCACACACCGACACTCTTTTTTCTCTTCTCTTTTCCACTTTTATATTCATCCCTTTCATGTTATATGCTTCATCCGTCACAGTCACTATATCTGAGGGTCAAGTTCTACAAACAGACAAATACTATTTGCAGATTTTGCTGACAGACATAACCTACACTTATTGAGTTAGGGGTACAGGTGGCTTCAGAACTTTTTATTTAAGATTTTTGCTGGTAGTGCGAGGATAACGAACACAAATCTCACATCAAACTCAATATGCACTAACAGTACCTCGTAAAAACTATCTGGGGGCCATACTAACATTTTTTCCGTGCGGGAATCGAAACCACGACACGTATCGCCAATCATGCTGTCATTTCCTATAAATACCTAAATGAATGGAACGTCAGCACAGGTACTTCCTACAAAATGTGATTTATTAACTGAATTCTATAGCTACTTTGACAATAATTATGTTTTGCTTTTTTTATTCAAACTCAAATTCAAAGCATTTATTTCAATTAAACCATTTACAGGCACTTTTGAATAATTGTAAAGGAGTCGGTCAGTTAGTCAGAAAGTTGAAGCTAATTGCCCATTCCAAAACGTAGATCTCTATGGAGAAGAACGAGCAAGAAACTCCAAGGACACTCTTTTAAATATAGATATTACAAAATCCTGGGTACATCATTCTTGTTGCTTCTATATGTGAGAACAATGTACAAAAAATAATCAAAAGCAATTGAAAATATAAGATTAAAAATAAGCCCTGGCAGATGCGAGATGACCAGTTTCAACTGACGGCGCCCGTTCACGAACATGACGCGTGGATCAGCACCATCCAGCTCAACCATTTTGTAGGGAACCGAATGATCCAACACACTCGCCACCATCAACGAGACATTTAAGTGAGCATGACATATTCTCAACTGCCATGCAATTTCAAGTCAACATGCATCTTAATAACTTAATAAACGGCTTCATGGTCTCACATTTACAAAAATAGAAAATGCTTCTAAATTATACAAAACTATAGTTTGCAATATATTTAAAAAAATAAAAGAATTTTACCACCAAAAATAAAAAAAATCATTACTAATTGGAGCATTCAACAATTAACTTGGTAAAACAAAAATAAACATTAAGTTCCTAATGTCAAAAACAATTTTTTTTTTTAAAGGGTAAGCAACTCTTCCAAATATTTAAATTTTAACTAGTGAGCCCACGCGGCTGTTCATTTAGTACTTACAATTTAAATGTAGCCTTCGGGTAATCTTTTATCTCGATTGTCATCTTCACTGTTTTCATTTTAACCACCATGAGATTTGACGGGCCCGTCGGTATTAGAACGAGGTGAGCGTTTTCTAAAAATGAAACAAAAACTCGAAATATTATAGGGTGTGAATATTAAGCCATTTAGTCGGGGTACCCTAGCTTAGTTACTGAGACCATCTCAGCTCGCGCTTGGTTGGTCACAGTTCTAACCTAAGATAATCTATTTGGTCGAGCTGCCCTAGCTTACTTACTGCGACAAACTTTGGGAAAAGGTTAGGAAGTTAAAAGAGACACATTTATTTATTAAAGCATACATCATTAGAAGCACAAAAAGCTTTTTGAAGTTCATGTATTTAAAGAAAGCGTATATCATTAGTACAGGCACAAATAGTTTTTATAGGCTCATGTAACAAAAAAAGCGTACATCATGAGACGATTAATATGTTTTTTGAACATCAATTATTATATTTCTCTGTGAAATCTAATTCAGGACAATTCATCTCAGACTACGTATCAATAAAGCCTGACATTTCACTTCGTACTTCCATCCCTGAAAAGTTAGGTAGTACAGAGTTAGGTAATACCTAACTGCATAGTAAACTTAGTAAGTACCTACTTCTTATATATAGAATGGATCCACGCAAAAAATAAGCCTTCTCCATTTATGTTTTAAAGACAATTAGATACCTAAATAATCCTTTTTAAAGGTCTGTGCTTTTTGACCACAATTATTACGGGCAACACACGTATAGCTTCCACTATGCGCTTTTGTCGCATTTCTCACAGTTAGATTTTTGTATAATATTCCACCAGTCACTTCATATTCGTTCGATTTTTCTTCTATTGTTCCCTAGAAAGAAACAAATTGTTAACATCTCAACCCATTGGAGCTATTATTAAATTAAAAATGTAGCACGGAAAAAAGAAAGTTCAGATGACAAAAAAATAAGAAAAGAAATTGACTAATTTACAAAAAAGGGAATTGGAAGACGTTTAAGAGGAGTTGAAAGGCAATAATTTGTCTCAAGGTTTGGGCATGTGATGAGGAGGGATGAAACGTATGTTAAGTACTAAAAAAGAGTGTTGAGTATAAATGTTGATAGATTGTGTGATGGATGTTAAGAAAGAAAGAGGCGTGAACGATAGAGTGACGTCTGACAGGGGAGAATCAAAGAAAAAAAAATCTGTTGTGCAGACCCCAAGTGACATGGGTCAAGGGCAGAAAGAAGAAGGTGCAAAAAAGTATGCAAATAGTATCCTTACGTTCGTCACATTCGGAGGATAATTCCAAATTATGTTGACTACAGAATCTGATTGATAATCTACAGTACAATTTATTGAAAACGTTTCTCCTTCCAAGAAGTTTCTAGAACCCCCCATTATTTTTGGAAGTGGTGGTACCCTAACGTCTGAAAAGATACAAAATGTTCGTTATTCGGATTTTTTGTGAACAATAAAATATTGTCTGTGAGATTAACCTGCTAAAATAAACGAATTGTTGAATGGAGCATTTTCATTAGTTGAGTCATTTCTGTTATAATAATTGTGTTCAAATGAGTAACTTTGATCGTATCATACTTGCAAGATATTCTCACAGACTACTTAAGTTTATTAAATAATATAACTACATAAATATAATTGATAGTATATCAAACGGTTTATATATACTTTGGATAGTAGGTATAATGCTGCTTTAATTAAAATTTAAAAAACTTGAATTAAAAGTAGCAACTGAAAAATAAAATGAAGCGACTCAACCTTAACTAGTTATGTTTTTGTAATTAAATTAATATTTTTATCGTTAATTCAATTAATTCATATCATAGTTATGGTATTCACTCAAAATCAAGCAGCATCCATTTACTAACGCAAAATGATTTCTTATAAAAATAATGTGTTTTCCATACGAAAACTATAATCTCATGACAGGCAAATAATGATTCACAGCAAAACAGTGAACAACGAGAATTTATGATATTTAAATCAACCCTCCGTGAAAACATTAGAATATAAGTACCACATAACATCAACTACCTAAATTATAATAAATTAGTACAAAACAGTGTTAGTAGATTTTATCAAACGTGTAACATGCATAGATACAGGAGTTACGCAGAGCAACACACCAAAGAAGTAGAAATGATAGAAAGAGTAGTAAGCTTCAAGCTAGTAACACAAAACATCACGTAATATTAAAGGTCATCTAGTGGAACACTGAGTATTAAAGTTGTTGGTCCAGTGAATGAAACCATCACACCACGCTACCTTGTTAGGTGACATCAAGAGTGTAGCACTACTTACTACGTATACGCTTCCATTCGGTATTGTTTCTGCGTTGTCCACGGCATTTGTACGCAGACCTACTACACGTTCTCATTAAAAACCCAATCTTTGAAGAATACTTTATTTGTTCTGGTGTCCTGTTACTCTGCGACTATTGTAGTATTGCCAAATAAATTATGGTTAGTAAGTACGGATAAATAGTTATGTTTTTCAATTTAAAATGTTTTTATATATTTTTTTAATGCATTACTAGTTAATCTAATGAAATTGAAAAACACAACTAGCCACATTCAGAAAAAGTAATTAATTTCGACTGTTGTCGTGTCAGTTGAAGTTATTCTCGCAATGAGCAAGGCAACGACACACCCTTTCTCGTGAATGTGGTATAATAATTATAAAATATAATAAAAATGTTAAAACGCACACATCTGCTATTCACCTACGTTGGAAAACAACTAGTTTTTCTATCCGATTGTCTTGTCCCTGAGCAAACTCACAGATGATAGTGGTAAACATCGAAATCGATCCGAGAGGATACGAGAGCATGTCGCTATCGATGACGAACCCGATTTTGGGACTATATTGCTGATATATTGGGTCTGCAATGTCCTGAATCTGAATATTAAGAATGTTATTACGAAATAAATTTATTTCAATCTATCATGCTTTAGTATCGGCTCTGTCTTTAGCAATAAGCATTAGTTATTTAAGCTTTAAGTGTGAAAACGTTGATATTTGTGAATTTAATTAAACACTAACAGTAAAATTAATTACCTACAACAGTCGATGTTATGTATAAAGTAGCCAAAATAATTAACTTTGCTTTATTAGGGAACAATGACAGTATATTGTGTTATTTAATTTTGTAAATAATTATTATCATGCAGATGCAATAAGCGGTTGATGTAGCACTAGCGCATTTTTTTTGATAAACTTATGACAAATTTTAATTGATTCATTAATTAATTTTATTTGCATACCTAAAGTATTCAATCTTTTTTAGGTTTTACTGGTATATACGTAAGTATGATATCGTTTACATTCAATTTATATATAATACGTACCGACATCAGGACAACTTCAATATCTGGTGTCGTTGGTCTACATTCAATTACAACCTTACATTGTTTTCTTGGAACAATGACTTCCCTCATGGGTGCAAACATGCTATCCGAGCCTAAAAGTTTTATTAATCATGAGATACAGACACAAGCGTTGAAATTATTGAAATTATTGAATGTCAGTAAAGAACCACTCTCACCAGCGACGTAAATATAAATAAAAGATATATGCTCCGTGTTATTTGGTTCATCAGTAAGGTTATTTAGAATGTCGCTACCGTTGACTGTGTCGTCGAAACAAGCGTAATAGCCAATCGCGAATTGGTCAACGTTGTACAGCTCGAGGACTGTTTCAAACCAGTACTCGCCGGCCAGCCGTTCAGATGTATTTCTCGATTCTATATGAAATGGTCCGATTAATTCTTCGGGTACTTCTTGTTGCTTTATCTGTACTCCTGTTTTTCCTTTGCACTTAAGCGTAAAGTTTTGCCCCTTCTGCAATATTATTTCGCTTTTACATGGACTAATAATAGGGCCATTTGTTCGTAGATCATCTGAAAGCGACAATGGTAGCAAACGTTTAACAATTACTTCTTATTTATGTATATTATGCTAACAACTTTTGATATTTAAGTATGATAAAAAAAAAAAAATATTATGTGTTCGTAGTGTGACCAACTAAATAATTATGCTTCTATTATTTCGTTACCACTAAAATCATAAATTCTATTCCTATTAATTTGTTAACAAAGAAATTTCTCATATGTATAATAAAATGATAGTCAATTTATCATCGTCAAAGAGGTTTAACTCATCAATTTAGATGCATAAGCAAATATCGATGGCCTTACAAGGGTGAGTTTAGAATTTCAACTTGCTAATCGAAGGGTAATATATCATCAAGTAGGTGACTGAGTGACGACAGTAGAGCTGTAGGAACTTGACGAGCTTATCATCATACTAATGGCGTTTGTAACGTGAGCCGCAGCGCGGGGCGGCGGCGGGGCGTCCGCCTCCTACTGCACACCTATCGAAAACACTATTAATTAGCAGTGTTCGCGTCCAGGGCGTGACACAGGTGCGGTCAACATTCGGAAAATTAATCCTACCAGTAGGATAGCAAATGAACCACAACGGCATGTCCCTCGCTGATAACAATTGATCGTATTAAACCCTGGAAACAGCGACCAATTAAGTGATTAGGACCCCGCAGCTCTACTTATCAACAAATTAATGATCATCTCATCACGCTAAGTGCAAGCGGTGACGACTTGTTCAGTTAATATGATATATCTACTAGCTGTTCGTAGGAAAACTTGCCTACGTAAGTATTTTTACCGTCCCGTTAACTCCCGTGTGGGCGAGGCAGTAAGTAGACTAAAATCAACTAATGTTGTTTCCATTAAATTCATGCCTACTGATTTTTAGTCCCGGGGCACGAAGTCTGCTACTACCAAATGTTATAATAGTTTTGATAAAAACGACCTCAACTAGTCCAGTCAGTTCAGAAAATGGTATAAAGATATTACCTATTAAGAACTTGAACTTGTACTACTACTACTTTATACATAGTTCAAGTAGATGGTATCAAAATAATATAAGAAGCAACACTGCTTGAAAATCGAGAGTAGCTAAGTATGAACTAGAAGTAAGTAAATAACGAATCTTCTGGCGAGTGGGCATTTTATACCTAAAGCATTTTCTAGGCTTTCGAAACCGTTCGACACCTTCAACAGACTCATTGTGAAATAAATTAAAGCAGCTTAGAGATGATAAGAGGTACACCCCTTATATTTTTACAGCTAAGTAACTTGCTACTCGTAAAAAATACACGCAACACGTATAGAGTGCACCACTTAGATGGATTACTACCCAACAATATCAGAATTCCGCAGGGTAGTATACTTGGTCCAATTATATTTGCCTTCAATATGAGACTCAACGACGGACTCTACCAAATAAGAAATATTTGTAGAGTATGCGTAAATAGAATCCTAACAATACGTGTTTTTCATTTATCCGTAGTATTTGGAGTTTCAATAACTGCACTTGACCTCAGACTGCGTTAGTAGCGTGTACTTTGCACACATCAGCGCTTAAGTTTAAAATAATTTGATATGGGTGATTATAATATTATAACGCAACCTCATTTCGAACCGCTCCCGCCACAATCCGCTCGTCCAATAAGGGTGCAGCTTCTAGAATGTTCTAGAACCCGTCTAAAAGACAGACGACGTGCACCTTTTCGACACGAGTCGTCTGTCATCCGTCAGCTGTGCAACGCCCCAGGATACATTTTTACGAAACCCATTCTTCGCCCCGAAACCCTATTGTTTTCATATACACCTCAAAAAAAGTTTACGATCAGTTTGAAAAATCGTTTATTTTTTTGATACAATCCACTATATTATAATTTTTTAGATTATTTGATTATAAATATAGAATTAGGATATGAAACAAAAAAAAAATCAATTGGTTTTCCGTATAAAAAGAAATTCAATCTAAGCCGCTCATTCAGAAATCTGACTTAGTCAATTTTAACGGATTTATAATATTTTTTTGAGGAAAGTTGTTATTGATATAATGTCAAGAAGTTTTACGGGCAAGAATTGTAACTTTGAGGGAAGAAGGATATTCCACGAGAGAAATAGCACACAGAGTTGCAGTATCCCAATCATGTGTCGTGGCCACGTTTCAGAGGGTAAGGGTGAGGTGAGGGCAAGGATAATTTAGCTGACCGACCCTGCAGTGGTCGCCCAACTGCTGATCAGAAGCGCTATATCAGATTACTGGCAGCCCGTGACCCAACAATCAACGCCACTACAATAAAAGCAGAAGTGCGGGCCGCTTCTGGACTTGAAGTTAGCACTCAGACCATTTGGGATTGCTTACACCAGGCTGGACTACGAGCACGAAGGTATTGGCGAGCACCTCTGAATTCACGGCAACGTCAGCGACGAAGATTGCAGTGGGCTAGGCTCCAGCAAAATGAAGAAGATGAGGAGGAAAACATGAGGCAAAACTGTCTCTTCGTTGACGAATCGCGAATCAGTACTCATCCAGATAAGCGACGAGTCCGTGTCTGGAGAAGACCTGGAGACTGAAAGGAAAATAATTGCCACTGGAACCGTTCAGCAAGGCGGAAAATCGGTGTCCTTTTGGGTGGAATTATGATTGGAGCTAGAACGCCTTTGATCCCGTATCGACGCTCCATGGCGGCAGATAGGTATAAAATAGGCGCTATTGATGGAATTGTCAGACCATTCCGAGTAAACCATGGGCACCAATTCGTTCTGGTCGATGATAATGCGCCCGCAAATCGATCTCAACGAGTCAATGCTGCTCGCCGAGAATACGACATCACAAGGTTAGACTGGCCTGTCGGGTCGCCTGACTTAAACCTAATAGAGTACGCGTGGGATTATCTTAAGTGAGCTGTTTGGAACCGTCAGCCACCTCCCCAGACAGTGCCAGTGATCAGGGAAGCCGCTATTCAAGAATGGGACAGGTTACCGCAAGAAATGCTGGATAACTTGACTCTCAGCATGCCCAGGAGGATCTCCACATGTATACAAGCCAGGGAGGAGGAATATTGTATTAAATAAAAACCTTCTATTAATAAATTATTGTATAAGTTTGGTTAAGCGATCTTTTTCTTTCCATCAAACTTCTTTTACATTAGGATTGAATTACTCAATTTTTGTTACCAAAAAATTTAAAAAAAGTTTTAGTTTTTAATTTCAAACAGTGTATTTCTATTCAAAAAAAGATATAACGTAAACACTTTTTTAGGCTCGTGCAGACCAGCGCGATATCGCGAGTGCTACAAGGGTCGCGCCTGCCTGTGTAATGCTCGCGATATCACGCTGGTCTGCACACGAGCCTTAAAGTTAAATTTAAAAAATATATCAGCTTTTGCTAGTGATCATAAACTTTTTTGATGTGTGTATTATTATTATATTGTGATATATCTGTATGTTAAAATATAAATTTTAAAATAGTGTTAATCGATTACGTATTTTTGTTTAGACTGAAAAACAAAGTGGAGACCCGATTTGGCTAGAACCAAATGTATCCCGTTGGCAACAGATTTAAGGATTTTAATTATCAAAACTTATCCGAAGTTAAATCCTTGACGCTGAGCTCATTTATCTACTTATAGATGCGAACACTTATTTACGTTAAAAAATAGCTTGCGGTTTAGCATTTTAAAAGATATGTGCGTTACTTTTTTAAAGGGAATAATAGGCTTGCTGTCTTTTTTGGTAACACGAGATATCATGTTATCATATATTGCATCATAGGTAAATATAAATAAAGAAAAGAAAGCACGCACATATTTTAACCTTTAACGTTCAAACCCCATGAAAATAATATTGATACCGAGTTGATAGGTAATCGGTATGCGTTTATTAATAAACACAATCAATGGTGACTGCAACGCAGTTCTAATAATATTATTTATTAATTATATAAAATAATAAACGAACAACAGTTGACACATCCGGTAAACTAACAGTCGGTAAAACAGTATGTACAGAACTTACGCAGGAAGTCTGCGTTAAGATATGAGAACGTGCATCCTGTCGCTAAAATTATTGTAAAACAAGATACTTCCTTCTGCTCTATAATGAGAACAGTGTGTTGACCATTGTACACACAGAGTTAATATGTCCCAGCCTCTCAAGTTTAAATATATTACACAGCTACAACATTTCATTATTTACGAATAATCTAAAGAATACTTCAAAAAAAATTCATTGTTTCGACTTGAATTCGAACCATCGCATCACCGAACGTCGTCGTACTCATCCCGACAGTTTGACGAACTAGCCAACCTTTTCCTGGACTATTTATTAGGTATGTAATCCTGGTACTGCCCGATAGTACATTCCCGTGGTATATTTTCCGAAATCCACGCGGGCGAAGCCGCGGGCAAAAGTTAGTTATTTATAAATATTACTAAAACAAAATAGAAAAATACTATTATAAAATATATAATGAACGACAAAAAACACAATTCTTGCCTGGGGTTTGAACCTCCTATCCTCTGCACGGCAAGCGGTCTTAAAACCGCCAGTTATTTAGACGTAGAATAAGTTTTTGTAAATGTTAACCCTATTCACTAAAACAATACATTAATTTTAATAAAATGTTTTTGCAAAATACTAAAACCAACTTGGGCCTATCATGGATTTGAACGCACATGTCTTTTGGGGGGGTAACTACTAAATGGAGCTGTGTCAACTAAGGAATATAACTACAAATAGGTTAAATAAATGGGTTAACGTAAAAGCATTGATTACCTTTCCTGAATTGGTTCACCCTGTATGTTTGTTTACTAATAAGGTACATCGATACTATCTAGTCACGCGATTCAATTCAGAATTACGTAAAGCAAATAAGCTGGCAGAGTTACGATGCCTTCCAAAATATTTCTATATTATGAATACCAATCAAAATTAAAAAGAAAAACCATTATACATGTATCAGAATGGGACATAAGAATCACGGCTGAAAACTGATAAATGAAAATTGTTCTACCATTCAACAAATAGGTACAGCAAGAAGATATTATAATATTCGTTTACTACAAATTTCTGGATCAGAGTGTAATAGAATGACAAAACATATTGTTATTATAATTAACAAAGAAAGTGGCATTCTGATTGTAGAAAAAGGCATGGCAAACTGCACTAAAACCGTTTTTTTTTTTTAGTAAAACCATTGAATAATTTTTTTTAAATAAATCTTTTGAAGCTTGATTCTGTACTAGGCCACTAGATTATGATTTCTTACTTTCGTTAGACGCTGTTTATCATGAAACCAAAAAAATAATAGGTGTGTACTTCAAAATCGGAGATAAAAAATATTGTTAAATAATTTATCTTCAAATGCTATTTATTAACAACTACTTTATTTACACTAAGTGGTGTAATAGGAATCTGAATTATATGAATTATTTTATTGTTCTTAACATTTTATGGCAGATGCACCATGATTATTGAGGTTTAGCCAGTCACCAATAAACATACGTAATACTTCATTAATTTTTATTGGCTTTGGTTCATTGGCTATCTATTTTGACTGTCAATTATGCGAATAGAAGCAAATAGACAATGGTCCTTACGGACAACAAAGCCATTTATGTAAATATATTAATTTACGATCAGAGCAAACTACCAAATTTTAATGAGCCTATGGGTCCAGGGTCGTACTAAGGTATATTATGTTTTATTCAAATGGACTGTGACAAACGGTTTTGCGTCGAGTATACTAAATATCTTCAGTTGGTGGGATTGCACAACAGAACCATAATAGTTAAACAACTGTGGAGCCAGATAACGCATTCCGCCACGCTTAAACTATTAAATTCATACACCATTTGGACTACGACTGAAGATTCTTTATGTTCTTTTGAGAAAATTCTACTACAAGCTATTAACGATAAAACCTACCTTAGAACCACTACTTACCTTAGAACTACTAGTTTTCAGCAAAAAAAAAAAAATATTCAGGTATAAAGTAAAATTATGATTTACATTACAATCGAGGAAAATTGTATTCTAACTGTAATGTAGACCTGCCTGATCTAGGTTTATGAAAACCTGTGTTTCAGGCCATCAGTTTACATCAGTATGTTGTTCATAGCTAGTGTATTAGACACTGATAATAATTATACTTAGCTTTCGTTTTTGCTGTTAAATATCAAACATAACAGTGAAAAAATACACATACAAGTGATGTGAAATATACTTGTGTTGCGCAAGTATATTTACAAGTATAATTATTATCAGTGTCTAAATACACTAGGTAGGAACAACAAACTGAAAATTATGTTTATTCATTTGAGTAAAAAAATTAACAATGAAAATGAAAATTAACAATGCTGCTCTAGTCCCTTGCAACGTTTATGGTTCTACAGCATTAACGTAGATCCCTATTATCTGTCTGACCTTTTAATGGCTTGAGGCAATATCTTAGATAAATAAATATTGACAATATCTATCTAGTTAATTTATGTGTAAATATCGTAGCTAATGTTTTACATGCTAGAGTAGTGACACGTCATTCGATAAATTACCAGATATCTCCTTATGCCACTAATGTTACGATTAAATGAAACCATGTGTGATACATATGGGTTAACAGGATTGGTTTTTTGTATACGATTGTATTTTGCATCATATGGTATTTTTAGTATAACACATTAAACTATGAGTATTATTCTATGAGACATTTCCTATTTTATTTTAAGAGCAGTAGTATTGTGCTGTAAATAATAGTAACAAAGATTATTATGACGTAAACTATAATAATAATATAAATGGATCCATTAGTACCTATTCGTTGATATTATTATGCTTGTTAAGTGTCAATTTACGACATCTGCAGAATTCGTCCATTGATTTGTGTAATAAAAGTGTCGGCGATCAATTTTATTTGCCTTTAGTGGACGCAATTTTATCCACGGCCTACGTGGGAATGTTTTATGTTTATTTTACCTCCCTGAGGTATTTTTATTAAGAATTCTTACAATTGAGTAATGAATTAAAGTTAGTGTTAATGAATCATATTTAACTTGTAAGGCACCTTCATTCGCGCACATTTGGGAGTGGCGCGAGGAGGCGAAACGCCGGGGCTTAACTCCGCTGCCGCGAGAAATCGCGGCACAGCGGACAGAGCTCCGGCGGGATCTCATGGCGTCATGGAGAGTGCGATTGTCGCAACCCAGCGCTGGGCACGCCACAATTGCGGCGATAAGACCCCTCTTTGAGGAGTGGCTAGAGAGGCGCCACGGCGTCCTCACCTTCCGCCTGACGCAGGTCCTCACCGGACACGGCAGGTTCGGGAGGTTCCTGCACAGGATAAGGCGGGAGGAAACGCCCGGGTGTCACCATTGTGTGGAACGCCCGGAGGACACGGTGGAGCATACGGTGGAGGTCTGCCCAGCTTGGGCGGAGCATCGCCGTGTCCTCGTGGAGGCGATCGGCGGCGGTGATCTCTCGCGTCCGGCCCTGGTTCAGGCCATGGTACGGAGCGAGAGGAAATGGGAGGCCGTCACCTCCTTCTGCGAAGCGGTAATGCTCGCGAAGGAGGAGGCGGAACGCGTGAGGGAGAGGCAAATTTCGCGCCCTCATGCCCCTAACCGCCGCAGGAGGAGACGCCCAGGGCGTCGGGAATCGCGAGGCGATTTCCGGCCACCGTAGGCGCGGGCTTGCGGGCGGTGAGCAATGGGTGGCTCACCGTCCGATAAGGACCAGGCCCGGGTCGACGGCGCGTTGTGTTCCACGTGCGCCTCAAAGAGATGTCAGCAGATTCGAAGGGGTCCACTAGGGCCGATGCCTGCCGGGGTTGCGAAGAAAACCGAAAGGGAGATCGTGGCCCCCGGCAACAGGGCAGCCGAAGGAACACGGGTGGGTTTTAGTCAGTAAGAGTCTGACACGCCCTCCCGCTCCGCCCAGAGCGGGAGAAGTTATTTGATGATTTCCCACCCTCAAAAAAAAAAAAAAAAAAAAAAAGGCACCTTCATGCACTGAACAACACGCATTACTTTAGATAGGTGATTGTTAAAAGTTGCCTTAAAAGTCATATATTTTTAGAGAGATTTTTTTACAAAACTTATTGAATTTTTCATGTAGCTAGATATTTTTATATAACAAATTATTATCACAAACTTCCTGTTTAGCATTCGTAGGCACGTGAACACTAGGTACCTACTACTATAATTTTTATCAAATTACTGAATCGTGGATATCCTCTTTAGCTTTACATAAAAGATGAGAAGCAATTTTTTATTTTTTATTATTACTTCTGCAGGTACCTAATTAACATCACTACATGAACTTATCCAAATCCATGCTTAGATTAAGATGATACCAAAATGTAGAAATCCGTTTTTACAAAACTTATATGACTTTTCCAGCTACTGCTAATTGTAATTAGTAATTACATCAAGTAGTGGTTTCCATCGTCACACATTTATTGGGTTATCTACTCTCTACCCACACTGCCCTAATAATGTCATCTAGCACACCATTTTATTAATATGAATTGTTACTCCTACGCTAAGTCTGCTATGACGCAAAGGTTCCCATTAGTCCTGAAATCTATGAACTGTTTTAACACTACTAATATTTCACGCTGAATGCATTTACGAGAAAAGGTACACTTCCAGTTGGTACTCTAGTGTGAGTCAACCTTGGCTGAAATGATGCAGTTAACTACGTCGTCGTCTAAATTAGGTAATGCATACTTTAAACAATGAAACTGTACAAAAATAACAGTGAGCGTTATACGACGAGGCGCCACATTCAACTACTATGGACACGAATTTACTTTTTCGCTTAATTTAATAAATGACGATATGGCTTAACGGTCCATACTTTATAAATGGAGATTCATGATCCTGAAAATAATTAGAAGAAGATTCGTCAACTGTACACTTTTCCGCTGTTTAATAAATGTGGGGTAAAGCTACAACCAGTAGATATAGCTGTCAGATCATCATACATTTTCTGAGTCTTAAGTTTGCCATTACTTTACTCGGCTTATGTCTAAGGAGGAGGCGGCAATTTCATATAATACATTCATAGACAAATTCAAACCAAATTCAAAGCCTAGAAACTTGCTTTAACTAGAGAAAAAAGGTTTAATACCATGGAGGGCAGCACTCATTTTGTATAATGGATCTTTCCGATACTGCACCGGGATAAGTAAATTAACAGTAGGAAGAGTGTGTAAGAGTGTTACAAAAGTAGAAATACCGATACAGACACATAACGAAAACGGTGTTGAAGAATAAAATTGTTTTGCTCATAGATATTTATATTAAGTAGGTACCAACTCCGTCATCAACTTCGGCTATTTTATAAAAGTTAAATGGCGAGACGGTTTCTTAACCGCATTAAGGCTCTTTCAAACAGGCGCGACACGCGACGCGACACAAAGACACCGCTCGTCGCGCGACGAGCGGTGTCTTTGTGTCGCGTCGCTTGTCGCGCCTGTTTGAAAGACCCTTTAAAGAATTTAGTGGAGGTTTTTATTTCTATAAGCGAATTGGTTAGAATGACGAAGAGGAAAGCATGATGCAATTGGTAGTGCAATCATGAAAATCCACATGCTGAAGAAACCTTTAAAATGAATAAAATCAAGGTAAGTAAACAAAGACTAAAAAAAGATATACAAATAGGAGATGATTCAGTGCTTGCACCTCATCAATGAATGCGTCATTTTATTTAAACAACAAAATGCTAAATAGCTGCACGTTCATTTGTTTGTAATAGCACTAAACAACAGCAAACAGCAAATAAACTTGACTCAAGAAATGAGACAGAGAATGTTTATTAATTGTGAGTCAGAATTTTGCTTTCGAATTATTCGACAGCCTAAAAGGATTTGAAAAAAAAAAAACGCTTTTAGAAAAGATCCTCGAAAAAATCCCTAAGTTTGCATTAGTAGTTTAGTCTCCAAGCCTTTAAATGCAATGGAGTAGGTACCTATAGGTAATACAAGTGTTAGTATTAAGTCATATTTTGTTTGTTATAATTTGAGTGTATTATTTTATTTCATAAGTGTATTAAGTTTTCAGATTCTAAAATTATCATATCTCAGAGATTGGAAACTGTAAAGTATTTAAATAGAGAGACATTATGATATAGAAACTGTCAACATTTTCAAGTAGATGTATGTTAAGAAAAGACACGGGGTGATAAAACTGTAAAGATACTGGTTTTATTCGGTAATAGCATAAAATAAGTATTCAGTAGAGTGGAGTAGTAATGTAGCGCAGTAAGCGTTAAGTAATTATTGTTCCTATCTCACGTTCCGTCTCACACACACATTTTCTTAGCATAGAAAATGTATGACCACACTTATTCACAACACATAATCACACACTTCCATTCACACTCATTCACAACACATAATCATACACTTACACTCACACTCATTCTAATAATAGCGTTTTTTCTAGTTTCATTTTTATTATTTTCTTTTTATTCTCGATTTGTTTGTTATGTTTTCTTTAATTTTCATTCTTAGATTTTTATTTATTTTCTTTGTAATTTGAAGCAAACCTATTTTACTTATATTACCGAACACATTTTTAAAATAAGTGTTTCAATGGTAAACCCTTTCATATTGGTACCCAAGATACAGGGTTGCCTAGTTTGGGGCCAATATAAAATATTTATAATCTTGTTAACAATTAAGTTTTTTTACATATCTCGGGACCCTGGGATCCCGGGTACAGGACTATTGCAGAACAAGAAAACAAAAAATTGGGCTATGAGTTTGGGTGGCTATAGTGGATCGGTTACCTATAACTATGGAAGGACTGACCGAAAAATAGAAGGTGGTAGCCGTAATGTATAGCTCTAAGTCTCACTTGCACTGGAATCATGATGGCATTAAAACGTCACTGGGATTGTACTATGAAGTATTAATGCCATTATTAGTCCAGACCGAAAAAGGGATGGTGGTAGTGGTAAAGTATAGCTCCATCTCTCTTTTGCACTGGAATCATGATGGCATTAAAACGTCACTGGGGTTGTACTATGAAGTATTAATGCCATTATTAGTCCAGACCGAGAAAGGGATGGTGGTAGTGGTAAAGTATAGCTCCATCGCTCTCTTGCACTGGAATCATGATGGAATTAAAACGTCATAATATGGCACCTGATCAATGTATGTAATACACGGATAAAATGGCAGGGGGTGACTTGCACTCTCAATAATGGGCCCCCGAAAACGGTCGCTAGCACAAAGTGTCTTAGTGACAAGGGGGCAACATGACCTCAGGTGCTTATGAGGAGTGGAGAGGTATTCGACGGCTATCAGGACAATCCCGGAAGTACGGTCCCTACCACTATCTTACTGGAATACTTCCTTCCTTCGAGCACATTTGCTCTTGCGAATGTCCACTTAAGCCGGTCAATAAAGGCAAGAAAGAGATGGGAATGCTGTTCCTCCTCAGTGTTCACTCCAGCCGGCTAATAAAGGCAAGCCAGAGGTGAGGAACAAGACTTCTCCCAAGAGATAGGGTCCGTGGGGTCGCTACTGCCCAACAGCTCACCACATGCTGCCCTGCGGGTTTTTGTATCTCTCTTGGTCTGGCTCCTCATCCTAGACCTGTTTTGGCAAAGTAAACTCTACCAGCAAAGACCTAGAGCTAGGAGCATGCAAGCCCCACCACGACGTCAATGTAGAGATACGGCGGTGGAGCTATTATTATTATTAGAGTAGGTATTCCCAAGCTATGACTAGGTTGACCACATGTGTCTATTCCAAAAACATACTATGTGGGGACAACATTACGATAATAAATTAAAACACTGGCAATACCAATACTAATGCATTAGGAGGAGTATTTTGAAACTATCAAATAAATCATGAAATAAATAAAATATCAAACTTAATAAAATTCATTGTTGACTATGGGTTTTGATGCCGATCTAGGACTAGCTATAGTTACTAAACTATTAGATATACGTTTAATTTCCTGTCGTATTGTCGTCTCCACATTCCCGAGGTCTGTAAAGCACATGGAGTGGCCTTAGCGTGTAGTCGCAAAATTTTTAAGCCATGGCTGAAGGCCTTAATTTATTGAGGCATCCACAGGCGAGCCCGTTTAAGCAGCCTCTGCCAGACAACCTTCTCGGTTGACCAACCAGATGACAATTAAAAAAAAGTTTATTTTATCTATAGGTATTGTTCTTACAAATGTCTGATAATAGGATCGTTTAATCCAGTCCAAGCCACGAGCCGCGACCCACATATTGTGTCTGCTAGTATTAACTATTGTGTCTGCTTCGCGGACAGTGAACCTATCATGATCTAACCCATCAAGGCGTGGTTGGTAAGATTAGGCGCATGAATATAAAAGACCAAGCATACGTCTACACTTGTCCATCTTCATCAACATTTCTACTAAAACGAATTAAGAGGCAGATCTTGCTTATACGTAATGAGCAAATGTTCCCTGGAAGAAACTGTAAATAATGTAATTAACAACCACCCAGAATGTATCATCAAATTAAAATTATATCACTTCCACGAGGTCGTTTGATCGATGCTAGATAAAAAATAGATGTAGGTAAACAAATACACACAGACAGCGTTATTGATGTCGAGAGAACTGCAAGTAATAACTAAATATTTCGAAACACAATAGGGGTTTCTGAGGACAAGTGAATGAAGATACAGAAAAGGGGACAGTGATAAATGATGGCCTATACAACACCTGACATATTACCTACGTCTCGACAGCTAATAGAAAATCTACTTCTCACTTATCTGATACAATCATAGACATACAAACTTATATCTATGGATACAATAGTACCTACACTCCACAAAAGAGTTTGGTGTTGAGCCAAGAAATAAACATCTTTAAATGTTCAATGTTGTTGTGTGCGTAACAACTTTTTAAACTTAAAGACTACATCGATGGGTTGTAACGAGTTAGTTATATCTATTGCTGTCTATACATTTATTCAAATTGTGTTGTTTCTAATGTCACAAGTTTTTTCTCTACAAAGAAAATACCTAATCCCAATAAAATTTTGATTTTGTAAAATAAATAGATAAAATTTCCTTATTTTCTTTTTATCACAACGTTTTCCTTGTTGACAGCCTTAAACTGGTCGCGTTTATGTAAATAATTGAATTAACATAATAATATATGATTACCAAATTAAGTTGCCAAATTCGTCAGTCAAAATAATAAATAATGCGCATCTCGTCTATGTGCTAACCATAATTCACATTTAATATTATGTTTAACCATAAGCGTGCTAACAACACCTTTTAAAGAGCTAGGTATGTTCTTTATGTTACTAAGGCAATCCCAGACCTCATGCCTAATAAGTAATAAGATACAATATTTATCTGTAAGCTCCATTTGTCTGTTTGGAATTCCAAGTAGGTCTATGCACTACACAAAACCTCATTAGTCGCTAAGGTGAACTCATCATTACACCTAATGCTTTCTAATAATTACACTCTGATAATAATTATCACAAAATATTTGGTCCGTTAGTAGGCCATGACGACATCGGCTAATCAAACTTTAATGACCGTATTGAAATAGTGTAAATTGTGAACTCTATTACTTCACTATTTGTAATAACTAGTGCTATGCTTCATTAGACTCTGTCTATAATAGCTAAATATAATCGAGACAACCTTGATGAATGTTTGAGGCCATACAGCAAAAATTACCGGCGTATCGAAAGAACCTAATTAATTCATTCGCTCTGTCTTCTCACGTAGAATTCGTGTGTTATCTTCATACCAGTGACCCGCCACTACTTCGTAAAGTTTTTACGACTTGACAAAACATTTGAGATTGAGAGAATAAGTTAATATTAAACTTATATAAGATAAAGTATAAGTTTTAATATAAGATGAATATTAACGTATTCTATAAGCTTTTCGGAATAAATTCTCAAAATGATGGTGAAAACCGTATCAAAATCCGTTACGGAGTTTAGAAGAACATCGTCGCGGTCACACAGATAGACACGAAAAGCAACTTAAATAATATGTATAAAATCTTCTTATTAGCAGTTCGCTAGCTATTTACTATGCTTTTGATAACCATTACGATGATAAAAGCAGTTTTTGTCACGTTCTAGTGTGTATAAACACCAACCAACGATTGGTTTGAGGTGAACCGGTTTAGTCACAGTTTGGATGGTAATTTGAAGACAGGGCGTCGCCCTGAAAGTAGAAAATCAAGTAAGTATACCTGCGTAAAAAAATGATATGTTTCTTAACAGTATTAGGATAGCCTTGATATTTTACATTTAAACAAGATTAAATAGAAAACAAAATTTAAAATTAAATATTTTTGACAGTTCTGTGAATGAAAAAAAAAATCTATTATTAAGTGTGATTAGGTATGTTGTCACTCTCATAAAACAAACACACATTTGCTTGGACTTTATCTTATCAAAGACAATGTGTAAAATGTGATATATTTATCAATGTCATTGCTTTCAGTGTTAAATAATAAATAAAGTATAAGTAAATCATATTATTTTCTTCAAACAAACGCCAAGAACTCCGCATCAATCAACTCAGACTATCGCAGTAGGTAAGGCTGAATTTCGGCCTAGCCGAAGACGAGTATCATTCGTATCATTGTAATTGTTTTTATGAGAAATGTTTAAACTGTTGATAATGTAATTAATTAATATAGATAGTTAAGTAAAGTAATTAATCATTATTTTTCGGATTTGTTTTTTTAATAAAAAGTGAAACAATATCGTAAAGATTCCAAATCGAGATCATGTCTATACCTACATAAAATAAATAGTAACGCTAGCAAGACTGTACATTGTTTTTTTTTTAAATTAATTGTTACGATGTGTGGGAACGATTCTGATGCCAAAAATATAGTTTTTAGATTTTTTGTTCGTTTGTCTGATTGTCTGGATGTATGTTCCGGATTGGCACAAAAACAGCTGAAAGGATTTGGATGTAATTTGGCACACAGATAATTTATAACATTAAAACATAGTGTACTTTTAATCCCGGTAGTATGTTCCCGTGAGATATTTTTCGATATCCACGCGGGCAAAAGCTAGTTAAAAATATGGATTGGTTTTGGAAGTAGTAAGTTCTTCAGAAATCAATATTTGATAACAAGTGACCTCTTCCACATCTGTGAATATATTCAAAATAATCGTCAAGTAATGAACAACTTCCCACGCAGACTCGAGAAATAAAACGACTGTTTGCGAAGCAAAAAATGCTAACAACGTCCACCTGGTATTACAATAAAAAAATACAATATAAGTATAGTCTAGACTACCAGACTACATTACAAATAATTAATAATTTTAAAACTGTCTTTGAATAATAACCCTGGGCCCCGGACCTTTGGAGCCTCGTACGAGTGGTCGAAGCCAACTCGTAGAGGCCCCTTAGACAATTTTAAATTATGAGGAGGCACCAACCGACGATTATCCCCGTATGCACTATGCGCAAGTGCACCCAATAACAATCCCCGGTTGCTGCAAGACTATTAACTGAGCAGAACATGGAAACAAAACATATGGGGGTATGGGTTTGGATGGCTATAGTGGGTATCTTAAACTATGGAAGAACTATGTACACTGCCTGACCAATGTTATATCTTAATATACACAGATAAAATGGCAAGGGGTGGCTTATACACTCAATAACGGTCCCCCGGAAACGGTGGCTAGCACATAGTGACGTAGGGACGACAAGGGGCCGTGGAATACCTCTCCACTCCTTAAAGACCTCAGGACATTCTGGGGAGGTATTCCACGACTACCAGGACAATCCCGAAAGTACGGTCAAGATCCCTACCAGCATCTTATTGGAATACTTCTTCTGAGCATAGTATGCTGGAAGAGATTTCTTTAGAAGCATCACCTTTGTAGGTATTTTTCTGTTCCTTTCTTCTTGTCTGTTTATATGTGTGTACATAAACTGCTAAATATATAAAACCATGAATGCTACTGTTTTTACTTTCATTTTTACTACCTAATATTTTATAAATGTCGTGTAGATAAGCTACCTCTACTACTCTGCTACTACGCTACTCTCCATTTTAATGAAAAACCGTGCAACCATGAATTATAAAAAAAATACTCAAGATTAAATATCAATGGAATGATTAAAGTCTGTAGGTACAGACAGAGAATGACTCACAGCACACGTTTCTCTTAAAATACTGTGAATTCATCCGAGACTCCATTGATGACTTAGGTACCTCTGAGTCACGACCGGTAAGCAAGGTTACCCCTTATAGGACAAGATAATTCAAGCAGTGCCCGTATCAGGATAACCACGCTACGCGCTACGGTAGGATAATTTTATTGCAATCAATTGATAACGTTTTTCCTTCCCGTTAAAAAAAACAGTTTGCCTCAATGGAAAAACAGACAATTCATTAAACATTTTCGAACTTATTTTTTTTTAACGTTATGGAAATGTTCATTATGTATAATTTAACGAGGAAAGCACGTTAAGCCGTTGTTCCCAGCTGTCATTCGTAGATCTTTGACAGTCGTGACGGGTTTACGCAAACCCAAAAGTCTGACAACCAGTCTTACCAAAGGGTATCGTGTTACCCAGTAACTGTGTTGTGGAAGCCAGATAGGCAGTCGCTCCATGTAAAATACTGGTATTCAGCTGCATCCAGTTAAACTGGAAGCCGACCCAAACCTTGTTGGGAAAAGTCTAGGCAAATTGATTGTATGATTTAAAGAGGAAATAACTTCAGTCAGAAAGTAATTCATGTAATACAAAATAATACATAATATTTTAGAAAATAAATCACTTGAATTGTTACATTTATTTATTTCACGATGCAGCATGGTCACGGTGACTTTTACGACGCGACCATATGACTAAGGTACATGTTGAAAACTTGACTTGTGAACAGATTGCAGCAATGAAGAAATTCTAATAATTCTATAAACATTGAAAACCTAATTTTCTTCAATAGAGAATTTTTTTCTTAAAACAATCAAATTTTCCTCTATTTTCCAGAAAATAAGATGTCGTTTACTCTCAATAGATAATTGAATTTCTTCCTATTTCCTGGGAAATTGTGGTAACCCTAGTCTGGAACCCCTCTCAGACAAATTCAAACTGTTATTTGCTGACAAATAAATACGGAACTGCGTCTGTGTCTGACTCAGCTCCATTATTTTCACTGTTTTTCTCAACCTTCGCCGTAAGTAAAACTTAAAATAACAAGTCAACTGTCCTGGGTCTAGCTAAAAAGACAAATTTGAGAATGCAGCCAAATTGAATGACAGTATAGGTATTTCAAAACCCTTAATCAAATCTTCTAAAATTCTCATGTATTTTACATAGAACCAAGTGCGTTCAGATAGTGCATGAATAATAATCAATTTCTTGAATCTCCAAGAAAGACTGCTACCATAAAAATCATGGCTACAATTGAATCGGTCTCCACACCTCTTTTTGCGGAAACCGCAATAAAAGAAATTGGCCCCAAATAAATTGAGGTAGGTTATACTTATTTGATGAGTTTTTATTATTTTTGGTAAATAATAAACTAACATAAAATCACTTTTTTCCCCGAAGGGTTGGGCAGAGGTGTACCTGGTAAATAATAATACAGCTTTATTTCTAGTAAGTTTTTAAATATTCATAAATTATTTATAGGAACCAAAACCTACTTTAACGTAGTCATGTCGATATAAATTAAAACTATTATTTTTTTTTGGATTTTCCGTGTCGCAATTTAAGCGGATGTTGATATTATTGGCAACTGATCTGCACTGTGTTTCAGGATTTCTATAATAACCTCTTCAAGGTGCAGATCAATTGGGTTATTTATAACTAAGCAAACAGAGAACGATTTCACAAGCCAGATAATCATATGAAAGAGATAACGCCCGCATATAAAATTCAAACCTATGCAATGCTTAGGTATCAAGGTATCATGATTTCGTTCAACACCCGTTTTTCCTGACAAGTCGAAATTCAAGCAGAAACATAAAAATCATGAATAATTTATGAACTGGTTCACTGGGACTTAAATGATCCTACCTCCTAAAGCCTCCTGAGTTCTTGTTTTTGGGAAAAAATATGGCAAAATCTATTTCAAACAGAAAGGGATATCTAGTAATTTAAAGTTTTAGTGTTAAATAAGCAGATAGCCGATCTAAGAGCAAAATTCCTTAATATAATTTACCAGTATTGTCTCACGGTACATCTCTACAAAAACGGCACAGGAATCACAGGATATTATGTTAAAATAGTTATGATAGTTATTGTAATATTGTTTCAATTAGAGCAGATACAGCTCGATACTTGGCAAAGTGCCAAACTGTATATAATATCAATAGCTGCGTAGGCGCCGATTACATCAGCCCAATGTATCAATTCATATTCTGCCGTGCACCATCCCAAAGTACAATGATAGGATTTTATTGAGCCTTAGTAAGAACGTTTTAAGGTTCAAGTTATACTCAAAAGTTGTTACTGTACTTTATGGTAGTATAAAGGTTATGACAGGTCACCGCCTCGTGTGTTTTCATTCCGTATATACGTATCAACATGAACTTCAACCACTAATGATAAACACTATTATGATGTTGGTTCATTCGATTGAACCAAATATTTGACAATATTGTTGTTTCGCTGCCCGTGAACTAGTTTCATTGTGCCGTTATAAATTAACCTCGGTTTTGAAAAACAGTTAAATGTATGAAGCTTTGTTGTATTTATGAAGTACAACAAATCTGTGGTCACTTTTCCGATCGATTACATTTGTATGGCGGAATCGATGCTGTCAAACAAACTCAAAACGTGTTACTACTTTAGATCATCATTAAATGGAAATTAAATAACTAACATTCCTAACTTCAAAGCCATCGACAAAGTATTGTTTGGCAAAAATAACATCGTATGTTCGATGCTTTGCATTTTAATAAGTGGGTATATTATTTATTATGGACATCTTAAATTAGACTTGAATGAATTTCAATATTTCATCGTAGGTGTTCTTTTAAGATTCAACTGTCTTGAATAAAAAAATACTACTGCCGTGAACAAACCAATAACCATTGGCTTTTCTTCTTTTTTCTTTCTGTTGTTGCTAATTTTATTATTATTAGTGTTATGTTTACGCAATCCAAATTAGTCTTTATTAAATCCAGAGCTGTCAAACAAATAGAATTATAGCAGTCAACGCGTGTGTACCTGATGTCTATGTAGTCAAACCAAACATTCTTAAACGGTCGCAGTTAGCCCTGAACCAAACGCTTTTTTAAGCATTCCATTTACTAAGTGATTTTAAGCTAAGTAACCCTTTTCTATTCTGCAGTATTAACGCCTTTGTTAAACCATTAAAATGATCCAGTTAATATAGCCTCTGGTGTATGGTTTCAGTATTAGTGACTTGTGTAATATTAATAACAACTGGTTTAATAACTGTGCGCGTTTAGTTAGCTCTGTCGGTATCCTTCTGGCATTCATGAAGCGTTATACGTTATCCCTTATTTCTATACATACCCTTGCAAAGCTATCTTCTATATACATCCAGCAATCCTCAGTTGGAGCTATTCTAAGTCAGTAGCAAGCTTAAGTTACAAATTAGTTACCATAATTAAACAAATTCAAAATGCCAGTATTAGGTACGCGGAAAAGTGAAAAAGTCAAAAAGACATAATGCTGTTAGAAATCTCGTACATTCATTAGCTTTTTATTTAGTACCTAATGTCAGTGAGGTTGGTACCTCGCAGCGCCTGCTTCAACTTGTGTTTGACAATAAAATTTTATTCCTTTGTTTTCACTCATTTATTTAGTACCTAGAATTGTTTGAAATCAATGTAGGTTTATTTATTTTAAAAAAAAATAAGAAAGGTTAATCAGTTGTAAGGAACTTGAATGAAATTTAAAAATATGTATAGGGACCTACAGTTTTGTGATTTTACTGAACAAATCTTCCAGATAATAATCACATTAAAAGGTACTTAGAAGAAGACCACTAATCACTGTGGAATCCACAAGTTGGAGCAGGCTCTGATCACTGAGATAAGGGAACAGTGCAAAAGAGTTTTATGTTTGTGAATTAAAAAGTATTTCTTCATTCGTATAATATCATGCGTTACAATCTCCAGTTCGATTAAGTATGAAATGAATTAACTCAATAAGTTGTAAACGTGACCATGACTTCCACTGTTAACGGTGCATATTTGACATAGCCTGGTTAATTATTCAACGCCATTAACAGCTGTATGTGTGGCAGAAAGAAGATCCACTTGGTGTCAAAAGATAAAAATGATCTAACCTGGACAGATCTCTGCATTCATGCTCGAGATTATGTACATTATGAGCACGGCAGTGAACCGGCGAAGACGTCCCCAGCTTCTCGTCATATTGCTCACGATTCAATACACTGTAACTTATAACAAACAGACCCAATCAGTTTCTCCCATAATAGAGAACTATCTGATCCACGACATGGATATTAAAATTGTTCTATTTTTATGCTCTCGTATCTGGTTTGAACAGAACTAAGAGCGCACATTCCACCGTTTAAGTCTGGAACACTTTAGTATAGCTGCAAACACTTTAATTTTTAAAAACACTGAGTCATTTAGACTCATGGCATAAGTACGCGTTGTAATTGTACGGAATTGGATATTTCATCTTTATCACATGGTGAAACTTAGTAATCACTGTTGTAATATAAACTTTCTTCGTAGACGAGGGCAGTGCACCGGAGGCACAGTTAGGTTAGAACGAAAGTTAACAAACTATTTTACGTGAAACATTAAGTATAAAGTACGGTGTATGACGCGGCCGTTTCGCGCCATCTACTCCGACGGAATGTCATACAAAATCAGGCGCGTAGCGAGCGCGCTCGCGTGCTCGGTCGACCTCGCGCCGACGAAAAGATAAAACACACCATGGCATAAGCGAAGGAGACCCACATAGCCCGTGTGTAGCGAGCGGTATAGCGTCTCCGTACTAAACAATTGCACTATAGAACACCAACACAACTGATTAAGAATTCGCAAAGTATAGGTAGTTTGAGACGTAGAAACATACCTCAAGTACTTAAAGGCTAGTTTATGGAATGAGAAGTGACAAGGTCTTAAGCAATAAAACAACCGTTTATATTCTTGTTTGTAAATGATCAACTGACTCTGTTAATAACCAAACTGTTTGTTTAGAAGTTATCATGTTTGGTGTACATCACTACTGGTACCACAAAGTGGCTGTTTATTATAACGCCGCCTGCTAGCATGGCAATAACACATTTCCTTTAGTAGATTGTAACTCAAACCGGCTGGATATAGTCCACACACAATATTTTTCCTTTTTAGATCGGTATGTGGGTACCTACATTATCATAAATTACCCACTTGAAGTCGGTAGGTCGGTACCTACAGTATATGTAAATCAATCGTTGAATTATTTTTAATTTAACTATTCAACGCAATCGCTAACCATACTAAAAATAAATACATGAAATTATGTGTGAAGTAACTTTAACATTGAATGTTGATTAAAAGTACATGGTTGAAAAAACCGTTTTGTTAAAATAATTTGTAAAGTGGTTACGTTCGAAGTAAGTACTCAAGTATACATGCAATTTTATGACAATATAGCACTTTATTCATAGACACTCAACAAAATTTGAAATTTAAATACGCAGGGCCGTAAATTTCCAGGCGATTCACCCCTATAGTCGGTTAAAACTTCGCACTGTGTCGTAACAATATTAATTATTCATAGCCCTTTCATTTAATAGCTGAAGTAATAATAGGCTCGTCAAAATAGTATGCATAAACAATGCATTGACGTTATGCTTCCATCGTATCTAGTTCGCAAAATAATTTCAAAAAGAATAGACTAAGGCAGTGTTTAATTGGTAAAAGGCTAACGTAGACTGTCGTAACCTGAATCACATGATTAAATAATTATAGGCAAAAAAGGCTATTTTCCTGTCAGTCACCCCAAACCAATAAACCACACTTCAGTTAAAAATAAACTTTCAAACAATTCAAAGATTACAAACTAACAATATTGAAAAGCAGGATAATTAACAAAATAACTAAACAATCTACAGCCATGTCTGTAGGTAACCAACAACGGGAAAATATATTTTTTAATTTGGTATAGTGTTGTTGCAACTTAATTAATTTACGAGGTCCCGGGAGAATATTGAAACCCCGTGGTGTGTGAATTATAGACACAACACTGGTGCTCCGTACATTCACGTAAATACTATACAACTGTCTGCATGTTTACAGTTTATAAATGCATAAACTGTAAACATGCAGACTAAAAATATTGTTTAGACGATGTAGACCTACTGTCACGATTTCCCTAAAGGAATTGTATTTCCAATTTGATAGAATGCCCTTCCCAAATTACGCACGTGGACGATAGTGTCGTACGGTCAACTGCTCGTCCATGGTAACGATCTGACTTTTACAGTGTCTTTATTGTGTGGCAGCAAGTGCGGCTTTTCAATAGAATTCAGTGAAATCATTACTTTACAAAGTAACAATATGTTATTATGACGGTAGTCACCAACATATTGCTCCCAAACTTATGGGGACATGCCCTTGGACCAATACAGTAGGCATTATTTTTTCTTGTCATAAAGTGGATTTGTTAAACCTTTATCTAACAAAGTATGTCATGATTGGTGGCTACATAAATAGTTAAGATAAAGATTTCAGTACCTATCCAGTTCAGTTATCTCAGATATTCAGATTGAATGGCTGATTTGGTAAATTATACAGATATTTAAAGAAATAAGTTACATTTTTTTACGTACGGTATTATTTCTTCAGTGTTCTAAATTTTTCAGAACGGTCAACTGACGTCAAAGATACTTAATAATAAATAATAAATTTGGTACTGATACAACAAATAAAATGTCGTTTCTTTTTCCGTACCACAAAATAACCTTATGATTTTGTATTATAATGTGTTTGTGTTTCTTGTTAATATTGACTTATAATTACATAGTTAGAAACTTATGTAAACAAGACGAAATTAAATTTTTTAGACCCAATAATTAACACCATGAATGTATAGCTATTAGGTTCAAAACCTTGGTACCAAGTACAATATTTTGTAGTCGCTACAATCTACTGATTATTTCTTATTTTAAGTGAAAGTTACAGCAAATGAGTCACAGTTGATCCGGTCTCACTAATGAGAAAATGGAACATTCATGACGTCGCGCGTCGGAACTTACGAGAACTGTGACGTAGCATCTTATTTTATAATTTAAATATAATAATATAATAATATAATTTAATCTTGAAAATTTTTTTTAACCATTTCCTCCTTGTTTGCTTAGGTTGATACGTTATAGTCTAGGATAATAAGATATTTTATGCAAAAAAAAAAAACCTAGTGAAGAACCGGAATATCTTTATTTAAGAATTATAAATACTGTGTGGAAGGTCCATGGCGTTGCGATTAAGTATGCAAAAAACAAAATTCGCTGTAAAAGGTCCCGAAAATCAGCTCCTTAATTGCGTAACACACGATCAATCATAACCTGAATCATTTTAAAGGATATTGCTAATGCATTGCTTCATATTTTCGAAAAATTTGTCTGCTCAACAACGTAAATAACGCAATGAATGATGAAAACGATTGTGATTAATAGTATGTGCAATTAGGGTGCAGTTTATTGCAAAAATCAGGATTCGTTTTACGTTAATTTATGTAATGGACTTTTCACACAGCATTTATTAAAATTATATCTGACCTTAAAGTTGAAAGTGCCCCTGGCACTGACAAAGTTTCTAGAACCAATGATGCACATCTTTAACCTGAGCCTTGAGACCGGTACCTTCTCAGAATGTTGGAAAATAGCTGCGGTTTCCCCTATTCACAAAAGCGGTTCCAAACATGCACCAGATAACTACAGACCTATAGCACTACTAAACTCTGTCTCTAAAATATTAGAGTGGATAGTTAACTTTATTTCTTTCATTGAGAAAAATCATCTCATCTCTGATAATCAATTTGATTTCCGAAGGGATAGGTCGATCGAGGATGCTGCCACTCTCCTTGTCAATTATGTCTCTTCTCATATTGAGAAAAATGAAAAATGTCTTGCCATCTTCCTTGATCTTGCAAAAGCATTTGACATGGTTTCAACTGGCCTACTCCTCAAGAAACAAGAATGGATAGGAATAAGAATAATTTGCCTTGAATGGTTTAAAAGCTATCTGACAAACCGGAAACAGTACACAAAAGTAAGCTCTTTCACCAGTGACCAACTCCCCATTAACTTCGGAGTTCCACAAGGTAGTGCGCTTGGTCCCACGCTTTTTATTATCTATATTAACGACATACTAAACCTCTCTGTGAATAATGCTACACTATAACATATGCAGATGACACAGCCGTCATATTTCACGAGGAAACGTGGGAACATGTTCACTGTCTAGCACAAGAGGAATTGAAACTATCCGCTAATAACCTGGACAGTAACCTCCTCACGCTAAATGGCAGTAAAACAGAATATATTGTTTTCTCCAAGACCGCGCTTCAAAACCTCCGGAACACCTAAAACTTGAAATGCTAGAAGAGCAGTGATGCAGTTTACTGCATCACTGCTCTTCTAGCATTTCTACTTCCCCTTGTGACTGTCCTCCTCTTGAACGTACCACTTTCATTAAATACCTCGGTAGTCGGTATTCTTATCGACACCATATGATATGATAACACCTAACATTTAAGCAACATATCTAACCTTTCTGGCAGAGTAAGAAAACTGATCTACACCAAGCTCAGACTATGAGACTGTTTACCCACTGACACACTACAACAAGTTTATCTAGCCCAATGTTAATCCATTATTCAGATTGCATCAGCGTGTGGGGTAGTGCTGAAAAGACTGACCTACTTGATTGAAGTAGAACGAGCAGAGGGAGCGCTTCTTAAAGTAACTTTTACGAAGCCCTATCGGTTCTCTACTGATTTAGTCTATCGTAAAACGACAGTTCTCAGAGTCCGCAAGCTTTTCATTCTTTCTGCCTGCACCATCATAAAACTATTAAAAACAGACCCGACTACACATCAAGCATAAGCAAAATAAACTATAGAATCCCTACATCTGACAACACCTCATTACTAGCTAGACGCTCTCCAGCTTACTCTCTCATTAATACGTACAATAAAGTCTGCAAACTCTGTGAAATCAAAAATTATTCGCATTAAAAAAATAGGAAATGTTGCAAAACTCTGGTTATGATGACTCGAAACAATTAATCTAGATACCCTGACCTGACACCGGATCAAACGATACACAATATGAACAAAAACGCACACATACACACGGGGTGTGTGTGTATGTGTGCGTTTTTGTTCATATTGTGTATCGTTTGATCCACAATATGAACCACACACCATACACCAAACGCACACAACACACTCACACACACCACACTCACATCACACGTACACAAACACACCAGATATATCATACAACACCTGAAATCACCTCTCTAGTCTCCACTCTAAAATTTTTACCCCGAGCCCCTTGATACAGACTATCTAGTTTGGGGCTCCCTGTTAAATAATATTTTATAAACTAGCTATAGGTAATTTTTTAATCTACTCATGTCGTCTCAACTTGGTGTTAACCCGTAAACCTGCTTACTGTATTACCTGGACAATAAACTATTTCTATTTCTCATGCCTGAATAAAGATAATCCCATTGATAAATCTTCACTAGGATTTATTTCGACAATTTTAACTTATTTTTCTGGACTATTATTGTTATATTGATTTATGAGTTGACACGACTATGAAACTGTGTACCTAAGTATAAACATGACCATATGAATATTTATGTGTACTAACTTAGTTTGAATATGTAGGTATTGAAAAATATTTTCCTCTTAAACAGGTAAATATGATTTTTTCCGATGAACTAAACTGAGTAAGTATTTAAATTCCTGGGATTGTCTGTTTTAAATTGTAATGAGAACACAAGCTCGTACTGTTTGTTTCTTAATTACTTTCCTCCTAATTAGGCCTTTAAAGATGACACTAGGTAGTTACCTAAATTACATCATTTAATCATAGATTACTTTAATACCACGTGCGGCTCTTACCTTTAGCTATATTCTCACACTTTTGAGCGTTCATACAAACAGTTGGCAACGTCGCAAATAGCTGTCAAATATTTACCTGTTTTGATTAATTTGGCAATAGTACTGTATGGAAATAAGAAATATGGCTATCTAGTGAACTAGAATATTAAATAATGAATTGCAATTATAACACTGAATTTGATGTTGTAACCATTTTAGGTGTAAAAAAGGCATTTGAAAAGTTGTCAAAAACTTTTTTACATCTAAAACTAAATATTGTGTTGTATCATTCACTAGTTAGCTATATTTCTTATTTCCATACAGTAATATTGCCAAATTAATCAAAACAGCGAAATATTTCACAACTATTTGCAACGTTCCCCACTTTCTGTATAAACTGCAATAATATATTGTTTCCAATAATATCTTGTTTTCTTATTTCCATACAGTAATATTGCCAAATTAAACAAAACAGCGAAATATTTGACAACTATTTGCGACGTTTCCTACTTTCTGTATAAACTGCAATAATATCTTGATACGGATGCATATAACAACACGATTCATTGAATATAATTTTTGTCAATCCTCCTAAATCACCATTTGTTGGAAATGACGTTATCATGTATATATCTACATAAGCGAAGTCAAATTGAAGATAAATTATAAACACTGTGTTTGTAGTTCTTTGTAGAAATAATATTGTTAATTATATTATTATAGTGTGTTGTGCTATTCGGAAGAACAGGTATTTTACCAGGAAAATGATACCAATAATAATACCGTCTACGTCAGGGGTGGCCAACTTGGTTAGACCCAAGATCTACTGTTTACTGACGAAACCCTATACGATCTACCAATTAACATACTTCTTGAAATTTTTAATGAAATTGAATTACCTACGTAGTATTATTTATTTTATTAAGACATCATAAAATTGAAAATTATTCTTAGTAACTACTTATATAAAGTAGTCTGAGTATTGCGTCTGAGCTACTGCGTGGAAGAGAAGATAAATAACGTGATGGAACGGCGATTGAAAAATGATACAAGACGATGCGCGCAGTAGTTGGTTACGTTGCATGGTCTGTTCTACTTATGTTTTAATTACTTTTTTGTTTTGTTTTGCCACAATCGACTGGACTAATAGTCGCGATTGATCGGTCGATCGCGATCAACCGGTTGGCCACCCCTGGTCTACGTAAACAGAATACATAAACTATCTTAAAGTCTACAGGTAACTTAAAATATATCAGTAGTTGTGAATTCACTGAGCGTAAAATAAGAAAAGGAAAGGAAAAATTAGTTAACTATAAATAGATCGTAACATTCAACCGATAACACAGTTGTGTTATCGGTTGAATGATAGTAGTTGATAGTAGTTGGGTAGTTACCCAAACTATCAATACACGTGCCCTCACTGCTCAGCTGCTACACCTTATCAATTATTAATTTATGAAAACACTTAACTATTCAAAGATATAATCAGTATTCTCGACTACCTACAAGTTTTTTCGACGATATCAATATGGATAAGTTTTTTGTATTCTTCGCTAGTACACGAATACAAAATATTCAATCCAATGTGTGAGATTATTTGCAGTACTCCACCTTAATTTACGACGGAGTGCCCCGGCACGCACAAACACTACCCACGCCAATGTCGCATAGTAAAAACCTGCTTTTGGAGGTCACCAAACGAAAATTAGCTATAAAACTAATAAAATATCAAGGATAAAGTCTAGTATAGCCTGCATGCCAAAAATACTTAGACTTATTGCTTCATTGTTTTAGGTTTAAAGCAACATATCTAAACTTGAGTGCAGTTTTTGGATGTTCGATCGAAATGTTGGTGGAATTACAGTTCATTTTACTACCGATATCTTCAGTAGGTACACCACACGTATAAAAAGTTTTAATATAATATCGAATTAAATGGCTTCCTCCGAGTAAAACTTCCTGCAGCATACTTCTTCGGGATCCAAAAAATAAGTAGATCGCAACATCTCTTTTTCTTCCATACTTCCAAAGTTTAATTAGATATCTTCCTAAAATAAAAACAAAGTTATATCAGCCACTATCTCCCCACGCAATTTGTAGAAGGCAATCAGGGGAAATAGGTTACCCCAGTGCACGTAGCCGACCGGCCGACCAGCTGTCATCGTTTAGGCAAAACGACTGCTTATCTGTGAACCGAATGCAATACGAAAAAAACTCTATACAAAATTGTGGTACCTAAAAGAGCATAATGTAGATGTAGTTGTTCAGTTATCGTTGTCTGATAGTGCAATCAGAAATAAATATACTTTGTAGAGTCCACATGATATGACATCTCGCAAAATGCTGCTATCTCCTCATTTGTGTTTACGCTCTGATAGCGATAACTGATAAAATCGTTGGGATTTGTAATTATTTTTAGTGTACGCTAGTTACATGGTTATTGCACTCTCCGCTCGTAAAGAATAGAAAGTGCTTAAACTTACTTTTTACTGCAAAAAAATATGAACGCGATTCGCGACAATTCATTAAAATGTTTCGGTCGTCATGATCATCTGAGCTCGGAGGAGCTTCTGGCTAAGTACCTAATAACAGCCGCACGGGTCGATCCATCAGGTTAAGCTAAGCTTGCGGTTAGTCCATGGATATAGATGAGTGACTATATTTACATACCACGTTAAGCCGGTGGTCCCGGCTATCATTCGTGGATCTTCGACAGTCGTTACGGGTCGTCAGAAGCCCGAAAGTCTGACGACCAGCCTTACCAAGGTGTATCGTATTACCCAGTTATTGGGTTGTGGAGGTTAGATAGGCAATCGCTCCATATAAAATACTGATATTCAGCTGCAGCCGGGTAGACTGGAAGCCGACCCCAACATAGTTGGGAAAAGGCTTGGCAGATTGATCGGTCGTCATCACCATCTGTACCAACTACTGAGCTCAATAATGAATCGATATAAAACAGTATTATACACCCTTTTCCATTATTAGATTGGGGTTAGGGTACGTATGGAATAACACGACGCTTTTAAGTAATTCTTCCTTTGGGACCAATAAAATTAATTGCTATCGGTAGCAATAACAATAAATATAATTGATAATTAGTCTCACTGATTAGGGCTAATGTGTTTTCCCAGATTAGTCCTTGTTTGAAAATTGATTTACAATACAATCTGGGTCATTACACCATCATCATTAATTATTACTTGCTTCAGGTGAAGGAAAACATCGTGAGGAAACCGGCATGCCTGAGAGATATTTCTCGACGGCATGTGAAACCAACTCAGAGGCCCATGGGTGGCTTTAAAACTCTGACACCAGGTTAGTCACTAACCACATGAAAAGAAGAATATCATTCAAATCTCGACTTCAGCCACTGCTGGGCCTCTCTTTACTTGTCCAAATCCTTGTGTCAGCCTTATCCAGGTTCTATCCGCGATGGTAACAATGTCGCGCCAAGCAATTGTTTTATTTTGTAATAAGCAATTACCGATACCGGTTAAGCCTTTTTTAAATATTAATATCAACAAATATATTCAATTAGCAATATTTGCTACGTGTCAAAATATTTAAATACTACGCTGTCCGCCGTGGCTCTGTTTCGTAGAACGTTAAATTTTACGTGAAAATATTACTTACGAAACATCACACTAATTAAATCATATATGTACAACGGTGGCACCATCGGACATTAATTCCACAAATTGGTCTAAATGGCAATTGCGGTGTGCGGGGACATCCACGCTGGTCGCCCCGGTAGCCGGTCGGGTCTGTCGCGACGGTCGCCGCCATCGGCCGCTGTTAGCTCTGGGCCTTAGAAGACATGCTATTATGTATTAGCATCAGCGTTTGGCGATTTAACGACTTCATCAATATTGCTTCGTGTTTTGGCAACTCTACGTTCGGTTGCGATAGAAATGCGCATTTTAGCGATTACTTCGATACTGCAACGCGTTTTAGAATCTGTATTGAGTGCGATGGGCACCTGAATGTGTCTAGCGTTCAGTCACTGTATAATATAACGTATAATACAGTGACTGAACGCTAGAGCTTCAGAAAAGCGGCTAAATCGCCGATCGGTGAGGCTAAAAGGCATATCTGCTAAAGCCCTTAGCTAAACCGTAACCTTGACCTGTCGCGTGTTACCTCAAATGCCGCCTGGAAACTTGCCGCTAGCGTTTTTCAGTTAAATCCACACGTCACCGAAATGTACAAATGTTATAATATTAATTGAACGCAATAGTACGCGGTGATAACATTGTATTTTTCAACAAGAACTCTTGAATACGTTTAGTCGGACGTTTGTTTTGCAATAGTTAGTATTGCATAATATTATCAAATATGAAATGAGTAGGAACATCCGAACATAATCTCTTGTGTTTACCCTAACAGTTTCTTCCTTGAAATCTAGTTATCTATACGTATGGTTCTTTACACTAATCAGCCAATTTGGTACATTTTATTAAGTATCCAAATCTATTTTATTAGGTTACAATGATCGTGTGTTGCTGTACAAGTAAAGTATAAGTTCAACTTGTAAATTGTGTAAGTAACCAGTATAAATAAATAAATAATTACGATAAATTGGATGGATACTAGATCATAGAGTATTTGCATACACGCGTAGTCGGTAATCATAGGTAAGTGCTGTTTACAGTTTACTGTGATGTTAATATTCGACAATTACACAACCATGTCGAATTAAGTCATTTGTTGTCTTTATGGAGCAGTAGGTAAACAACGCATTAAAATAGTCCATTTAGAAAACCCAATTTGCCTGGTGTAAACGAAATGTCCCGAGATAAGGCAAATATTCGGTAGGTCGTTAAATATTGTGTATTATGCAGACATGCAGACCTACTCATTGTGGGTCATATACAATTAAAGGTCATTAATTTATGGCTGGGTTAAGATCATAACGTAAGTACGCTGTGCCTTCGAGAGCACGTTAAGCTGTCGGCCGAGGTAGTCTGAAGTTTATGTGACAATTACAGGTACAAGGGCTAGTTTAGTCAAAGGGTGAAAATGATAGGCACAAAAATTAAACTACTACAAGAATGAATTATCCCAGCGGTGAGGTTATACGTTCACAATCTTTAATCGACTTCCAAAAAGGAGGAGGTATGTTCTTAGCGCATGCTAAGAACATAGCGTAGCTTGTTTTTTATTCTTATTTTTATGTGTGTCCACCGATTTCTCCGTCAATTATGGACCGATTTAAGGGTGGTCCCGTAATTTTTTTAGTAACTTTGCTTTGCCTGAAAATAAAGCAAAGATTTTTTTAAATATTTTTTAAAATCTCAGGACCATGGATCCCGGTCCTTTGGAAGGCGTACGAGGGGCCGAAGCCAACTCGCAGAGGCCCGTTAGACGTTTTTAATTAAATGAGGCACCAACCGACGATTATCCCTGTATGCACTATACAAGTGCACCCAAGGACAACCCCCAATGATATGATAAGTTCCTGTCACTGTTATTTACATAGCAGGCAGTAGTATTCGTATTTGTGTGGGGTAGGTACCACAACGAAAAGGTGAAAAATAAAAACTTTTTACAAAAAAAATCAACCGAATTTTTTGCCGAGATTTTTTTTTTTATTCTATTTATTTTAAGACAAATATTTGAATCTATAGTTTCTTCGCACTGGGTGTTTAACTTCTTCAGCGTAGACGTTGGTCGGTCATAATGTACAGCAAGACGTCTTGTCGACGTCTCGTAGGCGACTTGTAGACGTCTCGTAGGGCTTCGTAGGCGATTCGTAAGATCTCGTAGGCGTTTCGAAGGCGTCTCGTATAATGCTGCCTAGATGTCGCATGAAGCCAGCTGACAAGCTACAAATTCTGCAATTTAATTCTGCTAAAATACTATTAGACTTCCTAACTCCAAGAGCATTAAAAAAATATTTGAGCTTTTATTAGGGCAGCAAAATATAAATGCACGACTAATATTTTGCGATAAGCTTGATAGTGTGCGGTGTCGAACCTACACATGCTTATCGGGGACAAACATTAATTTGGTTTATTGTGGGGTGGCAGGCCGTAGGGACGCGGGGTGCGGGGCGCGGGCGCGGGGTGCGTTGGTGCTATTACGTCAATCAGCCCGCTGTGTCGCGTGATTGTACCTACTTCATTAGCCCCGCACTTACTAGCTGTCCTGCAAACAGTGCATTAGAATTTTCTTCGCTTTCCACCGTAACTAGGAACATAAAATAGTAATGTGAGAAATAAATGGAATTGGAGAATACTTTAGCTAAATAGCTGGTCGTGTAGCACGGGTGATCGATAAGCTTACAAATTTTCTACGGAAAAAACACAGGTTGGTACCCATTGGCTGTAGACAGCTTTTCCATTTTTAAGGCTCTTCAAATATCACCAGGACCATTAAAATGTCTGCATTGGATACCATGCATTTAGATCTTATGCTTTGTATGTTACAAAAAGGTATTTGTCCAAACTAGAGGTTATCCCGTTGGAGTGGTACTCTCCTATTTATGGTTACGAGTATTTGTAAGTTACCCAATATTATAAGTATTAAATTAATGTTTTAATATTAGTAGTATGCATTAATTTATTTACTGAATGGAAATAAAGCTTATCAGAGTACCTACTACATTACTTCAGTATTTTCCCTTGTAGCTTGATTAGAGACGAAATCTCCTACAGACGCCCATTGACTTGCGTTTCCTGTTATTTCCTAAAAGGAAACTTACTTAACGAACCATTTTATTATGTATTCCAATTAAAAATCGAACCACCACAATCAAGTTATACGAGTGTTTCCTGTTTTTTTAAGATTTCAATTATGGATACGAGCAGTGGCCATTGTTTTCGATAAAATGAGGCAAAAAAAAAACAAGCTGATAAAAAGTATAGCTACAGTACCTAACTACCGACATAAATATGGTATAAACATTATTATTCTCCTTTATTTCATTTACATACATATAAATTATATTTTTAAATATTAAAACATAAAATATAAAAACATTTAAAAATATAAAAAATAGTAGCCCACCGGTATCGGGAACAGGGTCCAAGCTACCGGCGGTCAGGGCTCCAGAGAGAGGAACCTTCGGACAATGCGAGCCGTGTCCAGGAGTACCGCTTTCTGAATCAAGCCCTTGATCCAGCTGCCCAACGAGAGCCTCCTTAGGTGTTGGTCGAGGCTCTTGGCGATTAAGCCATTGGCTGTCACGACTATCGGCACAATGATTGCTGAATCCACATCCCACATGTCGACAACCTCGCGAGCCAAGTCAAGATACTTAATTTGTTTATCTTTCTCAGCTTTCGCGAGGTTCTCGTCATGCGGGACCGTTATGTCAATAATCATTGTGCGCCGCTCTCCTCGATCCATCACCACTATATCAGGCTTATTGGCAACAATAGTTCTGTCAGTGATGATGGATCGATCCCAGTACAATGTGATATTTCCATTTTCGAGAACTGGGTCGGGCACATACCTGTAGTACGGCACTTCCGATTCCACAAGGCTGTACTTCAGAGCAAGTTGCTGGTGGATAATCCTGGCTACAAGGTTGTGTCTATGCAAGTACTCTTCATTAGCTAGACGAGAACACCCGGAGATAATATGTCGGATTGATTCTCCCGGACGGTGGCATGCCCGACAGATGTCAACCGTGCCGTCCTTCACAATAAATCTCCGGTAATTGTTCGTCATCATAACTTCGTCCATAATTGCACAGACAAAACCTTCGGTTTCCCCAAAGAGGTCACCAAAACGCAGCCAGGTTACGGACGCTGGTAAATCTACATCGGGCCCATGCAGGGCCCGGAAGTAGCGTCCGTGAAGCTCCTTACTCTGCCATATCTCCATGCGATCCTTAGTGTCAAGCACTACAGGCTTGCGCCAGTTCTCTTTAGCCAAGGAGAGCGGGGTAAGGCCCTTGTCCACCACGACCACATCTCGATGCATCCCCACGTCGACTCCTAGGAAATATTCCCTGAGACTGCATATCTCGCGATTGTGGAGGGTCTTGGCGTTTAAAAAGCCTCGACCTCCACACTTTCGCGGGATATACAGTCTCATTACTGATGACCGTGGGTGATGCATTCGATATGCAGTCAGCAACGTACGGACCCTCCTATCCAAGGCGTCGAGTTCGGTCTGAGTCCATTTGAGTATGCCGAAAGAGTACATCAAAACCGGCATAACCCAACCGTTGAAGGCGCGCACTTTGTTTCCGCCTGATAGAAGACTATTTAATACCTTTTTCAGGCGGCCAAAGAAGCGCTCCTTCAACGATTGCTTCATGTCAGTAACATTGATGCCCAACGCTTCCGACATACGTCAGTATAAGCTGACCTCGCATTATACGGAAATCCTATACAATGCGAGATCAGCATAAACTAGAACAGTATAGCTTGATATGTAGTCGTGTGTACAAGACGTACAAGGGACAAGAAGATAAAAGTATCATAAACTAACAATGGACAATAACAACTCGAGACCCCAATAAAATTCGACAACATACCTACTAAACTATTTAGGTGATGGAAATAACCAAACCCATTTATTTATTTATTGAACAAACCACTTATACTATTTCTACACTCGCCTACGACTACACAGTTAAAATCATTATTTACAGTTCAACTCCTGTTTAAGATTCGTCAACGTTGAATACTGTATTACTATTTTTGAGGTGTTAAAACGGTGTCGATAATTACGTCACTGCTACATTTCTTTCTGTGACGTCAAAGGGGTGTTTTGTAAAACGGATTTTGTAAAGTTTTCAATAGAAGTCAAGGTACCGAAGAATGAACTATTTCTAAAGGTAAAGTGATGAAGATATATCGTGTTAGTGGTACGGGTGAAATTAAATAGGCACCTTTCTATCTCACTTACCTTTTATTACTCAACTATTATCAGTTATCTTTCTTTTCTGAGATTTCTCTGATATTGTAATAATGATCACATTGACCACTATCATATGTTGCAGAATAGCAATCGTGATTATTAGTTTGAATTTTTATTATATTAGTAATAATTTTCTGTGGAATATAGGTAAAAAGGTAGGTACAAGAAAATAGGCCAATTGTTAGAACCAAGCACAGTTATTATGGCAATAACTTTAACTATAATAATAGTCATGACCGTTAATTTTAGCAATCTGGGAAGCCCACGTTCTACGGTGGACGTTTACTTAAACGATTTGTTTATGACCACGTCCAAACATGTTAAAATAGGTGTTACATACAATGTTTGCTTTCTCAGACCTATATATTTAACACTGCTCTTTCCACGATGCGTCCATGAAACAAACAATAGATCTACGTTAGTGCAACCTGTGATACAATAGAAATTTATGCTTGCCTTTAAATATAAAATTGACAGAAAATCCCGTATATTTAAAATATATTTATGTATGAATAGATCAAGGGGTCCTTCTAATATTATATGCGCATATTATTGAGATTAGACTGCCTCGCTGTTCTAGTGGTCGCAAGCGCTACTGCTGAGCATGAGGTCCTGGGTTCGATGCCCGGGTCGGGCAAAGTGTTATTGGGTTTTTCTATCTGAAATTTCTAAGTAGCAGCCCGGAGTCTTGATTTACATGGGACTTAAAACATAACTGGCGAAATGTGGGTGAACCTGCTACAGGGACACCTCTGCCCAACCCTTCGAGAAAACAAAGCGTGATGTTATGTTATTATTGAGATTTCTAAAGCACTGTCGAAAATATCTGAGTACCGAAACATAAAATGTATTTTTACGCCATATATTTCTGGTTTTAAATAAATAACTTCATAAAGGACGGGACCTGCCTACGCTATGTTAAATTTTTAGATTAAGCATATAAAAGACAAGTCTTTGCCCTCCTATGGGACGACATAGAATACAGTGAATCAATATATTCTATATCTATAAGAAATCGTAGCGAAGTCAAAACTGTACATTTAACATTTTTGAAAAAAAAAATGCTGTGTAGTCTGGGAACTATTCAATGCCGAAAATAAAGTTTTTAGAATGTTTGTCTGTTTATCTGTTTGTCTGAATGTATGTTCCAGAATCACGCAAATAGTACCACCGGATAGATTCTGTCCAAATTTTGCATATATAGTCTGGTCAGTCTATAGGCTATAAAATATCACGCTTTTTGCCATGGGGGATGAGCAATATTGCTTTATTTTCGTATTCTTCAAATAGTAAAATACGAGCCTTGAAGGTTAGAATCTTGCAGAGTATCATCACGCTATTCCTTTATGGAGTGAAGCAGTCAATCATGACATATACAGGGTTGATTATTGAGATGAGGCAAAACCTTAACCGTTATTGCTAAAAAACGGTATTAGAAGACTGTCCTTAACTTTTTGAAACATTTTATTCACAGATTTTGAAAAAAAATATGGAACAGCCAGCAAGAAAAGGGCTATGTTCTTAAAAAAAAATTGGGTCCAATTGATCCTGATTCTTATAAGGATAAAACACTCTGACGGATCAATTGAGATTAAAGTAGGTACTGGAAAAGTCAGAAATCGCAAAAATCAAATCAATAAAATAAAATCAAAAATGATTATCATACAATTTAGATCACAAAATTTTATAAAACAAAGACCTCCCACCGCCTCTGTCTGTCTGTCTGTCTGAACGCGATAAATCCATACATTTTCACCAAGGGACGTAACGAGTTGTATGAAAATAATGTATTACTGAATTAATACATTGTTTACCTGGATTAAGCCATAGGGTACGTACTTTTAATTAAATTATATAAATATTAAACTATCTCAATTTGCGGTCGGTGACAGTACCTAGCTAAAGGAAAGAATTTATGCACGGATTTTCCCTTTTACACGGATTGTCCTAGTTTAAACACGCCCATTTAGATAGGTATGATTAGTATTTCAGCATGTATCCCTGGGTCGTATTTAAAAGCGATCGCCGCGTTCATTATGTCACTTTTTATTTGGAATACCGGAAAGCGCCCTCTATCGACGCGACCACACATTCAGATGCACCGAACAAAAAGTGACATAAGGACACGACGATCGTGTATATTCGCGAAACGAACACTTTTAAATTTGGATGCGGCTTTTACAAATTCTGATCATCGCAGATAGGTACTTGGGGTTACCTTTCAACATCCTGTGGGTTTTTCGAGCCATGGCGATGTATTACGTAGATTTTATTAGGCAATTCACCAATTGCAATGTAAAACATAGATATTTTACTTAGGTACTGCAAAAATGTTGCGAAATTTTCACAATACTGGTAGGTAGTTGTTTCTTAAGATCAAGAAATGGGGTTGGTTCTGTATAGTTCGATTTCAATTTCATTCCCTAATTTCTGATGGAAACAACTGATTTTTTTTAAAAGCTAAAACAATTCTTTTTAACATTTGTCCACTAATTGTGCGACACAAGGACAAAAAATACTTGGCCGAAGCAATGGGCATAAAAAATATGGTTGATAGCAAAAGGTCAAGGAAGGTTGTTACATGTTTTTTATTAAGTTAATCGTTCTAATTGCGATTCAAAATTTTCAACCTTGAAAAGTTGAAGGTCGGATAGACGGCATCGTAGAAAATAGGTTAGTGACGTTTAGGTAGTAGAAATATCTTCTACAACATAACATAACATCACGCCTGTAATCCCCGAAGGGTTAGGCAGAGGTGTACCTATAGTACACCCGCATTTCGCCAGTTATGTTTAAGTCCCATGTCATAGGGGACGAGCCTATTGCCATCAACCGGGCACAAATCCAGACTCCGGGCTGCTACTGAGAAATTCCTAATGGAAAACCCCAATATCACTATGTCCGACCCGGGAACCACTGGACCAACGAGGCAGTCAATTACAAATATCTTCTAATTTATAAATTAATTTACTCACAAATTGGATTATGGTAGAAACCACCATTAAGTCCACCGGGAATATGTTATAATAATAACTACTTAGTTTTAATTATTCTACACCACAGGATCACAAGTCCCTGGGAATTAATTGATCTTTAGTATTGACCTAATAATGTTTTGTCTACTAAAAGGAAATTGTTGGCCGGTAAACAAAAATAATGGGTATGGTCGCCTGTTTTGATTGATTGCCTTCTCTTCTGAGGTATGCGTGAGAGGTAAGTACTAAATTGTAAGTCCATATAAACACGAATATTATTGTAAACTATATTTCATTTGGAATAAGATTAGACATTTAAACAAACTTTTCCAACAGTCCGTTCGACCGATTTTGACTTGTATACCATAGACATAAGGATGGCATTAAAAGCAAAAAAGTGGTTACAATACCAACTGTTTACTGCAGTTGCCATTTGTCATGCCACCAACGCAATAGAAGTCAAAATCGGTTGAATCGACTGTAAAAAAGGTTTATTTAAATGTCTAATCTTATTTCAAACGGAGTATAGTTTAGTAAGCTAGGCATGCAAACGATTCTTCCATTAACTTCTATAGTAACCGCTTTTGGTTTCAGCCTTCGCAAGAATATCCAAATGCTGAGAGTTTCATCGTCTCCATTTTTTGTTATATTTTAATTTTGAGCATTTCCAGGCATTTATTTACTAAGAATTTCATCATACAATTAATACTATATTAATACTATATACATATTAATATACATATTAATACTATAAATTCAAAAGTAAATCTGTCTGTTTTCAATATGTATGGATCCTTAAGGTTACACGAATTTGCTTACTTCCATACCATACCTAACCTGTAACCATACTATTCATATTAATATTATAAATGCAGAAGTAACTCTGTCTATTACCTTTTCACGCCTTTTAACAGCTGAACGGATTTGGATGAAACGCATACGGATAGACCATGACCTGGGTACAGATAAGATACTTAGATAAAATACTTTTCGCATCCCGGCAGTACGTTCTCGTAGGATAATTTCCGACATTCACGTGGATGAAGCTGTGGGCAAAAGCTCGTTATAAATAACTCAATGCTATAGGTACACATAACTTTAGATAATGTGTAAATATTATTATATTTCCTTATTGTTTGGTGGGTTTTTCTACAAACATTATCGGAGTGTTTGATTTTTTTTTGTTCCATTTCTACAGTTGACATGCCACGTTTATCTAAGCGTCATTGTGTCGTGCTATTGTCAGTTGTCAACTTGTCACTATTGTTGCTGGGAGCTGCGTGGGCGCATAGTTCGGTTCACTGTCCACTTATCCAGTACTACATTCATAAAGCTTCCGTTACGGAGCGAGTACGACCGTGGCCACACATCCGCCATGATTACGTGTGAGTCAGATAAAAAAATGTCAATAAACAATGTAAATATTTTTGAGAGATAAAGTGTAAAAATGTAAAAAAAAATATCAACATTATTGTTACCGCTTGTTTTGTCAGTTATTCTCAGAAACATTATAACAAAGCTTTTTTGCGATTGCCACTTTTATTTTAATGATGTACTTGCATAACAACATGTAAAGTTAACAGTTAAGGTGGTGTCCTATCTATCGTTTCGTATGCTAGTTTCCAATGAGGGCAGAACAGTGAGGCAGAGCAGTAGACAGCGCAGTACTGCTACTGTTTGAACAGTACTGTTTTGACAGTAACCAAGGCACAACAATTAATAGCTCGCTGGTCTATTTTTTCGGGGCAGTTTCCCCCCCCCCCCCCTTCACCTTTCTCGCTCTTCTGTCTTGTGGCTGAACTCGTGTGAACGCAAGGGCAGTGTAGTGCAAAGAACAGGACAAATGTGTCTTGGCGTTGGCTTATCGGACTGATGAGGTGCAACAATGCTGCATAATTTGTCATACGCATAATCAATCTAAACTCTTTGGGATCTTCAATCCTTATTTTTTCTAAAACTTGGAACTGAACAACCAAGCTCTAGTCTTCTTGCTACCCAGGGTCTGATCCAAAGTGTATCTTTCCTATTTATTTCACTCTTTACAATTTCAATTAACTCATCCAGAGCTACTTGTGCTGCAATTTTAAGTGGCGTAAATGTTACCGTTGTCGTCGTCGACGCTCCATCGCTATCACTCGCGGACTGTCCAATTATTTGGCCTTATATTTGAACGCCACTGTCCTTCCAAACTGTTCCTACTATTTTCTGCCTCATTGTTCTGCCCTCGTGTGAAACCAGCGTTAGGTCATCCATGTAATTCTCGACAGCGTTTACTTAAACTGTTCGCAACTAGTGATTTAAACTCTTGTAAACAGGCATATTTCAGTCAAGATGTTCTGCCCCAGAAACAATCTACTTAGAACATTGGAATACGTCATTGAATACAGAAATAAGATACATTATATGTAATAAAAACTTTATTAATAAAATTTTCATGGTAAGTAAAACAATATTAGTTCTTAATGTTAATTGTCAAAAAAACATTTTACTTATAATCAAATTTCAATAGCGTTATAAAGAAACGAGTAAAATTATTGTAAATCAAGAGATATCGTTTTTCTATCATGTTCATAGAAAGACGAATCAGAAAAATTGTAGGTAAATAAATTAATAAATAGCTTGCATTAAGAGTAGAATAAAGCTTTCGTAATCGTAAAAAGACCAAGGCGACTTACAATGGTTAATCATTCAAAAGTATCATTACTACAGCTAAATGGGCCTCTGGCTCAAGTTAATTGACGCCAACATCGCGTGACGTCACCACGGTGGCGGTGCGGGTCACTGCAGTGGATTCATTTGCGGTTTTTGCCGCGGTCCCCACCTTCCTAATAGTAGTTGTGGTCGTCGTCTTAGAAACACCACCATTGGCAAGTTTTTGGACATCAGTGTTAGATCGCACTTCTTCAGTAGCTGCCTGCTTCTTCTCGTGAGCAGTCGCGTTCTTCACATTCCTTTCAACATTCTGTTGGAAACCTTCCCTACTAATTACTTCATTACTCCTTTCCTCAGTGCACCTACCTCCTCTTTCACCCTGTTCCGCGGTTGTTATGACTCCATTCTCAACAGGAATTACCTCACTGTTCTGGTAATGCTCAGAATATCCGTTTCCGTCGGATGTATCGATAGTGTAAGAACCGCGGCGGATCGGCTTCTCAGGAACCCACACGATGTCTTGCGTCAACGTTTCTCGGTGCTGAACTGGTTCGGGCGATACCGTCGTGCTTCTGACCTCACTGTCGTGTCTCACTTGAGTCAAATGCGCACGAGTGTTGTAGACTTCATTAGTCTCGTTTGATTCAACAATATTTTGCTGATTAACATTCCTGTTATCTTCAATTTGGTCCCTGTTCGGTTTGATAACAGTCCTTTGGACTTGAGTGACTTCCCTGGTATTATCGGTGGACTTTAGGGTCCTCTCAGCCGGCCGCTGTGGCTCTAATGGTTTCAGCTGTCCTAACAGAGGCGAATGTTTGATTCCGAAGGTTATTTGCGGCGTTTTGTTGATCTGCACCTGTAACCACAATGTTATACATAATATGATCCTTTAAAAGTACTTGTTTTTAATTTATAAACATATTTGTTTCCATAGGTAACTAAACGTAATTGGACTTTGGTAAATGATAAAAAAAAACAATATATCTACTGAAACTCTCAATAGCTTAACAAATAATAATAATAGTCGTTTATTTATAAAAGGGGGACATTTACAATAAATACCTTAACAATTAAAATAGAGCACAGTTGTTTATTTGCCTAAAGTAGGACCTGTGCTGCAGGTTAGAAAGAATAATATAAAATAGCATGCTACGGGTTCTATTTGCAGACAGAAATGACGATGAGAGGATTTCTACTTGCAATACAAGTCAAACTTGTAAAGTAAAAGTATTTATCCCAATAATTGATAGTTAATTTACCTTTTCGGGTGAGTAGGTGCCAGGCGCGGGCACTCGCGTGCGGTCGTCCACAGGCACCTTGTGACGTCCCGACATCGTGTACACCGGGGTGTCCAACACGGACGGGATGCGGTACGTATTCGGAGCTGAAATTAGTAGCAGAAACATTAAAGTATTGCATTACTAAACATTAGTATTGACAGCATTCCAAGTCTTCTTGTTATGATTAATCGCTTGACCTATTCTTCTATTCCTATAGTATTAAGTGTTAAACCCACCGTAAAATTTTGTTAATTTCTAGATGAAATCCAATTATTTATTAGTTCATAATCCGCCATGCTTTGTTACTGTGATTAGTAACACCACTACTGCCTGCGAAACTATAACTCACCAGGGGTTTCAGCGAATTTATTTGTATGTATTTTGATACCAAAAGTATGCTGTGGAGAGTAAGTCAACATGAACTTGTAACTCTTCTCAGGGTTGTAAGTCCCTGGAGCTAGAATATATTTATGAAGAAATATAGTAATCGTGAATTTAGAAACAATGACAGTGTCAATGCAAATAATGTATATTTACCTGGAGTGTCAGCGACTTTCACGCTGTCAGTTTTCATCCTGAACGTGTATTGAGGAGCAGAATGCAGCAATACTTTATCAGCCTTGTCGGGATTGTAGCTGTTTGGTGCTGGAACAACCTCCGGCTTGTGAGGATTGGTCTTTATCCTGAACGAGTATCGAGGTGCACTGTCTAACAGAATCCTATCAGCTTTCTCTGGATTGTACACGTTAGGACCGGGTGTATCATTTATTTTATCTTCTTTGCCTCTCGGAGTAAAGGAGTGAGATGGATAGTGGTGATGAGTAACGTTATCGGCTTTTTCAGGATTATAAGCATTCGGACCAGGTGTATTAAATATTTTAGCAGCATCTATTTTTGGTCGGAACGAATAAGATGGTGCATGTTCATGTGTCATTCCATCACCTTTTTCCGGATTGTAGGCGTTACAAGCGGGATAGTCGTTGATTTTCACGTCTTTACCTCTTGGGGAAAAGGAGTGGGAAGGATAGTGGTGATGAGTAACGTTATCTGCTTTTTCGGGATTATAAGCACTCGGACCAGGTGTATTAAATATTTTAGCCGCATCTATTTTTGGTCGGAACGAATAAGATGGTGCATGTTCATGTGTCATTCCATCACCTTTTTCCGGATTGTAAGCGTTACAAGCGGGATAGTCGTTGATTTTCGCGTCTTTACCTCTTGGGGAAAAGGAGTGGGCAGGAGAATGGTGATGAGTAATGTCATCGCCTTTTTCAGGGTTATAAGCATTCGGACCCGGTGTATTAAATATTTTAGCCGCATCTATTTTCGGACGGAAAGAATAAGATGGCGCATGTTCATGTGTCATTCCATCACCTTTTTCCGGATTGTAAGCGTTACAAGCGGGATAGTCGTTGATTTTCACGTCTTTACCTCTTGGGGAAAAGGAGTGGGCAGGAGAATGGTGATGAGTAATGTCATCGCCTTTTTCAGGATTATAAGCATTCGGACCAGGTGTATTAAATATTTTAGCCGCATCTATTTTCGGTCGGAACGAATAACATGGCGCATGTTCATGTGTCATTCCATCGCCTTTTTCTGGACTATAAGCATTAGGACCCGGATAGTTTGATGGTTTATCAGCTGGACCTTTTGACCCAAAACTGTACTTAGGGGCGCCATCTAGCATGTAGTCATACTTGCTGGGATCGTAAGTGTTAGGGCCAGGTGTATCTTCTGGTTTATGAAATGGATGTTTAATTCTAAATGAATATGCTGGGGAACTCTCCAGTAAAACTTTGTCACCTTTCTCTGGGTGATATGCGTTCGGACCTGGATAGTTATCAATCTTTCCGGGTTGCCCTTTACCAGCCATCGTGAATTGTGGTGTGCCATTTAAAATATGGGGATCGTATTTATTAGGTGCAGGAGAATCAGAAATCTTAGCATCTGGCCCTTTGCCTGACATAGTAAATTTAGGGGTATTGGAAGGTAAGTGTGGATCGTAAACATTTGGACCAGGCGTATCAGAAGGTTTTCCATCATGTCCTTTCCCAGAAATCGTATACCTCGGTGAATTATCAGGTAAATGAGGGTCATAGCAATTCGGTCCAGGTGTATCAGATGGCTTCCCATCATGTCCTCTACCAGCTAAAGTGAATTTTGGAGTACCATCAGGCATGTGAGGATCGTATGCGTTAGGAGCTGGCACTTCAGACGGCTTCATTGCGGGATGTCTTCCAGCAATAGTATATTTGGGTGTTCCATCGATATAATGTGGATCATAAATGCCGGGCCCAGGAGTGTCTGAAGGTTTGGCATCGTAGCCTTTGCCGTACATACTAAATTTAGGGGTGCCATCTAATAAGTGTGGGTCGTAATTATTCGGAGCTGGTGTATCACTTGGCTTATCCATAGCAGTTTTCGGTCTGAAAGTGTACGAGGGTGATGACTCGTGAAGAAGTTTATCAGCCTTATCTAGACTGTATGCATTGGGTGCTGGGACATAATCTGTTTTTAGTGTCTGACCTTTTCCCGCCATGCTAAATTGCGGTGAACTATGATACATTTGCACAGAGTTCTCTGGTGCATACATATTAGGTGCTGGTGTGTAGTCAGTTTTCATAACCTGATCTTTTACTCTGAACGAATAAGCTGGTGACGACTCATGCATCATTTTATCAGCTTTATCCGGACAATAAGCATTGGGAGCTGGAGTGTTTTCAATTTTATCACAGTGGCCTTTACCGCTCATAGTATATTTAGGAGTTCCGTCCAACATATGCATCGATTTTTCGGGAGCGTAAACATTAGGTGCTGGTGACTCACTCCTCAGAACGGTTTGATCTTTAATCCTGAATGTATAAGCCGGTGAGCTCTCATGAAGAACTTTGTCAGCCTTCTCGGGGCTGTAGCTATTTGGAGCTGGTGTTTGTTCAAATTTTTCGACTACTTCTTTCGAACGCATCGTATATGAAGGGGAACTTTCGTGCAATATTTTATCAGCCTTTTGAGGGCTATAGTAGTTTGGTCCGGGAGTTACGTCATGCTTTTCAGCTACACCTTTACCAGCCAAAGTATATTTAGGCCCATGTTTAAGCGAATTCAAAGATTTTTCTGGTGAATAAATGTTTGGGGCAGGTGCATTTTGTTTTTTGATAATTTCGGTTTTTGTTCCGAATGAGAATGCGGGTGACTTTTCTCTTAACATTCTATCTGCCTTTTCGGGACTGTAAGCGTTAGGAGCAGGAACTTTTTCGGACTTTTCTAACTTCATTTTACTTGAAAAGGTGCTTCTTACGGTTTTGTCGCGCACAGTTCTATTACCCTGAAATTAAAGAAATCATTACTAGTAATATTTATGTTAGGAAACTATTTATCACTATGCAACTGAATGATAAAACATCTACAATTCTACATAATTAAACAGTATTAAAATAAACAAGTACCTGGTTAGTAGCTGATCAGTAGAAGCAGCGACAACAAGCAAATAATATGTTAAATATGATCTCTAAACTATGGCAACCATGCCTATGCGCTTTGTCATTAGACAATACATAGTGGGTTATGTTAAAAGTTTAGTTTTCTGATAATACATAATTTTATTGTTAAAATGATTTTTAGAAGAATATTTAATACACAATTTTATATACATCACAAAATAAATAATTACTACAACGATGGAAAGTTCTCAGCTCCCACAAAGCATGGCGGTGAATGAGATGGATGAGTAAATGTTGTTACAGACAGATGTCGGTTAGATGGCGGCGATCTCTTCTGGCGCGGGATGGAGGATGGCTTGACCCGCGTACTGCGAGTGCCGGATGCCGAACGTGTGTGCCGGCGCCCACGGCAGGTTCACGCACACCTGCACCCACCCCAATGTTAGTACATTTCATGATGTAAGTAAGTACAGATAGTCTCAGAGCATTTAAACAGGACCCGAAAGGCACCAGGAAGTATTGGTAAATAAATGTTCCACGAAAACCCTTTAAACGATATTGTCGAGAGATGAACACTGGTTGCCAATCTGTCTCCAGTTCAAATGCTCCTGATATAATAATAATGTATCGGTTGTTAAAAGCATTAGTCAAAGTCGATATTAGTAGCCGGAAGGTTGATGTTGTCTTTTATTGTTAGTTGCAAATGCGCGCCCACTAGCAATTCAACCCTTCTGTGCGGGCGTTAATACCGGCATCGAAGTAAACTTCCGCGTGGAGAGAATTTAGGAAGCATTCAATTCTGACATTAATTTATGCAGAAAATTCACGAGCGCGCTGACATCATCCGCCTCGCCTTGACTCGGACTATTTCACAGAGGTACAGACAATGATTAATGTAAGGAATAAAATAAAGACGAGACTACAACAAATACCTACTCATTGGTGAGACGGTTATTTTTCATGATATAAGTGTCATCCTTTAAAGCATTTTAATACCAATATCCAAGGATAATAATTATGAGTTCATAAATGACATCATCGTCGATTTGTTATTTTACCATGAATTACGAACAATCAACCTTGACTATTACCTTTTCGGGGCAATATACTCCGGGTCCAGGTACGATGGCCGTCGGTGGCTTCGTCTCTCGCCTTGGCGCGATGGTGTACGCAGGAGGCCGTTTGGTGAGTACTGCGGCAGCTTTATCGGTGGTGTAGGTGCCAGGTCCTGGTAGCGGGATCTTGGACTCCAACGTCTTGCCACGGCCCGTGATGCTGAACGCTGGTGCTGCGCGTTTACCACCCTCCTTTGCTTCTCCAAGCACAGGGGGCATGGAATATGTATTCGGTGCTGAAAATGATAAGATCAAACGTTTATGATATAACCCAAGTATGTATGGCCTAATCAATACTGTAAGTTTGCACGGGTACCATATATACCTACTATAAAATAATTCTAACATTACAAAGCAGAGTAATAAATCATAGCGTAACAAAACAATGTGTCACAAAAACAGTACACCTAATGAACAAAAAATAAAAATGACATCAGGGATCAAACGATGAAACGACGTAGCTACAGTTTACATAAATGACTCTTGGGAAAGCTAGATGGCCGACCTTGATGAATAGCAGCCTCTTATCATAATAATGATGTAATAAAAACAAAAGACTGAAAGGTTCAAAACAAAGGACTACAAACTAAAGCAAAAAAACAGTGGCACTCCGGGAGTGCCGACAGAAGTGAAAACAAAAAAAAAAACACTTCCAAAACCTTTAAAGTAAAAATATTTGCATAGAACATTGATCCGTAACGTAATATAAATAAAAAGCACAATCGCGTTTACAAAAATGGGGTGTCGGTAACGGTGTCGCGAGTTCAATTGTTTTTTCCCATCTTAAAAATGCTCAACGCGCCTAAAGAGGTTTTCACTTCAAAAAAATAAGTAACCGCAGAACGAACATAATATGTAAGACGTGTATTATAATGAAATAAAATTTAAACATACCCACAAGAGACTTGCAAATGATACTATTCTGACCTAAGTTCAGCTACGCAGTACAGCATGATCAAAGCTACATGAAGGCATCAACGTATCTTTGGTGTTTGTAAAGTGATAACACTTACTGACATAAGTAAGCGTAGAACATAAATAGTGGAAAATGTATGCAGGTATGCTTACAAACGAAAGTCTACTAGTGACTTGCATGCTATTCTGTCCTACGAATACAGCATGTTTCAAGATTTAAGATTGATTTCAAGCTGAACTTCTTCACCAAAGGCTGAGAGCAGAGCACTTACCAAACATAAGTACCTAAGCGTAAAACATAAATATTAGAAAATGTATGTAGGTATGTTTACAGCTGAATATCTAAAGTGACTTGCATGCTATTTTGACTTACAGCTACGTTACACAGCATGATTCAAGGTTGAAATCAAGTTGAACTACATGACATGACCAAAGGCAGATGCTACGAAAAGGTCGTGAAGAAACCTGGCGTTTTGCCGCTGGGCTGTGGGGGGTTCACTCGCAGGCCGATGGAGAAAGCCGGAGCATGGTCGTACACGGCCCGGACTGCTTTGATGGGCTCATAGTCGCACGGCGCAGGAGTCGCCGCCACTCGCGGCGGCGGCCAGCGACCGTGAAGCGACGCCGACGGCGCACCAGACCGGCCTGCTTGATCGGTCAAGCGAGAGATATTGTACGCCCAATCGTACATCAGTGTTAACACTTGAACTACGAAACACGCCCTTACAGCTACGCGCTAAGCACCGTCGAATTGTTACCATGGACGTGCGGTTGATTGTAAGTATGTAAGTAAGTATTTTTAGGATATTATGTTCAATGTCTGTGACTACGTCTTATGTGTCTACGTCTTTGAAATTGTCACCCATATATTATTATATTAATATTGAGGCGACAACAGCACTGATGCGTAGGCCATTAATTGTTCTTTGTCTTTCAGTCGACTTTTACAATTGCAGGAAAATTGGTAGTTTTTTCCGCTTACTCTAAATGTTTTTCATATTCTTTATATAAGGCTATCTACTACCCCTACTTCAATATATTGATTTGACCTCGCTGTGACACGGTATAAGAAATACATATTTATTCCGACGTAGAACAACCTAGCAGTTCTATTTTGTACGCACGCAAGTAATGCAGTAAATCCCTAAACAGAATTTAATGAACCTTTTACCGTTGCAGTATTTACAGCTTCAGTCATAAGCTCTTCGGGTGAGTTATGCGGACGCCGCACGAAGCAAACTTGTATTAACCCTGTATTTGAAAATATTCAAGTCGTAATAACTATTTAGTTGCATGGGTAACGGCCTATATTAATTTATTTCATGTCATTATTTGCAGGATTATATTTAACTTCAATTTAAAATCAACATTGCATATTAATTTTCATTGTCAAATCTAAAAGTAAATTTTCCAATGTTATTCAATATTCGTATAGGCCTCTACCTATACGAATATTGAATAACATTGGAAGATTTGTACGTATATTATTTAAGGTCTTTTGAACATATTAAACGATCTTGCGACATAACAAATCATACTTAGTGTTCAGGAAAAGCAACTTACTTAATTCATTACTCTAAATATTATTATTAACTAGACATTTCTCTTTTCATGTTTTAAAGCCCGACCATTCAAATTAAAATTATCTTGAGCCTTTACCTATTAACCTGATAGGAAATATTGTACACCTATAGCTTTCAATTGAGTATATAACACAAGTTAATTACAGTAATAAGATAGATATAAATAAAATAATTTACCAAATAAATCCTCCCGCTCAAGCCGTAACTGAAACACTGCACTCGAGATCCTTCTAGCACTGATAGCCTAAACACAACTTGTTTGAACAAGCCCTAGGTACGGTGTAGTGGCGAGTGAAGCGAGTTGGATGCGCGACTGAGCCTGTATGGGGCCGACACTGTCGGGGTCCGACCGGCACCTACACGGCTCTGACTCACCGACAGCCGATCACCTTCGCACATACGGACTTATTTGGAGACATCGACCAAATGCAGCAACCGGAGAAACTTAGCAACTGTTCGATCATCCAATGCCACAGTAATTGTCCAATTAAGAACATAAACATAAGCGACTAAGATATATCTACATATGCCATATTCATTCTTGATTCGATTAATGTTGTTTTTATTTTTAATTATATAGTCTACGGTTGACGTTAATTTTGCTGCCAGTTAGGCTGGATGTTAGCGAAATTAACTATCAACAAGTTTATTGGTACTAATTGAAGGAAAAAGATTGTGCGCAATACTCACATGAATAGATAGGAACAGGAAAATCTGTTAATTGAATTTAATTCCCGCCTACACGTAATGTTTTTTGTCAATGACAATGTAAATAGCAAGTTGAATTCAATGACAATGAATAATGTTGAATTAGAATGGCACCCATATGGCTGTGCCTACTGAAAAAAAATCTGTGCCCGAGTTTAACTTTGAATGAGGTTTTTGTTTGAAAACTGCGACAGCTTTTTATTTGCATGCCTACGTACTGTTCGTTTTTCAGCTCGATAAATCTCGCCAAAATGGATAAATATCAGAAAGGATATATGCCGTAGATATACCTACACAATAAGGAAAATGAAAATAATCATGTACATAACTATTTTAAATATTTTAAGTGTTTAAGTAAACAGGTATAAAATACCACTGCAGACGACATCGCTTTATGTAAATCAGACTGCAGTCATGACCCACTTACAGATTATTTGTCGTAGCATGAATCACGATCATATAAATCTTAAAGGTGTTCTGGAAGAAATATTTATTTTGGACAATCCACAAGACAATTTCAAAGAGGTAATTCTGTTTTCAATCCTGCACAGTGCTCATTTTATGCTCCTTACTAACATCTTGTACTTACACGACGTAACAAACAAACAAGATTGTTAATGATCGAGTTAAGACAAACAGACTAAATACTGCGTATAATTCGTGGGCGGTAGACTGCATAATTGCCTATAGAAAGATAAACGGTTTTGCTTGAGCACAGACAACCCGAGCAATTATCCAGTAAACGACAATTGCGGACGGCTACCCACCATTCTATTATACAAGCCAAGAATAAGTAAATTCGATTGTTCCATACGCTGCAGTCGTCGGCGGGATGTGCTCTACTAGCTACATGGTATTTGCCAAGAGTGGGCGAGGCCAGCAATTTAAAATCAATATATTCACAATCAAGCGGTCAACCTTTGACCTCGTGTGACCTTCATGTTATGATATAAAACTAACATATGAACTAGAGTTATATTAGATGTGCTGATAGTTTCGTTAAGTTATAATGATTATTCAAAACAATATCAGCTTATTGGCACTGAAAACAACCGCTTTGACGCCCAAATCATGTGACTGTCGTAGGCAGGCGATTTGGGAAGTAGTTTCGGCAAAATGTCCTCTGAACACGCGACTCATTTATGGGTTTGATGCCATCGATTCACTTAAACTAGCACAATTGTGACGACAGATTTCTCTTTTGTGGAGAAAGAGCTTGTCTTATGAATAAGGCAAGCAGTGTCACCCGCATGGAAATTTTCACTGGAACCGTGCATTTTTCCGGGAGAAAAAGTATGCCTATGTAATTCTCAGGTCCATAAACTACCTTTATGCAAAAAATCACATCGATCTGTTGTTGTTGTGTGACGGAAGGACAAACTGACAAACACACTTTCACATTTATTATATTTGTAGATAACTCACCTTTAGCTGTCATTCCTTCTGTGTTGTACGTAGCGGGTCCAGGGCCAGCCCTAGAGGTGCTGAAGCCAGGTGGATCAAGCTTATGCCCGAACGTGAAAGCTGGGGCCCGAGGTCTGCGAGATTCTTGCGGTGGTTTTCCTGTATAGAACACCAGAATTTAGAAACCACTAAAAATTATAGATTCAACTCGCCTGACTTTTTATGGGCATGATTCAATACAACTTTCTACATATAATAGAATAAAATGAGTCGAATTCTATTCAACAATAATAACTAACTTCTATGTGAAAGTGCTTCCCCAGTCAAAACATTTTTATAAGTCCTGGCTCCACTCTGGTAACAGCAGGGTGTTCAGCTGCTCTTCCGGGCTAATAAACCGTGACCAAATCGATCACAAGGTTAGCTTGTAGTATTTGGGGCCACATAGCTGTCAGACCTTCACAACTCGCAAAACTGATCAATTATACTTTAGGTAAGTTATCAAATGCCCAGAGGAGAGGAGATGTATAGCGCATCACTGTATCCATAGTTGGTAAAGGATGTTACACCTTTCACCTTTCTTATACGTCACAAAATATTTGTTTTTTAAAACAATAATTTAAAGGAGGCTTCTTCTGCTTTAACCATTTTGTAATACAGGTTTGGTGTATGGGCAAACGATCGTGAAACCGGTGTTAACTTGATTTCTACATACATTTCAACTTATTGAAAGAGATACTGTTGTTGATCTGTGACTTTTTGGTGAATTTTGTAATGGACTGACTTTGTGTCTCTGCTGATAACTTGAATGACATTGATAAAGCGTCTCAAAACTTGTAAGTAGTTACACTCTCTCTTATCCATATTGTATTAATCTGCGTTATTACAAGTAATAATAAACGCTTGCAACATTATGTTTTGTAAACATAGATTTATAGAAACAGACAATTTTACAGAATACGTGATGTATAACATAATAGGTATTATCGAGTGGTTTGGTCAATGTCACACCATATTGTGTAGCACACGTACTGATAGAGCTCACCTTGGACGGGGTCGATGTTTTCGTCCACGACCCACGCGTTTACCATTCCACTTATTTACTAATTTGACGATGAGATTTCATAGAAATACTTTTAAAACTCTTGCTAAGAAGCAATTGCTTAATGTAACAATAAATGATTGTCAACACGTCTTATTTTTATGTTATGAAAGTGCGAATGAAAAGTATATGCTTTGATTATGAACAATCCTAAAGTACTTACTTACATTTATTTAGAATCCAAGTGCTAAACACAATTTCAGTCCAACTAGTTTACTAACTAACAAAACTAAAAATAAATGTGCGAAGTTATTTAGCGAATAACATTATAAGTATGATCTCACTTTGTATGTATATCAACAGCGCGGACGAGCAAGGCCGGTGTTGCGGTGCGCAGGCGATAATCTCACAACTCAAAACACAACCTCTATTGGAGTGGGATGGGTGACGTAAGCGCGAGCGCACGAGACGCGAACAATACCGGTAGAAATAACGCGACGAAAAGAAATGACCATATCGACACTATGCACTATGTACATAGCCACGCAAACACCACATATTATTTTAAGTATTTGAACAAAATTATGGAATTTCACGTTAGATTTTTAACAATCCATGTTTTACATAAGAAAATACTGGAATTTCCACCACATCATTATTTCGATACATATTTGAACAAAACGGCGGTGTTATTTAAGAACCTCTGTTTACCTGATTTTAAGTTCATGTGTTCACCATATGAATATGTATATTAATTCACGTGGTATATTCCATTACACCATCAATAAATATTTTTAATGGCCGTCATTTATTCAAATTAAGAAATGCAAAATAACAACTATTTTAAAAAACCTGTTTTGCGAAACTACAAATACTATTTCTACCTAAAACATAATTGCGTTTCCGTGCAGAAAAACTACGCTACTTGGTGTATAAGTACAATGCTACGAAACAAGCCATGCGTATTGCGTATTTTTTACCTATTAGAGTGGGGAGGGATACGACTGCAGGGCCGGGACTGGACGCCTCTGCAGCTATGGGTCCTCGGCGGGTAGTGGGAATCCACGGGTTCTGCCGAACGCCCATCGGACCCTCGCACGGATAGATAGTCCTCGATATCGATGACGCAGTGCGTACAGGCCTTGGAGTTCTAGTTCTACTATACCCCTAAAATATCGTTCATTATTACGATAGGAAAACGAATACCATCACAATACATAAGGTATAATTTCAGGCCTCAAAGAATATAAAGCTTTTATACTTTTTTGTTGTCGAATTTTAATTGATCACCTTGTTGTTTTATTTCTGTTGGACAATCACTATTTTATTAATAGCTCTGACAACGGTGATTTCATTCAGAAGCTTGATCAAGTTTCAGATTAGCAGGTGTGTAGGTACCTCCCACTACCTCTCTTTGAAAACTTTATTCAAAAAAACAATTTAGAAAAACCAGTATCATATTAGATACTTGCAACTGGTATAATGGTCCAACGATGGATCCACCGGTTTATGTAATAGTAACATTACATGAACCTTTGGATATCCGGATAATTACACCTGTTGCAAGGACCTAATATGATACTGACTTAAGGCTTTCCTATAATATCCCACGCCCTATCTGGGATGGACAGAAGGGTCTTTCAAACCCGTATTTACTAAAACTACTCGGTGTTCCTTCAACCTAAGTACCTTTGGCCTGATGGTGGGAATGAACCTTAATGCCTTATGAATATTTGCTAATATGTACAAGTGAATGCATAAATGCTGCTTACTGGATTCGCAGAGCTCGGCTGAGTCGATTGATTCATAATTCTACTCATTTCTTAAAACTTTACGACAAATAGGTAAAAAAAATATTAATGAATATCTTAAATACGTGTACGAAAGTATAATTTTGATTTATATATCACGACATAAATAAATATGTAAAATCTGATTAATCAATTCCCAATAAAATAATATAGTAAGAAATTGCAAATAGGTAGGTATGTCAAAATTTGACACATTAGCTAAAGTTTTTCTAATGAGGTTGTCTTATATTATCTATATTTATTAACACCTATGTACTTATTTATGTATCTCACGAGACGAGATTGCGTCATGCTTCTCACTCAGTCATTTAGGCAACTATTTTATCAGTAATGTTCACATTTTGTGGATTACCACATAAGGTCCTTCATAATCTTGACAGGAACAGACGGATATTTGAGTCTTCTACAAGCTTTGGCGATAAGAGACCGTTATTATATCTGGATATTTTAATATATTTTTTATCATGTGAGATTGTAAGAAACAACCGGACAAGTGCGTGTTGGACCACGCACAATGAAGAGTTCCGTTATTGAAATGAATTTATTCCAAGAACAAACTTTTAACTTCATAGTTGAAAAAAAAATCTCCCATACATACATCGATATCTGTACGTCACGGTCAATTTTCTAACTGCAAATGCAATTAAGTAAAAGTAAAAAAATATTTATTTATTGAACAGTTTATATAAACACATATAAACAGACGAGAAGAAAGGAACAGAAAAATACGTACAAAGGTGATGCTTATTTCTAAAGAAATCTCTTCCAGCATACCTGCAATAAAATTACAAATTCTTCCAATACCTGTGCTGTAAGACCTTGCTTCTTGCCAAGTTTCATGATTCTAGGTATTATGGGAAGTAACCTTTATGTATTGATTTATTTGCGAGTATCAAAATTTATCTAGTATACTTAGATGCTTGATTTTTAGACCTTAGGCTATATTTAGGGACCGTAGACTATATTTGAAATTAATTTCAACTTGATATCTCCACGCGATATCAAGTTGAAATTACTGACAGACGGACGAAGTGGTCTTTTTGAGGCACGGAACCCTAAAAAAACCTATATTGTGGGAAACATGACTCAAATGAATATAAAGTCCTCTGCCAAATTTGAGCTTTCCCAAATAATCCATAAAACATACATATACATATGTATACATGGAGTAGAATGAGTAGACTGTATTAACATATGTAGGCACATAAGAGAAAGGGGGGAATCTACAATTATCTCGAAGATTTGCAAATCAATTGGTGACACGAACCACACACACACACACATATGTGTGTGTTAAATTAATTATGGCAGTTAACAACAATGAATTTATACCATTTATATTTGAAGTCACCAACACTGAAATGTCAGACCAATTAAAGAGTCGTTATGAATCCTGACGAAAATTATGTTCTATTAGTACCATCACACCAAAATACAGATGACAAACAACATAGAACCAACTTGAATGAGAAATTAAAACAAATGTAGAAAAAAGTTCGTCCCACATATATATTTAAATTCGTGTCGTGTGTTTTGCCATTTCGCAAAAATCTATGTATATCGTAGAAAGTTGTTACTCCTTTTCCAGCTTACGTGACATAAGTTAGAATGTGTGTCGGTCCCATGCCGTGTTGGGCCTACATATTTATCGACCGGATCTTTTACTGTAGGTAATACATAAGTGGCCTTTAGTTAATCCATAAGGATAATCATAAATTCCTTTATGTTTTTTTTCATACAAACATCCAGGATGAAAAGTAGCCTCTGTCTTTCTCCAAGTCCCAAGCCACCCGACTGTCAAAGTTCATAACGATAAAGGTAACAGACGGATAGACAGTTAGATACTTTCAGATTTATAATATTAGGTAGCAAGTATGGATTTCCAATTTTAGATGCCTGCCAAATCACATCTTAAAGGTACAAGAACTAACTCACAAACTCCTTTTCTTCAAGAATAGATGATCGCAACGTTTACAAAATTAAGACTAATTCGCATTTTTATCACATGCTCGTAGCTTGGTAGCTATATAAGTAGCTTGGTTGCAGTTGGTAGCTTGGTAGTTATATATTGTTAACGATAGATTTCTCTTTAATACATAAGTAATTGACTAATAAAGGTACTTTAATCACTTTGGTGTTCCTAGAAAAGAATTGGCAATCATTACCTCACCCAGAAGACCAAGGGTGTGCGTTTAAAGCTTAATAAGTCAAAAGGATTTAAAGCACAGCCCAGATTGACACTACTCCTTATTGAACACGATAACAAATTACAAATAAGGACAGTCTACGCCAACTATCTTCTTGATTGTTGTCCTTCGATACATTAAGATACCGATTAATCAGCGCCTTTGCCTTAATGTACATTATTATTCGTAAACACAGTTATCTACTGGTTGACGTAATATTTTATTTTTACTGGATAGCATTTTATTGTTATAAGATTAAAATTGCGAGACATACTACCATTGTATACAATATCCTATACTATTAAACAAGCAATATTTGTATATTTGTTTATATATATATCTAATGACGTTCTCGAAAACGGCTCCAACGATTTCGATGAAAGTTGCAATATAGGGGTTTACGGGGGCGAAACATCGATCTAGCTAGGTTTCATATCTGGGAAAAATCGATTTCTCTATTTTCACAGCCTTGGGAATGTGATACAACGTTGATACCAACGTTGTATCACATTCCCGAATTATACACCTGGACATTATACATCCAGGTAACCAGTTAACCCGAGCAAAACTTGGTCGACCAGGTACTTAATAATAATACGCATTTACCAAATGTTAAACTTCGTGAAAGCGTTTTAAATTGATAAACGGAAGTTTGAAAGTTGTTACGCAATACTCTGTAGGTAAGGCAAAATTTAAAGATATCGACTATGTCGCTTTATTGTTTATAGATGAGATTTATACAAATGAGGTAATAAATAATACTTTAGAATGTGTGATTATCGAAGATTCATTTAACAAACAATGGAGATCATATTCATGATATCGCTAAATCAGTTTCCATCACACAGTATGTATATGGTAAAACTAGTTGGGTTACTCATTGAAACGCCTCCGTTCGTCGCCCACAACCCTAAAGCCTGAGTGACAGGTTTGTTAAGTACTAATTTATTTTGTTCCTACGTTCCTACGTATCGCACACTAGGAAGCACTATCATATACGTGGCCGTATATAACCGAATTTAGTAGGTACCTACCTACTCTTCATTAAGCCTCGTGCAAACTGGCGCGACGCGACCGACGGCGCGCGAGGCCAGTTTGTACGAGGGCTTATACAGTCATACCTAACCTATAAGTAATTATTACACTTACCTTAGATTTTAGTAAAACATTATTTAAAATTGTAACAGTGTAAAGAACTGTTGGTTGACAAGTAAAGATAAATAAATAAATAAACTTTTCTCATGTAATTGAAGCAGCCCCGGATCTAGAATTTATTTGAGGCGGGGCAAAGACTGCCGTCTGACGCCCCCCGTCTCGTTTATGGGGATGCGCTAGATTAGCCCGTGAAATAAAATTTTCTCAAAAATACAATTTTGCCAGCAACGTATTCATCTAATTTTAGCGATCGATAATGCGACAATCCAACAGGGGCACCATAAATGTTGTAACAAGGAAACAAATAGAAAGATTAAAATGTACTGCGCGTGTCATTTATTGCAAACTTGCGGTGTGCTGGGTGATGCACTTGTTTGTTACGCTTGAATTTGTCGCCCCCTGAAGTTGGCGCCCGGGGCACATGCCCCGGTTTGCCCCCTCCTAGATCCGGGGCTGAATTGAAGTACTGAGTACTTCAATTACATGAGAAAAGAAGCTGAATTGAAGTACTGAGTACTTCAATTACCTATAGGGGGACCTCTTAGATTTAAAAGTGTTCCACAAACCGATACAACGGTCCGACAGAAATGACAATTTTATTTATCTTTTTAGTCAGCCACTATTTGAGTGACCTTTCGCTTTGTATAATATACAGATCTTCTTCTTTTCGTGTGGTTAGTGAATAACCCGATGTCAGAGTTTTAAAGCCGCACCTGGGCCTCTGTCTTGGCTTCAGATGCCATCGGGAAATATCGAGAAATATAATACGTATATACAGATTAAATACAAATTGTTTTTTACTTTGTTTTTCTTTCAGAGCACTTACACCTATGTATAGATATGTCGCAGTAAGACGGTTGAAGCCGCGACATACTTATATCCCTTGGGATATCTAGGGATATAGCTGTCTTACTGGGAATATAACTGTGATACGAGGACGATCTACTAATATAACTATTAGGTCACTCCGACCAAATGGGTTAGGTTAAAACTGTGACCTACGTTCAAATTGGTCGCAGTAACAAAATTAGGGCACTCTGACAGTTATGAACAGCTTTCATATAACTATACTACGGTATTTAGCTATAATTATCCCTAGGGATATAACTATATCACAGCGTTACTGCGATAGATACACTGAGCAACTTTTAAATGTGATTTTCTCCTACTTAAATTAATACAAACCTTATTAATATATTAATAAAACTGTATTGATTGTAATTTATATATATATATATATATATATATGTTGTAACGAACATAGTATTTTGGAACTCATAGGTGGGTACCTACTATTATAAAATGTAATAGGTGTTATCTCAAAGTCGCGTTTTAGTAATGCCACGAGAAAACCGCTTTTCAATTTTCGTAAAAAAACTCTACCTACTCAGTTTGGTTATTATTATTGCATTATTTACATTGCAGTATGATATAACAAAGAGTACATAATAAAGAATATTCTATTTTATTCTACTGATATTTTAATATTCATAATTTATTTTACCAAGAAAATTACAGAAACCACATAGAGTACGGTACCTAAGTTATACAAATCAATCGAAGGAAATGGAATACTTAATGGTACCTAGTCGATAAGCCGATCGCTTGTGGTTATAATCAGTACCCTAATTGCGTAACTTATTTTCGTAAACAATATTATGCCTAATTTGTTTCATTTTGACAGTTCAACAACATTTATTGCGTTATTTACGTTGTTGAGCAGATTTTTTTTCCAACTTATGAAGCAATGGATTAGCAATCTGTTTCAAATCGAAACAAATTGTGATTGTGTTGTGTTACGCAATTAGGGTACAGATCTGCTACATTATTAATTTAATTTAGTTTCCTGCAGACAATTTCAATCGACTTTCTTACTTCTTCCGTACCTCGCAGGACCGCTAGGAAAAAAGAATTATGAATAGGCTGTTTTTATTTTATAAATCTTTTATTTTCAAACACGTTTAGTTATATTTTCATAAGCAACTAGTAACTACCGTCTCTGGTTTGTGGAAATTCTAATTTTCGAAAAAGTAAGCATCATTATAAACTCAATTACATATTCCCACCATACATGCAACAAAAACAACTAATTATATATAGGTACCTAAACATAAGTATAGAGAACTTGTCACGGGCTGAAAGAAAAGTTAATTCAGTGCCAGCTCGTGCGAGTCACTGTTGTCGTGAAAAATGAATAAAATCGTATTTGGGCCATCCGCTGCGCCCTGAAAGCCTTCGCAGATATTCAAACTATAACATGAATACCTTTTTTCATACATAACTTTACCTTTATATAAGATGCTTTATTTTTGTGGCATTTTTTCAGCCCTTGTGTGATAAATTGATACTTTCTTTATTTAAATAAAATATAATCGCAGACGCTTCAAGGTTGTCCTTGTACATCAAACCACAATTACTTATTTATTTTCAGAATAACAATTTTATTATTCATGTTATTCCTATACTTTGTTGTTATTCATATTACCTATTGACGGTAAGTTAATAACTAAGTATTAATTAGTTTGACATTGAATGCTTGCTATACGGTTGTCTAGCTTCAGTTATCCAACAGACTTTTATCAGAACGAACGAGTGTTGTCTCAATTGAGCTCATTTGCCGATAACCTGTCCGGTAGTGGCTGGGGCCGAGCATGCCGTCATCGACCAATTCGTTCGCGACGAGCTCATGCATTTCATATTCATTACAACATCATCAGGAAACATTTTGCTATGAGGTCGAAATGTTAAGGTCGTTATTACGATCCAGCCTACGTAAACACGACTCCTTTGATACTATCGATATGAATATTAGGTAATTTCGCGTGCCAAACCCGACAACAACAAAGTCTCTCAGGAATCAATAGACCAATAGTTATGTGCTAGTAATATTTGTGCGACACACGAACGGGCTGCTGTCACGTTACGTTCTCAGATTTCCGATAATACGTGGTAATCGATTGACAAATAAATAAGTAACAATACTCGTGAACTCATTGACATGTGTATGCAAATACTTGGAGTGTTCATTCACCATCGGAACGACGAGTAGCAATCGTGTTAATGTACTTAACTTAAGAACTACAAAAGTACAAATCCTTGCTTCTTGTTGGCTGTAATGCTAGAATGTAACACTTTACCGTATCGGTACGAGTATAGAACTTACGTAGGTAATACTGGCGTCACAGTTCTCGCGTAAACCAGTACCTACTATCTAGGTAGACACTATGGGTGTATAATTTGCCTATTTAATTTACACAACAAATAACACCATTAGTTGTTTTACCAATGCTAAGTATACATATACAATATGTAAAAAAAACCTGTCCGATCCAAAAGGGGCACATACGTAATGCAAAAACATTACCAAAAAGTAATAAAAAATCTTAATATTATTGAAAATAAAAAAGTTATCGCTATTCACATTTTTTGTACTAAAATTACCCCAAATCCATAAAAAAATATAAAATTTTCAACAGGAATCATAATGACTAGTAGAACCCGTTAAATGACGGCCGCCCGTGGCCCATGAGATAAACCGGTAAAATGCCCCATTGAAAAAAAGTAGCGATTTTATTTTCCTTTTCCTGAAAATTACCACATAAATAGACTCTCAGTACGATACTTAACAACACTCTCACGGAAGGTCTCGTACAAGGTTTTTTAAATGTTATATAAAGCTGGCTATCCGCACAAAAAATCGAATTCTTACAAAATTCTTGGTACTATTTTTTTTTCCACCAGAAAAATAAACCGAAACGGACGCGTGACACGCACTGTAAACACGTAAATATTACTTCAGCCATTCATTATTTACTAAAGAAGGCTCTAAAATGTTTTGCACACTGTACAACCTTGTATCACAATAGGAAGATTATTCCATTAGAACCACTGACTGCCAATTGAGTTAGTGTGTGGAGATTGAGTTAACGTCCATGTTAACATTTTCGAGAAAAAACTTTATTGTGCCGAAGAAATCTACGATAATATATTATTTTTATTAAACAGAAGTACCTGTACCCTAATTGCGTAATACATGATCAATCACAATCTGTTTCGATTTGAAACAGATTGCTAATCCATTGCTTAATAAATTACAAAAAAAAATCTGCTCAACAACGTAAATAACCCAATGAATGTTGTTGAACTGTCAAAATGAAACAAATTCGTCATAATCGCTTACGAAATTATGTTACGCAATTAGGGTACTGGTCGGCCGAGCTCCGTTCGGGTGAAAATAGATAAACATATCGTCAAGGTATTTCAATTTTGTATCACATTCCCGAGGCTGTGAAAATAGAGAAAACTAATTTTCCCAGATATGAAACCTAGCTAGATCGATTTTTCGCCCCCTATATTGCAACTTTCATCGAAGTCGTTAGACCCGATTTCGAGAACGTCAGTGGAAATCTATATACAAACAAATAAATATATATACAAATATTGCTTGTTTAATAGTATAGGCCCTAGAAAATGTCAGTAGAGCATACAAACAGGTAGGTATCCTAATACCTACCTGTTTGTATGCTCTACTGACATTTTCTATTTCCTCAAGTAGGTACACACGGCTACACATCAAGCAGTTCGTTACCAGTTTATGCTGATCTCGCATTGTATAGGATTTCCGTACGATGCGAGGTCAGCCTATACTGAAAATTTAAAGCTTGATGTGTAGCCGTGTGTACGTATCGGTTTAATCTTCTTTAAAGATATTCACCACTTATCTATTAGGTACTTTCACCTTACCGTACCTATTTATAACTGAATGTATTGTTATTTCACAGCTAGTATGTGCCAATCTTACAATAAATCTAGCCCTTTGGCAATCACTGGAGGGTTTTTCCAATACAGGCTTTCAAGTAGGGACCTACTTAACCTACGTATGTTATTTTTTGACTAACTAATATTTAATAAGTAGACAAAAATAGGTCCCTATATACCTATATACCTATATACATATTATGCCATCACTACATGGCGGAATGTGTCTGCACTGAATTTTATACTAACATCTTTTGTACCTTCCACATTTTATGCAAATAAACGATTTTGATTTTTGATTTTGAGAAGCAATAGGAAATCCTTAGCTACTTGGGTCTTCTGCTTGGGTCTTGAAAAACATACACATGCTTTTTTTTTAAATTAAGATTAACAAGATACGCACGCCATAGGTTAAATTAATTTAAAGAAAAGTATCGTAGTAACTAAACGTGTGTGATTTTAATTCAACTAAACAAAGGATAAATAATTCAGGCTTCGGGACTCACCTAGTGCCAATCAACAATATCTATGTATTATAGTTCATTAAACTGAGAGCAGTAATGTAGCTAACTAACTATACCACGGACATAGTTATAAGTATTTCATGATCAACACCTATGGCCTCTTTATAACTACTTACAAATTAAATATATGAAAGAGTTGACTCACCTGCTCACTGCTCTGATTTCAACAAGCAGGTACTCGTACAATAAGAATCTTATCAGGCGACACTACTGGGACTCTAATCTAATCGTTTTGTTCGTGGTACCTAATTCTAAGCTAGTTTATTTATTTACGTTAGACATCTGTTAACAGTCGCGAATTTTCGATCAGCCGGGGCTGTCGTCGGATAGCGCGGCGGTCGCTCGTTGCGGTGCACTGCGGTCGAATGTGACTGTTTAGTTATCGCCGTAAGCCGTGTGATGAATGTCTCCGCTGGATTAGCTGCCATAGCCGCGAGCGTGGGCGCTTCCCGCCAAAACCGGTTGCCTTGGTTACGAGACGCCACCATTGCGTCCCAATGCACGCATGCGCATTATCGCCATGAATGCTTGAGGTTCGTTGAGGTTATGGAAATTAACCCCAATAAAATAGGTACAGCAATAAACTATTCTTAGATTTCTAAAACATGACCTTATAGTAGGTAATATCTGTTTTACCGTACTAAGGCACCCATTTTATTAGGTATAGGTTAGAAGGTCTAGGTTGGTAAAAATAGATATAGACCTTGACAGACTCAGGCCTTAAACGGGTTGCCCTCAATATTACCTGACCATACATCTAATAGACTATTTGAGACCACTGTGGTTCGGCGTGCGCTTCCTATGCTTAGTTCTAGTGTTCATTCCAAACCATAGATCTATGTTCCAAACATTACAATAAGTAGATAATAATTGTTCATACTGCCATGCCAGGGAACTGAAACTCAATCAAAGCCGGCTATTAGGGCTACCTAGCTCAAAAAACCCCCAACACAACACCTAACAACAAAAACAACACAAAATACCTAATAGGTAATCCATGTGGGATTACCTATTAGGTATTTTGTAAAGGTCTCTAAGTAAACACTTTACCAAAACTAGATCAGTCACCGATCTACCATTTCCTACTATATAGTACTTTCATTTATGGACATGGATATATCAAACGACACGACATCCACGGGGCCTCCGCCCCCGTAATCCAAATAGGAGCTCACCTACAATAAAATAGCACCTAAAGCCTTCTTAATTTTTATCGCACGATCGTAACTTATGTAGTAAATATAGGTAGGTAAAGACTATTTTAGTTAATATAAAATTATGGGCATCACTTAGTTCCACATGATTCCTGACAAAGAATAGGCCGAACCTTCTATAATCCTGGCGTTATAAGCAGGTAACTACAAACTACAATTAACAAAACAAGGTCAATTCAAAAATAGATTCCGAGTCCAACAATTTATTTCTGAGGGTCTAAAAACGTTAATAAACAATTCAAATGTCTAGCATCTCCTCCATGCGTATGGAATAGGGCACATCGTGCAAGGAAGTCCAATTGACGGTGTTGGACCGCGCAACTACGTCACCCACGAGCTGGTCACGGAAGTCCTGCCAGCGACGCGCGCAGACGTAATCTTGGAATAACTGCTTCTTTGTTGGTATCTAAAACAATAATAGGTACAAATCATCTACCTATTAGTTAGGTACTAAGCAGGTGACCTAACTGATTGCATAGGTAGCGGTGACCAGTTACAATCAGGTATAAGGTGTCTCTGGTAAATGCAGGATAAGTCCATACTTATGCTGTATTTACCAGAGACATCGTACTTGTACTGTCCATTTTAGAGACAAAAGTATTAAGCCGCAACACAGCAAAGCTGTTTAGCGTTTAGCAAGCTCTTTCATTAGAGCTCATACTCCATTTAACCCCTTGATCACGCTATGCTTCCTACAGATAAGTAGGTAGAGCAAAAATAAACATTATCATATGTGGTGAACTATGAGCACCTACACTTACCGCTTGTCCTTCTAAAGAGTGCTGCCAAACCTAGGTCTATTAGGTGTTCCCCAAGGTAAAGCCATCAGTAGGTGCACTCATTGTTCACCGTTTAATTCGCTATCGGTGTATTAGGTCCAATTTTATACGAGCAATCACTTTGCCAGGCACAATCTAAATTACTGGATTTTACCGTAATAATTGAACCTTTTTAGGCAATCACTGCTGATTATGCGTCGGATGTTTATTGAAAACTTATTTTAACTATATTCTTTACCTTCTTTTCCAGGAAGTGTTGTATACGTGACCAGATATTGGCGGTGTTTCGTTGTAGCAGCCACATTTTAGGCATCAGCATGCAGTCGACCGGAGTCAACGCAACAATACGACGGTCTCGCATATTCTCACCGAAGCCAAACGTTGAGCCAGGATTGTATCGAACCACCTAATCATACATAAACATACATAACTTTATGATCTTGTCAATAAACTTAAAAGACACCATTTCAGACTTAAACAGAACAAGAAGTACTTGGTATACTGATCCAGTTTATGAAAGTCATAAAAAAGGACGAAAACTGAAGACTCAAACTAAACAAAATTAGTGTGAACGAAATGGAATATCATACTGATAAGTATAACTTGCGATTATGTTCCTCCAAGTGGTAAGTTAATAATAAATTCAAAATATTTATTAGAAATGTTAAAGAAAAAGATAAACCTGCATAAAGTAAGTCCGAAATTCAGGTTGCGATGGCTGCGTGACACTATATCTGTAATTTAAAAAAATTGTTTACACTACTTAGGTTTCTATCTACCACTTACTTTATTTCCCAAATACATACCAATTGACTAGATATTTTTATTAGATATACACACATGTCACAAAAAAATTATGCAAGCACCTCTGAGACTCCCTATGTTCAGCAGGATGCAACAAAACTTGAGATTTCACAGGCTCTTTTTCAATGGACTCCGATGCTGGTGCACCTTCACCTTCAGGGGCTTCAGTTATAGTTCCAGGTACTGCCGCGGTCGTACCTGCAGGTACCGCTGAAGTAGTCGCTTCAAAAGCCTTCCCTTCTGGCGTTAATTGAACACTTTCTCGTTTAGTGCTAGAAGTAGATTTGCGTTTAGTGTCTGAATATCTCAGTATACTTTCCAAGCGTTTAGAACCAGATCGGCTCGCCGAGATGTCAGCATTCTCGAGAGACGATTGCTCGAGCTCTTTAGCTTTTTGTTTGTAAGCACCAAAATATTTCGTATCGAAATCCTGCTCACTATCTTGTTTAGGAACCTTGAAAAATTCAATAGTTTAGTAAATTTGTCTTATATTAGAAACGTAAAAAAAACTGTTCTAAATAAACCATACATAAGGATCGTATAGTGAGTAAGCAGTATGTCCGCAGTGATGTTTGACGCAGACTTGAAGAGTCTCTATCATCTGGCATTGACCTGATAGGATGAAGTAAACATAATTGGCTATGCCACAACCATCTCCCAAAATTGTGTCATTTGTGTTGTACGATTTCATTTTAGCCACTATACATCCCTCTCGTTGAGCCACCTGTAGAAGAAAGAAAAACTGAATATAACTAAATTTCAGTAATTAATAATACCACCCTAATATTGGCCCACAGCTGGGCAAGGCTCTGTCCTCATACAGAGAAGGCACGAGCATTGATCACCACGCTTGATCAAGACGGATTGGCGATTTCAGAGTAAATAAGTATTAACTGTGTTATGTTTATGCCCTTCATTAATTTGTAGTCTGGTTTTAGTTTATAAGCAGCTTCCAAGGTGTTTTTTCTTTAAATGCTATGTACACCTATAATTTGTGTATATGTCGCAGTAAGATAGTTATAGCCGTGATATAGTTATATCCCTAGGGATATAGCTAGTTTTTTTTAGTTTTTTTAGTTAGGGCATCTCGTAGTTGACCTCTGAGATCATGACTACTTAATCGGGCTTTCCTGTGGGTGCATTAAGCTACTACACTTAAAACCTCCAGCCAGGGGTTATTCAACTATGCTAATTAAAACTAGGTGAACGGGGTACGAACCTTGGCTTAGGGCGTCAACCGGAGGGAGGACATCAAGGATGGGACGGGCTGGATCAAAGGTCGGAATGACGGGAGGCGTTTGTTTTTGTAAACTGTGCTGGTTTCCCTACTGCTCTCATTGAGGAGGGTAATGGGGTCGTCAGGGTCGGTAAGGATATAGTTAGTACCGTAATATAGTTACATAAAACCTGTTCAATAACTCAAAAAAGTCATATCTATTTCAGTAGGTAATTATTTTGTTAATTTAAGTTACCTCATCGAGCGCATCAAAGTAGGTGAATGCAGACATTGCGCGTCGCACTTCATCCCACTGTTTCTGCACAGATGCTTGAAGAACATTTTTGAAGTCTTCCTTCATCAGTGCCAGCAATTCGCAGTGACCTAGTGGCAATAAATGCAATTACTTGGATGACCTGTCTCACACACAACGCAAAATGAGGTGTGGTAACGTCGAAAACGAAACCTTGTTAGTTACCAAGTTACCGACAGTTTGTTCGATAGCAACACTAGGGACCTTTTCATACAAAGTATTAAAAATCTATCGATTATAGAGACTACAAAGATGATTTCTGGTGTGCTATGCTAAATGTGTACCAATGTGTAATGTATGTGTGTGTGTGTATGTGTGTGTGTGTGACGTTTGTATGGCGTGTATGTGGTGTTTGAATGGTGCACGCAGTATTTCCATGCTCCGTGAAACTGCGCAAGTTTGTTCCCATTGTGCTTCGTTTCTTTCGGTGGCAGTTCGGGGTATTTTTATTAATTGTTCCGAGTCGTCATCATAACCAGTGTTTTGCAACATTTTCTTTACAATTTATAACCTACTTAGTATTTTTAATTTCGCAGTTTGCAGACTTTATTGTTTATTGAGAGAGTAGGCCGGGGAGCGTCTAGCTAGCAATGAGGTGCTGTCAAGAGTCAGGTCGTGGGATTCTATACCTAGATTCTTTTGATGGATGTGTAGTAGGGTCTGCTTTTAAGATTTTTGTGTGTTTAGTGCCTACCTATAGACAAAAAGATTAAAAAGCTGGCGGACTTTGTGGACTCTCGTTTCGCCATAGAGTAAATCAGTAAACAACTGGTAGGGCTTCTTAAAAGTTAGTCTTAAGAAGCGCTCTATGTGCTCTCAATCAATTTGGTATTTCGAGCTTCTACCCCACACGCTTATGCAATACTTAATTACTGTGTCTGTGGGTAGACAGTCTCGTAGTCTACGCGTGATTTGAATAAGTTTTTTTATTATGCCAGAAAGGTTGGAGGTTGGAAATATGTTGTTTCAATGTTGGGTCGTCGTCGATAAGAATACCTTGATATTTTATGGAACTAGTACGTTTAAGAGGGGAACAGTCACAAGGAGAAGTACAAATGCTAGAGGGCAGTGATACAGTTTCGGTTATTTTTTATTATTGAACTTAATAATATGTATTACCTTTGCACTGTTACCTAAAATAGCATCTAGGTTGTGTCTACGCGGCGTCTACGTGACGTTTACTTAGTGCCTGTGTGGCGACTACGTGATCATACTCGCGGTTTACCAATGCTAAAGACATTGGTAGGTACCTATTAGCTAATATTCGGTCGACTAATGACTTCAGAGGTAGGTAAAATATTTCTAACCAACTGTAGTGCAAGTAGCAGTCCTAGGGATGTTATGCAATAATGACACTTCGCCGAACATGTCGCCCGAGTGCATGACACCGATGTCAACAGAAACGTACTGCTGCAGCAGCTCGTCGAAGATCATCTGGCTGACGATGACGTCACCAGTCACTATGAAGTATAGCGCATGTGCCTCGTGATGCTGACGTACTATCACGCTATTTGGACAGTAATACTTGAAGTATGTTACCGCTGCCAGCTTTTTCTTTACATGCTGAGGAAAAAATTGGATTTTTTTTTATAATACGGTAGTTGCCTAGGTTAAAAAAGAAATTATATTTAGTCTGTCTTTCAGATAATAAAAAAAGTATTAGACACGTATTTTTTACTTTATCATATTAATCAAAAATAACTTAGAAAACATGCATTAAAGTTGGGGAGTGGGGGCTCGCTACGTCACAACTCAGTATTAAATCTAGCGAGGCGTGACGTCATGCCACATTTAACTCAATTTATCGCCGTAATGATTACATCAAAAAACAAAAAAATCGTGTCCAATATTTTATATTAATCTACCTTCCGGCCAGAAAACAAAAAATTGGACACAGGCCTATTCTGCTCATTTTAGAACCCATGTTCAAAATACATGAGCGCTTTTTGAAAGTCAAAAACCAGTGTTTTAAAACCACTAGTGGTTTAAAAACACTCATCATTCTCCTACTTCTCTACTAATCACCTCAGTAGTCTCGTTTCTAGCCTTATCTTATTCCACACAGTCATTTTTAACAGATGATGAGTATACAAAACTTGATAGTTCTTACATTAGGATATCTCTTGAAACATTTAAGGCCGCCAATGATACGGAAAATATATTTTTTCTCTTGGTCAGTCCGTTCAGAATTGGGTTTATTCAGCAGTGCTTTATCCTGAAATGAATTTACTTTTAAGGTATCATGGCTTAGGTTACAATATAATAATAAGTAGGTACCTAGTAATAAAATGCTAAGTTTCCTTTAAAAAATCCTATTCGTACCTATCTATTGATTGAAATAATCAATGATAATGGATACCTACCTACGTAATGAACATTGAGCCCGGAGTCTAGATTTATGCCCGGTTGATGGCAATAGGCTCGCCCCCTATTACACGGGACTTAAACATAACTGGCGAAATGTGGGTGTACTACCTATAGATACACTTGCACCTCTGGGCTCTGCCTATCCCTTCGGGGAATACAAGCGTAATGTTATGTTTTATCAAAATAAGCAAATAAGCATGTTTAGCAGGTTAAGATGAGATGATGATAATGACACAATGTTCATAGCTCAAACTTTATCAATGTATCGTCTAACAGTGATGGTCAGAAGGCGTTTCTTCTTCGCCTTCCCCCGCACAGCCTGCGCGACTCGTCTCTTGACGTCTTCAACCCCCTCGTACTGCTCAGCGGCCTCAATCATCCAGTAAGTGTTGGCCATCACCATGCGACCAATTGCTCGGAATCGGCATTTGGCGCGGAACTTACGGCGCATTATCTCTTCTGGATCCTAAAATAACAAAGATATGAGGAGATAACTGGGGCATGATTGCGTTAAGCCGATGCCAGGTATAGCTTCAAATACAGGGTGGCAGGGACATTGACGCGAAAACTGTTACCATGGATTCAGAACATGATTCTGAAACCCCTGCGTTCAAATTTTTCGTCAGTTTTTATTTAAAAAATCTTCAGCTGATATTTTTTTTTAAATAACCGACAAAAAATTTCAACGCAGGTTCAGAATCATGTTCTGAATTCATGGTAAAATCGCGTAGATGTCCCTGCCACGCTGTATACTAATAGGTAAGGTCAACCTTACGTCAGTAGAAAACTACTGCATAAGTAGATACTGATACATGATAGATATGTCAATTTTTTACCATGGACGTGGGTGTTGACTACGTATAGAGTGTAGGTCAGTCTTTTTTCAGTATACTTAATTTACCTCTGATTTTGCATTAAGGACTGTGAAAATCACTGCCATCAGCTTCGGTTGATTTGGGGTCTGAATGCTGCTTGGGGTTGCTGTCAGAGGTAACTGTGAAAGGACTGTACCTACCTACAAAGACGCGATTTGCGACATGGCTATTTGAAAAAGAAATGCGAAGACGCCTTTGCCAAAGTTGTGCTAACAGACAGTTGTCGGTATCATCGACTCACGATTGTCGTCAATATAAGATTTGAATCTATGTATTTGTGTCTGATTATAGGCTTAGGTATATTATTATTATTATTTCGTCTTTGACATTTCTCGGGATCCTAGGGTCCCGGAACTTTATAAGGCGTATGAGGGGCCGAAGCCAACTCGCAGAAGTCTATTTGACGTTTTGAATCTAATGAGTCATCAACCGTCGACTATACCTGTACGCACTATGCAAGTGCATCCAAGGACAACCCCTGGTTGGTGCAGGACTATTACAGAGCATGGAAATAAAACATATTAGGCTTGTGGGTTTGGGTGGCTAATCTATATTAGATTGATTATCATGAACTATGGAAGGACTATGTTCCCTGCCTGATCAATGTTATCTAATACACCGATAAAATGGCAGGGGGTGACTTGCACACTCAATAGTGGGCCCGGAAACTATCGCTAGCACATAGCTAGACAGCTAGACGTAGCGAGTAGGAGCGCGTAGGAGTGGAGAGGTATTCCACGGCATTATTATTTGAGCATGAATGCAAATTTTGCAATCTCCCTTAGCCCGTCTTACAGTCTCTAAACTGCTCCAAACGATACGTGTCGACATTTTTAAAGATTTGTCGGGCGGCGCGGTGCGGCGGCGGGCGTTGCGCTCGACTTGAACAGAAAACCATTAAATAATTACCAGTTCTTTCTTATTCTTTTCTTTTGGCATTCGCCCTGAAGACGCCATGATTTGTAAATAGTTTCCAAATAAATTTACGAAAAACAACAGTAAACAAACTTATAAGTAAGAACAATGCTATTCAAGGTATTAGATTATTTGGATTATTGTGTGCAATGTGTGGATTGCACAAAAATACCAATGAATGATTCTGTTGTCAATTGTCAATATCACAAAGGATTTTTTGGCCTGACACGAATTTCTTTTTTTCTAAAAACCATCGCTGTCCAAGTAGGTTTTAGAGCCCTCCCTGTTTTTCTCAAATCATGAGTGTTAGCGATATAAAAAGTAGTTTTATATAAAAATCATGTAAGTAATCCTGCGGACACACCGGCCCAACGGATGCCATCGAAGGATATTCGGCGTTGGTTAGATACCTACCACACGTTCGTTGGCGAAGGAACCTATCTACGTCCACATTTTTTTTTTTGGATGGAACTTAACAGTCACTCAACGCATACAGACGTGCTCATCAATGCATAATATCAATAAAATAAATTAACGCTTGCATAAATAAGTGACCTAGTTTCAGTGTATTAGCGTGTACATATAATCATTATAGTGATAAGTTAAAATAATGAACTGAATAAGATATTTTTATAAATTGATACATGGACGGCAGCCCCTTTAATCGGAGCGCGAAGATGCGACGCAGCCCTCCACCGACACCGACTCCAGTACCGACACCAGCACCGACATCGCCCCAACAACCAAAACAGGACCAAGATGAGAAAGTTGAAGTTGTCTCCACTCCGGAGATTCAGAACTGGATGGGGTCTATTGAGCAGTGCCTGAATGAGGTCTGTGCTATTGCTTCTGAAGGAAAGCTAAACGCTGATCAGAAGATTAAAATAAGCAATCTTTGCCGGAAAGTTGGACATGGAGTTTCGCAAATGGCTGTTCAATACCAGTCACTAAAGCAAAAAGCCATACAAACCCATACGTCCCTTAAAACCATGACCGATGCTCGAGACCTATCAGATTGTTTAATGGAGATGAACCGAACGATTCAGGAGTCCTGTACGAAGCAGGAAGCAACTTCTACATCTTTTGCAGCTATGGTGAAGAACGGCTCCAAAACTTCTGTTCGTCCTAATACTCTTAGCTCCGTGGCCATTTATCCCAGTGACAACTCAAAGACCAGTGACGAAACCAAGAACATGATCCAAAAAATCATATGCCCTGGAGAAATGAAACTGAAAGTACGAGGCGTACGCAAAATTGGAAAAGGAGGACTCATAATCAGCACGGAGACCAAAGATGACCTAGACAGGCTCAAGCAAACAGTCCAACTCGCTTCGTCAGGTCTTACCGTCGACGAACCTAAAAAGCGCAAACCTCGCATTATAGTAATAGGAGTACCTACATCAATGGCTGAAAATGAGGTTTATAAATGTATTTATGAACAAAACATAGCCGAGAAACTGCCCACTATATCCCTAGATACATTTCTGACCTCTATAAAACTAAGCCACAAATCAGACAGGAAAGATGCTGAGAATTGCAACCTTATTATAGAAGTTCCAGCTGTCATACGTAAGGCCCTCATCACTCAAGACAGATTATTTATAAATTGGTCGTCCTGCCCGGTACGAGACTTCACACTGGTAACAAGATGTTACAAATGCCAGCAGTACGGTCATGCAGCCAAAACATGCAGAATTGCTGCCCCTACATGTGGACATTGTGGTGAAGAAGGACACACTGTTCAAGACTGCCCAAAGAAAGCCAGTGCGCCAAAATGTGCTACATGTTTGCGTTTTAAAAAACAAGCCAACCATAAGACGGGAGACGAAGATTGCCCGGCTAAAAAAGCTGCCGAATACAGGTACATCAACTCGATCGATTATGACGGCGCCTAAGAGCGCCACATACTTGTGTATATTCTAGCAGTAGTTTATTATTGTTATTTTTCTAGTTTAGTATGGATAATAACTTAATTACCGACATAGATAATACATTTTTAACTGTATCAAAGACATGTGACGTTGAGGATTGCAGACAATATATTTCCGATTATAAAAAGTCACTAACCGTACTGACCCAAAACATTCGTAGTATTTATAAGAACATCGATAGCTTTAAAATTTTCCTTCATAGACTTAAGTTTGATTGAGCATCGATAACCTCGCAGTAATACCTCCGCATCGATAACCTTCCAGTAATACCTGGTTACAACTTATTGCATACCAAAAGAAACCAGAATCAAAATGATGGTGTAGTAGTCTTTGCTAAAGAATCATTAAAGGTAACAGTCGACGAACCTACTTTACAAGACTGCATGATTAATTGCTTAATTATCAAAATTGGTACAACCACAGCGATAATCGCTATGTATAGGTCCCCTTCCGTTAGAAACTTGGACACTTTTCACAATTCCTTAGACCAGATTTTTCAAGGAGTTAGCTCGTTTAAGAATGTTATACTAACAGGTGATTTAAATATAAATATCGGTTCCGAAAACTGCGATACAGGGACCCAAGATTATCTTAATATCTGCTCATACCATGGTTTTGTCCCCGCTCACATATTGCCTACTCATCAGAGCGGTTCCTGTCTCGATCATATGATGATTAAAACAAGCCTATCATATATTACTCTTGTTACTAACGCAACAATTACTGACCATCATGCTGTCCTACTTACGGTAAATTTAACGCTGCCTAAGCTAAATCGTCCCCAGACCAAAAGCAAATTAAACACAAATAAACTCGAATATGATTTATGCAACCTAGATTTTAGCCTAGTTTACAATACTGCTGACGCTAATTTGGCTTTATCGTACTTTATAACATATGTCCAACAAACAATTTTACGTAACACGACAGTTTCTACTGTGAATAAGAAACTTTATAATATTAAACCTTGGATTACTCCTGGACTAATTCGGTGTATAAGACACAGAGATAAACTTCATCAGAGAACTAAGAGATACCCTGATAATCTAATAATTCAAACCACTTATAAAAGGTATAGGAACTTCTGCAATAATCTCCTAAAGAAGTTAAAAAATAATTACGATAAAAATGAATTAAATAGAGCAGGTAACAATACCAAGCAACTTTGGAAACATATTAAAAACGTCACCAATATGTCTAAACAGCGTGAATCAAATTCGAGTTTACTGCTTACTAATACTTCACCACTCTTGTCAGCTAACATCGTCAATAACTTCTTTGTCAATGTTGGGAAAATTCTTGCTGAACAGATTCCGAAACATTATTGTGACCAAAAACCAAGCAATAGCTGTAATCTGAAATCTTTTGCTATGCTGGACACTGACGAAGACGAAATAACCCGAATCATTTCTGGACTAAAAGATGACTGTGCAGTTGGATGGGATAACATAAGCAATAAGGTTCTTAAACTCCTTAAGCATATTTTGGTACCTCCCTTAACGCATATACTTCGAATCTGTCTATCCAAAGGAATTTTCCCTAGCTGTCTTAAAAAGGCAGTTGTAGTCCCTGTCTTTAAATCTGGTAATAAAGACTTAGTAAATAATTATAGGCCAATATCGTTACTTCCCTCATTATCAAAAATATTTGAGAAAATTATAAACAGTAGACTAGTTAACTATCTAGAAAAAAATAATATCTTATCCCCTGCGCAATTTGGTTTTAGAGCCAAATTATCTACAGCCGATGCGGTGCATAGCCTGACCGATCATATTACAGAAGAACTCGGCAAAGGTAACCAGAGCCTGGGAGTTTTCCTTGATTTAGCCAAGGCCTTCGACACAGTGTCTGTTTCTGTTCTTCTAAACAAATTAGACGCCATAGGAATAAGGGGAACGCCGCTGAAACTATTTGCGGACTACTTAGGTGACAGATATCAATGTGTTAGAATAGATAATATCACGAGCGATGAACAGAAAAGTATTGGTTTTGGTGTTCCCCAGGGAAGTATTCTGGGCCCTACGCTATTCCTGATTTATATTAACGACTTATGTAATTTGAATATTAAAGACGGAAAAATTATATCATATGCCGACGACACGGCGTTAATATTTACCGCTAAAACCAGTAGCGAACTGTTCGAAATTGCTCAACTAGGTTTTAATACTGTGACTAATTGGCTTCAAAGCAATTTACTAACATTAAATGCTGACAAGACAAAATATATACACTTCTCCATGCGCAAGCCTCAATTTAACATTACTAAACCTCATATATATGCCCATCGATGTGGAAACCGTTCAGTCAACATGTGTAATTGCCCTTTTATCCTCAAAACAAGCAGCATAAAATACCTCGGGCTAATAATGGACGTCTAAGTAAAAGAGTGCGCAAATTAATATATGTTTTTAAAAAATTGCGAGCTTTTGCTGATAAAAAATTAATTACACAAGTGTATTTGGCCCTATGTCAATCTATAATTCAATACAGTAGTATATAATTGGGGCATCTGGATCAAAGGAGATCCAGATACCCCAATTTACACTATTCAAATAGATAAAAAATATCTATTCAAATAGAAGAAATCTTGTTTGTTGAATTGATGGTCTATTAGAATATACTGTTTAATTCATTGGAACATATCTATTAAAATAGATGAAATTTTATTTACTGAATAGATTGTCTAATCAAATAGATTGTTGAAATAACTTTAATATTTCTATTCAAATAGGTTAATCTTTATTAATTGTGCATTCAACTAGACGAAATCATGTTTATTGAATTGATGTTCTATTAGAAGTGAGAATACCTATACTATTTAATTCATTGAAACATATCTAGTCAAATAGATTTTGAACTACATTACTTTCTATGGTACAACACTGGTTGATTATTCTTAGAGGTGTCACAAGTCTTTTAATAAATAAAACTAAAATAATGTTAATTTAACATATTTATCTGTATTCAGAAACAAAATGACTTAGTACCTTCATCGGCTAAGCAAACTATTTCGTTCATTACCATATTTGTCAAGCTACCTGACACCTGCGACTACATGACGCCAGGCATGCATTGTTTACTATAGTTATTATTTTATCTGTTTAACTATTTGATGAAACTGACACAAACTCACAAATGAAAATGTCAAATATGAGGTTCTGGGTTCGATTCTATCCCGGTCAGACGAAGTTATTTATACGATTATTAACAAAATGTGTTATTTTTCCTTTGAATTAAAGGCAAAATATTATTTACCAGGACATTAAAAATAAAACGAATTATTATTTCATAATTCTTTTATTTATAACATAGGTGTTACATCTAATTTGACAAACAAGTTATATTTATTGTTATCGTATTCACAGTTAACTACATTATAAAAGTACCTTATTAAAACATATTTTTATTTGTTACGTAAATAAATAGTAACAATTTATATAGGTAGTAAGTAGGATAAATACTATACAGATTTCTATGATTTATTTTCTATTTCATCCTGAATTTTACTAATGATTTCTTTAGCACTGCTGTATATGTCATCAAATAACACAGTTTTAACCACATGTTGAGCGCACACCTCAGCTTCACAATTACAGATAGAATTTTCGGATTTTGGCATATTGTCAGCGTCGTAGATTTCAATTTTAATTATTTTTGTACCCCGTGTCACAGGTTTCTTTATGTATGAATATATTGTTGGTTCTGGTCTTCCTCTCTTGCGGAAAGGTTGAACAAGACCCAAGGATTTTTGTCCTGGTTTTAGAATAGTGGCCGGCTGCTCCATTGGCACAAAATTGAATAGTTCTTCCGTATCCTGAAAAGAGAAAACAAAACTTTAAATAGGTTCTCGTCATGAGTCATCTATTAAAGAAGATATGAATTAGAATATAGTTACAATAACGAATACATTGCTTAAGAATTTACTTCAAGATTATAACGATATAACTACATACCTACCCATATAAAATAATTTATATACATATTGAGAGTACTTACCGACATACTGGAACAATCTCGCTAAGCGTTCCCGTTCAGCCTTCAAAATTGAAATGAATTTCAGTGATATTTTCGGCTATTTATATTGAAGAAATATTTTTTTTTTAATGGTTAATAGAGTTCAAAATGAAGGATTTTATTGATGTAGACATTCCTCGACATAAAAGGTAAGATGAAATTCAAAACCAAGCATCAAACAAGAGCAGGGATGCCAAACCCTTGGCTCAAAGCTAACATTTTAAGCACGTCATCATTCCGTTTGCCTAAAGGTATGTCCAAACATTGAGCGGCAAGAGTGCGGCACCGGCAGCAACACACGGCGTTTGCAGGATGCATTTCTACCGCGCTCTAGTTAGGAATAAATCAACGAATGTTTACGCGGTAATTATCCAAACCATAGCGCGGCAGCCGCGCACTATTGTTGTTCAATGTTTGGACACACCTTTACACAAACGGAATGATGATCCAAGAAGGACAAATTACATCGTACCACCTAAAATTTTAACGTTAACTCATAACAGCAGCAGATATAAAAAGGTTCACCATCTCTGAACAGTTTACATCTAACGTAAATAGATACTGTATATACCTTTAATAAATAACAATGTCTGTATGTTCATTGTTTTTTTTACATTTTATAAACGTCAACGTCTGAGAGAAACCTAATCGAATTTGAGGGAGGGGGGGGTAAAACTTTTACAGTTAAAAAATACTTAAAGTATGAAGTCTGTTTCTTTGTTATTAAATAATTAAATTTAACAAGCAAACCCACGATATTTCCATAGTATGTGCAATTGCATCTGTTGTTAGGAAGTTTAGCTGAATAAACAGTTTTAAAATCGTGTGCTCTCTCCATATTTGGGATTGTGACGTATTATAATTAAAAGTATTTAAGTCGTTGGGCTGGAAGCTGGATCAACATTAGCTCTCCTGAAGGTGGTGACCTCACACCTTCTAATTAATATCTACCATATCTAAAGTGAAAAGTGAAATTTCAACGATTTATAATGTAAGTACCTAATTAAGTATACAATATTGAATTATCTATTCAATAAGTCTACCTCGTTGGTCTAGTGGTCACAAGCGCTACTGCTGAGCATGAGGCCCTGGGTTCGATTCCCGGGACAGGAAAAGCGTTATTGGGTTTTTCTATCTGTTTCTCAGTAGCGGCCCAGAGTCTGGATTTGTGCTCGGTTGATGGCAATAGGCTCGCCCCCTATTACATGTGACTTAATTCTGCCAAACCCTTTGGAGAAATAAGGCGTGATGTTATGTTCTATTCAATAATGTCTATTTAATGTCTATTAGATATTTGGTGTCTATTTTTACCTGTTCCTGTTCGGTTATTTGTACCTGTTCCCTGATATGTATTTGCTCGCAGATAGTTTCTTATCACAGTTATTATGATTAGAATGAAAATTATGAATAAAATAATTACTTAGCAAGTGCAACTACTGAGTGTTAGACCCTGGGTTCGATTCCTTAGGCCGTCAACAGTTTTTATCATACTACTTAATGTCTATTAGATATTTGGTGTATATAAATAAATTGGACAGGTCTCTGATATGTATTTGCTCACAAATAGTTCTTAATCATAGTTATTTATATTATTCCAGGTCCAGATTTGCTGACGACCTCTTTCTGTCGGATGACGATAAGAGCTCCGTGCAAGATGTGGCGATTAGCGAAAAAAAGAAAAAACGGTCGAAGCCGTCAAGTTCGGATTCGAGATCACAACATCAACCACCGAAAACCACTCCGTCTACGTCATCATCTTCATCTTCAAAGAAGATGAAAATTAATCCAATCAGCAAGCCTCATCTCACCGCAACAGATTTATTCGGCACCGACAGCGATGACGAAGACGGGGACACGCAGGCAACCACCGGTAAAAAACCCAGTACTGTTCTTCATTCATCGATAACTCGAAGGCTGGCAACAGGTCACGCTCGTCAAACCTTGCCCACCAAAACGGGTACACATTACATCGAACTGAAGGTTTATCGGTGCGATGAAATTGAAAACGTCGCGCCGATGAACCGATGGCGTCAGGCCGTTGTAGCTGTCAAAAACCGGACGGATGAGGGGGCCGAGGCTTGGGGTCATCTGACTAAATTTATATGCGCAACGCGCAAAGAATTTAAATCTAGCCCTCAGACCTTTATGAGTTCTTATTTTTAGGTATAGAATCTAAGAACTCATAAATATTTAGGCACACTATCATATAGCTCACGATGTGTCGTATCTAGTACCTAGTCTATCTACATTTATAATCCTAGTAGATATTAGTTAAGCTAATCATTTAATCAAGTTGTTATTTTAATACACATTATTAAAGAATCATTTTACTTATATAATCAATTTTGTTTTCTTTCCAGTTGCACCAACTACCAACACAATTCAAAAAGATATTTTAATAGAATGTGATAAATGTAAAATCGAATTACCAAAACAGAAATATAAATATCATGCTAGAACTAATATGCATAAATCAAACTGTTTACTTAAAACTGAATTGAATAACGTTGAAATAATTGCAACTGCTTTTCGAAACAGAATAAACACGTATCGCTTAAATCCAGCACCAGATGCCGAGTACATAACTCCGGAGGCTTTTCTGATTGGGAATCAAAGCGATATTCTGAAATTAATTAAAATATTGTTAATGAAACATAATTGTATCAAAGCTAATTTCGAACTGTTTGCTTACTTCTTATTACCAAAAACAGGTGAGCAGCAGCTAAAATCATTTAATACAAAGTATGCTAATGTTTACCTAAATACTGATTTAAATGAATTATACATGAATGCTAAAGAGACTTTTCAGAGAAAAATGTCTGAATTTAACCAACGTGATTCTGGTTGGTCATTTATCTCTATAAGTCACTTAGAAATTAATATAAATAAATATTGTCCAATGAGAGGTGGCACGTTTATCGAGCTTCCTCCGGTCATAAGGAATACGAAAAGTTGTTTAAACATACAGAACAATGACAACCATTGTTTTTTATGGAGTATTATTGCTTCTCTATTCCCATCAAAGGATAATGTTTGTAGAACAAAATCATATCCTAACTTTAAAGATGTTTTAAATATTGAAGGAATGACATTTCCACCAACCTTGGTTGATATAAAATTGTTTGGTAAAAATAATCCTAATATCAGTGTTAATATATATGGTTTAGATAAGAAGTGTCGTGTGACTGGACCCCTATACATGACAAGCTCAAAGAAAAACAAACATGTAAATTTGTTGTACTTTGAGCGGAATGGTTCAGGACATTACTGTTTAATTAAAGACCTAGGGAAACTTATCCGTCGTCAAGTTACTCATCACAAAGGTAATTTTTTACTTTGCGATGCTTGTTTGCAATTTTTTTCTAGTGATTCAAAATATAGTTCACACGATTGTTCTAAAGTGTTAACCATATTACCGGAAAAAAATAGTATTATACAATTTAAAAATTATGACAGACAACAAAGAATACCTTTTATCATTTATGCTGATTTTGAAAGTATATTACTAAACTGTCCTGAAAATAGATCTAAAAATACTCAGAACTTAAAGGTGCATGAACCATCCTGTTTCGCTTATTACGTATGTTGTTCATACGATCCAGATTTGAATAAATATGTTACATATAGAGGTTTAGATTGTGTAGAAGTGTTTATAAAACGTTTAATTGAAGATGTCAGTTACATAAATTCCATACTGTCTAAAAATAGACCCATGAAAGCTTTGTCTGTCAAACAACAAATAGAGTACGAAGAGGCTACTCGATGTCATATTTGTAAACATTTGTTATTGGGTGACAAAGTTCGAGATCACAATCATGTTACATCTGAATACAGAGGACCAGCACATTCTCGTTGCAATTTAACGTTTACAATATGTTCGTTTATACCTGTTGTTTTCCATAATTTATCGGGATATGATTCTCATTTATTTATTAAAGAACTGGTTAAGTACGATGGTCCTATTAAAATAATTCCTAAATCAAAAGAAAAATACATCTGTATTATGAAAAGCCTCGCTTCTAAGAACAAGTCTAGTCCTGTTCAAATAAAGTTTATAGATTCTTATCAATTTTTAAGTTCGAGTTTAGATGAACTATCTAAGAATTTACATGTAGAACATTTCATAAATCTTTCAAGAGAATTTGGCCATAAAGCCGATTTATGCTTATTGAGACAAAAGGGTATTTATCCATACGAATATATTGATGCATGGTCTAAGTATGATGAAAAATGTTTGCCCCCTAGAGAGTGTTTTTATAACACAATGAAGCTGGAGCCTATTTCTGAAGATGAATATACACATGCACAAAAAGTTTGGTATTCTTTTAGTATCAATTCTGTTGGTGAATATACTGATCTTTATTTAAAAAACGATGTATTATTATTATGTGACATATTTGAGCATTTTAGAAACACAAGTTTAGATTATTACAATCTTGATCCAGCATACTATGTGTCCGCGCCAAGTTTAAGCTGGGACGCAATGCTTTTGTGTACTGGTGTTAAATTGGAGCTGATGCATGACTTGGAAATGTATAATCTACTTGAAAAGGGAATACGTGGTGGATTAGCACAGTGTTCCCTACGACATGCAAAAGCGAATAATAAATTTCTACCCTATTTCAATGATACTAAGCCTTCATCTTTTTTAATATATCTTGATTGTAACAATCTTTACGGATATGCTATGAGAAAAAAAATGCCTGTATCAGAATTTCAATTTTTATCAGAAAATGAAAGGGCTAACTTTGATGTTTTGAATATATCTGATGATTCTGAATATGGATATATTCTGGAGGTCGATCTAACTTATCCAGAAATATTGCATAATTCGCATAGTGACTTACCATTCGCACCAGAGAGATTTGTACCTCCTGGTGGGAAAACTACGAAATTAATTGCGAATTTATATGACAAATATAATTACATCATTCACTACATACATTTAAAACAATGCTTGAAAAATGGGTTGATTTTAAGCCGAATACATCGCATTCTCAGATTTAGACAAGAACATTTTTTGCAAAAGTACATAGATTTAAATACTCGTCTGCGTCAAGCTTCTACATCAGCCTTTGAAAACGATTTTTTCAAACTTTTGAATAATGCTGTGTTTGGAAAAACAATAGAAAATAAACGCAAGCAAGTAAATGTAAAGTTAGTAACAAAGTGGGAAGATTCTGATAATAAAACAAATAAATATATTGGTGCCGAAAAACTTATTTTACAACCCAACCTGAAAAGTATATCAATCTTTTCAGAAAACTTTGTGGCTGTTCAGTTAAGCCCTGAAAAATTAATATTGGATAGACCGATTTACATTGGTTTTACTGTATTGGAGTATGCCAAACAACACTTATATCAATTCCACTACGATTTTATCAAAAACAAATATGGCTTGAAAGCTAAACTATGTTACACTGACACGGATAGTCTACTTTACTTAGTAGAAACGGATAATTTTTACAAGGATATGATTGATAATATATCGGTATTTGATACCAGTAATTTTGCTGAGGATAATCCATATGGAATACCTAAAATTAATGAAAAAGTTCCGGGTTTGTTTAAAGATGAACTTGGAGGCTCGGTAATTTATGAATTCATAGGCTTAAGGGCTAAACTTTACTGTTTGAAAAGTGTAAAGACAACATTAAAGAAGGCAAAAGGTATAACGAAACCTGTAACAAATCAATTAAAGCTTTCTGATTATAATGCTGCTCTACACAATAACAAAATTATCAAACGTAAAATGAATGTAATTAAATCGATTAAACACGTTCTCTATTCACAACAAGTGAATAAAATTGCATTAAATAGAAGTGACGATAAAAGACAAATACTTTCAAATCAAATCGAAACCTTACCATGGGGCCATTCTGATACAATTTCTTAAAATGTATTATTTAGTTATAATGTATTTAGATGTATAATACAGCTGTGTATTCTCCTGTTTATATTACCTTTTCTTAAAATTAAATATACGATTACATTGAAATTGTGTCTATCTGTCTATTAATAAGTGTGTATGAATAGATATAATTTTATTTAATAAACTAGTTAAACGCATTTTTTTTTTTTATTTATTTGGTTTACCCATATGCTAACTACGCATTTAGTTAAAGTATTAAAAAATAGTCTAAGTAATCTTCAAGTCAATCAATAGTTCGATCAATAACTATGATAAGAATTATAAATACTAGAGCCTGAATAGTTTTCATAACAGATACAGACATGAAGTGGGTCAAGCAACAAGTATCATTGCATGTTAAAAATATAGATGTAAAGGAAACTTCGCTACGCGTGAAACACAGCGTACTTCTCCCAAATAATATTCGATGCATAATATGTGGTCCCTCGAATTGTGGTAAAACGAATGTCATGATTAGTTTACTAATTCATGAAAACGGATTAAAGTTTAACAATGTTTATCTTTATTCTAAGACCAGCTTTCAGCCAAAATACAGCTTCCTAAAACAAGTTTTGCAAAGAGTTCCAGACGTAAAACTTTTTGTTTTTAATTTTGATGATGATGTTATTCATCCTAACGACGCATTGTTGAACTCTGTTATCATATTCGATGATGTAGTTTGTGAAAAACAAATAAACATAAGAAATTATTTTACACTGGGTAGACATAGAGGTATAGACTGCTTTTATTTATCTCAAACGTATTCTAAAATACCAAAGCAGTTATTACGTGATAATGTTAACTTTTTGATCATTTTCAAGCAAGATGAAGTTAACATGAAACATATATACGATGAACATGTTAATTCTGATATTGACTGGTCTAAGTTCAAAGATATGTGTTCTAAAATCTGGATCCATCCTTATGATTTTTTAACTATAAATAAGGATTGTGAATTAAATAAAGGTAGATATAGACAGTCATTTGACAACTTTATTTATTTTGATTAATGGTTATATAACATGAAATGAAAAACAAAAAAAATCATTTGAACATTAATACTTCTGCGTACAAGTCGTATAATGGACCATAACATAACAAATCAATTAATAAACTCTGCGGATGCTATTAGGAAAAAGGTGAAACAAATGAAAGATTATGAATTTAGTACCGACACTCATCTGAAGTATTTTTTTAAACCTCTTGCTGACCCTCTTAATGCTATAGCAGCTAACAAGCAAATTTCAATAATAAAAAATGAAGACACTTATGACGACCAACCTAAAAACACTGATATCTTAGGTTCAAAAATATTTTTGCGTGACAAATCACATGATATGTACAAACATGAATCACCAGAATCAGAAAAGTTTTATTCAGAAGACGAAGAATATAACTCATCTGAATCAGAAAACGTTAATGTATCGCTGAAAAAAGAAGATATCTTTGAAATATACGATGATATGAACATACCATTTGGCGTACGTAGTGAGAACGATAAGCACATGATTGGAAATACAATAGTTAATTTCTCTACCACTCGCGAGAACTCTGATAAAGTGTACTTAATTCGCGTAGCTAATAAACAGTATAAAATAACACCTGGTCTTAAAGAATTATTGCTTCGCAAGAAGCCTGATTTAAGTTTGGTCAATTTAAAAGATAAATTAGTTTACAAAGAAATACTTATCACAACTAATGCTCATAAAAGAGACTTTGACCCTGCAGGTCAAGTTAAAGGTGATAAAGGTCTAAAATATTCTCAAGTGGTCAAACCGTTATTTCCCGAGTCTAGTAAACGCTTACAAGAACCTACAGAAGTTAAATCTAAACAAAAACGAGGTGCTGGTCTACCGTATCTTAAAAAATATAAAAAAAATACCGAGCTTATTTATTGGGATGATCCTAATGAATTAGTGGACAGGCTTAAACTTTTGATCGCATCTAAAACTGCAGGTAATACTAATCTTGACAATGAAATCTTATCAATTATTGAAGAGTTAAAAGAAGCGGGTGTTATAAAAGAATAAAAAGACTCAGCGTTTAAATTGACTATCAGTATAATTTTGTAATTCAGAAGTGATAGTTGAAAGAATGAGCAAAGTGAAAAGAGACATTATAAACGAAATTCATAGAAGTGCAAGAAAAAATTTTCCTCGAAGGCATGTAATATTAAAAGATATTGATGATCTCTGGCAAGCTGATTTAATGGATATGCAAAGTTTCTCCAAATTCAACAACAACAACAAATATATTTTAGTTATCATTGATGGATTCTCTAAGTACGCTTGGGCTATTCCACTTAAACAAAAAACCAAAGAAGCTGTATCTGAAGCTTTTATTACATTATTGAGTAGAGAAAAACGCATCCCTAGAAACTTGCAAACAGATCTTGGAAAAGAGTTTTACAATAAAAGTTTTCAAAAAATATTAATAAACCATTCTATCAACCACTACTGCACTTATTCGACCAAAAAAGCTTCAATTGTAGAACGATTAATAAGGACGATTAAGAGTAAGCTTTTCAAGGAATTTAGTTTCAAGGGGAATTATAAATGGACTGACGGGACACTTGCAAAAACCATTACTGGATATAATAATGCAATACATAGAACAATTGGTTTACCACCAGCTCAAGTTAATCATAGCAATAAAACTAAAGTACTACAGAGATATTTCAATCAAAATCGAACGAAAACAAAATGTGCTAAGTTTAAGACAGGCGATTTTGTTCGAATAAGTAAATATAAAGGTTGTTTTGAAAAAGGTTACACTCCTAATTGGTCAACAGAGATATTCAAGATCAGTAACGTTCAAAACACAAACCCTGTTACATATTTATTACAAGATGTTAAACAACAACCTATTTTAGGAGCCTTTTACGATCAAGAATTACAAAAAACCAAACATCCTGATATATACCTTGTTGAAAAAGTTTTAAAACGAAAAGGTAGAAAAGTTTTCGTGAAATGGTTGGGGTTATCATCCTGCGAAAATAGTTGGATTGACGAAAGCAATGTTTCATGAGCGGTTTATCAATATAACATCACGGTCTATGATAGTGATCTCATTCTGTTTCTATACATGAAAGGGAAAGGACTTATAAATAATTTAATTAATAATTTACCGTTTGAGCTCCATTTGCCAGGATATAATTATTGTGGCCCAGGAACTAAATTACGTGAAAGATTAGCTCGAGGTGATAAAGGTGTAAACAAGTTAGATGAATATTGTAAACATCACGATATTGCATATAACAATTCAAAAACTTTGAAAGATCGCCACAAAGCAGATATAATTTTATTAAAAATGGCAAAAAAGCGTGCTTTGTCTTCCGATGCAAGCACTGGAGAAAAACTTGCTGCCAATTTAGTTAATAATATAATGTTAACAAAAGTGAATACTGGAGCTGGGTTCAAAACAAACTTTAAAAATTTAGTAACCAATACGAAAAAATGTATTAAAAAAGTTAAACCGAAGTGTAGGAAAAAACTAATTGAATTGGCCTACGCTGCTGCTAGAGAATTAAATCGTGATTCATCTGCCAGGATTCCACGTATTATACCAATTCCTAAGTCTGGAGGGGTTCTACCTTTAATACCAATATTTGCTGGTTTGTCTGCTGCTGGCAGTATTGCAAGCGGAATTGCTGGAATCGTCGAAACCATAAATGAATATAGAGTTGCAAAAAAGCGTTTAGAAGAAATGAAAAGACATAGTAACAATGTGGAAGGTGTATGTATTGGAAACGGACTGCGGCTAAACCGTTACAAGGACGGGCTTGGGCTATATACAAATTTAAAGAAAAAAAACTAAATCATAGGCTACCTAATCGCGCTCTTACTAATATAGATATCATACATTTTACCAAAACCGTTCCATATTTTCGTGGAGTGTTTATGAGAGATACCTTACCGAAGTCTCCATTTTCAAAAGAGTGCGGAATCATAAATTTAGATAATTCTAAAAATTCTGGTACACATTGGGTAGCCTATGTAATTTTAAATGAATATGTTGAGTACTTTGACAGCTACGGCAACTTGAAACCTCCAATAGAATTTATTCGTTATGTAGGTTCTAACAATATTAATTATAATTACAATAATTTGCAAAATAATAATTTATTCAATTGCGGACATTTATGTATTAAGTTTCTTAAGGAGTTTTGGAAAAAGCGAGGTTTTATCAAATCATCACTTAAAAAGGTTTAAATGTTATGAGTCGTCTACATAAGACAACACTTTGACTTTATCTGTCACAAGAGGTGAATGTTAATTAGATTAAAGAAAATAAAAAAATGATTGTTTACAATATAAAATCAACTGCCAAAGATAATAGTTTTACTCGTTCTCGTACCTTCAAAAGACGAAGACATATTATACGAACTCTAAAAAAAATAACTAAAGATAATAAACTATTTCTTCGAGCTTTAGGATTTAAATTATGAGTATTCTTCAAGTGAATGATTTACCACAATTCGACAACTCTATAGTGAATTATGAAATTCATACATATAATCCATATAGCAACAATTTTAATGAAAATGATGAAATACGTATACCCATAAATCAGCAAGATTTGTACGTATTACCTTCAGCTAGCTACATTTACGTTGAAGGCCGAGCCACTACGGTTTCGAAAGATGGAGCAGGAAAACTAACACGAAAGGTTGTTAATTTTACCAACAATCATATATCATTTCTATTCCAAGACATTCGATATGAAATTAACGGTGTAGAGATAGACCGAATAAAAAATGTAGGTATTTCTACAACTCTAAAATCATATGTGTCAATGAGCCAGGGGGAAAGTAAGGCTGCTGCTATTTGGGGTTGGAATTTGAATGGGATGAAAGATAATGATGGTATTTTTAGTGCACTTATACCTTTGAATAAAGTTTTAGGATTTGCGGAAGATTATAATAAAATTATCATTAACTGTAAACATGAACTTATACTTAAAAGAAGCGGTTCGAATCTTAATAGTGTTTTACTTGATAATAATGACTCCATTGAAGTAAGTATAGAGAGACTGCAATGGCGTATGCCTCATATAAAAGTTTCAGATCGGGAAAGATTAACTTTACTTAAACATTTAGAAAAGGATCGTCGTATTCAAATAGCTTTCAGAAATTGGGACATGTACGAATACCCTTTATTACCTAGAACTACAAAACATTCTTGGGTTGTTAAAACTGCTTCACAACTCGAAAAACCAAGGTATGTGATCTTTGGTTTGCAGACAAATAGAAAAAATATGAAAAGTAAAGACTGCTCAATATTTGACCATTGTAAATTGACTAATGTTACTATTTTTTTAAATTCTCAATATTATCCATACGAATCAGTGAATGCGAAATTTTCAGAAGATAAGTATTATATATTATATGAAATGTTCACCAAATTTCGTCAGTCTTACTATAACACCCGGTCTGAACCAATGCTTGGTTTGGACGAATTTAAAGAAAAGGCGCCTTTATTTGTAATTGATTGCTCAAGACAGAACGAAGCCTTAAAAACTGGGGCTGTAGATGTGAGACTAGAAATAGAAAGTTCTGAAGATATACCAGAAAATACATCTGCCTATTGTCTAATCATCAACGATCGTCAATTTGAATATAAACCCTTAAGTGGTATTGTAAAGAAACTATTATGAACGCTATAGTCGATGTGCAAGGGTTTAAGACGGAAAGTAACGAGTTCATCGTGAAAGAAATAGCAATAGCATGTGGAAATCAAATTATGGTATTATTAATCAAACCACCATTCCCATTTAACAATCTTACAAACAAAGAAAGATTGCAAGTAAGTTGGATAGAGAGAAACAGAAAAATTTTCTGGAAAGAGGGTTTTATGCCATACTTAAACTTTCATCGATATATTGTACCTTATCTGGAAGATAAAAGCATTTATGTTAAAGGATGCGAAAAAATTTCGTGGTTAAAAAACTTTGTAAAACATGATAAAATATATAATTTAGAAGATAAGAACTGTCCTCGTTTACAAAAATTATTTGATGACTATAGAATGTCTAGTAATATATTTAGTTGTGTATATCATTCGAATGTCTGTGCTTTAAAAACTGTAATGTGTTTGAGAAAATGGTGTACAGATGAAAATAAATTTTTTTGATTGATTATTTCTTGTTTTATTTTATTACTAAATAAATACATAGAACCACAATAAACCATGCTATAATTTTAAATATACCGAAAAAATAATGTTAGTCCTGTCCATATGACTCCAAGTACCACATCGTTATAAATTAACAACGCCAGTTAAAAGACCTCATTATGCCTATGCACATCCCCGTATCAAGACCTTCTAAAAATGATTCAAAATTATTTTAGCCCACGATATGAAACATATAATGAATATCAAATTCGATTATGTTCATTCAGACATTATTGGGCTACAGTAGATTCAAAACGAAGATTGGTGATGAAAATGGCTGATGCAGGTTTTTTTTACTGTGGAAGTGGTTTAAACGATAAAGTTATGTGCTTTTCGTGTGGAGGTGATATCAAAGATTGGGAGTATTACGATGATCCTTGGATGCAGCATGCTATACTTTTCCCTGATTGCTTTTATTTAAATGCTGTAAAAGGGACAGATTATGTTGATAAACTCAAACATCAATTTATTAAAGAAACAAAAGTATAAAATGGTTCCAAAGTAGTATTTAAGCTACCAGATTCTGGCTGAAGATGAAAATGCTTTTATCTTATTCGTTTTTTATTCCATTAATTGTTTCTGAATACAGATAAATATGTTAAATTAACATTATTTTAGTTTTATTTATTAAAAGACTTGTGACACCTCTAAGAATAATCAACCAGTGTTGTACCATAGAAAGTAATGTAGTTCAAAATCTATTTGAATAGATATGTTCCAATGAATTAAATAGTATAGGTATTCTCAATTCTAATAGACCATCAATTCAACAAACATTATTTCATCTAGTTGAACTCTACAATAAATAAAGATTAACCTATTTGAATAAAAATGTTAATGTCATTTCAATTATCTATTTGATTAGACAATCTATTCAGTAAATAAAATTTCATCTATTTTAATAGATATGTTCCAATGAATTAAACAGTATATTCTAACAGACCATCAATTCAACAAACAAGATTTCTTCTATTTGAATAGATATTTTTTATCTATTTGAATAGTGAAAATTGGGGTATCTGGATCTCCTTTGATCCAGATGCCCCAATTATATACTACTCAATACTGCATCTCTTCATGGGGTGGCGCACCAAAAACATATCTACTCCCTCTTGAAAGAGCTCAGAGAGCAATTTTAAAGGTAGCAAACTTCCATCCCTTTTTCTTTCCCACAGATCTGCTATATAAATCCTGCAACGTGCTGACTGTTCGCCAACTTTTCATTATGCACTTAGTATTAAAACAGCACACCATGCTTATCTACACTGCTGACAATACTAACAAGACACGGAATGATATAGTATGCACATCTATAATGCAACCTCAAAACATGTCTTTGTAGAAAGATTTTTTACATTTTTAGGCCCATTTCTGTACAATAGATTAAATAAAAAACTTAGTATTTACAAATTAAATTACTTTAGCTGTAAAAAAATTATACTTGAATATTTACTAAACATAGATTATGCACAGACAGAAGATCTACTTGTTGTCTGCAAATAGAACCGCTGAAATGCTATTTTACATTTATTTATCTAATTTTAATTTAGTTTATGCTTTATACTCTTAGTTAATTTATTACATTAAGTATTTATGCACTTTGTAGCCTGAAACACAGGTTCAACCTAGTTCAGGCAATAAAGCAACTGTGCTCTATTTTAATTATTAAGTTACTTATTGTAAATGTGCACATTTTTATAAATAAAACATTTTATTATTATTTTTTTTATCTCGGGAGCATGGATCCCGGTCTTTTGAAAGGCGTACGAGGGGCCGAAGCCAACTCGCAGAGGCCCCTTAGACAAATTTATATGGAATAAAACACCAACCGACAATTATCCCTGTTTGTACTATGCAAGTGCACCCAAGGACAACCCCCGGTTGGTGTAGGACTATTGCAGTACATGGGAACAAAAAATTGGACTATGGGTTTGGCTGGCTATAGTGGATTGGTTATCAAGAACTATGGTAGGACTATGACCCCTGCCTGACCAATGATATATAATATACACGGATAACATGGCAGGGGGTGACTTGCACACTCAATAATGGGCACCCTAAAAACTGTCGCTAGCACATACTGACTTAGCGACTAGGGGGCAACATGTCTTGAGGTGCTTGAGGAGTGGAGAGGTATTCCATGGCTTTCAGAACAATCCCAGAGCCCGGAAGATGGTCAAGATCCCTACGAGCACTTACTGGAATACTTCCTTCCTCCGAGCACGTTTGCTCTTGCGAATCTCCACTCAAGCCGGCCAATTAAGGCAAGAATGAGGTGGGAGCTCCGTTCCTCGTCAGTGTTTACTCCAGCCGGCCAATAAAGGCAAGCCAGAGGTGAGGAACAAGACTTCTCCCGGGAGATAGGGTCCGTGGGATCGCTACTGCCCAACAGCTCGCCAGAAGCTGCCCTGCGGGTTTTTGTATCTCTCTTGGTCTGGCTCCTCATCCCAGACCCGTTCCGGCAAAGTAAACTCTACCGGCCCAGGCCTAAAGTTCGGAGCGCTCAAGCCCCACCACGACGTCAACGTAGAGATACGGCGGTGGTGTTATTATTATTATTATTATTTAATGATCGAGCAAATGAACGGTCGATTGCTTCTCAACCGTCCCTTACACGATTCATGTTGACATAGAAATAAATAAGGCCGTAACTCCGTCGCCTTGTTTTTTTTTAAGCTGCTTCAAGTCTTCTATTCATTCGTTTATTTTTAAGTAGGTATATTTTATTTTATTTTCGCCATATTTCGTGCCAGGCTAGCTCCAGTGGAACAAATGAACTCAAGAGTTTATGCGAATGTAGTTTGCCCCACCAAAATCAATTAGTGGGGCAATAAGGACGACAAAATTGTGAACATTCCACTGGTGGGACAGATTTGTGGGGCAAAGAGGAATAAACCATAAATACCTACTGTTAATTACATTCAAATAAATCATAAAATCTATGAAAAATATACTATAGAATAATAATAAGAACGTGTTGTTTCAGAATAAAATGATTTATTGCTTACACCACTACATTATCAACATATTTTTTTTTTCAGGTTTAAAACTAAATCCAAGTTGACGAAGTCGCTGGAAAAGTAGTAGTACCTACGTAAATCCTCTTTCATGTAGGGTTTTAGTTTTTAGTCGCGTTTAGTCCTGCACTCAATTTTAGTTGTCTTTTGATTTTTGCGAAGTACAGTTGCGCCAAGCAAAATCCTATAACTTGGATATCTTCAGCAAAATCATAGTCAATTTGCGGTGAAATCTACATCTCACCGAATAATAAGCACCAGTGGAGACAGACCACCGCTGTTTCTTTCAGGATGCAACCGGACCTCGGTCGATGGACGTCGATCGTCGCCTCAAAATATATCACCACAATGCATAAAATATGGTTCGTCTCAAATCGTGCCTGGTTGGATTGGACCCTCATCCAGGCCATTATTAAGCCCAGGCTGAATATCAAATTGTTTTCTAAGCCTTTTCAAAGTCTTGGCGGAAGGTAACGTAAAAAGTTTTGAAAGAAGATCGTAGCATTGTGGACTACTTTTATAAATGGAGAGAGACAATTGTTGTCCTTCCAGTGTAAATCTTCGCCCCCCATTCTTTTTTTGTGTTTGAGTAAACTGCATGTGAGTAAAAATGTTAGCAGCGGCCGTCATATTTTGCGTAATTTTTTGCAAGCAATTATGTTTACTGTTCTTTTTAGAATTGATCAGCCTTGTTTTGATGATTTTGTTCCTCTTGCGTAATCTGAGGACTTCAGATTGCAATTGCTTCATCTTTTTTCTTGCAGTTTGTAACTGATTCACAATAAGGGGTGGTGTAGATTGGTGATATTTTGACTCTGAAATAAATATTTAAAAATTAATGCGACAGTTGCATCAACTACTTGCACTAATATTATATCCAAAATTATTTTTTCAACAAATCAATCAAACCATTAGCATCTAAAAGTACCTACGTCACATTGATTCTTATGTCAATAACATAAGAAGCAAATTCTAATGTTTGAAACAACAAATAATAAGTTGCATTTGGACGCGTACCCGCAATGATGCTCGTTGTGGGAATGGTATAATAATAATGAAGACTCCCCGATATAATATATTAATTTAATTTAGTTTAAACATAATGTAAGTACGTAAAATAATAATATTACATTGTTCTAGTCAAAATCATAACTTCAGTGAAAAAACTAAAGAGGGCACATCTGTTGTGTGCGCGCCTCGGTAACAAAGACTTCTCGAATATACCATCGATCCGTCGTCTGCATATGTGTGCATGCACTTGCACACATATGCGAACCATTAACAGGACGTAAAAATAAAAGTATGAAACTCACCTCCGGCTTTTGGAGTATCTGTTTTGTCTCGTGCACAGTAAGTATGTTCTTTTACTGCATTATTAATCCAGTCAGGACACATAACTGTAAAATATTTGATATGTTACTTAATTTATATCATTAATTATTGATGAATTTATGAATGTGAAATAATTATAAAACATATTTTTGCAATCACAACATGTACCTGTCTCTGTTTGTCTTGATGCAGGTGGTTCATTGCAAGAAGATTTATTTTTAGGATTAAGTATAGGAGAGGTTTTCGCTGAAGTGATGTCCAAAGCCCCTGAAACTAGTAAACAGACGAATATGAGTATACGGCTGTGGCAAGTATAATAAATTAACTTTGCTTATTCTAGCCGACTTCGTTATTGCTTTACTACCCTAAGGTTGAATGTCACTTGTCTATGCCTACTTATTACATAATTATATACTTATATATGTATACTTAACTAATATACTTATAATAATATTATAAAACGGTAAAAATGCTTTTTTTTTAAATTTTGTATGTAGGGTGTAAGTTCCAGAACTACCAGTCGGATTTGCAGTGGATAGCCTAATTATCGAGGAAGGTTACAGACTATGAAACATCACCCTAAGACCCTTACGAGTCGAGCAAAAAAAAAAAAGGTGGTGAAACTCTGGGAGTGTCGATAGAAGTGAAAACATGAACAAGATCGCCTTGTAGAAGAAAAATACTTGTATAGACAACTAAACTAGACTAGACTAGACTAGACTAGACTTGTAACCTTATCTAAATAAAGGGCACAATCGCGTTTACAAAGAATAATACTTCCGAAATCTTTAAAGTAAAAATACTTGCATAGAACATTGATCCGTAATTTAATATAAATAAAGAGCACAATCGCGTTTACAAAACCCAACACGCCTAAAGAAGTTTTCACTTTAAAAAAAAGTCTGAAGCAACACTAAGCGAAAATGAAGTAATAGCGCGGGCGAGCGATGTGATGCGACGCAGTGGATCGGGGCCGAAATTTCACGCGGATTAAGTCGAGCGCAGAAGCTAGTACTTTATAAAACAACAAGGTCTATTTTTGACAACTAATGTGACAGTTCGATAGTTCAACCCGTAGACATAAAGAGTGAGAGAGAAAGACCATAAGCCTCACAAAAGTGACCACTCTCTAGAAAGAGACAAAGCGACTGTGCGGCCAGTACCTGTTCCTTTTCTACAAGCCTGTTCACAAAGGCGCAGTGTTCCAATTTTAATTAAAAGGAAAAACATTGAAAATTACGAAGACTAATAATAGATTTAGTAGTAATTTCTAAATTTTACTAATTATTTCTAGACTTTACTGGTTTAGGTTCGAGACTGATAGATTTCTATATCAATATTTATTTTTCATACACGAAATTGAAACTATTAAAATTAAGAATAAGTAATGAAAACAATTTTTTCATAATATCAATAGAAAATTTATTTTTCTCTTTTAAGGCGAACTAACTCTTGATAGCTGATTAATAATAAAATTTATTAATAAAATTTATTATTAATCAGCTATCAAGAGTTAATTCGCCTTAAAAGAGAAAAATAAATTTATGACAAAATTTCAAAGATTGTACTAATATTTTACAAGCATGAAAGTATACAGGATGGCAGGAACATCGACGCGAAAACTGTTACCATGGATTCAGTACTGTTCAGTAGTAATTCCCTGCGTTGAAATTTTTCGTCGGTATTGCACTTTTCTATGAAACAGCTGATATTTTTTTTTAAATAACCGACGAAAAATTTCAACTTAGGGAATTTCACAATGATGTTAGAATTCTAGAAAGAGACAACCATTGGCAGCACATTCGCTTTGACTCTCTCGTACTTTTCGGTCTGTATTCACTGCAGAACTGAATACGGAACGCTCAGTTCATTCTCTATGTCTATAGTTCAACCTAAGGAAAGTTTTTATTTAGTTTTAGTCCAAAAAGTGCAATTACGAGATCGACTATACATACAAAGAATATACAGGGATACCTACAAGTAGAGGTTTCCTTTGAAATAGGAGATGGATAATCCAAAATGGTTTCTGACATAGGCGACACATGTGTTGAGGTTTTGTAGTCCGCCAAACCTAGAAATTGCAAAATAATAACATTAATATGTGGTTTATAGGTAAGTTTAACAATGCCCAAATAACAACATTATTAATAATATTAATAGTGATGCTGTACCTATACAGAGTTCGTATGATGTAGATGGAAGACCCGAAATAAGGTCTGACTCCGGCACCTGTGTTGAGGTTTCGTGGTCCGACAAACCTATAAATAGCAAAATAACATTACTCATGTCATTTTACACATGTTTTACTCACACAACATGTGGTTTAATAAGTTGCTCACAACACATTGACTTCATCTCATCCGCTCATAGTCTACCTACTGACTGCTAGAATATAATAAAAAAAACAAAAAAAGTTAGTCAATGCAGAAAGCTTACAAAACGTGTACTGTATTTCTATATTCTTAATGTCCCTCGGCAAACTTCGTGTTTCGTCAGTTGTCGGATTTCTATCAGTTGCCCTTTGCACTTGGTGCAGACCGGGCGCTCTCAATCGACTTGGAAGTATATAGAGTTGTTTTTACTTAATGTAATTTATTTAAAAAATGGAAGGAAAGCCGTTAAAATCGCAGGCATGACAGATAGGAAAATAGTGGTACAGCTCTATATAGTTCACACGAAAATCAAAACAATAAAGTACTTAATTCTGAATTCAAATTATTATACACGATAAATCTAATCATTGATGGAAATGGAAATTAGCATTCGTTTGTATTCGGAAATCCGATGATACCCGAGAAACATTAAGAAAATAGAAATACTGTACTTATATTTCAGTTGTAAGTTTCATATGTCCTCGTTTTTCACATACACAGGCACAGCATGTATCAGAAAGGATTGGTCAAAATTAAGAGTGGACACCTTACTCCATGGGACCAACATCGTAATCGCGAAAATCAGTCGTCCCATTCATTTGAGTCCGTGAGTCGGGCAATGGTGTTGACTCTCTTGTCATAAATGCCTCTAAAATAGACTAAAAATCACCAAAATTTAGTCGATTCCTGTCAAACGACGATTTCCATTCTGAAATAGACTAAGGTGACACAACTTAACCATATTTTAGTTTGACAGCACTAAAATGGCACAATTTAGTGAAAATGAAATTTTGCTATTTTTTACACCAACACCTCTGATGCAAAAACAGTACTGTAGGTATCTTTTTTTTTTTCTTTTGCTTACATCTCGAAAATGATGTGTCCAATAGGACAATATAGGATAGGATATTTTTGCAATAGCAAAAATAATGAAAATTTCGACCCGTTTAAAAATCTCATAAACCCCAAAAACTCAATATGTAGGTAATATTTTTTTCTTATTTTCCATACAAAAAAACACTTGGAAGCTGGCCCCCGGCTCCTAAAAAAATTCACGGGGTAGGGACAAACAAGTACCACGTGAGGAGTCACGATTGTTAATTCGATTTAGTTGTGTCAACAAAATTATTTTTAGCTTTAGAGAATTTATTTTGCTGAATAACTTTAAGATTCTCATAGCCAAAAAAGTAAGGAATTCTAGTGATAGTTTAGTTAGTTCAACAGAATCGGCACCATTGGAAGTTTTGTATGGGACGCCTGATTATTTTTTCGCGATTGATCACGCTCGATCTGATACACGTTGTACAGTTAACTAAATTTTGACCGCGGCTTCGCTCGCATGGTGGTCGGCAATTATTCCACGGGACGTATTACCGGAATTACAAGTATCCTATATCCTAAACCAGGTCATGGTTTACCTTTGTGCCAAATTTATTCGAAAACCATTCAGCCAATTAAGGGCTGAAAAGTTGACAGACAGACCAACATACACAGTTACTTTCACATTATAAGCATGGATGGGTTATGTAAACTTATATAGTATAAGCAATGATTTGATGATTGGGGATCTTAAACTGATCTATTGGTCACCCTCCTCAGCACCTGTGGGTTTCTTTCAATAAAGTAAACGATTTGTGCAATATGATACTGACCACTTTTTGAATTTTCTGCACTGTCGACTAGGTCCTGAGTAGTAGTAGATTGTACTTCTTCGGGCAAAGGTGCTGAAATTATAAATAATTACTTAAATCAAACTAGGAACGAGATTGTTTTGTATAACAGGTGTGAAAAGACAATGAATCCGAGGGTCACATGGTCTTCCTGCCATTACAATCTCTTAATTTTGTACTAGACCATACCTTGGAAATTTTCTGATTATGGAGATATTGAAGATCAAAGTTCCAACTTTTCTTCATGTTTTATTACGAAACTTACTTTAAATATTCCCAGGTCACGGCCCCTGTGCAACTGCACAGGGGCCGTGACCTGGTGAAAAAATTGTGTTTTTGGGTACATGCAACTGCATGTACCCAAAAACACAATTTTTTGCAACAGTTACATTCCGCTCTACCATAAACAGTGGTTTGTCAAGCCAAAAATAAGTCATTCCCAAGCTATCATTTTAGCTCAATGTTACTTAGTTTTATGTACATTTTAGCCCATACATTACATACCAAGACCCCTCTGCACCGCGGAAAGCATGTTAGACTGTACTTCTTTCTCTGCTGAATCAACTTTATCAGCCAGGCCTGAAAATAAGAAAACAATATGATAGCTTTTTAATTTGCAATATTTCAATTACTTTTACTGCAGTAGACTGATTGCAAACCAGTTTTTTGGTTTGGATTTTGGTGACTATGACCAACTCTGTGTGATCATAATTACACATGATTTAAAAACAAAGTATGACTAAAACTATTATAACACAACAGTTGCTGAATCTCCATCAAAAAATTCAGAATTTGGAGAGAAAATATACTTTAAAGAAAGAGTAGGTAATTCAATCTTTAAAAGCTATGTTTTTCTCTGCCACATATCAAAACTATTATCCTTCTAATAATAAAAAATCACCATAATTATTCAATTTAAAGATTGCTGTTAAGCACCAAAATGAAACTAATATGTCTAATATTGGGTAAGTACGTACCATAGGAAAAGTAACATATTATGGTATAGGATTGTAATATACTTAAATGGGGATATAAAATAGAACATGGCCATAACAATCGCTGAAAAACTGAATGTCTCACAAAAATACAGGACAGTTGGTAAACCGATGTGCTATCGGTTCAAAATGCAATATTCATCCTTCCTTGAAAATGCTTATTCTGTACTATTATGAATGTTATTAGAAAGCTTCAAAATAACCCTACTAATAAGCAACAATGCACTTTTATCGCAATCTTACCATCAAGATGAAGTGATGGCACTGCTAAAAAATTCAACCGGTTGTTACGATTCTTATCCTTGTCCATAAAATGAATGTCACAGATAACTTTCTTCCTATGAAGTTCAATTTCATCTTGACTATCCAACTTCCCACCAGTTATACAAACCCATGCCTTAAAGCGATCTGGATTCCTCACTGGGTGTGGAAATTTATGGTAGGGTTTGCCTGAAACTAAAAGTTCAATTTACATTTTCACCTTGAAGTGAGAGATAAAAAGGAACCCTGAAAAATTACACAAAGCCAGATTTACATGCCTAGCCTACAAATATTATAAATATGAAAGTTAGTGAAAATGTTGGGATGTTTATTAATCAATAATGCAAAAACAGCATTGTGGCTTTGGATGAAATTTGGCTTAGGATACAGATGGGCTTTATCTTTATCCCTATTGATTGTAAAGAAAAACTATTCACAAAATTGCTAAACTCAGAACACCAATAACTTATTGATAGTACCAGACCAGAGTCAAGCGTAACCACTTTTTTCTAAAATTATGAAGCTCCTATATTTGAAACTTCGAACTTCTATTACATTTACAATACAAAACATTACAAATTCATAACTGCAGTGGACTACTGTTACTGTTGACTAACAGTTAGCCTACTAAAACGAAATTTAAATATGTTCACCGGCACTCAAGAAATGAATGTCCAACTGGACATTATGCAAAGATAATGAAGATGATACCAAATGATACTTACTAAATGGACATCCCAATGCACACCGTTTCGGCATGATGTATAATAATAATACACTCACAGAATAATATATAGTAGCAAGCTAAACACAGTTTACAACAAACGTCACAGAGACATTACCACAGACATTACAGTACTACTAACTAGACTAAGATCACAGACTAAGCAGTACTACTAAGATACTTATATCAAACTTTTATATAGAATTATTGGAGTGCAGAGTCATTGAGATAGAAAAAACATGTCTATGTGCAGAGCATTGAGATAGTAAAAACACGGAGGCGCCGCGATATTCTATACATAAGTTTGCTTATACAAATATGGGTGAAAAACGAACTAGAATGTGAAATATCGTGTTATTTCACTCTTTCTAATGTGGTAATCGTATTTGATAAAAGAGACAACAATATTTCAGTTGTTCCTCATAATTGCAACATTTTGTTGAGACGTAGTAACAGTTGTAGGTAAGTGCCATATCCGCCATAATATGCGACAAGTTCATGGTAGTTCTGCTGTCAAGTGGTTGTTTACTTTTTGTTTTATTGAGATTTGTGAGAAAATTACGTGGAGTTTTCCTTTAAAACTACATATATACGTTGGAAAACACCAATTCAACATGCCTGTGTGTTGTATTGTGAAGTGTGGTGCAAGAAAGAAGGAAAATCAACCTCAATTATCTTTGCACAGGTTAGTAGCCGGTTTTCATGCAATAGTATATAAAGTGTCAAACTTTCGATGAAAAAATTGCAAGGTGATCATTAAATACGGCTTAAATTTTAATATATGGGTTTATTTCCGTCCAACAGACCTTTTTATTATTTCATAATTTCATTCGTTTGTTTACAATGATATGTCATGGTGGAATAGTGTTGTACCGTTTCCGTAATAGTTTCTGATACTAGTTCCTTCGCTGCGCTGAAATGATATTGCTAGGTCCGGCCCGTGGTTTACAGCAAACTGTACTCTTTGGTTCATAGCACCGAGAGACCGTTCCGCAGAGTTTTATGTAGTGTATACGATTTTTTTGTTGAAGTTTTTAAGATGAACAATACTGTAGAACATACATTTTATGTAACTTTTATGATTTCCGCGGCGCACGCTAATAAAGATCCCAGTCCGCATGATTTTATCCGACATCTTCAACAATAATCGTCAAATTTCAGCCAATTTACACAAAACTTTAATGAATTATACACTAAAACCTTCCGCATGAATCACTCCGTCCATTAGTGAAAATTGATTGAAAATCCGTTTAGTAGTTTTTGAATTTTTCGCGTTCAGACAGACAGAAAAACAGACAGACGCGGCGGTGTACTTTGTTTTATTATATGTAAGGATGTGTATTATTCCGAATGTTCATTTATGATAAAATTGTTAAAAATTTAATTCACTAATGCCCGTTTTCACCGACAGCTAAGTGACACTTAATTTAATACCTAAATAAAACTGCACTGTTTTTCAACTCTCAGCGCTGAGTCTACCGTTGAAAATCCAACAGTGAACTTTTATTAGGGATTCATTTAAGTGTCACTTAGTGAAGGTGAAAACAGGCATAAGACTTGCATGCTCACTCGATACTAAATATTTGGCTTCGTTTAAACGTTCACTTGCCAAACATTAGGTTTGCGTTACAAATATTTGTGAAAACTTTATTTGCTAAGTAATAATTCTATAAATGAAATTATAATTATGCGGAAAATTTTTTGAGAAGTGATAAATTGTCAATACTCGTTTTTTTCTGTTACAACGGACTATTAGCTAATATTTTTTTAAATATGATTCAACCGTGATATCTAGTAAGATTCGTAATACTATTACGTACTAGTATCGATACTCGAAATAGTAACACCATGTTCCCTGAATGACACAACCCTAGCATTGGCAGCCATTTTATGCGACATTTTGAGTTGTAGGTATGCACCTTTTTTTTGTAGGTATTTCCAGTCCATACTTATTAAATGTCTATGGTGCAGAGTACATTGACTAATTTGACAGGAGCAAATGTCAATATGTCATTCAAACTCCAAATCAGTGTTGCCAACTCCAAAAGTTCACATTATTGAGATCCCACTTCGAAATTATCGTTTTATACTTTGGTGGCGGCCTTCGTTTCTGATCAGCGTTACATTTCTGAACAGCCTGTGCCTTCTCAATTCTCATGAGTGTCCCTGGTTTCCACCAGCACGCGTAGCATGACGCTTTCTATTTCTACGAAGAATAGACGTAGCTCTTTCTATACAAATTGACATTTCGTCTCTCCATTTTTGACATCGCACCGTAGAAATCATTCTACAATCTGTCATTTTGTCTTCCGCTACTAACGATCTTTGTCTAGGTCCTTTTACATGTAGACTATTTCAGAAGAAAGTTTTCTATCCAAACTGTCAAAATCACTAAGGTAGTGAAGACAATTTGATTTTGTAATCGCCATGCTAAAGACGGTAGAAAACTTTTTACTCGACGGCCACAAAGTATATACGGTTATCTACAAAATCATAAAACGCTATCCTGTAGAGGAGAGCGTTTTGAACGCAAAACTGTGATAAGTAATAATTATCATAATTAAAATTCACATCAACCTCGAATCCATGTGCAAAAATAGTACTGTATCTTTTTTTTCTTTTGCTTATATCTCATAAATGGTGTGTCTAATCGCAAAAATAATGAGAATTTCGACCCCCTTTATAAAACCCTCAAACCCCTAAGACTGAACTGAACATGTAGGTAATAATTTTTCTTATTTTCCATACAAAAAGTGAAAAATTCCATATAAAATACGTCGAGCCTTCGCGCCTCCGGCTCTAAAAAAAATCACGGGGTAGGACAAACAAGTACCACGTGGACTCGCGATTGTCAAATACGATTTAAGTTGTGTCAAAATTATATTTAAATTTAGGGATTTTTTGTTGCAGAATAGTTTTAAGATTTTCATAGCCAAAAATAAAGGGGTTTTAGTGATAGTTTAGATAGTTTAGTTCGGTGTACAAGAGAATCGGCACCATTACCAAGGAAATGGTTAAATCCAATATTACTGTAATATTGTTTTCTTCCAAAATACGATACTTCGACACTCTTAATATCAATAAAAATTGAGAATCAAACAAAGGAAAAAAAAATCCTATGACAAAACAAACAATTCTGAGTCGAGTTATGAAAAGAGTGAATTGCGTAAAAAGTGCAGTTGTGTCTTTCTACTTTACTGCCGTCCTGTCTACACGGAACGTCATTTTTGTCTATTCTTCTGTCGACACAACTCGTTTCTACGGTGTTCATGCTACGCGTGCTGGGCTGCAGGCATCTACTTCAAGTACGGAGTAATGCTGGGCACGAAACAAGATAGCGTGTTGTTGTGATCTTGAGCATTTACTAATTCTAAAATGATAAAACAGTGACTTATATTATTTTTTGACATGGAAGTTTGAGATTCAGATTTTGATTATGGTAGTAAATAAACCAAAAATATTATAGAATATTGTTATTTTTCTTATTCTGATTGCTGCATAATACCTAAAGTCGTATTTTTATTCAGACGAAGTAAACAGATTTTCCTAAATGGTTAAGGAACATCTCTTTGATTTGTATCATTATAAGTAACATGATTTTACATCTCGAAACTTCAGTTTACTTTTCTCTTTACATACAAAAACCGCTAACCATTTTAAAATTATTAAGTAGTATGAAATTTAAAACACAAAATAAAAAATGAAAAACAAAATAGTTTAATCTTCCCTTATAGACAGGCTGTGGGTTCCTTGGCCTACCTCATGGTCGCGACTAGGCCAGACATTAATTTCGCCGTCAGCTGCGCTTCGAGAAATCTTGATAATCCATCAAAAGCAGACATTCTAGCAGTAAAAAGAATACTACGCTACCTAAAAGGTACAATGAATAAAAGCCTAGTATTCAGTTCATTAAACAATGCCAATAACAAATTAATCTGCTACAGCGATGCGGATTTTTCAGCAGCTCACTCAACGTCCGGCATACTTTGTTTGTATTATGGACCAATCAGCTGGCGGAGTAGTAAACAAAAGACGATAGCTTTATCGTCAACGGAGGCGGAGCTAATGGCAGCTTCGGAAACAGCACGGGAAAGAAACCACGCTCTGCTACCATATTAAAGTAAAATAAAGACTGTTGGAACTTTGTGACGAATGTTTTATTTTACTAAAGGAAAAAAAGACAAGACACAAAAATAACGAATAAGTGTTGCTATGGAGACTGTGGGTATAGTCCTCCTTACAAGTAGTACTTGAATTTATAGCAATATAATGATGACAAACTTAATGGTAGGTTTCTTTTGATCCCATTTATGAACCTGTCCACATGTTGTCAAGCAGTAGTATACTAATATTACTGTTTTTCAACAAAAACAGATTCCAGGTATGTTATACTGGGCACGCCACAATTGCGGCAATAAGACCCCTCTTTGAGGAGTGGCTAGAGAGGCGCCACGGCGTCCTCACCTTCCGCCTGACGCAGGTCCTCACCGGACACGGCTGTTTCGGGAGGTTCCTGCACAGGATAAGGCGGGAGGAAACGCCCGGGTGTCCCCATTGTGTGGATCGCCCGGAGGACACGGTGGAGCATACGGTGGAGGTCTGCCCAGCTTGGGCGGAGCATCGCCGTGTCCTCGTGGAGGCGATCGGCGGCGGTGATCTCTCGCGTCCGGCCCTGGTTCAGGCCATGGTACGGAACGAGAGGAAATGGGAGGCCGTCACCTCCTTCTGCGAAGCGGTAATGCTCGCGAAGGAGAAGGCGGAACGCGTGAGGGAGAGGCAAATTTCGCGCCCTCACGCCCCTAACCGCCGCAGGAGGAGACGCCCAGGGCGTCGGGAATCGCGAGGCGATTTCCGGCCACCGTAGGCGCGGGCTTGCGGGCGGTGAGCAATGGGTGGCTCACCGTCCGATAAGGACCCTGGCCCGGGTCGACGGCGCGTTGTGTTCCACGCGCGCCTCAAAGAGATGTCAGCAGAATTGAAGGGGTCCACTAGGGCCGATGCCTGCCGAGGTTGCGAAGAAAACCGAAAGGGAGATCGTGGCCCCCGGCGACAGGGCAACCGAAGGAACACGGGTGGGTTTTAGTCAGTAAGAGTCTGACACGCCCTCCCGCTCCGCCCAGAGCGGGAGAAGTTATTTGATGATTTCCCACCCTCAAAAAAAAAAGGTATGTCATACTAATTTTGGGGTCACTATGCAATTTTTTAAATTTGCCGTGCTTTTTCAGTCTACTTTCGTTTGCCAGAGATCTAGGAATACAATTATCGCTAAAGCTACGATTTCCTAGAAAAGCGGTGGCCGCATTTGATGGTCGCAGTGACGGCTGTCATGAAAATTATGACAACGGTAAGATTTTATCATGTGTTAGCTCATTCTCCTCAATATGGACACTTTTTCTTGTGACTGTGAGGGCAAATCTAGCGATTTCAATCTTTGGGGGGAGGGGGCCAGGGATTGCTTTACACTTTACAGTGTCAACCATAGATAAAACTATGGTATATACAACATTCTGTACATGTAAAACTAATCTCCAGCCTCCAGCGAGTCACTGCGTGTAGTATAGTATAATGTACTCTGTGCTGCGTGTGTATAAATTGCATAAGACAAAGCTGTAGGTTTGAATGTTGCCACTTTCATTTTTGTGTGAAAATGCAGACTAATTAGTTTGTAATAAAAGCGGTATGAGCTTTATTTTTAATCTGCGAACGTGATTAAACAGTTTTTGACGTTATAATTATTTAGTGACAGACAGAATCATCGGCATATTTTGCTTTGGTATTTTCAAAACGCTTTTGTCTGCTATTTCGCCCCAATCAATAGAAAAGGGAGTAAATCTACGTATAATTTTGTGAATTTGTACATTGCAGTCAAGCAAAATGGTTAGTTTTACAATAATTCACTTTAAGGTTAATGTTTGTAACAAAGATCTAAAACAGCATTATCACGATTTCAGAGTTTCGGTCTGCCTCCACTGAAAGTAAAGCCTGAACATGTCAGTAATATCAAGCCACAGGAAGGTCCGTTTGGTGTGCCGAACCCGCTCGTGGCAGGCCTGGCTGCTACGAAGTCCAAACTTGGCATGTCACATCCAATAGAAATATCGGAAAGAAGTGTAAGTTGTTACCACTGTCAAACATAATGATGCATGTAGCTAAGATTTATCCTTGGCTCACATATGTGTGTAGCTATAGTATTCTTATAGTACTCTCGAGGAATTCAACATATAGGATTACCTACTTCAACACCCAGTCATCCTTTCTATCAATGTGGTAGAGTAAGTGGACCCCATGCTCAAATTAGGTTTCTATAGTGCAATGAGTTTTCCTTACAAGCATGCCTAGTCAAATTCTATTAGTTTGCTATGTATTTTATATTGTCCATTAAATTTCAAAAATAATCCAGAAATAAGTTGTAAAACTTACAAATAAATAAGCAACATCTTGATTTTTTTAAAGAGTCATAAAATATTGTTTTCTATGAATAGTTACTGTTATACTGCCATTTGCCTCTTATAATGACAGTGTTTTTATTTAACAACAATTAACTTTATTTTACTAGAACGAAATAAAAAATGAAAACTTGTATATCCATGAAAAATATAATTATCTTTTGCAGTATAATTTAAATCAGGAAAAGATGGACATGGCAATGCTCCGCAATATTCAAGGACTTCATGCACCTCTTAAACTCACCATGGAAATGAAGTTCACTAGCAAGGTATGTTATTGTAGTTTAAAAGAACTTATTTGTATCTAGTGGGAATAGGTCTTAATTCAGACTAACTACTGGCCATGGTTTTAATCACAACCAATTTTATGTAATTCTTTACTTATTTGACTGCTTGGTTTTATATCAATTACTTCTAGTGTCCAGCCCATAAATCTGTCTATCTATCACAGCCAACTTGCTCCAAATGTAATGGACTGACTGAGTTGAAATTTGGTAAACATATCAATTTCTGTGACCCAAACACGGACATGTTATCTAAATAAATGAATTTTGAATTTCGCTTTTGAGAGACTAATAAGAATTTTTAATCAAATGAAAGGGCTTACTATGAGGGTCCCAAGTATATTTTTTTATAATTCAAAATAAGTAGGTAGTTTTAAAGTTATTTAAAAAAAAATGATAAAAATTGACCTTAAATCTCCAAAACTACACATTACAGGAAAACCTATAAGAAGTAAATCTCTTAATATTGGGCATATAAAGTTACATTTGCTGTTGGAATGTATGGGAGAACATGTTTTTTTAACTATAATGTTAAGTTTGTTCTTGGGATAAATTCATCCCAAACATTCATACCCTCATATGTACCCTTCATAGTGCGTTGGTCCGACACGAATCAATTTTTGATTTTGAACCTATTTTGTGCAAGGTAATAAGTTACAGTTTAGAGAGAATGACAGAGGGGACTATTATTAATTGTTTCCAGGTGCAGAAATCAGTCAGTTTGTAATAAATTATTTTATTACAAACTTTACTCTTTAACTGCTCAAACCCTTGCAATGTTAAAAAGTCGAATAAGAAGTAACTTTGAAATGTCTTTATGTATTCAATTTCCTTCATTTCTGTCTAATAAGTTTCGTGTGTAAAAGTAATTAGCATCAAATTCCATCTTTTCAGATTGGTCACCTTCCATTCCTTCAGAGGTCCAACTTCCAACATGATGTGTTGACTGCTAAGCACCTAGATCTTGGGTTCGAGGACATTTTGAACACTCCAGAGTTGCGTGAAGTGGCCGGCCAACCCCACGCTGTTGTAGAGAGGTCGCTCGGAATACTGTGAGCTACTTAGTTTAGTTTAATCTTGTAATGTACTACATACTGATTTTTAATAAAAGGTTATACTGATATTTAGTTGTTCATATTTTTTTGTTTCTCTGGCTTTTCTTACAAAAGTGAATAAAAACAAGGCTGATAGCCTGTTTTATCAATATCTATGAAAGTTCTGATTGACTTTATGTGGTGGATAGTTTCATGCAATTCCTGCCCTATTTTTAAATAAGCTGTAGGTAGTATAGTACCTAACACTGAAACAGCGCCTTGGGCTTATTATCAAAAACTGGAATAAATAAGTCTGTTTTCACATTTATTTATTTATTTAGATTAGACAGTAAAAAATCATGGGAACTTTGTTATTACAAACTATTGGTTTCTTATAACATCGCAAATATATTTTATTAAAAATATTAGTTTTTTACAATATCAAGTATTCTAAGTTTGCATATTTTCTTAACCTCATTGATGCCGATAGTAATTTCTTGTTCTTGGGAATTATTATACCGACCTTGCAGACCGTTTATTATAGATTTCACTTTGTTCTCCCTCGCGCAAATGATGAAGGGAAATCCGAATTTCGCTTTGTATCTGAAAAGAATATGCATGTACCAATTTAATAGGTGTAGAACTTGTATGGTAACGTGCATAAAGAATATGGGGGTTAATAAATAACAATAGTATGGTGAAAAACAGATTCTAATGCAAAAAATATAAAGAGAAACAAGAGCAAAGTTATGTAGCAATTTTAAGAAACTCGTCGAGTTCGCAAATATGTCCTAACTTAGTAATTTGCAAAGTTTTCAATAGATGGCAGTAGTGAAAAAATTTAGTGACTATCCACTAGATGTCGCTGTTGACCAGACTTAATGTTAACTTTTGTCCGGGGTAGGTACCACCTATAATACTGTATTCAGCCCCGGATCTAGGGGGGCAAACCGGGGCGCGGAGCACGTGCCCCGGGCGCCAACTTCAAGGGGCGACCAATTCAAGCGTAACAGACAAGTGCACCACCCAGCACACCGCAACTTTGCAATACAAGAGCAGCACATATAATCTTTCTATTTTTAACCAACAGTTTTGGCGCCCCTGTTGGATTGTCGCATTATCGATCGATAAAATTTGATTAATATATTGCTGCCAAAATTTTCACTTCGAGAAAATTTTAATTTCGCGGGTTAATTTAGCGCTTCCCCATAAAAGATTGGCGGGTTGCCCCGTCTCAAAAAAAAATTCTATATCCGAGGCTGACTGTACTCTGTGGGACCTCCGGTTCTTTTTACGTGCTGGTCCTCATAACCACAACATCCCACATTGTCTAAAAAGCTGAGACAATTTCCGAATGAGACAATTTCAATTTTTATTGTAGTCCTCCTTTTTCCATGTAACCTATCCCCCTACCACAAAAGCTTAAGTCGGATTTTTCTCAACATAATTATGTGGAGGTGCGAGACCGCTGGAACGCAAAAATAAACAGATGCAATGCGCTGCTTACTTTTGCTCCCTAGCAATTGCGTAAATTGATATTCAATAGGATCGCCCCCTCCCTAATACACCAGGGCTCTTAGGCTCTCTAACTCTAGGAACACAGGCGTGATGTCATGTGTATATGTGTGATAATAGGTCGTTGGGTAGATACCGTTGGTTGCTCTCATCTATAACTCTCTTCTGTTCCGTCGTGAGTCCGTCTAACCCTGCTGCTCGCTGTTCGCCAGCAGATTCCGAAGTCAACTCCCCTCGCGCCGCCAAGCGACCAGCTAGGTCCGGGTGCAGCTTCAATATGATAAGTTTATCTGAAATAATTTTGGGCCAATGGGCAAACTACAGTGATTACTTAGGTACTTACTTACCTACAGTGAGATCTTTCGATGATTTATAGTTTTTTTTTCCGTTAGATAAGGTGTTAAATCATCTTTAATGACTTTGATGTCCTAATGTATAAGTGTGTTGGTATTTATCGGACAATGTAGCCTTCGAGTGGTGTCAAGCTTTGCCAAATTCACTATCGTCGGATGTTTAATAATTTATCCTTACCTTCTACTCCAATTTCCTCTAAATAAGTTTGAAATGCTTTACAAAGGGCTGTTAGATCCTGAAAAGGCCTCTTCTTCTTAACCTCTACGGCCGCATCTGTACATAGTTCTATCACATTTCCAAATACCGACTCGAATTGTTCGTCACTTAAAGAATTCACTTCAGAAATACTTATTGGTAAAGTAGGAGACACCATTATGTTGAAACGATTTACTTACGTACAAGCGTCACAACAAACTTCGGACAACTGTGTGTCTGTGTTATCAGTTCATTTTATCACCCGAACGTAGTTAAGGGTCATTACGAGATCAACTAATGTGAAATATTTTGATGTCATTGCCACAAACGAAACAAATATTTTGAAACCATAGTGTTGGAAAGGTGGATGCACCTGCATGCCAGTTCGTCACAATTTATTAAGTGATTATTGTTTAATCATTATAATTTAAGTGTAATCAAATGGATTTTAATCTAATACCTAACTATAATTATTGTACTTTGGTACATTAACTAACATTTATTTTTAATGAAATGGTTTTAATGTTTTAATAAAAAACATAACATCACGCCTGTATTCCCCGAAGGGTTAGGCAGAGGTGTACCTATAGTACACCAACATTTCGCCAGTTATGTTTAAGTCCCACGTAATAGGGGGCGAGCCTATTGCCATCAACCGGGCACAAATCCAGACTCCGGGCTGCTACTGAGAAATTCCAGATGGAAAAACCCAATAACACTGCCCGACCCGGGAATCGAATCCAGGAATGTTTTAATATAGATATATTTTTTACTAGCTGCGCCCCGCGGTTTCACCCGCATAAGTCTCGATCCCGTAAAAATATCGGGATAAAAAGTATCCTATGTCCTTCTCCGGGTCAAGGTCTATCCATATCCCAATTCATTCATCAACAATTTCATCCAAATCCGTTCAGCCGTTTTAGTGTGATGTCGTGACCAAGGGAAATAGGGATTCATTTTTATATATATAGATGTATATTTCTATGTAATTTGTAGTGCCTTAAATGGGAATAATTTCCTGAAATAAATTATTAATTTACCTAATTAAATTAAGTAAACATGAGTCGTTTTGTACGCAATAGGTAGGTAGGTATGAGTACGTTTTGATGCCTGAGACTGGTTTGTGTTTAGCATACTTAATGATAATACAATCAGCGTACCTACGTTTCCACGGCTTGGGACATAGGCTTCGTCCTTGTGAGAGGGACTGATGGGCTGTTATCCACCACCCTGGCCCAGTGCGGGTTGGTATATGATCATGTCTTAATTTTTTCGTTCTTGGACATGCCAGTTTCCAGCAGCGGTGATGAAATACATAAAACAGGGTAAAGTGCCTGCCTGGGATTCAACCCGTGACCTACGATACGTAAGTCGGGGTTATCACCACTGGGTCTCTGGAATATTACAAGCCAAAACTTTAAATTGAATTAGACGGAAAAATTGCATTTTCAACCAATTCTTATTTAAAGCAATTATTGAAAAAAGTAGATGGGTATCTAATTATCTAAGTACCTATTGATAATACAATTGTTGGTCGGGAATGTTGAAACATTGAGAATGTTGATGGCCTAAACTTTAGGTTAGAAGACAACGGTGTAGAATAGATAGTTGGTTTGGAATACCATACCTCAGGTACCTAGTGTCTTTCTAGTGCGGTTCCATTCCTATTAACTGTTATACCTCCCCTACCTATTTGATATTCTAGGGCCCGAGAATAATAATTGGCGATAGGATGCAGCTACGAGAAATGACATTGACGCAAACTGCGGTGGAAAACTAACGTCAAGGAGAAAATATAGGAACTACTTAGTTTACGCTTTAAGAACTTGGTTTGACTGTTAGGAGAAACTTACCTACCTACCTGTTTAAATTATATGAATCATTAGACATAAAAATACTTTAAATACTATCCCTTTATAAAACTCCCTTACACCAACTGACTACCTATCTACATCTGGCTAACATATTCTCACAATTCACCAAAGGTTCAAGGTTTACAAAGCGGATCGTCCCCGAGTGTACTGAGCATCTAAATCGTTTCGTAAAGAGAAACAAAAGCGACATTTATTTGTCAGTTGTGGGAGCTCGGGTGGGGCTCGAATAAATGTGCCTGAAGTCGAATAAGCACGAAAATGCGCGAATAAAGCCGAATAAACGCGAATAAATCAGCGTAGTCGCGTTGACGCGCGGTGTCCCTAACGAGGCCTGGGGGAGAGCTGCCGCGCTGTCGCCCGCGACAAATAGCCGCCAGGGAGATGTCTTGTCTCACAACCCGCACACCATTTAAACACTAACTACGATTACCATGATTTATTTTTTGCTGGGTTTTGTTGTTTTGGCATAACGTGGCAATGTACATTTTTCTACTTTCATAGTGTCACGAATTTAGAAGTCAAGAAGACTTCTTTTTAAGTTAACTATTTATTTTTAAAGTTTTTGTTTTAATTATTGGCATTGGGAAAATAGCAAAGTTTTGCATCAAAACGATACTACCACTTGGATTGTCTACCTATTAGCAATGGACCTGAATACAATCGTTCAATCGATCGATCGTCTGTCCGATCTTTTCCGTACATTTGATGTGTCAGGGTTGATTCATAATAACGACGTCGCCGGTACTATAGTTAAGCTACAAACACTGTTGATAGGAAGAATACAACATATCGTCATCGTAAAATTCTGAAGTTAGTTTTATCAAAACAATCTTGAATCCCGATGTGTTTTTCATGCACAACCATGGTCACCCTACAAAATATGAATGCGTCCCGTTTTGATAGCAATTTGAAATTTGATCCGGCTGCCGGTTGTTTAATTATATTTTCTCAATGCAAATCGTTACATCACACATCTGAATTACACCTTATAACGAACTAAATCCAATTTTTCACTAGAATATCCGTGAAGTAAGTAAACTAGTAGATAAAAGCTACCTACAAGGAAGACCTGTACCCTAATTGCGTAATACAACACAATCACAATTTGTTTCGATTTGAAACAGATTGCTAATCCATTGCTTCATAAGTTGGAAAAAAAAATCTGCTCAATAACGTAAATAACGCAATGAATGTCGTTGAACTGTCAAAATGAAACAAATTATGCATAATTGTTTACAAAAATAAGTTACGCAATTAGGCTACTGTTTTTTTATTAATTTTCAATAGTCTTACGTAATCCAGTAATTGCTATGTATTTAATATTACAAACTGTTTAAAATATAAAGAAGTTTAGAATAGTTGATTGAGCTCACGATTCAGTCTAATTAATCACGAATGAATAGTAAAAATATTCGTGCAGATAGTAAATACCGTAGTAGCATAGAGAGAAAACTTAAATGCCTACTATTAGATTGTTTATCATTAGGTATTAGAAAATCATCCTGATAAGTATAGCTAAAAGATAAAAAAGTCGGGTAGTTCGTAATGCATATTGAAGTCTATATCCGCTGTCAGAAAACACATTCAGTAGGTACGGTACACACAGCTTCATCAACTAGCTTCATCAAAAGACATGCATGTTCACATTCAATATATTTGAATAACAGCTTTTGTATTTTTACAAAAACATTTATAATGAGTATATCGCCAAGCAGCGATAGCTGGCAAATACAGGTGCAGACGATCCTGATAAAAAATACGAATGGAAGTATACAAGTGGAAAGGTACCACAACCATCTGAAATGGGAGAAGCTACAAATTGGGAAGCAGAGGTTGAAAAAGCCAAATCGGTTCTAATTTTGTTGGTATGTGGTAGTGAACTTCGACATATTAGGGGCTTGTAACACTTCGAAAGAGGTTTGGCTGAAATTGGAGTCGATTATATGCTTCGAAAGGACCTGCAAAGAAGATTGATGTTGCACAAAATGTCAGACATGTACACACGGCTACACATCAAGCTATACATTTCTAGTATAGGCTGACCTCGCGGAAATCCTATACAATGCGAGATCAGCACAAACTGGAAATGTATAGCTTGATGTGTAGCCGTATGTACAAGATCATTTGAATAGTTTTATCGACGCTGTTGATCAACTAGCAGCAATGAGTGTACCTACATATCAACGATGATTTGGTGCCTATATATATCCGTAGTTTATTTGGAAAATTTATTAGCTTTAGACGTGCCATTGAGTCGAAGAGACGAGTTACCGAAGCCAAAGGCATTGAAGATTAAAATATTGTAAAAGCACGAATCCAGACATATGAATCAGTCGTAGTGTAATACAATCATTTGAGAAAAAAAGGTTTAAAGAAATGGAACAAAACTAACCTGCGGAGAATAATTTAATAATCGCTTCAAATGTTACGAGGAAGGACATAGGTATCAGAAAGTCCGAATAAAAAGAAGGTACAAAAAGATGTGCTAGAACATCATGTAGACGTGGACGAAGCACTAATTACTTTAATGTTTCAAATTTAGAAGTTTGTAATACTGTAAATGCATAAAACGACTGGAGTTTTCCTACCTGTAATCTGAAGAATAATTTATAAATTTTTCGTACTTATTACTATAAAATATTTCACTCTTACCACTCCTGGGCGTTCGAAAAATAGTCTAAAAAAAATTTGCTTCACCCGTTTCAGGCTATACGTTGGATTTAATATTCACCTGATTCAGGTGACCTGAAGCATGAAAACATTATTTTGAACTGCTTTTAATAGCAGGATTTGCACTGTAGGTATATCTGCGCACTGGAGAACGGCTACACACCAGCATAAGCGTTGAAGCTATGCAGCGTAGCCGCTCGTAGGCGCATCGTAGCCGCTCGTAGATGCACCGTAGCAGCTCGTAGACGCATTGTAACCGCCCCTAGACGCCGCGCTTACGCGCCGTAGCCGGCGCGCCACCTTGAAAACGCTTTGCATTTATATCTATAGTTTCGACTAGATACAATCTTATGAAATATTCCGAGTAGCAAGACTTCTCTTACATTTGATGTTAAAACTGTGTTCAGTGTTCGCCTCAACTAAGTAGATTCCTTTACAAAAATCACCTACTAAGTACCCACTGACTAAAAGTTGAACTAAGTTGCTTTTTACTTGTGAATCGTAGGAGAATCACATTTTCTTTGGTTAAAGTTTATGTGGAATCAAAGATCGACACCCAGAACCAAAATGTCAAGATCGAAGAAGATCAACCTAGTCATAGATAGAAATAGTATATGATTTAATAACAGATAAGTAGAACTCTTTAACGCCTGCAAATAATTGTATGTTCTCGTATAATGCCATGCAACATAGCATGTTGTCTTGGCATTAGACATTAAAAGTAACGTAGAATAATTATTTCTCGACGTAAGTATAGTAATATGGCATTACGTGATTATGGAATCCTATCTGCGTAACTATCCCTAAACAGGGGCAGAAAAAGTAGGTGGGCCTTGCTGTGGCATGCAATTAAAATAATTATGAAAGCTATTAACATGATTCTAATAACATTAAGTGAAAACTTGCGTACCTAATAACAATTGGACAATAGTAATAATACTTACACTGTTAATAAACACAGCAGTCATTCGGCAAACAAAACATTATGACGGTGACACTCTTGAGAAATCAAAATGTGGTGCTTTAAAATGATATGGAAACAATAAACATAAAAGCCGCGGCGTGCACGGCGCATGTGATTGCTGTGAATTAATTAAAGTGGTTTTCATTAGGACCATAAATACGAGTGGCGGCAGTCCGGCGTGCGGGACGTGCGGACTGCGGCACCACAAAATAGATTGGTACAGAAGGTGGGTTCCATACAATGAGTGAAAACGCAGGCATACAATAGTAACGCATTTTTGAACAACGAGTGTAAAGTGTGCACTTGCGACTGGCTTTATTTCACATACTTTGGTATCGCCATCGGTAAGTTTCATCTGCGCGTGCGCCTGTTTTCGCTCGTTGCGTCGAGTGGGCTTGCTGTACATATTTATTTTGTGGTGCGAGAGTGCGGGCCGCCATGTTGTCCGCGGCAGGCTGTGCGCGGGGCGGGGCCTGATCGCAGATAACAAAGCTCCGCACGAACGCGGTGCACTCGCCGCGCCGCGCGGTCCGACCGCCCGCGCCCGCCGCCACACGTGACGCACACCGCTGTACCTGCGCCCGTACGCTTATGTATCTATGTGACTTGTGCTTGTGACACATGTTGGGTTTCATATTTTGGCAACAAATACATAACCCCAACATGCATAGCATAAGTTACAAACGGCGCGTAGGAATTTTACAGAGATCATTCTGAAGACAGAACTAATAAGACTTAACTCAACTAATCTCTTCCGTGTTACATATCGTCTTAAACAAAATGCAATAAAATTATCTGAACGTAACGCTAACTTAGTAAACATCAAAAATCGCAATTAGATCATGCTTTTGTTGACATTGGCTCAGTTTATTAACATTGTACGGAACACCCATATAATGATTACCTAGTGACATTTGAATGTGTTATCTCGTCATGGATGCAAGTCCCACTATAAAACCCTTTTACGTAACACGTGATGTTGCCGTGAGTGATTTACTGCGACGATCGGGACCACAATATATCCCAAGTTTACTTTAGACAATCCGAGCGCGCCCTGCACAATACTTCGGATAATTTATTTACACGCGACGGGTAAACTTAGGACCTTTATCTCTTTGTTGGGGAGTTTTAGGTAAGATAAAACAGATAATGTGTTCCTTTATGTGAGTAATCGTAAAGTGATGTCCGCTCCGCCACGGCCTCATGGGGTTTATACCAATAAGGGTATCGAAACGACTCACTAAATCCGTATAGAATGACACGGCACACGTGAACCTACAGTTGTTAAAGTTTTCCTAGCGTTTATAACATTGACAGATAATCGTGAAGAATGTCTTTATCAAGATAATAAAACGCTTAACTCATAGCTACGTAGATTATTGATAACAAAGATAACTGTGTGGATTTATACTTGCTCGCTCTTACTTGTTCATGTATACCTAAGCGCATTTCTATTCTTATACTTATGTGAACTTAGGTAACAACTTTAAAGTCACGTGTACCTCTATTCTATAGAATGTAATCTCCCTTTTTCAACCATAGCCCACTATAGTGATATTCACTTATAACTCAAAGCACTAGAACTCTAAACCGTCACCATATCGTTTCGTTTTATTGAGTACCAAATGGCAGTTTACATTTTTATCGAGTATTTGTTGGCAGATGTAAAGAAAAGAACAAGTGACAGTGATCTTGATCGTTAGAAAACAAAATACCGTAGTAATTCATTTATACTTCAGAAATCAAAATATTAAAAGTCGTTCGTAAAGTCGCAAAAAGCGTAGCAATTGTAAATTTCCATAACAGCCAGGAAATTCAAATTTCGTAATGTTTATGTAAGTGGCTGAAATTTCTATAATTGCAAGAAGCAACATCCAAGTAGGTATTCAATCTTAAACAAGTCAGAAGATAAACTTTGAAAAGATAGCCGATTAATTCCGGATATTTTTTCGTAGACTTCGTAGCAAAGCGTAGCAACAGTAATGATTTAATTTCCTTTCTCGGACACATTCACCCGTAACAAGAATATGTTTTTAGTAAATAGTTAACAAAACAAGATGGAATTTTGAAGAGCTCGTGGCTAAGTAATAACAGCCGTATGGGTCGATCTAGCAAGTTAAGCTACGTTGGGCGGGGTGGTCCGTGGATAAGTGACCATCTTTACATACCGAGATTCATACGTTCTTCGGAAAGCACATTGAGCCGTTGGTCCCGGCTGTCATTTGTGTATCTTTGACAGTCCTTCCGGGTCGTCAGAAGCCCGAAAGTCTGACAACCAGTATTACCAAGGGTTACGTATTACCTAGTTACTGGGTTGTGGAGGTCAAATAGGCAGTCGCTCCATGTAAGATATTGGTATTCACCTGCATCCGATTAGACTGGAAGCCGACCACAACATAGTTGGGAAAAGGCTAGGCATCTGCCTAGCCTAAAAAAATAAAATATAAAAAATAAAATTCCATCTTCATCATGTGATGAAGATGGAATTTTATACGATTTTATACATGAAGGCATTTTCTTTACGTTAATTGTCATAATATAAATCTACAACCTACTCAACATAGATTATAGAAGAAGAAGTACTTACTGTAAACCAAAATAATTATAGAATAGAATATTATTTGACCTGCAACAAACAAATAAATTTGGTAAAAAAAAAAAATCTACATCATACGTGTAGGCATCACTACAATAATATAAAGAAAATAAATAAAATGAATGGGTAATATTTATGTAAATGAAGATCATTAAAACCTTTATTTGAATTTCCTGCTTAAAAACTCCATGCTTTAGAATTTCTTTTCCTTTTAAACTCTGTGGTATAGACATTCTGGATTGACTATGAAACAATGAATAAGTAGAAATGACGTCTTAGATGAATTATTGGTTTCGCTGCGGTCGAGCGCAGCGAGACCAATCATTCATCTAAGAATGACGCATTGGATGGACTCCATTACTGAAAACTTAATAATCTGCGCTAGTAAGGAATAAAGTGAAGCAATAGCTTTAAGGGTCTTTCAAACAGGCGCGACACGCGACGCGACACAAAGACACCGCTCGTCGCGCGACGAGCGGTGTCTTTGTGTCGCGACGCGTGTCGCGCCTGTTTGAAAGAGCCTTTAAATGTTGTTTCTCTTGATTATATTGTATTTATTTAATCTGTAAGTTAGTTAACAAGAAGAATAATTTTATGTTTATATTGTGATCTAACATTGTATTTAATAAAAATAAATACTACTCTTCATTACAGAGCTTGAGCTTGATTCGGCTTATTGTATCGTTACAAAAAGTAAATACCTAACCATAAAACACATTACATGTATAGTTGTGGATTTCTGTTCCATCACAGTTCGTGATCTGATTTTATTTTCTGGTAAATGAAATTGAGATTCATGCTTTAGAAAAGTATCTTTCAATAAAAATGTTGAGTCTAGATTCATAAAACAGTAAAAAAAATGCGTTTCTCTTATAATTTTTTGAAACCTTCAGTTTCTCAGTATGATGAATGGTATTTTAACTTTTCGACTCTTATTGTAAGCCAATAGTTACTTCTTTTCATAATGATAAGGTACTTCTTATACCCCTCTAGCAATTCCCTTTAAAAGTCTGACGTTGACATAGATACCATTCTGGTTTAGACTAAAGAGTAAATAATACAGTAGTAAGTTCTGTAGGACTTCCAAGTTGGGAATTCATGTCAATGATGGTCTGTTACATCTTAGTATCAACTTATGTTACCAAAAGAAGACGGAACGTAAACAAACAAAAGAACAGTGGCCGGGAGTGCTGGCAGTGCCTACTCCAGGAGTGCCGACAGAAAAGAAAACTTGAAAAAAGTCGTCATTGCGGTAATTAATGTATTGATACCTTTTACTCCACGCGCCGCGGTAATTGATGTCTTTTTAATGGTCAAAAGCTGGTGTCGTTACAGTGTCGCAAAATCAGTGGTTTAGTCCCATCTCAAAAATGGCCAACGCGCCTAAAGCAGTTTTCACTTCAAAAATAATTACCAAAAGAAGTCCGAACGTGAACAAGGAATAAAAACAGCCTTTTCAGGCAAGTTTTGAAATCTTGTGACCCTCTCTCCATTCCATACCGACCTGCATTATAAAATTGTTTTGCTATGATCAACATCCAATTTTTTTTTTATTGTTTTCTTTATCTAATTACCTATTAGAACATAATGTAGAACCTATTTTCTGGTGGTGAGTAAATTATATTTAATTAGTGTTCCTACTTCACACTGCTAAATGTATCTACAAATTATTATACCGTTGACCGCCTAGCTGGACTATGTTGGTTGATACCAACCAGCATCATTTGACTGTCTTTCAAATAGGTATGCAAAACGTGTTAGTTAGCAAGGAGGTACTGCTTAGTGAGGTCGTTATGTAACGATGTAGAATGTTAATTTATTTGTGGAGGCAGGACTCGGACATGTGCGGAGTTCACACGGCGGCTGATTTACGAGCCGAAGTCGGCGCGGTCGGTGCGTGACGCGGCGGCGGCGCGGCGCGGGCGCGGCAGGTACGCGGCCGGCCCGGCTTTATAGCGGAACTTTAATTTACGACCGCTCTAAATTACGTGGATTTACTGCGCGCCTTTATTGGCCCGCTCCGAACGCCCCCGCCACTGCCGCCCTCCACCTCCCCCACTTTTGACTGCTTCCCTCCTTGTACGACGAACTTCTGCTCGAAAAGTGCATGTAGCTTAAACTGCATAATTTAATGCGCCGTAAAGCTGATAGCGAATCCAAACTATCTCACTCATAAATCCCGTACGAATTCAGTAGCATGGAATATGCACAGAAGTATGAATCAGAAGGCAAATAAATAAAACACTTATATTTGCTGCTAATTAGCTTTTATGTTGGTAATCATCGCGTCGCGTCGTCGCTAGTTAACAGTCAAAGTATAAACACAGATAAACCTAGTGACCGGTCCATAACTTTCATTAGATGACTCATGCACTTATTTACCCATTGTACAAAATTTTAAGTGAGGCATTTTTTATCCCAACATTGGAATGTATCAAGTAATCGTGAAAAGCTATGTCCCGGTCCCGTCGGAGAGCAGACGCAAGGCCACGTCACATCCGGCCTTATCTACAGGAGAAAGCGGATGCTGCACGCAGTTGGCGACTTCAAAGCTCCGAAGCCCTTTGTCGGCATTCCATCTTAATTGCTCTTGCAAAACTACCTAAAGTTTATCACCCCATAATTAAGTTCAGTTATCGGCAAAATGCGTGCACGTTCAGACACTGTAAAAATGTTTCAGTTTTTAGCAGTAATTACCAGGGACTCTTATTTCAAGGGGCGTCCAGACTCACTCACACACAATCGTTTTTCTTGGAAGACATGAGCCAGACAAGACAATTCAATGCACACCCATTGTTGAGATCTCAAGATTCTTATAGTAAATAAAGTAGGCTTGTGTTATATAAGAATTATATGGGAACGCGTTTTTTGCTCTCCTCTGACTATTCACCTAATGAGAGCTAAGTCATGTGGCCGTGTCCTGAGAACCATTTAATGGCCCCGCAGCCCACGGCCCGGCTTTTAACTTCTAATCTAAGCCTATTAAACATCACGAAACCCTCTCCGATTTCTCGTGAATGCATTTCCAAGTAACCAAGCCGATATAATTGTAAAAAATTAAACTCGGGATGGACAACAAACACGTTTTACCTAAGCATAATTTGCATCTGACGTGTTCACTTAAATTGTATCTCTTAGTGTCGTTATTCGGATTTGTGGCTTATTTCTTGAGGGTGTAAGTTGAAGATAGTGGGCTGCTATTTGGTGGATAAGCTGATTTAGTATGGAAGTGAGTTTTATAGCGTTGGCGGCTGGGCAGTAATTGGAAGCGAGGATGCGCGGGCGCCGTAAAGCGGCAATTGACCAGAAAATAACGAGCCCTCGCCCGCGGCTATACTTATACGCACATATGTCTCTTATATATACAGCTGCCGTGTGCCAACGTGTATTTATTGTTCTCCGAAAATATTTATTCATAATAATTAAGCGCTCTAAGTTACTGTTTTAAGGGCTTTATTTTAACTTTGTCGTTAGGGCTAAGTTTTAACTTTGTCGTTCCGCATGTTTGAATTTAAAAAATCAACGAACTTTTTTCTTGCTTCTCTTGGTCTCATAAATCTTAATTTAGCATAGAGTTGCTATTTTACTATAATGCATCGCGCATTAGACAATGACGTAATGCAGTTACTTACAGTATGTACTAAACCACTAATTGTATAAAAGAACGATACACGACAAGTGTACAAGAGCACATGCAATTAAGCTTAGTTTCCTATAAATTGACAATACTGCCTCTGGCAGAAGGATTGTCAAATTATAGGAGTCTGTATGTGAAATGTGTTTGTCTGTCTTTGACTGCATGAATGATGGACTTGGACTAATGCGCTGCTCTGTCAGAGGCAGACAGTTTGACAGTATTTGTACTATTTGGCATTATATTAGATATTCAGAACAGTGCGCCGGTTTAAACTGAAAATAAGAATAATGGACGATACGTCATCGACTGCCTGATTGAAGACTGATCATCAAGGGTTTTCCTACTTACCTAGGAAAACCCTTGATGATTAGTCTCATACATATTTCCTCAAAGTTATATACGACTTTTTTGAGCTTTCGGTCTCTCGCTTTAAGTAGGAAAAGAAAATGGTCAATACCTACCTATTCCTTATTGATATATTCTCTGCCTCATCTATTAAACTTTTTAGTGCTTGTGACATACTTGCGGCTTACTGCCAAAAGTGATTGTCTCAATTCGGCTTAGTCTAATGTTCTTACCAGGTTGCATATAATTTTTAATAGGATCATCAGGTTTTTCACTACACTTCCAAACAATTAGGTAGCCAAAAATCTGTTGGATCAGGATAATCAGGACCCAAATCTAGCTGAGCGGAGCTTCAGTTTGCACGTAGCCTTAAGAGTATTCTTATCTTAACTTGCACCGACGGCTAAATGTGATTTCTGTAACCAACTAGGTTTTTTATAGAAAAAGAGGGGTGGTTAACGTTTTCAACTAATGATCAAACACTCTTAGCAATCGTCTCAATATTCGTCCAATGAGCGGTCGTTTGTGAATATTCCTAAAATCGTAATTGAGTACGGGGCGCAGTCCCAATGTGATATATACATTTGCTTCAAAAGAGATTGTTTGGTTGCTTAAAAGAAAGTAGACACCTAAGTAAATCAAAATATGTTATATTGAATTCGACTGATCACCACGATAGGTATTATTAGTACTTGGGCACGTCACAATTGCGGCGATAAATCCCCTCTTTGGAGCCGCCTGACGCAGGTCCTCACCGGACACGGCTGTTTCGGGAGGTTCCTGTTCAGGATAAAGCGGGAGGAAATGCGCGGGTGTCACCATTGTGTGGATTGCCCGGAGGACACGGTGGAGCATACGGTGGAGGTCTGCCCGGCTTGGGCGGAGCATCGCCGTGTCCTCATGGAGGTGATCGGCGGCGGTGACGGAGCAAGAGGAAATGGGACGCCGTCACCAATTTCTGCGAAGCAGTATGCTCGCGAAAGAGGAGGCAAATTTCGCGCTCTGACGCCCCTAACCGCCGCAAGAAGAGATGCCCTGGGCGTAGGCGCGGGCTTGCGGACGGTAACCAATAGGTAGCTCGCCGTCCGATAAGGACCAGGCTTGGGTCAACGGCGCGTTGTGTTCCACGCGCGCCTCAAAGAGATGTCAGCAGAGTTGACGGGGTCCGCTAGGGCCGATGCCTGCCGCGGTTGCAAAGAAGTCTGAAAGGGAGATCGTAGCCCCGGCAACATGGCAACTGAAGGAACACGGGTGGGTTTTAGTCAGTAAGAGTCTGATACGCCCTCCCGCTCCGCCCAGAGCGGGAGAAGTTATTTGATAATTTCCCACCCAAAAATAAAAAATGTATTAGTACTATACTATATTTAATAAGTAATAGGTATCTATAATAAACAGTGGTGCCGATTCTCTTGTCACAAATGCCTCTAAACTAAATTAAATATCACCAAAATTTAGTTTATTCTTGTCAAACGACGATTTCCCATTGTGAAATAGATTAAAGTGACACAACTTAACTATATTTTACTTTGACCGCACTAAGATGGCACTGAATTATTAATTTTGTGAAAATGGCAAATTTGCTATTCTAAATTTGACGTTTTTCACCAAAAATTTTTATGGTCTACCTAAAGCTGACTGTTTTTAATCGCGATTAAAAAGGTATGGGAGTGAAATTAGTTGTCATCAAACTAAAATTCGCACCAACACCTCGACTTCAGGTACAAAAACAGTACTGTATCTTTTTTTTTCTTTTCTTTTGCTTGTATCTCGAAAATGGTGTGTCCTATTGCAAAAATAATGAAAATTTCGACCCCCTTTAAAAAGTCCATAAACTCTTACAACTCAATATGTAGGTAATAATTTTTCATGCTTTCCATGCAAAATGTGAAAAATTCCATACCTATAAAAACATGTCGAGGCTGCCCACACTGCGCGCCTCCGGCTCTAAAAAAATTCAAGACGTAGGGCCAACAAGTACCACGTAGAGTCGCGATTGTCAAATTCAATTTTAGTTGTGACAAAATTATTTATAAATTTAGTTTTTTTTTTTTTTTGCTGAATATCTTTAAAATTCTCATAGCCAAAAGTAAGGAATTTTAGTGTTAGTTTAGTTCGGAGTACAAGAGAATCGGCACCACCAATGTAGTTATATATTAGGTGCATATATTTGAAAAATGATTTCTTCGGAACTGATGCTACTTAGATAGTCGTAGCAGCACGATACACTTCCATGGCATGGAAACCTCGTAGGCAATGCAAAATATTACAGCATTTCTGCCGACAAACATACACATAGACTAGACATAGCAATCAAAACGAAGTTGGTAGTGAATCTTTACACCACTTGTGTCCAAGACACAATTTATTAGTAACCATAGCAGCCATAGTTGGAATATATCATAAGGATGAATGAACTGCAGCAATTTAAAACAAGTTCCAATGAAAAAGTCTCGTGTCTACGGCACGTTAACAAGTGTAAATAAATGTGTATCAAAATACAATCCGTAATGGTTATGGACCCACGCTGCGAACGAATAGAGGAGTCCATACAACTCGATGATGATTCCATAAATTTATACAGTGCACAATAAAAAGGCAGCTCGGAACAAAACGGCGTCACCTCTTTTTATGGACTGCCGTACGCGCACTAAACGCACCAATCATTGTTCGTCAAACTCGTCTAGTTTTAAAACAATCAGTCGGCGCGGCGTCACAGCTAATTACAACCCGTGTAATTGGTGAATGACGAACTTTATTGGGATTTAGCGACTCAATATTGTACTCGATTGCTCCGAGGTAAACACCGTAAACATAGATTCGCCTTGACACACATGACTTGTCTCGACGTATCTATGTTGGAGCGATCGCATTCACGTACTGCCGCTAATTAAACAGCAATAAAAGCTTTATTAAAATAACCAAATATATGAAGACTTTAGTACGTACATTTACGAGTCGAAGTTACAAAATTAATGTAGCAATATAATAAAGTAAAACTTAGACGTGACATAAAAATGTCACGCAGTAAGTAATAGAGCAAGATTTGTATAAGTTATTTATTACGATTGTCGTTGCTTCGGGATGAATTATTCATCTACATTAAGTTTGTATCATTTTTGTTTCTAATATTCTCTAAATATTTGTGTGACTGGTCCTCCAGTTCAGATTTTTAGTGGTTCTGCAGCTATAGTTACAATTTGTGTGATCTTAAAATGCTCCACTGTTCTTATTTATTTAAAAACAGTGAAGTTATTTAAGATCACACCGGGACCGATCTCGGTGTGATCTTAAATCTTAAAATACTAACGTCATACATTATTACATCTTAATATCATTGTGATGTGATGTGGAATCCATATTGTAGATGCTTGATCCGATCCAGCCAGTTCCTTGCTGCCCTCCCTCACCGACGCCCTAAGCCGAAGTCTGTACCCCACAGGAGTTGCCCTTAGCATGTAGTCGCTTAGTTTATAAGTTTTATGCTCTGGCTAGAGGACTTAATTTATTAAGGCATCCAGAGGATACCCTGGTTAAGCCGCCGACAACCTCCTTTTGACCTGTGAGAGGTGATTCACAAAAAATAACATTGTGGATGCTACCATCAGCATCAGCATTTACCTACAATATTCAGATTTTTATTACAAGTTAAGACGGACACAATAGGTGGATGATGTCATCTTTTGGTATTTAATTATTTATTTATTGACTGTTTTCAGCAGCTTTACAATAGTTACTCATACAAACTAAAATTTTATGTAACATAATAAAAAGGTGCGTCTTTGCGAAACTAAATAAAAGATAAATACTGCGGTTTTTTTGTTTAGAAAGATATCGATATTTGTGCATAATTACAGCAGTATAAAGCTAATTACACTTGTCGTAAAACAATATAGTTGTAAAAGTGGATTGAAGGAAATTACACAAGTCAGCTTCTGGATTAGAAGTTGTAATAGGTATAAACTTTTTCACTTCTTACTTTAATGTGCTTCATGCAACTGGATCGAACAGTCAGCACGTCATTTTCTGTAAAAAATATAAATCTAAGTATACTTTGATTTATCTTGTTCTGTAAATTTATTAAATTATGCCAACATACTGACAAAAACCAGCATTTCTATTCAAAATCAGTCAACATAAAGTAGTTATAAGGATTTTGATAACTCAAATTCGTTTGCATATATTCTCCAAGCATACGGTTCGTAGCGCGTAGGCGGGGCGTTGAGGTGCGCGCACGCTTGCGCGGGGCGGCGCGCCTCGAGCGGCGGATTACACTCGGACAAAGGCGACACATGAAAAGCGCCGCCGAATCTGCTTATCACACCTTATTGTTTGTTGGCCGCTCGCTGTAATATCACCCTCTATATATCAGCGTTCACGTGGACAGCGTTGATATATTATATCATACGAGTACGTGTGTGTGTTTATGTAACGATAAACTTGGAGTAGGTATTACGACTCTCCTTCCCGAGTGGCCATGTTGATAGTAATTACTGTTTTGAAGTGTACCCGATTCCTGGATAAATATTGACTTTTCAGAAAGTAATGTAATAATGAATTATTGGATTAGTAAACATAGGCTTTTAACTGTAATTAGACAGAAATGAATCTATTTCTAAAGACATCATGTTTTATAGTCAACATTTATAATTATTTGAACTCCCTAACCTAAATATTTACAAAAAGGATTCTTGGGCCGAAATTGAACTTGTCAACCATTTTGGTAAAAATTGTTAGATCAATCATTAAACAACATTAAAATATGGTTAACTGTTCGCAGTTCTGAGTTTACTGAGGACCAGGGAACTTGTGATAATCGCTTCCGTGCTAAGAGGTGAGAGATCGTTACGAGTGGGTACCATAATTTCTAAGTTGCATAGACACAATGTTGCATGATAAAATGTAGGATACCTATATCTTCTTCTTGGTCACGTACTTCATTACTGAAAGGCGTGTCCCTGAAAAGCCTTCGTGGCTTTATTTATGATGTTCTTCCACTTTGTTCGGTTCTCGGCTTCTCTCAGGGCGGTCGTAACAGAGAGTCCAGTGACGGTGGTTACTTGGTCTGACCAGCGGGAGGTCCTTTCCCTTCTACTTTGCCCATCACCACCAACTTTTCAACGTCATTTGGTTCCCGACGGGATATGACCAAAGTAACCGAGAATCCTTTGGTTATAGATCGTGGATAGTCTATCTCTTATGCGTATTTGTTGGTTTTCTTGGCGGTCCACGGTATTCGGAGCGTTCTTCACCAAAACCACAACTCAAAAACTTATTTTTTTCTTTCTATTGCCGAAAACACCTGGAGCTCAATATTAGTCTCATTTTGGTGATATTGGAAACCTTTATGTCCTGCCAAATACGTGTCAGCTTACTCATCGCAGCTTTGGCCATTTGAGTCCTTCTCTTAATCTCTCGTTTGCTTACTCCCTGGTCAGCAAGTAGCGATCCGAACATATAAACTGGCTGACAAATTCTAATTCTGTGAGTTCTCCCGTTCTGGAGGGTTGACCGGTTCTGTCAATGAGCATGACTTATCTCTTCCACTTATTGATGGATAATCCAACCAGTCCAACTTCATACTCTACTCTGCGAAACAGATCAGCTAGTTCCTTTTCTGAAGATGCAAAGAGTATAGTGTCGTCCGCATATATCAGGGCTGATCTTTATTCCCCAGACAAAGACGCCTCCCTCCCATTCTTCTAGGGCTTTCCTCATTATGTATTCACTATATATACGTGTATATATTAAAGAGAATAGGAAAAAGAATACACCCCTGTCTTACCCCCTTTTCTAGAATAGTATGATATATAGGTATTTGCATGATCATCTATTCTGTTTCGTCACCAACAATCTCAGTATCATCACTTATCCCAGTGTCACTCAGCTAGTTTCCTACTTAAAAGTAATTAGGGTTGAAAAAGAAATAGAAAGTAACTATCCCACTACACATAATGAATGTAAATAAGCATGTAATCCCATTATATAAATGCAACAAAGTCAGTGAGAATTCACAAGATACACACGACGACATACGATGATGCATATAACTACCTGGTACCTAGATGGGATGTACTAAATTCATTAAAAAAGCCGTAACGACTTTTTTAATGAATTTGGAACAACATAAACAATGCAATATAATATTTAAAATTACTTGGTTATGAAATGAAGAAATAAGACAAATAATGATTCTCAGAAAATAAGGATCTACTGGGAATTGTAAAAGGTTACTAAGAGAATACGTTAAAAAGATGAGCTGTAGCATCCTCTAGTTTGCTAATTAGAAATAACTGCCATAAGTAGCTGCTAACTGCTCACTCCCCCTACCAAATGTGGTTGTGATGGTAATTCCAAGCCAGCATGAAACGTTGTATATGTATACGGTAAGCCGCACTTGTGTGGTAACAAAACCAGTATAAGCATGCCTCCTATTCTATTGAAACACTGTACCTACTACGCTATGCCAGCTCAAGATCAAATTGTTACCTCTGAGATGTAGCCTACATTACACCTATTCATGTAAACTTACCAACCAACTTAACAACCTTCTCCCACCAACCTGCATTGGTGCTCTTGTTAACGCCGTTGATTACTTCCCACTATCTTCGACTGAAGTTGCCTTCTACAAAGATCTATTTGCTTTCGAGCAGAAGTAATAACTTTGCAAAACAAATTCTTGGTATTTTTTTTTTTTTTTTTTTTTTTATTGAAACGGGCCTCTCGCAGTTTTGACCACTAAGGTCTTGGCTGCTTAACCGGACTTTCCTGTGGGTGCCTTAAGCTGCTACACTCAAAGCCTCCAGCCAGGGGCAAAAAACTAAACTAAATTAAAACTAGGCGAACGCTCGCTAAGGGCACCCCCTGTGGGGTACGAGCCTCGGCTTAGGGCGTCGCTGAGGGGAGGACAGCAAGAAGGGACAGGCTGGATCAAAATTGGTTTAAATCATGATTATTATGCGGGGTAGTTTAAAGCTACGTGCTCAGCGGCAACAACTTGCTGGCACCTCGTTTTCGAGCAAGGGTCGGGGAGGAGTATAATTTACTCAGGGACACGGTCGCGGTCGCAAAGGACCTCGGCGGCGAGGTCGGAATGACGGGAGGCGTCTGTTCTTGTGTATTGTGCTGGTGGCCCTATTCTGCTCTTGGAGGAGAGTGATGGGATCATCAGGGTCGGAAAGGACATGCCTCGGGCGGCGGATCTGACTAATTCGGGAAGGGACATAGTTGGCTGCTTCGACAACCAAGGGGTTGCGATGTCTAGGAGCGGAGTCAAAGTAACGCTTGGACATGCGTTTAAGGAACTGGTGGATCGTAGGGATTTTACAGTCGAGATGGAGGATCTCGTTTCTGACATAGAAGGGAGCTCCCGTGGCTTTACGGAGGAAACGGTTCTGTAAGGCTTGCAACCTATGGATGGAATGGGACTTGGCGTGGGCGAATACTGCACCCGCATAGGTCATAATGGGTCGGATACATGATGTATAGATGCGCAGTTTGCACTTAAGTGACTGCGAATTTGCTGCGTGCATTTAGAACGAAGTGGAGTCTACCTAGAGCGAAAGCGGCTCGCGAACGAACCGTCTTTATGTGCTCAGAAAAGGAGAGATGATGATCTAGGATAACACCTAGGTATTTGGCGCGCCTAGCCCAAGGGATTGGTTTGCCGAACATGGTGATAGGTCGGGGGAAAGGGGGGGGTCTAGTTCTCGGTTTAGAAAAGCTAACCGCTTGACTTTTGTCGGGATTTACTTCTATTCGCCATTTTCTAAACCAGGCGCCAAGGTTATTGACAGCCCTTTGGAGGTTTAGCAGCATCGTAGCTGAATTTCCCTTACAGATGATCGCTGTATCGTCTGCGAACAGAGCCAACTGCGTCGATCTGTGTTTGGGGATGTCGCTGGTGAATAGCGTGAAAATGAGGGGGGCTAATACTGAGCCCTGAGGGACTCCTGCCCTTATGGGGCGGGGGGAGGAAAGGGCTCCTTCGATGCGGAAGCGAAAGGTGCGATTCGACAAATAGTCTCGTAAGATGAGCACGAGACGATCCGGCACACCGAGTTTGTAAAGCTTATAAATTAAGCCGTTGTGCCAGACTTTGTCAAACGCCTTTGCTATGTCGAAGAATACTACGCTCGTTTGTCGGCCATGGGTGAGAGCACCGCTGATTAGCTCGACAATACGATGGACCTGATGCACGCTAGAGTGCTGAGTTCGAAAGCCGAACTGTTCGTTGGGGATGAGGCCCTTGGTCTCTGCATAGTCTCTGAGACGCTTATAAATAAGCCTCTCATAGATCTTGCCTAGAACCTTGAGCAGACTGATGGGCCTATAACTGGATGGCTCGTTTTTGGGTTTTCCGGGTTTAGGGATACCTATGACAGTGGCCTCTTTCCACGTCTGGGGAAAAATGTTGTTGCTTAGCGCACCATTGAAGATGGTGGTCAAAAGCATGATTAGATGGGCTGGGAATAGTTGGACCACCCTATTGGTGAGTCCGTCTGAGCCGGGGGCTTTACGATTTTTCAGACCTTTGATAATCTCATGTACCTCATCTGGTTCGATGGGGGGCAGGGGAAAATCAGGGTCTTCAATGGGAGGGATAGAGGCTCTACGTTCGACTTCGGCGTCGACCTCATCGAGGTGAGCTTTGTCTACTGGTAGGGTACTGGGAGAGCATTGGGCTTCAAGACTGTCGGCTAGGCACTCGGCTTTGTCGATGTCATCGAAGGCTAATGTTTTGTCCGGGCGGACTAAGGGGGGCATATGGCCTGAGTGAGGGGATCTAAGTTTTCTCTGGAGTTCCCAGAAGGCAAGGTGGGTAGGCTCAAGGTCGCTCAGCATCTTGTCCCAGCCCGTTTCACGCAGCTCCGCCATACGTGTCCTCACAGTTCTCTGTAAGTAGCGCATGTGGGCTTTGTTAGCGGCACAGGGAAAGCTGCTGTAGGCACGGACAGCTGCGTTCTTCTCAGTCAGCAGGGCGCGCGCATCGTCCGGGAGTTTCAGGTAACAGGGATCTGTTGCCGGAACCTCCCTTGAGCAATCGCTCAGGACGGTTTGCACGTGCTCCGTGAGTGAGTCGATCGCAGCTGTCGTGTTAGCGACTGAGTCAAACTGGTCCGGAATAGAGTCTAGTAAGGGGGACGTGTTGGATTTCAGCTTTTCGCTTACTTTCTTCCAGTCCGTCACCTTTCTAGTGGGTAGAGGGTGGTTAGGGTCAGAGGGACCTATGCGGGATACAAGATGGAAGATTACTGGGCGGTGGTCAGAGGTAAGCTCGTGCACCGTTTCTATCGAGTCAAGTCGTAAGTTAACGTTCTTAAGGAGCGTTATGTCAAGGACGTCAGGGGTGTAATTTAACATGTGGGGATAGTACGTGGGATTCATCGGAGCGATGATGTCGAAGTTAAGAATGGAAGAGAGGTCGAACAAGTGTCGGCCCCTGGGGTTAGTGATATTACTGTTCCAAGAAGGATGTTTGGCGTTGAAGTCCCCTGCCATAATGACAGAGTCGCTCATGCCGAAAAGTAGCTGTAGGTCATCAGAAATAAGTTGGTAGTTTTCTGAGGCCTGAGCTGGGATGGGAGGGATATAGACCGACACTAGAGTGATCGGCGAGTGACCAGTCATGCCTAGGCGACAGACTGATACTTCTAGTCGGGAGAGAGGTGGAGGGTCCATAGGGATGCAATACAGATCCTTTTTATAGTAAATGAGAGTGCCACCCGCGTGACAGCGCGTCCTATCATTTCGAATTAAACGATAGTTAGCAATGGAGGGGTTTCGTTTATGGGGCTTTAGGAAAGTTTCCTGTATGAGGAGAAGATCTAACTGATGATCGCGGAGAAATTCCGCGATTTCATCTTTCTGATTAAATAAGCCATTGGCATTGAAAGTTCCTATCTTTAGGGATCGGGGTTTAAACCTTTCATAAGAGGCGTTATACATTATGAGGGTCTAGTGAAGGATGTGAGGGCGGAGGTGATATCCTCGTATGCCAGGAATACATTCTGGATTTGCTCGAAGCAACCTGATTTCCTGGCTTCTACAATGTCTAGGGCCATTTGTTGAGCCCTGGGGGTACAGAAGGTCATGAATGTGGAACTAATTATGCTGAATGCATTTTTAGCGGGGTCCGAGTAAATGTTATTTTTGTTAGCCACGGGAGTGGGAACGGGACGCGGGGTAACCGGGTTTACGTTGGGTTTAGCGGAGGTCGCGGGGGGAGCGCTACGCTGTGTAGGCGCATGGGGAGCAGGGAAGCCGGGGGGAGGAGGAGGGCGGACTCGCGGGTCCATTAGGGAGTATAGCGGGGTGTGAGGGGGAGGGGGGCGTGGGGTAACCAGAGCCGGGAAGGTCTGCTGGTGGTTGTAGTTGAGTTGAGACCACGGGCTAGGTCTCTGAGGGCTAAGCCTCTGAGGCATCTGGGCTGAGGGGAAAGGTTGTTGTACCTGTTGACGTTGCTGCCTAGCGTCTAGACGCTTAGACAGCTTTGCTGTGTTAGCCTTAGGGGCTTTTGGACATCCGCGGTAATTAGCCGTGTGGCCTTCGAGGCCGCACAGCACGCAACTTGGCGGGGTGGCGCACAAGTTGCGATCCTTTGGTCGAGTGCAGTCTGCCGTGCCATGGTCTCCCAGGCACTTGACGCACCTGGGTTTCGCATGGCAATGCTTCTGACTATGGCCGTAAAGTTGGCAACGGTGACATTGCCCTATGACGCTGTTTTTCCAAGGCTTCTCTATGGAGAAGCCCACTAATTGACATATCGTCTTGACATTGAAAATGGGGTGATGCCCCTCGGTAGGGGAGCACACGACGATGACCATGTCGTATGCTTCCCTGCCACGCGAGCGGTGCATACGGTGCACTTCATCCACGGGGATGTTCTGCGACTGAAGGTCGGCAAGGATATCCGAGGAGGGAATTTCTTTAGGGATCTTCTTAATGACGACCCTAATCTGTTTTTCTTCTGGGAGGGAGTAGGTGTGGAATGACACACCTCTCTCTCTCAGGACCCTGGTTAAGTCCCTGTAGTCTTTCGACGTAGGGACGAGTACTTTAATACCCTGTTGGGTGGAACGGGCGCTAGTGTAGCCTATTTTAAGGTCTACACACCACTTTGATACTGCCGTCCACTTGTCCTTGTCTTGGATGAAGACAGGGGGTGGCGGCGCGACCTTTTTAGGGCCGGAGTTTTGTGCGGATCGCGGTGCGTCATTCTGCGAGGATGACGCAATCGGGCGGGGGGCGGTGGAGGGGGAAGCTACGGGGGTGCAAGTAGCGGCGGGAGTGACGGTGGGGGTTGCCTGAGGGGCGACTATGATTGAGTCGTCGATGACGACTACTTTGCTCGCTTGGGACGAGCTCTGCTTCTTCTTCTTCCTCTTGTTCCCTTTCCCGGTGACTGGCGTGAAGCCTTCGTCATCCGAGTGGGAAGAGGAAGAAGAATGAGCAGAGGCTAGGGCCTCTGAGTCGGGGGTATAAAATGGATGGGGGGTCGGGGCGCGGGCTACGGCGGTCGCGACTTCTACTATGTCCATGCTGTCGGAGGGACAGGGACTAAATTGAGCCTCGATTACATCGCTGAAGTCAGCGATGGATTGGGACCTAGTTATGGTCTGCTGTGAAGCAGCGAGACCTTCGAGTTCGTTACCGAACTCATTGATGAGGGTCGGGTCCTTTTTAAGGACTCTATTGAGAAGATCTAATAACTTGGAGTTTTCACTCCTGAGGGAAATGAGGTCGTTACGGAGTGACTGAATGTCACTCTGTACGGCCTCCATTATGATTAATTAAAATTGGGACCTAATTTTCCCTAATTAAAATCCTAACAACCTAATTCCCCGGGCGGACTACCGGGGATGTGTAAACCCTCCCTGTCGGGTATAGACAGGGAGGTTGAGTGCCTAATGGTGAGCCCTAAGCTTGCTTTTGCCCGTTGCCTATCTTATTGTGCAACGGGGTCCTGACCAGTCTAGTGCGCCGGGTGTAGACACACCCGACCGACACTAGGTGAGTAGCTGTGAAAGGAAAACTGTCACCAATGCCGACTAGGAGACCCCCCAAGGCCGAACACTGGGACCCGGCCAATTGACTGCCTAACCCTGAAGGGGCTCGGCGGGTGTGATTGGGTCAACACCCCCTCGGTTTCGTTGGCACCGTATGGTTTCCACCGAGGACCACGAAACTGTGGTTTTTCCCTGAAGGGGCAAAATGACTTGAAGAGTCAGTTGACGATACTCTGATAAAGAAACAGATAATTAATCGTATCTTGAAAAAGACTCCGATTAATTGGTCGACGATAGTCGATTAATAATAATCGACTATGAAGAGCGTCGCAGTACGCGACGAAACGATGACTCAGGAACAGGATCGCTTGAGTCACTATCGGGAACCACAATCAGCAGCGCAGCACGTCCGTCCGCGTCCGATGCCAGGCGCAGAGTGTGTGTGAATTCTTGGTAAGCGCTTCGTTTCTACTTATATAATCGATCCCCAAGTGCGATGGCACGAAGTCTGCCAGTAAGTAAGTACAGTAAGTAAGTAAGTGCAGTTCTCTCGCTATCACAAATTGACGTTCGAATGTTCGCCCAGATATTTTTAGAAGTGATACTAGGCGTTCGTTAGGTTCGCCATCGCCTGTCCTGTTATCCAGCCAGCTATCTAATTGGGTAACACATTTTCGTAAATGATTAAGACTAATCTGTTTCATTTTGACAGTTCAACAACATTCATTGCATTATTCACTTTGCTGAGTATTTTTTTTTTCGAACTTATGAAGCAATGGATTAGCAATCTGTTTCAAACTGAAACAGATTGTAATTAATCGTGTATTACGCAACTAATTGCGTGAGTCTTCACTTCATGAATGCATTCTGTTCTCATGTCAAAGGGTAAATGAATGTCTACTAACCTATAACGACATTTGGATGCAAGTAAGATGTTTCTTAATTGAAAGCATAGTCTTGCTTTAGGTGGACTACCTACTACTTTTTACAATATAATAGCTTTAAAGCTTACCTAATGTTTCTAATGATTTTCTCAAAGTGACTGGCGTTTAAGTTGTATGTATATGAGTCTCTATGTATACCTGTATTGTAAGGGCTTGCATATTATTTGCAATTATAGGCATTGATACTGGTTGTTGGCCCACGCGGGGCGGAGCGCCGCAAATTGCCCACTGTCAGGGAACCCGACTAACTACATATTTACAGCTTTTTATGGCGCATAATCGCTGCTCTTATTAAAATTTAAGTGGTTTCCTTTCCTGACGTAACTATGTACTTGTAAACGAATCTGTACGTTCGATTGTAAAGTGCACGTAAGTGGGTACCGCGAATTCTTTGCGGTCGTGGTACGAACACAAAAAAAAAAAAAAAATCGATTGAACACAATTGATTTTGATCACGAATATGATGGGTTGGCCAAAATCAATGTTGCGCCAAGGCAAAAATAAGTAAAGTATTTTTATTATGCGTAATAAAGTGTAATCGTAAGGTTATAATGAATGACGACAGTAAATAAATAATTATTTATAGCCTACATTCGTCGATACTTTGGACGCCATGCCTACTGCTGAAAAGATAATATGATACTGCTAAGAAAACAATATTAGATTAGAAATACAACAGAAATCCGCTACAAATGAAAAAGTAACTACTCGTCAACCGAAGAGGATAAGCATCAGCATCAAAAATGGTAAAAATAAATTAAATCTACAGAAATACTCATACGAAAAATGCAAAAATAAAAAGAAGAAGTAGAAGACCACTTGAAAGGAAAAAAAAAAAAAAAACAAATAAATGCGTACATTCTTGAACATTTCCAAGTGCTAAATTCTCAAAAAGTCAGACGCTTCATTAAATAATAAATGATTTTATTTCTGTAAATAGGTTTGTACAAACACTTTTACACGTCAATCATATTTTAAAAACTAGATGAGGTCGGCGTTTCCTATCTGACTACTCTGAGAAGAAAGGCCGAAACAAACTCAGAGGTCACAGTCTCTTTTAAAGTCCAGACATAATCTTGGTCAGATCATGTGAAGACCATGTAGATTGGTGTCTGAAGTGATCTTTTGAGGAAAGCATCACACAGGTTGAGAGGGCCTGTCCAGTCAGTGCACGCATTTGTCAGTTATCGTGCAGCTCAACTCAGAATTCAACTCAGAATTAACAATTGCTCAACTCTTCTAACTAATCCTCTAAGCATTTGTTTGCGGACAATTAGGCTCGTACACAAACAGCAAACCCTGCCGTATTCCGCCTTCTTTGAACGCTCACTAAAAAGATTATATCAATTGAATATACATAACAACTAATTCAATTATCTGTTCCAGTGTCGATAACGTTTCGACTCCTCCGCACTGGATTGTGGCGGCTTTCTTTGAACGATTAATACAATGGGTTTTTTACATTGCAAGGGATTTTCCGGCAGTTCGCAGCTTTTAGACAATAGGGTTGAAACTGACTTTACAAAATGGTGCGTACAATATTTCTAGGTGGCGACGCGGGTAATGCAGGTAGCCACCTTTGTTAAGTTACCGACTAACTTTTATCTGTAACTGTTCTGTTCTGTCTTGCTTGGAACGTCTTCTTCTATATTAACAAGAACTTTGGATGCAGGTTCGTGGTAAATCCAAAATCCAAGAAACATTTCTACTTATCTAACAGGTATATCTCGAAATGTCCACGTCACAATTTTTTTGTTAATTAAAATAGTGCTACGCTGTAGCACTTTCTTAATTTTGAAATAAAATTAAAAACAATAAATTCAAGCCAACTTTCACTCCCTTCGAATGGTTAGCGGTAAAAATATAGTTTGACGATGACAGAAAAAAAATGATGACCGACATGGGGGTTGGCTCGGACGCAAATAGGAAAAACAAGTTCGTGTCTGGTGGTTAGATGCGTACCTATATTTTCCAAAATCCATTGTATTTTTTTTTCTTTTCTACTGTAACTGTGTTTATTTGTAGTGCTAAAAAATAGCTGTTTCTTTAAAGTAAAGGTAATGAAGATAAGTGTTTGGTTTTGATAAATTCTCGTCTTTAATTCGTGTACAAGGCTTTAACTTTCAATTCGCGTAGCATGAAAAAAAATAAGGTCTACGATACTTTTACAACAAAATTTTCTTTGATATTGTAGGATATCAGTATAATTACTAATGATGATCAGTCAAAACAACAAAAATTTCAAAGTGCTTGAACCAAATAAACATGATAACTTTTCTTTACATGACGTCTCTAAAACTTTAATCGTGTTTTTTTAACACAACGTGATATTCACAGTTGTAGGCAGATATATATCTATGAGTAATAGGTAACACATTAGACATTTGGTTTGGAATGTGTGAAGTTCAATAAATAACTCGGATCATATAATGGGTTGAATAATATAGAGTAGGAATAGGCAGCTTAGATATTCCGTGAGATCAATTTGAATTTCAACTAAACAATTATGTGTCTATAGGCGCGCAGCCCAGCTCCGCTCAGCTACGTTTATTGACCGAATCGTGGACAAAGACGATGCTTTTACGACCTCGTAAAACTCGCCATTGTTCAAGGCAACTCCGCACGAAACGCAGGCCCGCTTATTGTTAATACTTAAATAAGATATCCATTTTTTTTATTGTTTAGCCCATTACGGTCTGGGTTTGTACATATTTTGACTCGGACGCCCTTTAAGGATGATTTCCCTTTGAGTTGCCGCCCGCCTCCTTAGTTTTTGCAAATGATCACGTGCTGAAAAGTTGTGCGTATTTTTGACCAATATTTTTTTTAACGTACCGACATTGTTTATAGTCGATGTTTAACCATTAAGGTAATTGCAACTATAGTTTTAAATGAACCGTTAAACATGACGGTATACCTTGCCTTATCAGCTACTTTTGCCTTAGAAAATATTTTGTGAAAAATGAAGATGATGAAACATGAACGATGTTTAAGCTTTGTAACACTGGGACATAAGGGTTGAAATAGTTATTGAATACCTAAGGTATCTCTGAAGATCGAAGTCAATTATTGAGAATAAAGGTCAACCTACAATAATTTAAGGTTCTGTCCCACCTCGTGAACGACAATAATTTCATTCTGTATCCTACCGGTCTATGTAATTCTCGGGTGTAAGTAGGAAACAAGATACGTTAATAAAAATATAAAGCAAGAAAATTATATAACTTTATTACTTTTGTTATTGTTTCAGCATTTATGTAACATAACACAACGTTAACAATGTTATCTATTTATATGTTAGTGACTGAAATATCTAGATATACCTGCAACAATTCTCGGAACAAAACCGTAAAGTTTAATCGTTAAAACGCGTCAATCGTGCTTTATCATTGAAGCCAATATGGTGCAACAAATACAATTATTGATAGGTACTACTTACCTAATTTTATTATGTATTTTTTTATAAACTATCTTCATTGTGGGTACTTACTTTAATGATGCAACTGCCTTGAAATTTCTTAGTTCTGCATGATTATTTCAACTCAAACGTTCGAGCAAATAAACCAAAACCCAGGGATACTTTTCTAAATTAGTTACTTTACAAATAATTTATATTGATTCCCAAACGAATTTAAAATATATAAAATGAATACATTTGTACGTGTTAGAGACCTGTATTTATTTGATATAACGACGCAATCGTCAGGTTGGCAGGGGCACCTACACGACTATCGATCGACGGAGTTTCGACGTATTTTATAACCCGTCGTAAATTAAAAGTGCTATAAATATAAATCTTGGTCCGCGTCAAATCGCATCACATATTCATGCCTGGTGTTATTAAAAACCTAAATAACCGATGCCACTTCAAAAGTGACTCGTATTAGGTAGGTACCTCAAATAAAATCTGGTCTTGATACGATGGGGACCGTGTATATTAACGAACACAGTTTGGTCAATTTAAATTGTACCTACAAATTAATTTAATTGCTACGTGAAGTGTTATTGAATTGTAATGTATAATTTCTCACAACAGTATATAATAAAAAAAAAAAAAAACAAATACCTATTATTTCTATTGCTTTAATTGTAACTTTTTGATCTCATTATAGTGTAATAATAAGACGAGTTGTAAACTAATACAGGATGGCAGGGACATCGATGCGAAAACTGTTACCATGGATTCAGGTACATGATTCTGAAACCCGTCTGGCGTAGAAATTATTCTTAGAATCATGTACATTTTTGCTATATGTTACAATTATTAAAACAACATAAGGAATAATGTATTTTTGTTAAATTAACTAATTAAAAAAAAAAAAAAAAAAACACAACCGACTTCCAAACTACAAAGTGAAAAATAACTTTAATTTCGGAAGTCGGTGTCTTTGGATCAGTATTTAAGTTTTTGCCACCGACTTCCGATATTAGTTTTTTTCACTTTTTACTTTGGAAGTCGGTTGTATTTTGTTTTTTTTTTATTACTTTTTTTGTGGGTTGGTTTGAAAGTTATCTAAGTTACAACAGCATAATGTTAACTGCTCATCACCTTCTACAAAATATTACTTTTCCCGATGCAGGGACTTTAATTGTTGAGGAGTTCTCCAGGTGCTTCACGGTGGGGACGCCCAAACAAGATGGTGCAGGAGAAACTCCGCCCATTGGCTCCCCCGCTGACGCAGAGACTCCGGCCCCAGCTTGTGGGGGACGTGGTGGGCTCTCTGTTTCCTTCAAGAGGTGAACATACTCCTCCGTCCATAGCTCCGCCTCCTGCGGTGCCCGATGCGGACCACACCGCCGACGACGACGACGATGCTCCGGAGGTGACTGAGGTAGAGATGAGAGTGGCGGTACACGAGCTGACTGCTAAAAGCCTGGGTCCTGGCCTTGGGGGCTCTCGGGCCTCGACTAAGGGGGCTCCTAAGCGCATGCATGGATAGGGGCCAGTTCCCACTTCGTTGGAAGACGGGTTAACTGGTCGTCATCAGGAAGCCGGGGCGCCCTGCGGACTCTCCGTCCGCCTATCGGCCCATAGTGCTACTCGACGAGGTGGGCAAGCTCTTTGAAAAGGACATTGCAGACCGCCTCGTCGGGCAGCTGGTGCGGGTGGGGCCGGATTTGGCGGAGAGCCAGTTTGGTTTCCGCAAGGGGCGCTCTACGGTGGACGCCATCATGTGCGTGCAGGACTTCACGACGGGGGATGCTGTGGCCCGGGGTGGGGTCGTCTTGGCGGTGGCTCTAAACATCGCCAATGCCTTCAACATCTTACCCTGGAGTTGCATCAGGGAGGCACTGCAGTATCACCGGATGCCGACCTACTTCTGGCGTGTGGCCGAGGCCTATTTAACGGAAAGGGCCGTCATATACCCCGATCATCAAGGAGAGTGGAACCGGCAAGAGATGTCGTGCGGTGTCCCACAGGGATCGGTCCTGGGGCCGCATCTGTGGGACATCGGATACGACTGGGTGCTGCGCGCCGACCTTCCGAGCGGCGTCAGCGTCGTTTTTTACGCTGACGACACGGTGGTCCTGGCGCAGGGGAGGTCGTACCAGGCAACGGCTGACTTAGCAACACACGGGGTTGAACTCGAGGTGGCCCTGCCAGAGATGTCAGCAGAATTGCAAGGTCCGCTAGGGCCGATGCTTGCCGGGGTTGCGTAGAAGTCCTAGCAACACGGCATCTGAAGAAACACGGGTGGGTTTTAGTCGGTAAGAGTCTGACACGCCCTCCCGCTCCGCTCAGAGCGGGAAAAGTTATATGATAATGTCCCAACCAAAAAAAAAAACCATATGAATTTTGCCGAGCATCAGTTGCTTACCAACCATATTAAAGTAATCGAATCGCAACGCCAACACATATTATTGAGTAGTTCCGGTGGCCATCTGTGTCCTTCATCATCAGTTCCAGTTTAAACGGTGCTTTTCGAAGGCAAATGCACGAGTTACTATAAAAAATACCCAAATCGCTATAGATGTGCCTATAGTATTTGAAGACTTCCCTAGATTTCTACAAGATTCCATCATCAGATCGTGACTAAATGAAAATGGGACCAACTTGAAAATATACCCTTTCAAACAAAAAAATAATTTTTCAAATCGGTTCAGCCGTCTTCGAGAAATCGAGGAAAAACATTTTTTTTAAAACCGACAATCTGAGAACCTCCTCCTTTTTTTTGAAGTCGGTTAAAAACAATCGTCAAAAATTGTAAAAAGTCACGAGACATGTAACCAAATAAAATAGAATGTCATGTCCTCTTCTCCTCATGTCAGTTTCCAAAAAAACCTACTATTTAGTGACAACTATGTAGTTTTTTATTAAGCTACTTCTACTTCAAATTTTATGAATATTACAATGCAAAGCTGCCTACAGCGCTTCATTTAATATTCAGTGTGAATTGCAGATGTCTCAACTTTTCAAAGAAACTTGTTGGGCGAAAGTAGCAAATAAAAATCCGACGCATAATATTATGAATTCTGTTTGAAAAAAAAACCGAGGAATTTATTTTGAAATAATGTTTTAAGTTTACATAATATTATTCGACAGATACGTTCTACTTAATAAAAATCTTTAATTCTTTGACAGATAACGCACAGCTAAATCACTAGGTCTAGAAGCATGAAAGAGTCCTTATATAACGATGGGGACCTCAGAAGAAAATTCATCCAATAATGGAGTTAAATAGGGAATGAAAGTTTGTTTGGAAGCTCTACATTTTTGCCGGTGGGAAATCCCATCAGGGACACGTTGTAAATGCAATACCTTCCGCAAGTTCTCTACCATATAGAGGACTTATTAGTCCTCTGGATAGTTTTAGAATACAGCCGTGATGTTATTTTATGATATCAAATTAAACCTGAACAGGAAAACCTCAATTTCTTTGAATTAATCTAAATAATCACAAATCTAATGAGTTCGAGTCACGTAAGCGTAACGTCGCGTAGTATGAAAACAAAATTAAATCAATAATTTTCATTTGTAGTTCATACCAAATTTAGGTTTGATTTCTTCAAGACAATATTCCTTTATCAATGCTTATAAAGTTCAGTTTCCATTCGTTTTCTTTAATTTTTGGACCTAGGAAGAAGAAAACCAGAAGCCAGTGAAAATAGACTGAAACCTGAAAGAGGTCTGATCTGCATATGATCTACGAATTCCGTTACGAGATTCGTAGACAACATAATTCAAGAAGTAGTTTTGTAGTTTTCCTAATAATTACTATTCCCAATTAAGAAGGTATTAGGAGGTTAATAAATCATCGCCTCTCATGCACTAGGTTGGGGGTTTAAATCCTGGCTCGTACCAATGTGACTTTTTTAATTCATATGTACTTTCTGAGTTTATCTTGGACATTACGGACATCAAAGAAGGAAAACATCGTGAGGAAACCTGGACTTATAGTTAATATAAGTCTGAAATCGCAAACCCGTCTTGAGCAAGCGTGGTGATCAATGCTCGTGCCTTATCTGTGTGAGAAGAGGCCTTTGTCCTGCAGTAGGACAATAATAGGCTGGTATTATTAATTAGGTATACTTAATAATACCAGCCTATTATTACGAATTGACGGGGTCCGCTAGGGCCGATGCCTGCCGGGGTTGCGAAGAAAACTGAAAGGGAGATCGTGGCCCCCGGCAACAGGGCAACCGAAGGAACACGGGTGGGTTTTAGTCAGTAAGAGTCTGACACGCCCTCCCGCTCCGCCCAGAGCGGGAGAAGTTATTTGATGATTTCCCACCCAAAAAAAAAAGGTATACTAAATAAATAAAATAAAAAAAATAATAAGCCTTTGAAAAATGATAAAATAATACGTGTTAGGTACATAGAAGATAAAGTAAACAAAAAGATATCTATTGTTTGACAATTTAGGTATAGGTAATGACGACGTAATCCGAGTTACTAAGGTGACCGTGATCAAGGTCTTTGATCTTTGAATAAAAGGCACGTGCAGACCAGCGCGATATCGCGGGCGCGACAGGCAGCGCGACCCTTGTGAAGAAGAAGCCTTAAAAATGATTTTCAATGTCGTGCTTTCAGTACCTCCCTACTAATAGATTTTAATTAAAAACATACAATAATTCTTTAATGTCGGTATGAATGCAATTTTTTTTTTTTTGTTTTTTTACATTTCTTCAAAAAATCCCTATGAGTTGAATGTTTTGTGATGTGATGAATTGTCAACTGTCACGAACGCTTTAGAAACTTAGTCATTAACATATGCGAGATAACTGTCTTTAATTTCCTGGCCGCCTAGTATCTACATCAGCACAGCACTACGGTCACTTCGTACGGTAATATCGTTTAACTGTAAAATACCCACCGTACCACCAGAGGTACGGCCACGGGTACGGTGGGTCTGCAGTGTGAAAAATGAAGACTATAAACGGCAAATTTCAGTAATGAAACTGTACCCTAATTGCGTAATACACGATCAATCACAATTTGTTTCGATTTTAAAGAGATTGCTAATCCATTACTTCACAAGTTGGAATAAAAAATCTGCTCAACAACGTAAATAACGCAATGAATGTTGTTGAACTGTCAAAATGAAACAAATTTGACGCAATTAGGGTACTGAACGCGATCGGCTCATCTAAACCGCTTTCAAGAGTGTCAATATTTCAAAACAATGATGACAGTGACAGCTCTGTAACGCGGTTTAGAAGCTCAGTTTCATTGGTGAATTTCGACCTAAGCATTGGATGGGCTGTATGCAACCCCAACCCCTTTTCAAGCAGTTTCATACATCATTGTATGAAACTGCTAGAAAAGGGGTTGAATACTAACATGACGGTTGATATAGATATACCTAGTGGTAGAAGAAGATACTGACCCCAAATAAATAGGGATAAGGGCAAGAGAGTGAAGGTGATAAGAGGAAAAGAATCAGTATATAATTAAATTCTTTGGGGTCAGTTAAACCTTGGGAAAAAGCCACTGCATCATTTACTGAAAACGATAAACATTTCAAAACTTAAAACCCTCTAATTTTGCATCATGATGAAACATATAGCAGAGGCAATACCTCTACTTTGTAATAATCATCTATGAATTACATTTCACAACGTTACCTACGTTTACAAACCTGTTAAAGCTTTATTCTCTACGACCACAAAAAACTGGTCCAGATTTGGAGTCATTTACGTTCATAAGAGAACAATTGGAAGTATTCGGTATCAGTTGACCAGGAGGAGTCAGTTTTCCTAACATAACCTTGCGGGCTGTGGTCAAACGTGGTCAGACGATCATTGGATTCACCCGTCCAACGTTATCTACGTTGGACCTGCAAGTGAAAAATAAAAACTAACACTAATAACTAATACTAATAATTTAATCATATCGCACTAGAATATCACTATTTATATCAGTAATACTGATATCTTAAAGTCATTAACATTTTATGTCGGTACATAATTAATCTAAATACTCTTACATATTAAAGGCTAAAAGGTATCAGGTTCTAAATCTGAACTTGCTTATACTAGCCAGTTCTTTATATAAATCTTAATATTTATTGTCTATCTACTCATTGTATAGTTTTATTTCTTTATCATCATTAACACTGGCATAATAATTAGTTTAACTTTAAACGGATTAAATTGGTAGATATTTCTTTGTTTTATTTATTACAATTTTAATTACAGTCTGGCACAGTATGGTCTGCCTAAAATACGGGTACCATAAAGCTGAGTTAGATTTTTAATTAATGAACATGTCTTCAGCGTAGTTTATGGCAGTGGTGCGCGACAGCGGTGCGCGCGCGGCGGTACGCTTGATATCGTACGATTCGTATCAACGACTTGTGTGCCTACGTCGACAAGATATGGCCAAGTCACCGAGGGAAAGCTGGATTAAAAATTAATTTAGGCGCTTTCATGTTCGCCGATAATCCAGACATTATCAAGATATCAAATCAAGTGGATTAAACCCACCTAGTTAAATGTAATGCACATGATAACAACTGATTATTTATCTACTTACGTGTTATTCACAAAGTTATATTTGATATTTTTTCTATAATATAATATATTTACAAGGAAATCACATTTAATCGTTGATCCGTAGCAATTAAAATAGAAACGAGCTACGAGTCTTGTAATTTTTGCGTCAAGGTTGTTACTAATTTATGAGTCTACATTTTGGAGTGACTGTTGAATCTGACACGCATGGATGTTGTTCTTCGACTATTTCCGGTATGTGTAGTCTCTGTTTGTATAGTTTAATGACATGTGTGATGATTTAATGCAATGATTAAAGCGGCTCCAGGTTCACAGTACGTTCAGTTAGGTGTGACGTGTTAACGACCTGTGAGACTGCTGTCAAAGGGCAAACAAGCGCAGGGTGAGCGCAAACACGTGAAGCTCTGTTTGAAGAACGGCCTCTGTGTGGAGAACACTGTACGACGCGGTGGTCGGGTACACCCACAAGTACACATTCATGTTATAAACATTCACATTAATGTACTGTACCCAGATATGTATGACTCAGTCTGGGTAATGCAGTTGGATCTCTATTCCTGCTGGAACTCTTATTTTAGAATAATTACGAAATATCAATTTCTGGCAGCTGATGCAGTTTATAGTGTGATTATTAACTATAATTACAAGCTATGTCATTATTAATGACTCATTAAGAAGAAAATAACAACAATCTTCATTAGTCCAGCAATCAATTTGCCTAGCGTTTTCCAACTATGTCGGGGTCGGCTTCTAGTCTAACCGGACGCAGCTGAATACCAGTATTTTACAAAGAGCGACTGCCTATCTGACCTCCACAATCCAGTAACTGGGTAATACGATACCCCTTGGTAAGACTGGTTGGTGGTCTGGGCTTCTGACGACCCGTAACGACTGTCAAAGATCCTCGAATGACAGCCGGAACTAATGGTTTAATATGCTTTCCGAGGCACGGAGGAGTCTCGATATGTAAAGATGGTCGGTCACCCATCCACGGACCAACTCTGGCAAGCGTAGCTTAACGTGGTGGATCGACCTGTGCGGCTGTTATTACTTAGCCACGAGCCACATAATCTTCATTAGTAGCATCTGAAGTTTTTTATTAATTAAGTCAAGCCATCATTAGAAACCTAAAATAAATGCGGTTGAAATGTGCATAATTAATTTTAGGACTTAATTTATTCATACTTATTAAGATGTAATTTATATCAAAATCTTCATTCCCATAAAGTATCATTAATACCAGTCTGATTCCAAGCCTAACAATTTCTTCTTTGCCACCATTTTGGCGATGCCCTTCCTGAACACGTCACTTGCATTGTCAACCACAGCTAACCACTGAAATCCGTACCTAATACTCATTGTAACTGGAAGAACGTGGATTCTGTTTTTGTTTCCACTTCTTTTGGTACTGTTTTTGCTGCATTCGAACTCTGTGATGTTGAACGTAAACATAACTATTAGCAATATTATAAATTTACACCAAATACCTAGCCATATTTTTTGCAAAAGTATGTCTTTCTGTCGACTAATACTCAGTCATATCAATTTTCAGCCTATGTCCAGCAGTGCCCTGGGATACTTTGAGGTGATTAATCAATTTTCGGTACTCCTAGATTCAGTTGAGATGTTTAACACAAACAAATTAGTATTATCTTTAAAAAAATCTACATTTGCCTATGAAGTTCGTAGCAGCCAAATAGGCCCATAACATGGAAATTACAACATAACAGAACCTAACTTCGAACTCGACTTTCTTGACTACGTTTTTCCCTGATAAAGACACTTCATGCCTAGTGTGGTAATTTTTTTATGCAAAGAGCAATTTTTATGTCTGTCTGTTTACTTGGAATGGAACTCACCACATTTATGCCAAAAATTAAATCCAATACGTGGGTGTGTGTTTTTCCTAAACTGACCAATAGTGACTAACGAGGTTTTAAAACCTTATTGGGGTAGGTGTAAATACAATACGAAGAGAAGAGCAAGACAACGACTGTGGTCAGTACGCCAGTGCAATAGTCAGAATGTGTCGACTATGTCCGGAAACTTAATCGACATTTCGAAGCAGTACTAGCAATTGAATAATTTTACCGTAGATTTCGGTTTACATTTTGTACGGCGGGCTTGTTCCAAAAATCAGGACTCCGTGATGAACTACGACCTTTTGTTTATTAATTTTTATTACACTACTAAGATAGGCCTCTATCCATAATTTTATAAGTATGTAGTTACACGGGAGTAGTTTTATTGATATAACTTATACCAATTTTTTTAATAAAATAAAAATAAATTATCCTAACTAACTAAAACTATTTACCAACTAATATAAGGCAATGAAAAATGACTCCGCATAAGTTTTTTTGAATATTTTTATTAAGATTTGAGCCAGCTCTTGACCTCGATGTCGGCTGATAGAAAGCGAGTGAGGTCTATGATGGAACGAGCACAACCAGAAGATGCCTGTTCACTCTTGCTTTGAAGGCTAACGGGTTGTGCAGTTACATAACTTATTTATAACTTAAATAAACTACCTTTAACATAATAATCTGATTTATAGCGATGGAGCATCAATTATTAGAGAACGGCAGGATTCATTTCTAATTTCGGGAAACAATACTTGCAATTATCTCAGTACAGAATACGAGTAGCTGAATTCATAATAATTATTAAGAACCGAAGTTAATCTCAGAAGAAATAAAAATGTTACTAACAAGACAACTTCAAAAGAATTCAGTGATTCAATACATTGTCAGAAAACAAGTAAAATTGTTGAAAGAATCTGAATGCCGTTTTCTGGTTACGCGCTTTTGCTACGACCGTGCCGCGTAGCAGCGTTGTGAGTGTATACTAGTGTATATACTTCACTCATTTCCCTTTCCTTATTTCTTTCTCGAGTTAGTTCCACTTCTTTATTTTTACTACAAGCTGCTATGAACTTTATCTTGAGATAGGCGACCAAAATTCATATATTATTCGATACATTCTTTTACTATTGTAATCAGTAAAGCCTACTATGCAAACATTGCTTATTCATTTATAAAATTTGTTCGTTTTTGGGTATGATTAAATAAAGCATTAACAAAACTAGACAATAACAATTGATCCTATTTTACGTTTAGGTCTGTTCAAATGAAAAAACGGAACCCTAATAGGATCATTCGCATGTCTGTCTGTATGTCTATCCGTCTGTCACAGGAAATTTGCTCTGAATCTAATGGACCGATTAAATTTAAATTTGGTACACATATCAATTTCTGTGACCCAAACATGGACGTGTTACGTAAATAAATGAATTTTGAATATGACGAGCTAAAGTTTTGCACACTGTAGGTACCCTGTGACAGATCAAATTGTTGTGAGAGGCTCAAGTATTTTTTTATAAATTTAAAATAAATAGTTTCTAAGTTATTTGAGAAAATTTACCATTCACCCTATTGATCCATTTCTATTATCACCGAAACTATTAAGCCTAAAATTATGAAAAAATACAGGTAATATTTATATATTACAGGAAAACTTATAAGAAGTCTATGGTCTTAAAATAACATGGTAAATCTCCCATTATTGTTCGTATAAACTTACCTTAATTGTAGTATGAATGTATGGGAGAACATGTTTTTCAACAAAAATTTTAAGTTTATTCTTAGGATGAATTTATCCCAACTACGGAACCCTTAATTGTGCGTGGTCCGACATGCACTTGGCTGGTTTTTTTTTTTGTAAGATAATCAGCGGAGTAGTTGCGTAACTTACAATGACAATAAGTTTTAATTTTACAGTTCAACAACATTCATTTATTATTTACGTTGTTGAGCAGACGAATTTTTCAAAAATGTGGCAATCGATTAGCAATTTCCTTCTGATTTTGATTGTTATAAAGCTGATTTCACAACTGTCCCGGACAGCTGTGAAACCAGCCTGACGCCATTGAGGTGCGGGTCACATGTCGTAAAGATGCAAAGTTGTCCACCCAAAAACTGGTTATCACATCTTCTAGGGCTGAGGTTAGTGCAACGCGTGGACAATAGTTTAAGATTAGAAGTTTTCAGTTTTTCGGAGTAAACAAAAACAACAACCTCTGCTGTCCAACTTAACAAACACACGTAAATGTGCTGTTAGTATTGCTGCGATTTTACATATGATATCTGAGTACATTATCTACAGACAGGCAGATAGACGAGCAGACAGTACCTATGACGTCATGGTGCTATGTATTATGTAGGTAGCAGCGCAGTCGTGTTGCTATGCAGACGGACTGTAGCGTAGCATTCACATCTGTACTTACATAGGTGCCTAGTACAATAAAATAAGTTATTCAGTTAATTTATGTCAGCACCCTTAAGAGTCCTATTACACTTTTTACGCAAATTCATGATTTTTGACGTTGTAATTTTCAGCAACAGTAATATATTTTAATTATTTGATTATGAATAACGATAGTGCTATTCTCTTTCTTGTAAGTTGGAGTTACACATTTTAATTTTTCTTTTCGTGTAATTTACTATAAATATTTTACGAACTCAGTTTACAAGAAAATCCGTTGGCGATGGAACTTTGACGCTTAAATTCACTTTGTTCCATTCAATTCAAATAAAAGCTAAAATGACTAAAATATAAGTTTAATGTTTTACTTGTTTATTGGAGTTCTAGAATTTATTTAAATTTCTTGAGTTTTCACAGAAAAAATTATAAAGAAAAGCAATAAATGTCTTGATTCAGCGTCCATTATATTCCAAATAAACAAAATTTTATCAAATAAACTAATAAGGTATAAAACTTCTATCTACAATGAATACGTTTCATTAGTTTTCGTTTCTCAATATAATAAGAAAAAATTACTATAAATAAAATTAAAGTACTATATATTCCGCGTCAATTCAGCAAATCACTTGAAAATAATGTGTAACTCCAACTTATAAGAAAGAGAATGGCACTATCGTTATTGTAATTAAATAATTAAAATATCATAATGTTAATGAAAATTACAACGTCAAAAATTACGAATTTCCGTAAAAAAATGTAATAGGACTCTTAAATAAATCCGCACAATTTTATTATAGACAACGCAAGTTGTAATTCTGGACATTCTTGACTCAGTGGATAACAAAAGCGGTAGGTAGATACATACCTACCTACATTTTAATTTTTTGTTTCCTCCTTTTATCAATGTAAAGCCAACTCGGTGTTTAAAAAATGTATAAGTTACAATACATTGGAATGCCCGATATTCCTAGCCTAGTCAGTAGGAAGTGCGGGGCGGTCAGTAGGCGGTAAGATCGGAGGTGTCGGTGTCTTTGATGCTGCTCTCGAAATGCCCTCAATAAGCATCGGTTTACTCAACGTTTAGCGCATTCACATTCCTACTGCGCATGGTCCATGCTCTAGGGTTGACGCCAGCGAACAAAAGAAAGAATAAAGAGTAGCTAAGCAGCTTTAGAATCTTGAATATTTGTACTGTGAACGATTTATCTGAGCTTATATTTTACTTCAGTATATAAGCTTTTCTAAAGCGTTTCCTTATAGATTTATGCTTTGTTAGAAATATTAACGTTTCTGGCTTTTTAGAAAGACTTAATTTTGTAGGGAAATGTATATTTTGGTTTCTTATCGTGTTTATTGGCTTTTTTTTTAAGATTCATGATGCTGTTTTTAAAACCCATTGTGCAGTTAGACTAGCTGTGTATAGCCTTTATCGGCAATAGAAATATCGAATGCCTTAAACACGAATATTATAGGACACCGGACTACCGTTACTATTTGCACCGTTCCAACAAAAAATTTAACTTATAACATTTTTATAACTGCTGCAGTTAACCTTCGTGCTCGAATTAGAATAAAGTCAAAATGACACTTCAACTTTGAAATGATATAGCTTTTAATTTAAACAAAGTTGACACTTGTTTAAGGTTCCATTGCACAGTTTTCTTCCACAATAAAAAGACATTAGTTAGTTTAGCTACATCTAATGTAAAAAAAAAGCTTTAAAACTATCGGACATTTTCTTTCGGTGCAGCCCTATTGGCTCAATAATTCTCAATATTGACTGTGATGTTAAGTCAGTATTATGGGTCTAATTTAAAAGTAAGCGTTTATCTAACTTGAGGCTACACACTTCCGTTGTACGCTAACAATAAGTGACAGCACTTGAATGTTCCATTCATGTTTCTATGCCGACTGTTTGAAATCGAAAGTGAAGTAAGTTCAAATAAAAAAGAAACTTTATACCTCTATGTACATATGATATATAACATACCTAACTTCTATAGGTATTCCCACAATGGGCTAGGCAGAGATGCATTAGCACCCACATTTCCGCAGTTTTTTAAAGTAAGTATTAACAGGCTAGTCTATTGCCAACAACCGGTTGTGCCGATGCTCTAGCCTCCGGGCTGATTATGAAAACTTCCTAACGAAAATTTCCAATATATCCCACCTTCATGTCTATAATACACGAAAATGGATTCTTGTCACGTTGTATTAAGCTAAAAGAGACAAAGCTAGATTATTTCCTGAAAAAGTCTTGCCACGAACTGTTCAAATTACCATAACGGCTGAAGGTTCAATGTAAATCAGAGTGAGACGTGAATAAAATATATCTTTCTTGGATGGTCCTTATGTTCTCTACAAAAGAAAATTGTAGAAATTCTATAGGTACGTATGTGTCTTAGGGAAATTATGAATATCTCGGGAGCTTTAGAAGCTCCTATAAAGGAGAATATCTATATATTTAGGAAGTTCTACAACTGTATGCCAAAATACATAAAAAAAAGCATAAATATAGCCTACGAGAGGAGCTGTCCTACCTCATACCTATTTGACTTAGGCACAATAAACACGCTTCAAGTCGAGAGCCGTCGGCAACGCAAGCCTCTTCTTACGTAAGGTTCGCTTTTTAAAACAAAGCAATCTGCGCGTTCGTAAAACGTGTGCCGGAACATCGCGAGACTAATCGCAATTAATCAAACTCACACATCTTTGTTATGAATGTAAACTCAGTTCAGGAAAAAGATACAACAGTATAGATTAACATGAATTTATTTAGTTTATCAAATGTGTTTCGTGATAGTGCTGCGTAAATTCTAACAATTCATGTGTTCACAAACGATTTTCAAACATCAACCTTTAATACAACAAGCACAAATGTCACCAATTTATTACGTCACACAATGTACTTATGTCCAACATAGGAATACAATGATATAATACAAATGAAAATGAATATTGTTAGCACCACAATATTTATACATAACTGTTACCACAAAACAAAACGATAAACAATCACGTTACTTGCTCGGACTGGGCATGTATCAATCAATAAATATTATATCGTAACTCAGTATTTAACAAATCAACTCAATCGTAATTTTACTATTTATGTCAAAATTAAAATCAAACCCCGCCATAATGATTATACCCACACAAATATTATTTCTTCAAGACAATGACGTTTGTGAATTTAGTGATAATTCTTTACCGTGTTATGCTATATAGAAATTGGCATAAGAATAAATTATTCTAGAATTTAAGCTATTATTTACAGAACAATTAATACTAGGAATAATCTCATTCAACGTAAAAACTATTTGCACCTACTTCTCAAGGCCACAAATGCGATGATCATTCATTATCATGCAATATAATTAGCAAATTTTTCACTGCCGTACGTAAAACTCGTACTTATGAGATTCGCAAAGAAAATATAATTACTTAACTCAAATTAAGTAAAAGTTTTGCATCGTTAACAATGTAAAAACAATGAAATCAATAATTAAATTCAAGTCCTTAAACAATGGTAAGTTTATAATCTATACAAGCTACCTTATTTAAATCACTGGGAAGGCACTTGCAGCATTGAGAAATAAATAAACCGTTTAAAAATAATCATATTAATAATACTTAATTTTAATAATAATATAAAAATATAGTTATTCTATATTTACAGTCAAGAGACAAAATTCAATACATTACATTAATCTGTACCGTTTAAAATAAAAGGTACTAAAATAGCTATAAGGCGTGAACACTTAGTTAACTAGAATTAGGACTAAAACATAACGTAAGTAAACTTTTCTGGTGCGATGGCTATTTCAGTAATGGTAGATTTTACAAGAGGCATTTAACGTATGTGGCAAGTATCTCATTAGAGAAAAAGCCTTAACTCCAGAAAGTTGGTTAAGTGTCTCCGCTTACAGCCGTTAGGTAACTAACCGTGTAGTACCCAGGAGTATTAATTTTAAAGTTTTTACTATGATGTTGAAAGCCGACACGCGTCACCACAGGATTGCACTGAATTTATCACACATTTGTCGTATATTGTGGATGCACTGCGACGCCCTGTCGGAGCAATTGTTCAGTAAGGAGCGGCGGTGTTACGAACCACCTGTTCAAGTCACTACGCGAAGTTGTCACTGTGAGCACAGTAGTGTTGCTGATGTGGTCACAGCAGCGGCACGGGAGGCACACCTGGTACCAGGGGCTCGGGGACACCTTGCAGCACCCCCTGGTGGTAGTGGTGGTGGTGCATCATACCGTTCATCATCTGCTGGTGGTGTAACATCGTCGCGTGGTGCAGTTGTGCGTGCTGTAATGATGCGTGGTCTCCCTTTTCCTTCATCACCACTTCTTCGCGTTTTTTCACTTGTTTGCGCTCCTTAGCGCGTCGGTTTTGGAACCATATTTTTACCTGCAACAAAGAGAATTTTGTTATTGGGTTTAAAAGGAAAACATTTTTGTTCTTCACGTTTAAGTACCTAGATTATTTTTATTTCCAAGTCATTCTTTACAAAATTGCATAATATTCTATTTCATTATGCAATACTAACGAGGTTTATCGTCAACTTGTACTGTGTGGCTGTGGATACTGTCAGCCTATGCTGAAAATTTACGGAATCAGTAGGTTTTAGGTAAGTGAAACTGAATATTTACTTTGAAACTAAAATAAATCTAATAAATATATTAGAGAGTGCCTCCGCTGCCGGCGCCGGCTACCAAAAATAACGCCATTGGGAACCAGCATGACATTACTGCCGGCAGACGAGATTAAAAACATCGGCTGCCGGCACATTCCATGCTATGTGGCCGGCTCCGCCGGCTCCCATAATGGACACCGGCGGCGGCGCGGAGTTTATAGAAACCCTTCCAGTATTCAGAACTCCAACTAACTAACCCTAGTAAGTAACGTTTCTTTTTGTTTTCTATATATTTTAGTCGTTTTTGGCACTCCCGACTGCTACCGCAGCACCGCTCGCTTCGCTCGCTCGGCTCGTGTGTAGGGGGTCACAGTTCTAACCTAACCTAACAAAGCTTTTTTTGCGAGTAAAAATATTTAACCTAATCTAACTAGTTCGGTTCCGGGTACTTAGTACTTGATTACTGTAATATGAAAATAATTGATTACGGAAATATAATACTGGAATAAAATGCTTTATTACATGTTTTTTTAAATAAGCCTGAACCTATCTACTCTAATATGCCAAATTGCCAACCCAGTCTTCCGCTTTTATTTTCCAAACTCAGCGCCGGCAGCTAATTCAGCAACCAGCGCCGGCAGCCAATTAGGAAGCCGGCGCCGGCAGCGGAGATACCCCTAATATATTAAAATATTTTTATTAGATTTTAGATTAAATTTAAATTAATTTTTATTTTATTCTTTTTTTTTAAATTAATGTTCAGTAACTAATCGAATCATACATAAAACAGCTTTATAGGTGAGTAGGTACCGAACTAGACTTTTAACTTCAGCATGCAGTGAAAAGTTTTCTCGGTCTGGATGGATAATGTAAATCAAGAAGATTGATAGAACGTCAGTTGCACATTACCTAGTGTCCGCATTAACCTCTTCACTTAAACTAAATTATGCTACTAATAAAAATGTGTTTAGTGTGTTTACTTCAATTACCTGTCGCTCAGAGAGTCCAAGGCTGACAGCGAGTTCGGCCTTGCGTCGGATGGTGATGTACCGGCTGTAGTGAAACTCCTTCTCCAGCTCCAGGCGCTGGTGGTCACTGTACACCACGCGGTACTTGTCCTTCGTGCGCGTTTTACCTGCAACAATGTCATCTTCTATTAAATATTATATAGTCTTGTCCTCAGATTGTTTTTATTACAACGTTCTTCTCATACACAGTTTTCCATAACATGACAACAAGCCTGTTGGTACTCCCCAAAGGGGTAAGCAGTATACCGATATTTCGCTACACAGGTTTTAGTCGAATGTAACAGCTGCGAGCCTATCGTCCTGAACTGGACTCAAATCCAGACTTCAGACGGCTATTAAGAAATTCCTATCATAATGGAAATATATACCTTGTAATGCTTTGCCTGTCCCTGGGTTTTACATAATGAAGTAATATCTACTTAAAATCTGAGGTTCAATGAAGAATAATTAAATATGAGTCAATTATTTGTTACAACATGTGCTTCTTTGATCAAATTACGAAAGAGGTAATTTCGAAAATGTTGGCAAACGGGGTTTCGTCTCATAAATGCCCCAACTACAACTTTACTGTAACATAATACCTCGATTTACTCCATGAGAAGTCTTTTATATTCCCGTAACGAGTCACGCACCCGCGGAGCGTAATGTAGGGAGAGTTGTGAGGGCACAAATCCCGAGGGCTCGATAAGGTAAAGCCAGGCGGCGGGATCAAGGGACGCCGAGCGCTCGCGGCTTACCGTGGATCAGGCGGGGACCACACCTTGCGACTGACAAACCCACTGTCCCTACACTAGCATGAGTTTTCTTTTATCGTTTCTTATATTTTGGATCCAAATATAAAATTGAAAAAAAAAAAATGTTTTACAAAAATCGCGATAGTCTGGAGATAAAATTTTGGACGATTGGTTTTTGATGTGTTTGCTTCCGCTCGCTATCCTGCAAATCTTACCTCCCGTTTTTCTGCAATCTGTGGAGTGGGAAATCTGTGGGAGAGATTTCGTGAAAAGGGACGGAAGTGTATTACAGGACCCCCAAGCGCGCGCTATTTAATTTGACTTAAGAGCGCGCGCGGTGCTAGAGTTGGGCTAAAGCAAAAACTGGCGGCGTGGTACCGTTGGCCGTCAGATAGAAGAAATGGACGACGATAGATGAAAAATCATTTCAAATATAAAATACTTGAATAATTTTTTCGGGATATCCTGTTTATATTGCTTATTACCAAAGTTTGATGTCAGATGTTACACATCATATTGGACTACTGGAAGGCTCGCTCATTTTTTTTCAGCGTTCATTTAGGTTGCGATTAGACTCGATTACCTAATATCAATAACAAGATTCTGCACTATGGTTAAATGAACATCATGTTATACACAAACGAGATTGTAAATTGAACGTTATTGTTTCAGAAATGATAAATCGTACCGAGGAATTATAAGATAAAGTCGGGCATGCAATTCATTTGCTATTTGCACAAAACTATAGCAAATACTGCAAAAGATAATTTACTTATTAAATCAGAAACTATAAGGTAATTTATGATTTATATTGCAGAAGTTGCCGGAGGCAATGATGCTTACTATTGACGCTGAAAAGAACTAATTAATTTGTGAAAAATATGAGATGAATACTTATACATATATGTACTTACATCTATATAAGCTCAAAAGTTGCGCAATAATCACAAGGCCACATGGTATCTATATGTATTTTGGTACATAAAGAGTATTCAAAACCCACTATCATGGAGGATTGTTGAGCGATATTTACGTTTAAACTTTACAACACTAATGTAGACTCACAGATTAGACATTAAATCTGTATGTAATGGGGAATTCTGAGGGATTTTTCGTAGTGTCGAAAATGTAAATTTTGTTTACAATTTTTATCTGCAGTGTAGATGTCTCAACGAGTAAAATTACCAAGATACGTATATCTATGTACATAACACTAAGACAGAGGTGAGGTGTCTGCTTGTGTACCTACTCGGAGTGTGTAAATATTCCTTATCTCGGTATTAAGAACTTCATAAATTATGTTTGTCACTCGCGAGAGAATCACTGTGGAATTAGACACTTTACGTAACATTCAGACTACAATTAATTGTGACAATTAAGTACATTCAAATATTGAACTTGAAATGCAAGATAAAATCAACACTTGAAAATGGCAGTCAAATAGGTGTGCGTATCGGCATTAATGTTGTCTGTGCATATTGAGCGAGAGGTAAAGGAAAACCTGGGTAAAACGAGGTTATTGATCTTACCCACAAATTACCGCTAGACACTGTAAACAATAACAAAGAAAAGGTAACTAACCTTAAAGTTTAAACTGCAGTAAATCGTTACACAATATACAAGCCGACAAGATTCTACAATATTTACAACATAATAAAAGCGATAATATTGTCTTTACCACAAGGGGTCAAAGACAACACGGTGACATGTTTTCGAAGCCTACTACAAGATAACTCTTTAGAGTGTTCGAATGACAGAAAATTATAACTTAAATAAATTTCCGGTTAGGGGAGCAAACAAAAGGGGATGGCTGATAACTGGTAGAGCAAACAGAGATGTGTTCCATCCATCGGCGATGCAGTCGATGCGGCGTTTGATAGCAGACGCTAAGTGCTATAGCAAACTGCTACGAAAATGTCCAGAAATTGAGCATTTATCTTTTGTCAATTTTTTGGCCGTATCTTCGGGTAAGTGAACTTTTATAAGCACGGGTACGAATAATTATAAGTTAATTAATTAGTTATGTCCCCACTCTGATAGATAAGTGGTGTTGAAGGTCACCTTTATTATCGTATTGTTTTCGTTTACCTACTACTATTGTTTCACTTTAAACTTTATTGACATTTAAAAAATTTTCTACTAACATAGAATAACAAAAGCGAATTACGATTTTTATTCAATCAACTCATCAAAAAATATTTACCTAACTTTTAGTTACAATGATTGACATCTTTATATACCCTAACTACTAAAACCTCAGTGTTAAAATTATAGAATTTATGGTGCCAGTAATAAAGTAAATAGCTGCATTATCATATGGTAAGATTTAACCAAAAAATACTTGGTTGTTTGTGGTAGGCAAACATTGCGGGCGGGCGCGCCGGAGGGCGGCGGCGAATTCTGTTTAGTTCGGTTATCATGGACAAATAGGTGCTCAGGCACTCAGATAGCCCGACTGACAGATAAAACGGGGCAATTTAGGGTCTGGGTGAATAACTAGATACTGTGTATACAACGACAGTTTTAGCGATTTTGGAAATGGAAGGCTGAAGTAGAGGCGTCTGCCTAAGCGTATGTTAGGTCGACTAAATGTTTTTTATTAGTTCGATATTCAAAATGGATAGTCAGTATGAACAATATCCAAAATACAGAGACAAAAAGATTGATAAAAAAAAACGATTCGGTCTTTTGGGAGGAGAGGGAGAATCAAAAGAATTCAGCATGGGTATTTTGTTTCTACTTAAAAATAGCGCACACAATTCGGGGCATTAAGCACAGAGGTAACTTAAAAATAAAGTACTGAAAAAATATGTAGACCTAACCTAACCTAATCGGTACCCCGCCGGTTATCTTTTAAAGTGAAGGCACGTGAACATATTCATAAGAAGTTGGCTGAATGAGATCCCAGCGCCAATTTGCTGGATTCGTTTTCTCCTCTACCTATCGTTATTTCTCCTGACTAAGTTTATTTTGTTTATATGGAAGTATGTATGTATTATGGATTAGTATTTATTCTTTTTCGAGTTATCTATCAATTATTATATTGCACCTGTCATGTTTTGTCTCTTCATCACCCTAAAGTTGACTGGTAGAAAATGCCTCAGGTATTAAGCCCGCCTTGGGACAGCATATTTTTTTACTTTTGTAAAAAGTTTTAATAAATAAATAATCGGTCACTTCATTATGTAATTTTCCCACGGTAAATCACTTCAGTTGAACACAATTATTGTATACTATAAAGGTATTTGTGAATGTTTTTTATAAGTAATTATTATAGTATACAACATATTAATATTACAATATAGGAATTATGATAAGGCGAATCGCTATTTTACTCGAAGATAAACCTATGTATATCGCAGTCCCAAAGTGTCATGAAGTGCTCAGTTAGAAAAATTGTTTTTCACCTTAGTTAGTCTACATTTAGATCGAATTAGGAATGAAGAATGATCAGAATTCCTAAGTAAGTATTATATTGATAATCATATATATTACCCCTTTTGAAAGGAGATACCTAACTACTTATATCAAATAAAAAAACTGCCGTACACATTTTCTAGACGTAGGCTGCAAATGAATATAAAATGATGAATTCATGACGCATTTAATTGATTTACAAGATTACCAATGCATAAATTATCGAACATTACCGATTGCTTGTCAAACACGTACTCGGGTTTAATTGTGAAAGGAAAACTATTAAGTAGGAGTTATCAGCACCGCCCGTGGCTTTGTCGGCCTGCCGAAATCCCGCTTTCAGTTAACGCGCGATAATCGCGACTCAGTACCGATAGCGGTGTCTTTGAACACGTTGACTCAAACGCTTGTCATATCACCTGGTTACCTTCTTGTAAGCGCATGTAATACGTTTTTGATGGACGAGGGCGCGGTCGCTATCGGCTATCAGTATCACGAATACAAACTGCCAAAAGAGTTATTGAGATAATCGAACTCGAGATGAGTGATGCGGATTTGATAATAAATAGCTAATATATCATCAGATCTGCTCTGATTTCACAGATTTTTGATTTTATCAGTACTTTAGCTTGCTATATTATCGAGTAGGTAGGTATATAAAGCGAGGGTGAATAACAATGTTCCCCGTGATCCTGTACCCTCCCCCGGGAGGCGTCGGTGTTTGTGTGGAAGGGCTCGCAGAGGGCGGACCATAAAGCGGCTCAGTCCAACTTTATATCCTGTTTTACTTCCACTTAGGGCTCGTCATGCCTGCAGCCCAATATCAACGGCGCCGGCGCCACCCGGTACGGTGGCCTAGAGGGCAGATGGATAAAAAATTATATTTAATTGGAACCTGTAATATAAAAGACACTGAATGAACACAAACAAATATAAAATAATAACAAACGTTTTGTTGTATTTGCAGTAATCAAATCAAAATTACGATTCACTATACTAGTCCGCCATCCATTATCCGATTAATCTTCGTTTGTTTATTATTTTTGGCGTCAAAACAAAGCAAATTAGTATATTATTGGACGAACCATACGTGAGTCCATAAATGCCTGGTTGCGGCTAACGCTTGTATACTTAGTACGTTTCACAAATAATGCGCGGAAATTCAAACTAACTAAATTAATTATAAATTCCAGAATTTAAAGAAAAAAGTTTGATAAGTTACCTCCTTGGTGGTCATGCGTAGAAGTAAAAAGTTAATTCCATTTTTAAACTAGACGACAGGTAAATGTTTTCATAGTCATTTATTCCGCCATTATACACGACAGATATGGATTTCTTACTAACATTGCCGGCGGCGTGCTCGCATGTATTTGATCAGTACATCATTTTCGATTTATCCCGTAGCAGGCTGTCAAAATAATACATCCAAGCATGTTTTAACAACATAATAATTAATCGGTTAGCATAGGCCATCTACGCAAATTACCGAATCTGCGAGATCGATGATGCACGTCAGACGGTCAGACAATACACGTAGGTAATAGCATGGCATGTGATGAACTGGTTCAATACAAACTGTTTTAGTCTCGCACAGCATGAAAGTACAATTTTGAATAAAGAAATTGACTCGAGAAGAACTCCGAAAGGCGCATTATTTACGAAAATAAATAAAAATAATGACTGATAATCCACGCCTACTGTCCGCTCCCGTCTTTTTTGCAAGCACCCTGGCGCGCGACTACCACATAAACAAGAGAGAGCCTTCAACACCACCCGAAAATTTCTCAACATCCATTCATTCTTTGTGTTCCGAAAGCCATTTGTCAGTCCCGATATATTTATCTCGTCGAGCGTGAAATGTCGACAGTAATCTCCCGCCGAGACATGGGATTGGTGAATGTAGACAAATAGAGATTTATTTCTTCGAATGTCCCCAGGTTTATGCAAACACGACTCGAAGGCAAATAAAGGCAGAAGGTTTTGTACACAGAAAGCCGGTCGGGAAGGACATTGTGGACACAACCACAATATAAACACGTATGACATGTGTAAACTTGAAATTGTATTGATGTAACGTAACATAATACTTGTAACGCATTTATCGTATGTAGGAAACGTTAATTGCTCAAAATTCGCGTAAAATTCTTCGTCTTCGCTTTTAAAGACATAAAGTTTAGTTCCACTTTCTTTCTTCATAGTTGCTAACAAAAAATATAGCACAAAATATTTCAGAAGCGTTTTAAACACACCGGGACATTTTATTTTCCACAAAGGACCGAAAATTCAAAAATCTCTTTTTGGCTCAGTGCAGCAAGTTGGCAATAGGTACAATATCGAATTGCGGCAGAGCGGTCGCGAGGAGCAAGTTGGCAAAGATTTAACTTGTTCAGTTGGGTCCCGGGGGCGCCATTTTCGGTGATTGTCGCCGGGAGTCGGGATCCCGAGCATCCCGCGCCGCGCCTGGGATTAATTGCTCGCTCCATGCACTCGCTCCCAAGGCACGCGTTAACACATAGCCATTCCAGTAAACGCAAAATAACACATCTAATTTTATGCCCAGTGATAATTGCAACGACTTGACAAAATTATGAGAGAGAAGGGTGACAAGGATAAAATGTATCTAGTGTTATGTTGGTCATTTGAATTAGAGATTAAAACTATGGTTGTTTTTATTATTATAAACTAAACTCTGTAAGTTCCATTCATCGTTCATCGATACCCATCAATATATTCACCTAGGTTAATACGCTCATCGACTTCACGTCAATCGTGACTCACAAAACAGCACAATAAGTCACTTTTAGAATCCGAAATCTCCACAACTACGGCTTCTCAGTACTAGTCTTAGATCCACTTGCACTGCACATCTCTAAATACGTTTAGCGCTAAATTTACCAATTGAAATAATTATTCGTCATCTTCAAACGATTGACAGAAACAGAATGATGTTTAAAATACATTTAGCTCTAAAAACAAAAATAAAGAAAGAAACAAGGCGGACGCAAAGAAAAAACAAAAACACAAAAAAATAACAATTTGGGGGATAAATATGCGTTACATCCACGCAAAACGGCCATCGCTCACCATAATGCTGCAACGCTATGCGAGACAGAGCCACAGCGCTGATTTTTAACGACAGCCGCTAAACGTATTTCGTGGCTTAGTGTTTTTACGACGGAATAAATTTTAAAAATCATCATCAAAAAGGAATCTACGCGGCATCTATGAAGCGTTTACGCAGTTTCTACATTTGCTACGCTACATCTACGACTACTGCTAACGCTTACGCTGAACAGAGCTAAAATTAAGCAAATTTAGAAGTACTGTGATTATTTTCTATATTAAAAAGTCTGAAAAAATTGTGTCTATCTTGAAAATTATTTCTTGATGTGCTATTTACAAAAACCCTAATCATATTGCGTACTATTTATCATATAAACTAACAAAAGTATTTTGATACTTATTAATTTAATATTTAATTAACTTTAGTAATAGTAAGTAGAAGTTTGACAACGTTGGGTCAGTGTGTGATTGAAGTTTTATTTTGACCTTGGGGAAGGATAGATCACTCTCAGTCATAGGCTCCAATTAAACCATGTACAACCATGTAAACACTAAAAAAAAATATACAAAGCTGCAATAAAGTTATTTCAATAAAATCAGTAGCCTAATCAGAGCGTGTGCCGGTTATCTAAAACAGTAAAACTACAAGGGTATATTAGGATTATACATAGGTAGGTACCGTATTTACGTGTTATATTTCACTATCAAATGATCAATAGTACGTAAAAGGTCCTTTACACTTTTATATGACTATAAAGTTGATTAGTTTGCTGCTAACCTGACACCGTTACAGGCAATAAGAACACTTGTTCTTCTGACTAATTTAGACTGGTTTTCGGTAACAAAGTGACGATTCTTATAATTATAACTAGTAGGTAGCTATATAGATTATTTTTTCAGTTAGATTTCATGATTGTCGGGCAGTTTGACCGCCTTATACCCCACCCAAATGTGCTTTCTTTGTTATTTTTCTTCGAGTCGTTCAACTCCTTCAGAGCGGCCAACCCGTCACACTTTTTATATAAACGTTTGTACGTGATTATGGTGCTGTAATACATCTTTCTTTGAAATTTTTGAACTAATAGGTATCTTGTGGATATCTAGGTTTCTATGAAAGTAAAGAAAATTCAGTATAAACCTCCAAATATTGTTTGCAAAAATTTTACCTGAACTTTGGCTGTTCATTATGTACTCATTAATTGTAAAAACAAAGAAAGCCATAGAAACCTCGCACATATAATGGAGATTCTAAATGATAAGCATTTATTTCACAAACTTGTAAGGCTTACTCCAAAACACGTATTTCCTGAAACAAGTTTTATGAAATTTCCGCTCACAATTTTTGGTACAATATTGTCTTGTTCTCACTTGCTTGTTAGTAGTTCTCACTTGCGCTGGATGAAACAACAAGCTTTTCGACGATGCTCGCGTTGACGATAGACGGACCGAGAAGGGCCACTTCTAACACAAGCGTGCAGTGATTGGACACTGGTCCACTCAAATCTGTGTGGTCATTTATGGGTTCTATCCTCAAAAGACCATCTCAGACACTTATCTGCATAGTCGTCACATGATCTGACCAATATAATGTCTTAAGAGACTTGACCTCTGACTTTGTTTTAGTGTTTATTCTCAGAGTAGGTACCTACCTAGTCGGATAAGAAAAACCGTAAAACACCGATCTTATCTCGTTTTTAAATATTATTGTCGACATATAAAAGTGTTTGTATTACACCTATTTACAGAAATAAATATCATATCATTTTTTCATACACAATAATATCAAACATATATTATACCAGGGCAATTTAAAGTGGATTTAAATGTTATTTTATTTAATTTAATAAAATGATTAAAAATTAAAATATGTACATATTGCCCGTCGCTATACACATGTATACCACAAAACTTTACAAATCTACAATTCTGCAAAATTGTTAAATTGTTTGCGTAACACAGAAATTACAAATATAGATGAGTTAGGTACAATCTACAATTTTATTCCTTCGCATTTTTTAAAGTGAAACACAAAGCATGAGGAAAAAAAAAAAACAAAACAATTGTAGTGACAAAGACTTGTCACTACATTTTACATAATTATAAGGTTTTCCGTTACAATTTAGACTTAGAGTTTTGTGGTGCACGGACTTGTAGTGTTTTCAAATTTGTAACTTACAACAAATAGTGAAATAATGTTATGAATTTTTCATCACATTATTTCGCTATTTGTTGTTAAAAAAATATAGCTGAAACGTTTATAAGGTGTGGAAATTCATATTATTATATTAGTACAGGTACCTACTGCATTTTGCATAAATACTTTTTCGGACTGTTAACTTATAATTATATTATGTAAAATTTATCTTGTTTGAAAATAAAGAAAATAGAACTCGTTTTTTTATTACCTTGTTATAAGTATTTAGAATTCTAGATGGCATGTTATGAATCAAAGTGTTATGGTTGTGTATAGCGATACCGTCAACTGGCCTAACTTCGCCTGGCGTCCTAAGTTTGCCTACGATGAAAAAGCTGTAATATCTTTTTCATTTTACTTGTATGGCAATCGAAACTTAAAGCTCTTTATAAAAACTCAGTTTCGATTGCCATACAAGTAAAATGAAAAGATATTACAGCTTTTTCATTATAGGCAAACATAGGACACCAGGCGAAGTTAGGGCAGTTTACCTAAGATTAATTCAATGCTGTTATTACCTTCTGAAAAATAGAGAAATAGAAACATCCAAATCGGTAATTTGCGACTCATTAAAAGATTTAAAAGGTTAAGTAGTTTCAGATGCATACGAAATATCGGAATCAGTCAGAATATGAATGTTTGTGTGTTATGTTAATGTAGCAGGCAATTTGTATGATTCTAATTTTTACAAACGGCGACGTCCGTTTAAAAACGCTCGCAGTTATCAAATATGCTGAAAGCAAAATGTAAATTGCCTTGTCACTATACGATATACTACAACATTTGATGGATAATTCAAACGCCGTTTACAAAATTCCGCGGCAACTGAAGTATTTAGTTCTATTTCTCGCCGTCGCATCAACAACAACACCGCACACTTCGCTCGCTCGGCTCACGCGCGGTATGTCACAGTGCTAACCTAACCCATCTGGTTGGGGTACCCTGGCTTAGTTTCTGCGACCAATTTGGCTCGCGCGTGTTTAGTCACTGTTCCAACCAAATCAATCAACCAATGTCAAAATTATAACAATTGAACGAGTTGCCTATTTGCCTTCGGCATATTTCGTAACTGCGAGCGTTTGTACAGTCTGCCTGCGACATATATACCGAGTATGTTTATATTCACGATGTTATATTATCAGTGTACGTGCACATAGCACGCAAACTGATACCATAATAACATTTTGAACCCATGTGATAGGGACTTAGGTATGTCTGTCGAATAAATGAGATATACCATTCGGAGTTAATAAAAATTACTGTCATAATTGTCAAAATTAAACTAAGCTGCGTAATATATTTATTTTTGTATAAAAGACTGAAGTACGATTATCTATACTAATAATAAAGCTGCTGAGTTTGTTTATTTGTTTTTCTTTCGTTTAGAAATTTTCAGATCCGTCTAATTAGTCGAACCTGAAAAATTCTTATTGCCCAATTCTTGAGGAAGGTTTTAAACTGTTTAACATCACGTTACCACCCTTAGGAGCCAAGCAAAAAGAAAAAAAGTCAGAAAGGCTAAGCAAAAAAGAAGTAACAGCGCGAGTGGGCTATGCGATGCGATGCGACGCGGTGGGCGGGGGCTGAAATTCCACGCGGACGAAGTCGCAGGCTGAAGCTAGTACTTAATATTATGTAAATTAAATACAAACGTCAGCTACCCATCGTGCCCTTATCCCAATTTAGTCGGAGTAAGCAGCATGTCTTTATCTTCCTTACCTATTACATTTTTTGGGTTCCGTACCACAAAAGGAAAAAACGGAACCCTTATAGGATCACTCGTGTGTCTGTCTGTCCCTCTGTCACAACCAATTTGCTGCGAATCTAATGGACCGATTAAGTTGAAATTTGGTACACAAATGTATGTCTGTGACCCAAACACGAACATGTAACGTATATAAATGAATTTTAAATATAGGGGTCACTTTTGGGGGCAAGGAAGAAAAAAAAAATTTGCTAACAGTACCGTGTGACATATCAAAATAAATACTTATAAAGATATCTAAGAAATTCGATGAAAATTGACCCCCCCTTTTATCTCCGAAACTACTGGACCTATTTTTTTTTTAAATACTTAATAGATTACAGAAAAACCTATGAGAAGTCTATGGTCTTAAAATAACATGGTAAATCTCTCAATATTGTGCGTACAAATTTACATTTGAGCTGGAATGTATGGGAGAACATATTTTTCAAATACAATGTTAAGTTTATTCTTAGGATAAATAAATGCATCTCTACTACGGTACCCTTCATTGTGCGTAATCCGACACGCACTTGGCCGGTTTTTTTATTTACCATCATCTCAGTAATCACGTCCCTTTCAAGTCATATCACCTTTCAATCAAATAGGTATCCACTCCCAAAAAGCTATTATACAATTTAATCTGCTGACAAATGTCGTGCTAAATGATTTGATTCACTGAGATAATTTCCGCCAAACAATCAAAAAACCTAACATGAGGTTTAAGGCTCTTTCAAACAGGCGCGACACGCGACGCGACACAAAGACACCGCCCGTCGCGCGACGAGCGGTGTCTTTGTGTCGCGTCGCGTGTCGCGCCTGTTTGAAAGACCCTTTAATGGCTTTATTTATTTATGTACTAGCTTTTGTTCACGGCTTCGTCCGCGTGTTTGTCGGAAATTATCCCACGGAAACGTACTACCGGGATAAAAATATATCGTATGTATATATTTTTATCCAGGTTATAAACTATTTGTGTGCCAAATTTTATCCTAATCCGTTAGGCCGTTTTTGCGTGATTGACTAACAAACATACAAACTTTCACATTTGTAATATTATAGGTATGGTAGGACGTTTACGTAGACTTGAAAAGGCTATCCGCAAATTACATTAGTTAAAGAAAATAAGATAAAATTCATACACTAATCTCACAGAACTCCCGACATCCGAACGGTCCCGAAATTCGAACGGTCATTACAGTCAGGTTTAGCGTCCATGAGCGTTGAAACGCGCTGCCATAACTAATAAAACTGAAATGTTTTCAAAATTTCTCTTATTCTGCAATCTATACAAACACACAATAATAGGCATACAAACTATATAATGCTACAAAGAATATTATTTATTTTATATTGTTGGTTACGTTGTTATTATTCGTCTACTACCTACCCAACCCACACCGATGTGCGATGTATCACTCCGCACATAAGGAAATACGTTGCATGCGCTCGCCATGACGCCATCTTGGAAACGCAGTTAATTTTAACATTAGTTACAGACTTAATTAAAAATTATACTTTGGTTTATTTTTATGGTGCTAAAGGCATTATCACGTTTTATAAAGTACCGTTTAAAATACTAATTAAAATATTAATGTACATAATCCTAAAGGTGCATCTACACTGGAGTTACTTTTTGTGGAGCAACGTTTACAAGTGTACTAAGTAGGCACAGATAAAAAAAGTTGTAAGTATTAAAAGCCTCAAAACTTATAGAAAATTACTTAATGTTAACATGTTGCAAAACGTTGACAAAAAGTAACTTCGATGTGATGTCCTGCCCTAAAAGGTAAAACACTAATAAATAATAATCGGGAAACAAAGTTAACGTTTTAGGCCGTCCCTAAAAGGCAAACTCCGCTTTTATGAATAATAAAGCGTGGATATTCACTAATTGTGTATCTACGGATTCATCAGTTTTCGTTTTGATCGTAGGTAACTATTAAGGTGCAAAGTGGTGCGGGGCACCAGGGTTCGCGGTGTTTGGGATCCCTGCAGTGTCCGAGTCGGCAGGTCTACTAAGTCAACAAGGCCCAGGCCTAGGGCCTCTGTCGGTAAAAGGGTTTTAGAATAACTACATTTTTAAGCTCTCGTCGCTCTCTCTTGCACAGTAGGTTGTCCTAATTCTTAAACTGTTCTGCATAAGAGGATAAAGTTACATCTATTTGTGTTTGAATGGTCGAAAGAAAATATAACCTATCCGTGGCGGGGTGCAAAAATTAACTAGCTCTCTTCGCTCGTTCTTGGAGCCTAGGTTCTCTTAATTCTGATTTTTTTTAACTCGTCAAATTAGCTCCTATTTCTGTATGAATGCTCTTAATAAAATGTAACTTATCCAAGACGGGGTGTTACAATATTCGAGCTCGCTTAAGCAAGTTCTCTAAGTAAATTCACTTCCACACCTTTGGTACCCCATAGCAACAAGCGCTAGCAACCAAAACGGAACTACCTGTCACATACGGCAGCGGTGGCACTATGTTTAAGTGATTATCCATTTTTTGATGATTTCATACAAAAGTTCCATTTAATTATAACTCTTATCCGAATAAAACAACAAAGGTTGAAAACCTTGAGTTTGAAAAAAATGACGCTGGGTGGTGGGTGACAATATAGGTAACCTATGGGTGGGTGGGGCCCAATTTCCACCAGGTCCTCTGCATCTGCAGTAACGCCACTGTTTATAAGTGTTGCCATAATATGATATCTTGTGTTACATGGCAGTGATAGCTTAGTGATGAGACCGTCAGTCTGCCAAGTCATAGGTCTCGAATTCGAACCCAAGGCACGCACCTCTGACGTTTCGGATTCATGTGCGTATCGTAAAATTATCACTTGCTTCAAAAACGGTGAAGGAAAACATCGTGAGGAAACCGGCATGCCTGAGAGATATTTCTCGACGGCATATGAAGCCAAGTCAGAGGCCTATGGACGGTTTTAAAACTCCGACACTAGGTTAGTCACTAACCACACGAAAAGGCGAAGAGCGTTTTTTAAGACTTTATTAATAGCTAACTTTATATATAAAGGCCTACACAAAAGCACATAAAATTATTCAAATATATACAGATCTTTCGTTTTTTTCTATACTTACTATATTTTAATTATTCAAGCTAATTATTCTCGTTTTAGTGTTAAGTCTTGTGTGTATAATTTTTGTTGGAGTTCTTAAATAAATAAAAGACCGCGAGGTTTATTAAATTTTGCATTACTAATTATTTTAACATAACATAACATCCCGCCTGTTTCCCCCGAAGGATAAGGCAGAGGTATACATTTGTAAATTAATTTAAATAAAATATTGACGCTAGTATAAGTAAACTCTTTAATTATTTAAGTTATTTTTACCGAAGATAATTATGAATGTTAATTGATGGTTCTTTCATTTCAGTAATAATTGTATTTTATTAAACAAAGAGATATACGTAATAATACTAATATTCCTCGTCAGAACATTTGATTTTGATGTATGGTAACGAAAATGTAGCGTTAGCTCGTCGTCTACGCGGAGTCTATGATGCTTCTACGAAACGTAGCGCTTGCTACGGCGCGTCTACGGCGTGCCTGCTACGCCGCGTCTACGGCGATTCTGCTAAGGTGCGCCGGAATGGGACTTCCTCACTACGCCGCGTAGTGCCGGAATGAGACTTCCTCCAGTGTGAAGACACTAAATTGAACATTCGATGCAAGCTATAGAATTGAAAAAAGTGCTCATGTATGCTCACATGAGGTCACTTTACTACTCATGCTAAATAAGTTCAACAGGCAACCATCATATTTTTGCGAGCTCGAGGGTGACGTTGTAATCTTTCTAAGTACTGCCTCCAACTTTGAAACTAGTTATTGGCGCTTTTAAAATTAAATATTGAAATTGTATAACATTAATTTAATTTTTTTTTACGTTAGGTATTAAATCTTGTAGGGTTATTAGAGTGGAAGAAAGCCTGGGACTGTAACCAGATCACAGGTAGATATGTATGACAATTCGTATAGTAAATATAATGTTATTCTTGCTAACGAGAAAACCTTTTTAAAAATAGCTATTTCCAATTTTTACTTTTAAGTATGCTCGTATTTGATGAATTAATGTTACTATGTTAATGTTTAATTGAACTATGTTTAACAGATATCATCGCAGTTGTTAAGACCTCTTTCGGTTCGTGATGGAAAATGTTTCATTGGCACTGTTTATTAAAAGCTGAAAATTATCTGGAAATCGCCACAATTGCAATTAAATTTTTAACCACAACGGTGAAGCTCTTGGTGTGCATCTTACATGATGGTAAGAGATGGTGGATGGATGGTGATATGCCATAGAGGAACTGGCTATCTTACCTCTAACTGCCGAAACACAACAATGCTGTTAACATTGTCATCGGTCGAATTGACGATTTTTGACAAAAAATGTGCATTAGTTGTGCACGTCTTTCAGCTGAAATAATGATGGTGCCTCTTTTATATCAATCTTCGAGCAACACTTCGTAGTCACACACTTATTCGGATCGGCAGTAGGGAATGCAATCGCGAGCCTTTTTTCGAGATTCAATCTCGTAGAAAGACAATCTCATTCTTGAAATCGATCTCAAACGAGATTACGAATATGAGCGCGCGCGACTTAGCACACTATGCTTCTTGAGAAGCCATTTTCAATATAATAATGAATGGATTTATAGTGTGCGTGATGTGTGTGCTGATTAGTTGCGTTATGTACGCGTGGTGCAGCTGACTATTACTTAGATAAACGTTTTTTTTAGGGTTCCATACCTCAAAAGGAAAAAAACGGAACCCTTATATGATCACTCGTGTGTCTGTCTGTCTGTCTGTCTGTCTGTCTGTCCGTCTATCACAGCTAATTTGCTCCGAATCTGCGGTACACATATGTTTTCTTCTGTGAGCCAAATACGGACGTGTAACGTAAATAAATGAATTTTCAATATGGGGGTCACTTTTGAGGGCAAATATGAAAATTAAAAAAAAAACAAGTTTTTCAAACTGTATCTTGTGACATATTAAATAAAAGGGCTTGTTATGAGGATTTCAAATATATATTTTTTTTATAATTTTTAAATAAATACATTTAAAAATATTTAATACAATCGATAAAAATTTACCATTTAAATTCAAAATTATGAAAAAAATACAGAGAATGGTTAGTTTAAAAATATCAGAGTGATTAGTGAAAAAATTCTCATAGATTACAGAAGAACCTACAAGAAGTCTATGGTCTTAAAATAACAAGGTAAATCTTTCAATTTTATGCGTAAAGAGTTACATTTGCAGTTGGAATGTATGGTCCCAAACATGTTTTTCAACTACAATGTTTGGGATAAATTCATCCCAACTACGGAACCCTTCATTGTGCATGGTCCGACACGCACTTGGCTGGTTTTTTATGTTTTGCAACTTGTTGTAAGGGTCGTTGAAGAAAATAGATAAACATTGACTAATCTAACCTAGACCATTCGAGACTAAAATTTAATAAAGATAACAGATTGTTGTTCTAGGTTACAGGAAAACCTATAAAAACCTATAAGAGGTCTTAAACAATAATAACTTGGTAAATCTCTCAATATTGTGCGTACAAATGTACATTTGCAGTTGGAATGTACAGGAGAACATGTTTTTCAACTACATTGTTAAGTGTGTCCTGCAGTCTGGAATTGGAAATTTATAGGCCATCACTTGCAGCTTTGAGACGGAACCCCCTGGGCGCCACTTGTCCGCCATTTACAAAATATAACACGATCGTCCTTTAGGTATTAGTAAGAGTTTTCATTTTAATTAAATTTCAAGAATTTTTTATTTAAAAAGACGTACCTATTATTCCAAAAAGTAGGCGAAATTTCGATCTCAAAAATCTCGAAAGAGGTTTGGGCGAGATCTCCACACCGTACTAAGCAAGCGAGATTGCATTTCCTCGGTATATTCGATCCGGCAGTATTTTTTTAACAACAAAGCCGACCCGAAGCAATTACTACATGAACTTATACGATTTTCCCGCCCGGTTATGCCGACCCGATCAAGTGTGTGGCACGCCAGAATTTTTTCACTTGACTAGCGTCTGTCATCTAACCTTTGCCTAACCTAACCAAGCATTACAAGGGGGCAACAGAACCAATCAATGTGTAAAATTATGCTTACCGTCCTCTATGACTTTCCTCAATTACTAAAACATTCCTAATACCAGCTAAACAAGTTTTGCACTTTGATTTTACACCACAGTATTTTACAAATTTTAATATTATTATTGATGCTTAATAAAATTTATTAAAAGTATTTTACGGTTATAACACGTCAACATGGTTTTATTTAGTGGTTGTTTGACATTTACTGTGCCATTCACTGGTTCATATTCAATTATTCAAATAAAAAAAATGCAATTAATTAACCATTCACTTTTCTGTATTCAGTTATTCAGACTGAAAAATGCAATTAATTTTGCAAGATAATGGACAGAATAAGCACTTAGAAGATTTTTATATTATTGACCGTGTGGTTTGGTTGTCAAAATGTGAAAATAATTTGAGAATATTCAAAAAGTTTTATCTACATTTAAATGACTGTGTCAACTGTTATTTACCTACTCACCTACATATATATAAAAACAATTCTAATAGGATTTACAAGTTCTTTCTTGTTTTTATTTCAGTTGTAATATATTAAAAGCGTTATTAATTTTATTATGTGGTAATTTAATCCTAGCATGTAGGTATTTAAAAAAGCCGATTCATGCTAAATAAACTTTTGTTGCTATTTTTTAAAGTTTATATACCTTATTTTGGATACGATTCATAGTTATGAAGCTTTAAAAATAAAACAATATCGTTATTACCTACTTAGTGGAGCCATCAAACAAACAGTGTTTATACATCTTTGTGGGGATTTTAAATAGTTAACTTTTTATGGTCATTGGCCGCCCTAAACTGCGATAAAAGCAAGATTCGGCTAGAATGATTACATATTTTACTACTGAACTGAGAACAACTCAGGTCTCAGGGCGTTATGGGCATACATAATGAGGAGATACTGGGGTACAACCAAATGTACAAAAGAGTTACTTAAAAAAAAAACTAACTTTAAGAATCTGACTTCATACAAACCTGTTTTGAAGTTTTCAGGTGCAGGTACGTTACCTACATAACATTTCAACATTTCATATAATAGTTAAGAGTTAATTCTTATTCTTTTAATTTTACTTCTGTTCCGATTTTGATTAAATGTTTAGCTCAATAGATAAGATTTAAAAAACTGAAGTGGTAATCGAGTTTTGTCGCTGACGTACTTACAAAGTATTTATTATTGGAAGCTCACATTTGAAGACAAAGGTAAACGTGCTCACGGCGCGTCGATCAACTCTTTACTTTATTTTAATAACAGCAGTATAAATAATTTTGTGCAAGTAAAGCCTATTTTCTAACAATTAGTGATGTGTGGTACAAAAACGTCCCAAATGTATGCGGTACATCATATATACATATCATTATGTACATTAAGGACATTTGTACACACGGCTACACATCAAGCTACACATTTCCAGTATAAGCTGACCTCTCACTGTACGGAAATCCTATACAATGCGAGAACAAAATAAACTGGAAATGTATAGCTTGATGTGTAGCCGTGTGTACCTACATTATACGCTTAGACAAAATTCTTGCGGAGGGTATGGTAACCACCACAGAACAACTCCGGGTCTATGTAGACCTATGTAGAATACCTATTTTCGTTCTGTAGGGGTAAAAATAACAAACAAAACAATGATTTCTGTAGTAATTATTTAGATAATGAGTCACTTCATTGGTATGCGACAGGCACAGTGTGGAAATCAATAATTTTCTTTTAGTCCTTATCGTTATCAGTGAATTCAACGTACCAATAGGTTATGTATTCATTGATTTAATCAAACGACAGGATTGATTTCCAGGTTACACTAATATAGGTACTAGTCAATTTTTACATTTTATAAAAAAATAATTAACATTGATTACGTTTGTATTCATATCGAAAGAATGACATACAATCGATATAAAAATAATAATACATTTAGGGGGTATAAATAATATAACTAAGTATAAGCCCTAGGTATCTACGACATCTATTTGAACCAATCACTTACATTAGTGGTCACAAAATTAAAGAGCGCTGCAAGCGTTTCCAAAGATGGTCTTATGATACTTAAGGTGAATATGGTGTTAATCTTAAATGTAGACCTGCTAACCTTACCATACCTATTTACAAGTCTACCCAACAATTTAGGTTTATCATCTGAATTAATTTAGTAAAGAAACCTTAAACATAATAAACACAAGTCTTAATTGCAGATATTGGTGGGTATTTCTACAAAAATAACCTGTTTACTTGTAGCATGAAGGTACTTATGCCTAACGCAACAACAAAATACAACATGTTGTTACTGGTTTCTTTTTAAAAAGATAATTGAAAAAGATAAAAACCTGGATTGGGCTGTGTCTGGTAGTTGGGTTTCTTCATCCATTCGTATGGGGAACGTGGAGGAGCCGGCGGCTGCGCAGGTCTCGAGCCCGGGGACCCCTCGCTGGGGCTGGCCAGGTCGCCCCGCGCCGGGGAAGGCATGTCCGCGATCTCGCGTTCCCCGGGCTCACGCTTCGGGAAGTGGTGAGGATCCGGCGCCCACTCTCCTCCCGCGGGCGCACCATTCCATGCACACCACTGTTGCTCCTCAAAGTTTTGGTGCTGCCAGCCATACCATCCGCTGCCGTATTGCCCGCCCTTGCCTTGGTACATGGCGAGCGGATTAACGTAATTCACCATGCTTTGTTCACCGTCCGAGCATCGCACATACACTCGCCGTCACAACACGACCGTTCTGTTAACAGGTGCCGAGAATCGAGATACACCGCACGCGACGTAGCGGACGCGACTGAGCGAAACGAAGGAGGTAAGCGAGGCCGGCAGTGTTGGAAACGGGAGGGACGATGACGGAGTTGGAGGGCGGCGTCTGTGGCGGCCAATGAGCGCGGCAGGCGGCCCGGCCCGCCCCGGCGCGGGGCCTGGCGCCCGCCGGCCGCACTCCGCCGCACTCAGCCGCACTCGCGTTTCATTTGCCTAATTACTACAAAAATAATGAACACTGGCATAATGAAGTGCGCCTCTTGTGAGAAATTTCTTAAGGCATACTTAACATTTCTTTTTGTATTTTGCAATTAAACAGTTTCATAAACGAGTGGTCACATAATCTGTGTGGTATAATAAAGTTGTAATGCCCGAAAATGCTTTTTATTTATTTATTTTTGTTAGACCTAACTACTTACCTATATTTACTTAAATGTTTTTTTTTTACATCATTTTAATAACCTACAAATAAGGGAGCTAAATCCTATCCCATTAAACGAGCAATATTTATATATATTTGTACTCATGTTCTCGAAATCTGCTCTAACGATTTCGATGAAAATTACACTCCCTTTAGTGTAATTTTCATCGAAATCGTTAGAGCTTACGGAAGCGAAAAATCGATCTAGCTAGGTCTCATATCTGGGAAAATTTGTTTTTTCACCCTGGCAGAGCTCGGTTGCCCAAAGTTTTGAACAAGATATTGAATAACGACATGAGAATACTGACATGGCAGCATGGAATAAGTAGGTACTATAACATGGATTAGTATGAACTTTCCTATACCTACTATTAAATGAGCATTCTCTATTTTCACCAGAGCAGAGCTCGGTCAACCAGGTACTAATACCTATACCACCAAGAAAATGGGGTAGGCACTTACCACCTACCTATTTAACTTGAAGGCATAAGAAATAAAAATAAGTGGGTTAAGTACAGCTGTTTAGTTTGCCAAACCGAAAGTCACAAACGCTACTTTTATTACATCCCAAAAAAAAAATTATGTCTATCTTATCATATGTATCAAAAATATAGGAGCAAGGCGTTGTTTAAGTAGGTATTTTTTCTCTACCTACAGCTTTGAAAAAAATATTAAGCCAATAATGCTGCTTCCTGAAAGCACTTTTAATTTAAACAACAACGTGCGTAACACAAATATGTAGAATGTAAAAATAATAAGATGATTATTATTTTTACATTCTACATACATACTTAATTTCTTAGAACACTCGATCGACCTGAGGCCACTGTCATAAAAGCAAACAGCTTTTAATACCAGGCACTCTTCTTCCTCTCCCTCTCTCTCAAAATCTTTAAAAAAATGTTTAGGCAAGTAGATATGCCGACGGCGCGCGGCGGCCTTTTCAAAGGAGAATACTTTAGTTATTGTAATGTATTGTTTTCTTATCTGCCTGAACTATTACTTATTATGAATGTAAGCATATCTGGAATAAGCGTATTGTACCAGCAGGTAGGTCGGCATCGTTTAGGTAGGTAGGTATTTCAATAGGTGTATCTCGTAATCCCGAAGTAAGTATTTGCCTGTATACCTCGCTACCATTTCTGTAATTTTCATTACCGAAAACACTGTCAAAATCAAAGCTTCAAGTTAGTTTTTTTTTATTCTCTAAAGCAACAGAATGATTAATGTCTCCACATTTTTTATAATCATCCGTAACATGAACATTATTACATTACAAAATATAATGTAGTTTGTAATGTAATAATAATGTTCATGTAAACTATGTACATATTACAAACTTAGGCACATATATTAACACAAAAAAGCCAAAATCATAAATTCATAACTAAAATATTTTGAAACAACAAAAAATCGTATCGTAGCCGCGTAGCAATCTCGTAGCAAACAATAGATATTCATTTCGTAGACATTCGTTTCAAAGTATCTACGCACAAACATTATTTAATTTTATTGTCTTTTTTTCAAGTACCTACATGATAATAATTAACACTGGTCAACAAAGAATCTAACAACATAGCTTACGTATCTACTCTAGCCTGTGATATTCTGTATTTTTATTGTCCATTAATCATTTAACAAGGCATTTAATCGATTTAATCCAATTTCTACCATAAGTCAAAAAACAGAAATATCCAGCCATAGCCAGTAATATTTTCGGCCAGTAATTTTTTTTGACTGCCTCGTTGGTCTAGTGGTCGCAACGCGCTACTGTTAAGTATGAGGTCCTGGGTTCGATTCCCGGATCGGGCAAAGTGTTATTGGGTTTTTCCGTCTGGAATTTCTCAGTAGCAGCCCGGAGTCTGAATTTGTGCCCGGTTGATGGCAATAGTCTCGCCCCCTATTATATGGGACTTAAACATAACTGGCGAAATGTGGGTGTACTATAGGTACACCTCTGCCTAACCCTTCGGGGATTACAGGCGTGATATTATGTGTTATGTAATAATTTCGGACTGTAACGGGTCCGAAAATATTACTGGCTAAAGTGCCAATGTCTGATGAAAATGTAAACGAAAAACAAAACCTGTGAAAACCAATATTGTAGGCCCACTTACGAATTGAGTGCCTTGATTTGATTATTTGAACTTAATAAACCCGACATTCTAATTTGATATCACCTTAAGATGTTTTGCATTTGACAATTGAGGTTATTTTTTTATTTCGTCAATGATTTTTCAATCACTATTTAGTATTGTTATTCAAACAATAGATTAATGTTGGTAAAAGTTTTGAAATATTTTTCCAACAATTCTAAATACAGATGAATGTGTTACTAATCCCTATGTGATTGAAGAATTTAACCTAAACAAAGTTTGTTTACTCTTTCATCAGATAATTTTTGAACAGACAGTAGGTACCTACCTGCATAAAAACCTACAATGTGAACCTGAATGAATGCACATTATGAAAGTAGTTAGTACAGAATCATTTACTGAATCGATTTCTGTCATTTTTATTATCTGTTAAAAAAATGCAATAATAATTAAAACTACGTAAATTACAGTCACACTGTACAGTCAACAAACTAAAATGGACGAAGTACCTACTACGCTATGGCTGTCTGTGTGCGAACGTAGATTTGTAATGTTACCACAATTTTCTCTTACTATCAATATAATTAACTTAATAAATAAAGAAATGTTTTATACATACTAATAAAAATCCAGGGTATATATTATAATTATAAATTTATAACGTAATATTCAAATTGGGGTATGTAATGTACTACATACTGCAACATTTCCCGGAATTAACGCATGTAAGCGTAGTTCGGCAGGTATGTCGAGTTGCTACGCTTAGGTGGTACAAAGGTATGCAGTATGGTATGCACTTCATACATCATGGTGGCAACAAGCGCATAGTCGTGTCTAGGTATTTTTTTAGATATTTCTCTCTGGAGATGGTTACAGAGTCTTATCATCATAATAATATAATGTATCATATCTACGTTATAGTTAATTAGCGATGGTATATATATTTAGTGACTTGTAGGTCACAGCTGAATGTCGTTGATCAATGACAGACAGTGTCGGTGTGCTGTTACCTATTTGTTATTTCGGTAACTATAACACTTAACTAATGATTGGTTGACCAGGTCACGGGGGTCATGACCCCCTCGAAATCATTTAAGCTGTCGAGAGCCTGTATAAAACTTATTTTTTTATAAATAAAATTACTTTAAACTGCACTTACATAAGCCACACCCCATAGGCGAAACATCCTAACTAATATATAATATTAGTTAGGATGTTTCATGCCAAAGTGAGTTTGTTTGTTTGTTACGCTTTCACGCAAAAACGGCTGAACGAGTTTGAATGAAATTTGGCACATAGGTATTCCATGGCCTGGGTTTGGGCATAGGATAATTTTTGTCCCGATATTCCCACAGTATCGAAATACATGAGGGTGAAACCGCGGGGCGCAGAAAAAGAACGTGGTAATTATAATAAATAAATACGAGAGTAGCAAACTCGGTACCTACTTCTTGTATCTACCTACGTTAGGTTCGAAGGGCTAAGGTTAAGACTAAATTCCGAAACCCAAATATTTCATAATATAAGACTTCAGTTATGTAAAACGAGCTCTTTTCTGCAGCTAAGTCGACAAAGTTCTCCTATTCCTGTATGAAAAAAAAAAAAAAAACCATACCTATCCGAGATTATTATATCGAACCTTCGGTGCAACAAAGTCACAATTCAGGACACTTTTTTTTATGTCTTTTATTAGGATTTTTTTTATGATAATTCAATATAAGATTTATAACGTAAAACTATAGCAAACAAAATAAACAATTAATTTCATAAAGATTTCAAACCTACTATATATAAATAGTAATCCAGAACTGAGGAAATAAATGTAAAATTAAAAAATAAGCTGTTGTGACTTTGTTGCACCGAAGGTGCGATATGTGTTCTCACAATTTTTGAGTTTTACTGCATAACTGGACAAAATAAAGACCTACTATTTTTGTTTAAATGATCAAAAAACAATCGAACCCATTCGTAAGGGTGCAAGAATTTTCGAGCTCGCTTCGCTCGCTCTTTAATTTACACTCTCATTGTTCTTGAGTTTATTGCATACCTTGACAAAGTACCTCCTATTTCTGTTCTCATATTCTGTTTACTTCTAAAATTGAGTATATCATGACAAAAAGTATGGCTAAGCTTTAGTTTAATATTCATCGAGTTGGAATTCCATATTTTTTTAACAGAAAGATCATATTATTCGAGGCCTCTACGCTAGTACTATATTATCTGTGCCTCTACGTAAAGTTTTAAGTTGCGGAGACAAATCGTTGCCGAGAAAAAAAAAGAATCAATATCGAAGAAATTTAGCAATATTTAGTCACTTTTGATATTTTGTCTTCCAGTGAACATTTCGTTTTACGTAAAGTCAACGCACTAAAATGTTTTACTATAAAAATGATGAAATAAATACGTACTTAGTGATTACTATTATATTACCTATAATTCGCTGATTTAAATTAGTGGTATTAAATTGACACTTATATTAATTTTCCGACTATCGCCGATATGTGACAGACTATGTGCCATTTTTTGTTGTCACTGATATTTCTGTCATTCTGGAAAATGTCACTAAGTTGACGTGAACTTTTAAATTCACATTAGAACGAGCCTAGCGAGCTTGAGACTTGGGGCACCCCGGCTCGAAGAAATTGGTTCAGAAGGGGATGGCGGGGTCTAGTGAGCGAGCGCAGCAAGCAAATAATGATCCCGCCATCCCCTTCGAACCTAACCTGTCTAAGTCGGGGTGCCCCAAGTCCCGACACATCTCAACTTAGTAAAAAGGCAATGAGAACTTAGGATGCAAAAGCGAGCGAGGCGAGTTCAAGACTTGGGGCACTCCGACTCGGACAGGTTAGGTTAGAAGAGAGGCTTCGCGGGTTGTTTTTTTTTACCACTCATAAATTTAAGCCCCGCCAAGCGGTGCTCCGTCGACTACGCCTGACTAAGAAAAAAAATATTGATTCTATAAAATAGTATAAAAAATTGCTATAAACTACAGAACTACCTGAAAAAAAAATACTAAACATAACCTCAAAATAAGATCATAAAAAAACCATGCATTTCCTAAACTTCCCACATGCGGGGGGGGGAATCTCCTACACTCCCCGCCCCTCAACTACACATTTATATATGTACTCTTACATAAAAGTCCTAACAAAAGTATTTATTATTATTTCTCGCTTTTTAGTGTTTTTTTGTAAGTTGGTTGTTTTTTTTTTGCAAAGTTTTTATTTTTCACTTTTTAGTTGTGGTACCTACCCCACACAAATTTGAATACAACTACCTGCTATGTAAAAAAAACAGTGACATAAACTCATCCTATCCTCTACATACTAAGTGGGAAAAAAATACGTATTATTGGAGCCAACTCAAAATCTATTCAAACAAAGTTAATAAAATTTATATGGGACCAACTTGGGAGCATACCCTTATAAACAAATAAAGAATTTTCAAAATCGGTCCAAAATTGATGGAGAAATCGGTGGACAAATCGGTGGGTAAAAAAAAAACAATACGCTACGAACATATAACCTCCTCCTTTTGGGAACTAGGTTAAAAAAGCAGGAAGAGTAACCTAAACTACCAAAAATCTACCCCCGCCCCAATTGATGACTTCCTTCATGCAGTCGCATAATTTTGTCACATTTTACAACAACGCAACAGCATCTTGGAGGACTTGCAGAATGGTGGTTGTGTGATTACGTGCCCTTATCGTGCCCATCTTATCGTTTCAGTTCTTCCTAAAGCACAAAACGGTGATCCTAATCTCTTTCAATATGTGTGCAGGTGTGGTTTGGCTGTGCATAGGTACTACACATTTGCCCAGCCAAACTACACCTGCTTATGAGAGCACAAAGTTCTAGGGCCGTTGGTGAGTAAGTAGTCAGCAGCGACCCTTGCTCGAACACTTCCAATAGGCTAGTTGACAGTAAGAAAAATACCTACCACCATATGCGTTTTGCTTTATAAAATGGTTATGAGCTAAAAATATCAAAAATCAACTTAATTTTGTAAATGATTTTAGATAAATTGCGCGACACGTCACGACTTTCAGACGACAGTTTCAAACTGTATGGCAGTTGTCCCATCGCCGCCGCGCCGCCGGGAGGAAGCGACTAAGCCCACGTTCGCACGAACGTAATAAAATCGCGGAGATTTTTTTTCGTGCACTTGATTTTTAAGGCTCTGCTTAGCGCCGAGATTTGAAAATCCAACAGTGTATTTTATCAACGCGCTGGGACGAGAGCGCGTCCCACCGCGTTGGATTCTCAACGCTCGGCTTAACACAGAGGGTTGAAAATCCAGTGCGCAATAAAATCCCGCTGCGATTCTTTTACGTCCGTGCCAACGTCGGCTTACTCTCGGCTATTTTCTCGCTCAAGAAACGTATAATAGATATACATTCCGCGTAAACAAAAGAGATGCATACAGTGGCGGATCCAGGATTGTCATTTGGGAGGGGCTTGACCCGCTGAGGGAAGGTTTTAGCAAAGTGAACACAAAAAAGCACTAAAGACGACACTTGCATTATGTATCACGTCGTGCATCAGCGCGTTCGCCGCGAAGCGTGGGCGGTCGGTAGGCAGCCGGTGGAGGCAGCGTAGGTAACAGAATGAGTGGCGCGCGGATTCAAAATTCGTCATGTATCTAACCAAAACATCTTACAAAAATTTTTACTTAAAAGCATAATACCTACTTATTAATTAATTCAGCATAATTAACATTAATAATTGTACCTTAGGAAGTGTAGTAATGCTTGATAAAAATTTTAATTAGAATGATATCAAGTTCACTTTATGATTTTGTCACGGAAGAACTCCGATGGTTTTGGGGGGCTTGACTTGAGCCCCTTAGCCCCGACAACAAACCGAGGAGAAAAAAATTGACATTTAAAACTTTACGATACCTACAAAAATTAACAATTAGAGATTTAAAAATTAAGTAACCTCATCAGTGAATAGTTATATTTTTATTGTAATTTGACTGTAAAAAATAATCAGCAGGTGTAGCAAATACTACAGGCCCCGCGCTTTGTGGAGCCTCGCGCTTGGAAGAACAAAAAAACAATTCATGGTACCTACCTATACCACCAGTACCTAGGTCAAATGAACTCCAATGTAATATTTTGTATCAATGATCAAAAGAAATCTAACTTCTCCGAGGCGGGATGATAAAAAATTTCGGGCTCGCTAGGCTCGCTCTTGCGTCCTAGTTTCTCTTAAGGCCGCGCACACTTCGGATGCGTTTTCGTACGAATTTCCCGTTTAGTTTTTGGATGATATGATAAGTTTATATCACATAGCAGGTATAATAGTGGTATTCTTTGTGTGGTGTAGATACCACAACCAAAAAGTGAGGATAAACAAAAACGTAAGTGGAAACACTGGTTGTAGTAGGGATGCAAGAAGTGCCGAAAAGTATCGATAATTAAAAAAAAATATCAATATCGATTTCGATAAATCGAAAAAAAAATGATAAATCGATATTGATCTTGAATCCCTACCTGAAAATCTCCTTGAAAAAGGAAAATGAAAAAAAAAAACATTTTCTTTTTTTATGAGCTTCTATTGAGTTTTACTATGTTAGCATTATTTATTTAGGCTCACTCAGTTGTTGTTAATTTCTTTTTTTTTTCGAGCAAAAAAGCAAAGTCACGCCATAGACAATTAGAAAAAGTACGGGTGTGATTCCGTAGACAGACTGTCTATGGTCTACGTCTGATTTCCAGCGGTTTTAGTTAGTGGCGACAACGATGTTTATCAAATTTGATACATTTTCGATACTTGATGTATGATTGTATCGAATTAATAAATATCGATATATCGAAGTAAAAAATATATATATCGATATTTTTTCTGCAAGCCGACGCTGTAGTTGTCTCTTTAGTAGTCCTACCTTAATACTATTGGCCGCACAGTTACTTTGTCTCTTCATAAAGAGTGGTCACTTTTATGAGTCTATTTATAACCTCGTGTAAATAGAAACAGTTTTCTTTCCGACCCTGATGATCCCATTACACTCCTCCAGGAGAAGAATAGGGCCACCAGCACTATAAACAAAAACAGACGCCTCCCGTCATTCCGACCTCGCCGCCGAGGTCCTTTGCGATCGCGACCGTATCCCTGAGTAAATGATACTCCTCCCCGACCCTTGCTCGAAAACGAGGTGCCAGCAAGTTGTTGCCGCTGAGCACGTAGCTTTAAACTACCCCGCATAATAATCATGATTTAAACCAATTTTAATCCAGCCTGTCCCTCCTTGCTGTCCTCCCCTCAGCGACGCCCTAAGCCGAGGTTCGTATCCCACAGGGGGTGCCCTTAGCGAGCGTTCGCCTAGTTTTAATTTAGCATAGTTTTTTGCTCCTGGCTGGAGGCTCTAAGTGTAGCAGCTTAAGGCACCCGCAGGAAAGTCCGGTTAAGCAGCCAATACCTTAGTGGTCAAAACTGCGAGTTGCTATGTCTAAAGAAAAAAAAAAACAGTTTACTGCATTGGATTGTCCTCACGACATTTTGCCTTTTCATTTATTGGCTGAATGGATTGTCTCGGGGATTGGCCTCGTCTAAATGGTCCATTACTCGATGCTATTATTGGGTTGGCATATGCGAGCATTACATTATCCACTTTGCAGAGCGCTAAACTGGTGCAGTAGTACTAGATGAGCAAGCGTGGCAGAGCCCATACGATCGCACTAGATTGAATCACTAACTGTCTTACTGCCTTTACAGCATCCAATTTTAGCACGCTAGCTCACATAACGATGTAGCTCGCTTTTTGGATTTCCCCGTTTAAGGTGAAAGCGCTGACCCTGCCCGCGAAATTCAAATTTTCTTACGTTTTTGTATTTTTTAGGTCAGTCTCAGATCTCATGTTAATGATTGATTGATTTGCGGTCGTAAAAATAATAAATATATATGTACAGAATGTTAATAATTAAAATCGTAAATACAATTTTCAGTGATGGTGTATAATGTCATAAATTCACGAAATTGACATTCTTAGCAGCAAATAATTTGATATGTTATTTAGGTAACCGTGAGATGTGGAAGAAATAGAGGGAGGCCATCTTTTATGACCGCCAATCAATCAATCATTAACACGAGATCTGAGACTGACCTACAAAATGAAAAAACATAAGAAAATTTGAATTTCGCGGGCGTGGTCGAAGGTTCCACCTTAAAATATGGAGTCCATTCTCTATGTCTATCTATGGTATTATGTCTACGAACACCTTATCAATGGTATGGAAAATTATAATGGTAACACTGGATTTGTGTCAATATTGTCTATGGTCGTGATCGTACGCGAGTTTGCTCGTTCTCGTCTCGTGGGATTTACAGATTTATTCAGTGTAATCAAGTGCTTAAAGTTGAATAGAAAGCCTTTTTTTATTACAATTCAAACAAGTTGGTTTCATAAAAAGCGAATATGTCTGCAGATAATATCGAAAAACTGTACCAAAATTATGGTGTGTTAGCCGACGCCAAAGATGACATTTCTAAGGTAACCTAATTTTTACGCCCAAAAAAATACTTCGCCCCTATAGATTTATTTGATTAGTACCTTGATTTATGATAATTATGTCTTAATATTTTAGCACGAAAAGGAATACTTAGAAATACTAGCCGCTGTCAAGGGATCCGACAAAGAAAAACGCCTGGCCTCACAGTTTATTGCGAAATTTTTCAACAGCTTTCCTACTTTAGCTGATCAAGCCATTGAAGCTCAATTCGATTTATGTGAGGATGATGACGTTGCTGTAAGTCTTAATTTGGTTATTACACACTTACATCTGTAAATAATTTCATCTAAATAACGAAGTACAATCCGCCTAGATACTTTGTACTTGCGTCACGCAAGTACAAAAGTACCTAGCACATATAATATATTACCATAACTTGATCATGTTTTAAATGTGATAATTTTCTCTTTTTTGCAGATCCGTAAACAAGCTATCAAGGACTTACCAACATTGTGCAAAGATCACAAAGAGCACACCCAAAGAATTGCAGATATTTTAGCGCAATTATTACAGTCTGATGACACAACCGAAATAAATGTAGTCTCTAACTCCTTATTGACTATTTTGAAAATAGACCCTAAAGGTGCACTAACGGGTATGTTCTCACAAATACATCAGAATGCAGACAGTGAAGTTACTAATGAGATTGTCAGAGAGAGATGCATTAAGTTTTTAGCATCTAAAGTTAAACAACTTGGCAGGGAGGTAATCACTAAGGAGGCTGAAGAATTGATTATCGCTGAATGCAAGAAACTTTTGGAGGTGAGATATAAATCTAATATCTGTCATATTACCAAACTAGAAGTTGCTACATAATAAGAAATAGCTAAACATGCTTTGGTGTACAATACTGAGTACCAAAATCAGTTCAACAATCAACATTTTTTACCCTTCATAATCTAAACAGGTATTACAGTTGTATTCCTTTTAGCTACAGGATGTTGTAGCTGAGGAATTTGAGCATATAATGGAGTTGTTGACATGGTCAAAGCTAGGAAAGACACCAGCAGGCAAAAAAGAACTGGTACAAATTGTTGCTGCTCTCGCATTTACACCTGATGACTGGCACCCAGAAGATCCTGAATATGTGGACCGAGTTATACAGTGCTCCCAACATGCATTGCCGTTGTTCTCTGTAAGTCTTACCATTTAATTTAACTGATAAGCACCTTATACCATACCTCTTAACCTTTTGACAATGAAGTTGTTACCTATGCAAGCAGTAAAATACAATTCAAAATAATTTGCCCATTTTGTGTAAGCCCAGCCGATATGCAAGCTACTTAAATGTGTACTTCTGCTAACCATAAACCTTTTGTGAGATTTATGTTTATATTACATCAATTTTTTTCTCTGCATCTTTTGTTACAAACTATTCCAACCTACATTTTGCATGTGTAAATAACTTATTTTTCATTCTATGTTTACAGGCGCTAGTTGACTCCACCCAATTCGTCAACTTCTTCTGTGACCATGTACTTCCAGGTTGGGACAATCTAACTACACCAGAAGGGGGTACAGACTCAAAACTGGAACTTTTGAAGATATTTGCAGAGATCACAGAACATTGTGGAGAACTTGAAAACCCACAGCAAAAAATTGATGCAGTGTATGAATTGCTAATGGTAAGTCAAAACAATCACACTTGGGCCATGAAAGAGATGATAGCCTTGAAGCCAACAATGTTTTTTGGAGTTTACCCCTTAAGAATTGATTTGCCCCTGGTATGAAAATTTTGGTTTTAACTAGCTGCTGCACGCGGCTTCGCCGGCGTGGACCCGTCCCGTCAAAATCGGACCAGTCTTTTCTGAGATTAGCCGGAACAAACAGACAGACAAATTTAAAAAAAAAAATTTTCTTTGTATGTACCATGTATAATTTCATATGCATTTAGTAAAAAGCTGTTATTTTGACATTACAAACAGTCACTTCAATTTTATTTATTTGTATAGTTATCTTTCCTCTCACTTTCCTGCATGCGTAGCATAACAACCATAGAAACGGGTTTTGTCGACGGAAGAATAGACAAAATAAATTGTTATTGTTTATCTGACGTTTTGGCTGCTTTCTGAATTAGAACATAATCGCTCACAGTGCTGACATCAATCATTTCCGTTCCGATTTTGAGGGCTGTTTACAATTCGGGACCCTCGTGAACGCGCTCACAGTGCTCGCTCAACGTTAAATATCTTATTTCTTTGTGCATAAACCACAAATTTCGTCTTTTTCTTTGGTTTGGTGGCGACGGTAGCCAGAAGCACAAGTTCGAAAATGCAACGTAAGTTTAAAGATAAGACAACTCAAAACAAAACAGCACAACCTGTAATTTTTGACTGCGCTCACGGTGATATTAATTTAGGGCATGGTCGGCGTTATCGCAAGATGGCGCATGTCATCATGAAGTCATCTATGACGATCCACGGGACGTCCTTATCGCGCTTACGGTAACTCTGAACGGGTGTAAGCACGCTCAAATCGATAACAGCGTAACTCGGAACGCAGCCTTTGTCTATTCTTCCGTCGACAAAACCCGTTTCTATTGTGGTCATACTAAGTGTGCTGCAATCTGTGGAAGTGATTTCGTGAAAAGGGACGGAAGTGTGTAACAGGAAGCCGGAGAAGCGCGTGCTATTTGATTTGACCAATGCCAATGTCACCGCGCTGCTGAAAATGAACGTAATATGCTTATAGCTTACTAAGGCTTCAAGCTAAAGCACAGTCCAAGTCACAAGCTCTTACAATTGTTTAATAAAATCACACAGAAAATCAAACCTACAAGTTGCTCCAATTTTCGAGCTCGCTTCGCTCGCTCTTACATTATCTTAGTTAAATGACAATGACAGCTTAACCTATTCGAGTCAGGATTCTCCACATTTTTCGGCTTCGCTCGCTCTTAATTGTCTTAGTAAAATTCCAATGAAATCTTCAACAATCCCCGGTCAAAATATTTTCGAGCGCGTTTTGCTCACTCTTCAATGAAAAGTTAACGTATCTGAGTCAGTTTTCTAGCTCGCCTCGCTTGCTCTTGGTTTCTCTTAGTAAGGTCACAATGACAGCTTAAGCTCTCGACTCAGGATGCTATTTTATTTATTTTGTAAAAAAAGAATACCTTCCTTTTGAGTTTCGCTACAGTCAGATAAAAACATTACACTCCTTTTTGGGCAGTCGTGTCAAAGGGCCGCCAACATTTATTGATACTGGGCCCCTTTTTTACTAGATACGCCACTGGTCAGATGTTACATGTTACACACATCTTACAGTGCGTTTGCACTGGCAAAACATTCACAAAAAAACTCTTTGTTTTCTGTCAATGTTCCAAACAATGTTTGACAGGAACTAGAGACTTGATAACTATGTTTTATTGTGTATATATAGACTGTTTTGTTGTGAATGTTTCGCCAGTGCTAACGCACAGTTATGCCACTACTGTAAGGGCTTTGCGCCGTCTCCGCTTGATTTTGCCATATCACTGATATGTTATAAAGCACGTGCACTTTTCCAAGCGGCCAGCGATGGAGCCCCCTTAAATATTTATTTTATTCTGTTTTTTAGTATTTGTGGTTATGGCGGCAACATAAATACATCATCTATGAAAATTTCAACTGTCTAACTATCACGGTTCATGAGATACAGCCTGATGACAGACGGACGGACAGCGGAGTCTTAGAAATAGGGTCCCTTGTTTTACCTTTTGGGAATGGAACCCTAAAAACAGTTTAAACAATACTAGCAGTGAGGTGGCGGCGCGGCAGCGGGCTGGCAACGTTCTATCATATACACAGCTTAGAGGCGCGGCGGCAGACTGCTCGGAGCGGGCGTCGTGTCCCTGAGCACTAAAACTCGCTCGTTTTTTTATTATTATTTCCGCAGGAGATAAGTTATTTAATTGTAACGTTAATTCTTTTATTTTTTACTCAGAAATACTTGCCAGAAGCACCAGTTGAGGAAGTAACTGAAGGAGAAAAATCTGAAGAGAAGACAGAAGAGTCAAAGACCACACCATCACTTCAATTTTCCCATGTAGAGTGTGCATTGTTTGCCCTCCACTCGCTGTGTCGTAAGGCACCAGAGGCACTGACTGCTGATGCTACAAAAATAAAAGCCTTACGTCTGCGTTTACAATATACTGCGCGACTAACACAAGGATACATAAAGAAATTGAAGGAAGTGACAAAAGTATGAAATTTTTTCTCATATAATTTTAAAATACAACACGACATTGCTGTGACATTTATTAACTGCACTTGGACTAAACAAATGTTATTTTACAGGGCCAAAAGGGCGAAGATGCAAATTCAGAAGAAAACAAGTTGAAAATAGCTGCTCTGAAGACTACTTCTAATATCAACACACTAATAAGAGATTTGTTCCGCACTCCACCTAGTTTTAAAAGTAAAGTTCAACTGTCATTCCAATCCAAGAAAACCGAAAGAGAGGTATGTATTGTCTAAGTATATTATTCATAAATAAACTAAAATAGTTCTGCAGTTTTATGTTACCCTCAAGTTAAATAAACCAATGTCTTGAAGTAACCCAAATTGATGATGAAGTTTCTTTTCAGGAAAAACATGCTGCTGACACTGATGATAAGAAACCATCAGCAATACACAAACGACATCGCCCTATCACATTTGACAATGAACATGACAAAGAATCTCCTGAGAAAAGGTCACGAAGTGGTGATAGGAACATCAAAATGTACACACCACCCTCTGGCAAATACAGCTCAAGACTGAATAATAATGGAAGGTTCTCTGGAAATAGCTCTGGAGGCAGAGGAGGACGAGGCGGATATGGTAGACGTGACTTCAGAAACAATGGGGCGCCCTTCCGAAGGCGTAATAACTACTAATCATCGTAGTTTCTGATATTCCTTCAAAATGACAATGATTTAATTTTTTTTAAATTACAGTAGAGTTAATTATTTACTCCTAAAGCTTTATAGAAAACTCGAGACTTTCTATTCAACTTCCAAGTGTTGCAATGGCAGAAACAAAAAAAAAACCAACAAATTGCTCATGCAACACATTTGAACAGGGAATTTATAGTTAGGCTGCAGTGTGCGGTTATAGTCTCCCTGGCGTTTCTGTGGTTAGGTAGGTAGTCGTTAAGTTCCACCGATTTGTTGACCCCTGGCTCTATTCCAAGTGCAGATAATGAAGAAAATGCAGTTTACATTAATTTTGGAAGAAAAATGTTTTTGTTGCACTAGGTATTGTGGGTTCATTTTTGTCTGCAGTTATTTCTGATTAATGGTCGCATAGGTTATCTCTTTTGTAATAGGTGCAGAAGTCAACATTTGATTCTTCATCATCAACAATGGAAAGCCCCTTCTTTTAGTTCCAGTAGCCAGTCCAACATTTTCGAGTAGTTGTGCAGCATGGTAAGTAGCATTGTTATTAAGACTTAATTATTACTATAATAGCAGTCGTGTCCTATATAAGCAACTGATTAGTATTAAACACGTCGTCATTTTGTAAGTATTAGAATTAATTTAGAATTATAGGCATTCAAGAATCTTCTCTTTTCTGACATCGTGTGTGGAAACACCGTGATACCGTAAGTAACTATTATAAATTATATATCTTTCATACAGTGCCAGCACGCTACAGGAAATTCAGCAATTTTTTTCTACAAATTCTTCGTATTGACTTTTCTTCCAGATTTTTGTTTAACTCCTTTTTGATGACCATGAAGACTCTTACAATGGTTTTTAATTACAGAATACTTGTGGAATTCACCTCAGCAATAAAACATTTTTTATTTATGTATTGTTTTATTTACAACACCAAAATTATCATTAACCTAATTTAGCGATTTCTCTAAAAAAATACTTAGGTTGAACAGCTTGGCAAAAAACATGAAATTAAATATTTTACTTATAGAACTTTGTTCCAAAAAATATAATAAAACAGCATTTAAATGAAACATTAACAGATTATATGCAATAGTACGGTAGTATCTTCGGATACTCATAAACCGTAATATTGCAAATACCGTTGACAATACCGTTTTATTGTTGTTTCTTTTTTGGGACTACCAGCTATGGAATTTTAAAATTGAACTTCGATTCGACTTGTCGATCTCTCGCTCTTTTTGTATCGAAGTGAAAGTGACTGAACAGAAATTCATATCTTTCTTGCCCATTCTCCATACGAAAACTACCTTTTAGACGGGGCGACTAGAATCAATTCTATTTTTTGTAAACTTTGACGTTCAAAAGTGCCTTTTATGTGCCTAATTGAAATAAATTATTTGACTTTGACTTATATTTCAAATTTTGTGCATAGACCCAGCACAGTTACTAGGCACTTAAAAAAAAAATTAAAAGTTACTCTGTCTCACGCTCGAATCAAAATCGAATTTTGCTCCCCGTCTCTAAACAGAAAAACCTGCTTGAGGTGCTGAGGTGAAAAATTATTTTACCCATTTCCCATTCGAAGTGACCTAAGTGCGATAGTGGTGCCCTAATTTTTTCCAAACTCTTTTTTGCCAAGCTGATGGACTAAAATATAAACTAAAAATTATTACAATCTAGCTAGAGCAACTACTGGCTAGTAGGTAAATTCTAAAACAAGAAAGAAAGGCAGTCTGCTTTCAAATGGTACTTTATCATCTACCCTAAGCCAAGGTTCAATTCTATTGGAGATTTAATCTTAATAGGTAATCTGCGATTATTATTCCATAAAAAATTACAGAGTGAGATTTGATGACAGATTCACTATGTCAGGATGATAATAAAATGATTTTTCTCAAACTTGCTGGGAAATTCGAGCATTTTAACAACCTTCGAGATAAATCAAAATTGCCGTAGGTACTGGTCATTGCTCGAAGCGCCGGCCAATATTATAAAATTCCATATCTATCGTGTGTAGCGGCTGAATAAATTAAGTAAGTAAGTAATATAAACATTCATATCTGTCATGTTATTTAAAAACAACCGGCCAAGTGCGTCTCAGACCACGCACAATGAAGGGTTCCGTAGTTGGGATGAATTTATCCCAAGAACAAACTTAACTTTGTAGTTAAACGTTTTTGCAACCGCAAATGTAAATTGGTCGATAATTACTCGTTAACTTGTAAAGCTTACTTAGCTGTGATAGTTTTCCATTTGATTTCGTTATATATAGGCACTATTGCCGTGAATTTTTAACGTATCCAAAACCATTTAGCTGGCAGCCCCCTGCCAATGTAAAAAGCAGTGATGGGGTGACTAGGGGGTTTTGACAATGAGCAAACTATTTACAGTGATTATTGTTTATTATGTAAAATCAAGCTATGTTCTTAATGTCCCTCGGTAAATCTGGTGTTTCGTCAGCCGTCGGATTTCTATCAGTTGCCCTTTGCACTTGGTGCAGACCGGATGCTCTCAATCGACTTGGAAGTATAAAGAGTTGTTAATACTCTTTTAACTTAATGTAATTCATTTAAAAAATGGGAGGAAAACCCATTGATATATAAAAACCCAAGATGCACAGTCTCGAATAAAAGTAACGCTCGAAAGTGTCCCGAAACTCTATTTCTGTCTCTTTCTATAAGCTACAAGCATATATTATTGCAAGTTCAACCTTACGCCAATTATTTAAAGTTGTTATTTTAACGCAGGTATTTAAAGCAATAAAATTTTACGACCGACCGTGGTCGGTAGGACAAGGTATTGAGTGGAGTCGAACATGACTTTTTTTTTCATCTTACGTTATTAGTTAGTATTTTAAGAGTTTGTAAAATTGTGTTTTAAACACATAAATATACTTTTATTTCTGCATAAATATGTTTTTGGGTAGCCTATGGGTATATCAAAAAACAAATAATAACTGTTAAAATTGTTTATTCAAATATAAAGAACAGCCGTTTTACGAAGACGTTTTATGCCTTTTAAAGTGACATACATATCTTCATCCAAAAATGCCCGGAACAAACGACGCTTGAATTATTCGACTTAAAAAAATCTTCTCGCCTTTGTTGGCTGACGATTGATGTCCATTCTCCACATCGTATTGGGTCACGAGGAAAACTAAAATATAAAAATTAGAAGTTTCCATGAAATTTCTAATGTGACACTTACAGACTACAGACTACGCGACACTTCAGTCTATCCTTAGCATGCCGCATGTCGCGAACTCATAAGTTGGCCCATAAATGAATCGTTATACATCATAATATTTACGAACATTATAAAAATGTTAAATTGGCTACCTCCTGACCTACACGTTATGTAACGTAAATATATATATTTTTCAAAAACTACATACAAAAAAGGTTCAAAAGTACATAAATTTATTAATAAAAAGAAACACAAACAAAAAAAAAAAATCGACTCCACTTATTAGAACAGGGTCATTTTTATAATGCGACTAAAATAAAAAGGAGACTGTAATGCGTTGTTCTAACACTGACCAAGCAGCCATTGAAGTTAGCCGTATTTTACTTTGAGCGTTGAATAAAGTTTTTAGAAAAAATAAATCAAAATCACACATTGCTTGTTATAATCGGTCATAAAAACAGCAAAAACTAGTCAATAAGTTTTTTACTTACCGAAAATACGATATCCCATCCTTTTTTAACCTTCTTGACGTAATATTTTTACAATTTCTCACAGAACACTTCGGCATTTTTAACGACTGCTTCCAGACGCGAGCGACGCGAGACTATTTGAAATGAGCGCACAATTTAGAATGTTGCGCTCATTTTTTGGGGACGTTTTTTAGACGTTGAGTGTGCATCTTGGGTTTTTATATATCAATGGGAAAACCGTTAAAAGTCGCAGGCACGACAGATAGGAAAATAGTTTTACAGCTCTATCTATATCACACGGAAAACAAAACAAAACAACAATAAAGTACTTAGTTCTGAATTCAAATTATTATGCACGATAAATCTAATAATTCATGGACATGGAAATTAGCATTCGTTTGTATTCGTAAACCCGATGATACCCGAGGGACATTATGAAAATAGAAATACTGTATTTGATTGAGTATTTGTTTGTAGACTGGAAACGCCTAGATATACCTACGAAGTTGAATTTACTGTCGTATTTACGTCCCCATCCTGTATACAGTGTGTGGCGTAAAGTGTTCCAACGCTATGGGGTCGAAAAACCGTATATTCAACTACAAGAACCATTTTTTATAACCATTGGTCTGTTGTTTTTTTTTTTGTTTTGAAAAATTTACCTATATTGTATATTTTGTGTCTGTGTATCGTAAATTGTAAATACATTAATAATTGCGGAATATGTGCTAATAAATGCAAATAATTTTGCAAATGTAATTTTAAAAGTATTTTAGTAAAACAATTACAAAATTTCACCCCAAGTCATATAATTTTCTAGGGATTAGAGACGATTTTTTCTTTAGTACCTTTTAATTACATGTATAAAGTTATTTGCATGTGCAGCACATGTATTCAGCAGTTAAAATAAAATAAAAAATAATGTAATTTATTGAAATGACAGCCAAATTAGTAGTGTCAATTAAAAAAAAAAAAAAACACCTATGGTAACAATAGTTCAAATCACAATTTGAACCATTTTAGCAATAAAAGGTATTTCGATCCCTTAATCGGTTAAAGGAAACTGCATTATCAGTCCCAAATGTTCACACTGCTGGGACACAAGTCTCCTCTCTTCAAGAAGGAGAAGGGGTGGGATCTACCACGAGGGCCCAGTGCGGGTAGTACATGTCACATTTTCGATTTTTTTATTCTAGGTTCTCAAGATGTTTTCCTTCACTGTTTTGAGAGCAGTGGTGATGAAATCATTTACACAAAGTAAAGCGCCTGCCTAGGTTTGAACCTACAACTCTTAAGTTGGTGCCGTTACCAATGAGTCACCACTGCTCTGCATAGGACACTGAACAAGACAAATGAAGTTTTGTTATTACGTCTAGGAGCATTTAGTATCCCACAAAGTAAATGTTAGACCACTATTTATGCCACACCTGTACATGAATGATTCTACCATTTGAGAGCAACTTTGCGAACTTTATTTTCACTACTATGAAAAGTACATACAAAAAATATTTCCAATAATAATAAAATGATAACTACCTATTAGGAACTTATCTCATATTATCAACAACATTACACATAAGGCGATCTAGCTCATAGCATGGATCTGGATTTGACACATCATTGGTACTGCAATCCATGTGTTCAAGTATTTCAACGGGGACCTTGAAGTTGGCTTCTAATTCATTCTGATCTGGTAAACTTTGTAGAGCACTTTGCAATATATCTTGTACTTTGTCCAAATGTTTCTTGAACCTGAAAGATAATAAAACGTTAAATAACAAAATATTTGATTATACCTACATGTAATATTTTGAAAATGATTATTATTAAAAATCACATTACCGTGTAGCAGTTTCAACACGTTGGCGCTTCTGCAATTCCATCATTACTCTCAAAGTTTCTCTAGCTTGATGGGGTCTAAACTCATTTAATAAATGATGAATGTGTATGAACAACAAACTAAGATCCTCAACTTTTTCTGCTCTTTTAGGTGAGTCAGGACAATGGACCAACAAATCTAATAGATCTAAAAAGTTGACAAGTAAGGAGTGGTTTAGTTTCTTCAGTTCTCTTCTTCTTTCAAAATGCATAGGGTATAGCCGCCGAAATCCCTAAAAGCATAAATTTAATTTTACATTTGTTTATGTAGTTATATGGTATTGTTGCACAATATGAGATAGTTACCTGACTTTCCAGTGACCTGATTATAGTATCATCTGCATTGAAGGTGTGGCCAAACATCGAATATGAATCGTGAATAGGTCGCGGTGGTAAAGGTGCTCTATTTCTTCTAACATTTTCATCAGTATAGAAGTTTATATATTGCATGGGGGGCAATGGTAGTGAACTAACTTGTGCAGTGTCGGAAGACATGGTTGCGGCAAGTTATAACACAGCAAGTACAACCAAATTGCTTTAACTTTATCACTAGCGAGTGTCAAAGTTGTTTAAAAATGATTTAAGATCTTCGCGTCTAAATTCTTTCACCGTGTTTATTAAAGCGTATAACAACTTCACAAAATGAAAAGAAAACGACTCACTTTTGACGGATAGTAACCAGTGTTTCCACTATAATAATTTCCTTTCCCCATGCTTCAATTCCGATTTCCCCTTCTCAGGACTTTTTTCCCCTCAAAAATTTTTTGCTGTAGTTTTGGCACTTCGCTAGATGGCAATACGTAGGCGTGAGTTCCAACTGCAGCATGATTGTTTTTTTTTTTCGATATGACATTGTCAGATATATGTCAAAATTCACCAATCACGTAGCAGATAGGCCACAAGCCTACGTCTTGATATCTAGTGGATTTCTCATACGCAAAAACCCTCATCATGCAACATTTCAGGCAAGGTTTAATATATGATTTCCTACAATTTCCCCTTTTATAGTATTTCCCCTTTTTCTTCCCCTCTGGACCCTGATTACCCCTTAAAAGGGGAATTTCCCCTCATTATGGAAACACTGATAGTAACTGTCATGTCAGTCTGTCCGTCTGTCGTATCGTAATCGTATCACTCACATCCAGTGCTTCCACTTATGTTTGGTTTTTCCCCAGTTTCTTAATGATTTATCCCTAAATTTCCCTAAAATGTCAAAAATTTCGTGATTTAGGGAGCATGATGATAATAATAACACATCATTCCACATATTTAATAACATACATACACTTTTTCGCTGCATTTAACATAGCACTGAACACTTAAAAATATTTGATCGCTATTGTTCCGCGACCTTTTGGCGATGAATAATGAAAAATAAACCAACTCTAGTTAGTATGCGATTTAGTTTCGACGGTAATAGCATAAATAACATGGTAATCTAAAATTAGACTGATTACATTCGTTACGATTTTGAGGGAATCCCCTTTAATAAATCCGTGATGCCATAATACATTGAGTGCTGCAAAAACAATATGGTTACCAATTCAAGTTCAATTTTTCCCCAAAATTCCCTTAGTCTCTGTCAAAATAAAACATAACCATGCTTAATATTGGTCAGTTTTCCCTAAAAAAGGGAGAAAATCCTAAAAATGAAACACTGATCACATCTGACATCATTTGTCAGGTAACCAGTCTGTCATCCTGCAGAGATATAATCTGGGACCACGGAATTAGTAAATACTTTTATGAAATATGAATGACTGCAAAAAAAGCAATAAGGCCGAGCGTACAGTACCGACCGAAAGTCCATAGGCAATCGCACAAAGCAATAGACTGACGCTTCGGTTTGACTTACGACCTTCTTCTATAAGATGTTACAATACTATTGATACACACACACTCACTTTGTCTGCAACTCATAGTAGTTCATAATTTCAGTAAATATAGAATACGGCGTGCTAGCTCAGTGGATAACGTGCTGTAGTATGTGCGATTATTGCGAGCCGAGCGAGGGTTCAAATCCCATCTGTGGTTTTCTTGTAATTTTTAATAATTACATTCATAGTTTTTGTTATTTTTTAATAATTATTATTCATAGTTTTTGTTATTTTTTAATAATGACTAGTTCAATAATCATTCGTTTTTTGTTTCGGTCGTCTTGTTCACATAAATATTAAGGTTTAGCAGGTAGACCACAGAAAACTAAGTAAATCATTTCGATTTCTGTGGGGTAGACAGACGCAGTTCGTTACGCGTATTCGCGACTGCTACGGTCTGTTCCCAGCCAATCTCAAAACTTTGTTGGTTCGTGGTTATTGTTGGTGACGAGTATTTAAGTATTAGCGGTGTTGTGGTTATTGTTTTCAAAATGCAGTCAAATATAAATATTGAAGGGAGATCAAATATTATTGCGCTGCGTAAAAGTGAATGTAATTTAGACAAATATCTAATGAGACTGGACTAAGTGTGAGTGTTATCATTTAAATATTTCATATTTTACTAAACATAAATCTTAATCAAAGGTATTGTTGATAGAACAGAGGTATTGTTGAGACAGAAGATGCCTTTAAAATTTTAAATTCAGTATGAGGTTTAATTCGATTAGTGAATGATAAATAATTATTATGTGTAATAAATACAATGTTATTCTTTGTTCTAGAGAAATACTGTGAGGGTTAAGAGGAATGAGGAAGAGGCTTATTATCGAGCAGTAGCGACGTCAAATGATGGAGGAATATGAAACAAATGGTTTCATACCAACGAGATATTTTGCTGAATTATTAAACACGTCATTATGAACCGTTCGCTGTGTACTCTGAAGACTTGTATCACTGAAGACCAGCTAGGAAGCCGTTTTCGACAGAAAGGCATAAACAAGAACGTTTAAGTTTCGCACGATAATATTAAGACTTCAAGTGGGACACTGCTATATTTTAACCTTAAAATATTTACCGTACCAACTTAATAAACAACAAATTCGTTATTGCATGAATTTGTGGTAACGATTTTTTAAGCAAGTTACAATATGTTGTTTGTCGTATTTCTCGCAGATAGACCGAAAATGTTTAAGATTATTTTAGTAATATTATTATTTTAGGATTACAATTTGAGGTTAAGTTTCAATCTTCTTTTCGTAAAGAAAATGAATACTTAAGCTATAACCTCAATACCAAACAATATTTACTAAAGCCAAATAAAATGTAAAATAAATAATGTAAACAAACTGCCCATACTTTACCTTAAAATCACCTATTTTGTAAGTAGTTTTTTTTTTACATTTTGATTACTTCTTACTATTACTTCGACCATTAACAAAGCTAACTAATAATAAGCTAGCTAATATTTATGGTGAAAAAATCAATTTAAAATTTAAAACATTTCATAATACAAATATGTCAAAATAATATAAATTACTTCTAAGTTTTTTGACATCTATTTCACATTTTATTGAGCTGACGTAATGACAAATAATTCTAGCAATATATTATCTATAAATAAAATAAATATAACGAATACAATTTTTTAATTTTGCTATCACATATTACGCATTTTTAATTCTAAACCCTTTATTGCAATAACTGCATTAATAAAAAAGGCAGCAATAGTTAAGATATAATATTATTGCAAACAAAAATATTAATATTTGCAAAAACTGCACTGTGCTTGACGAGGTTGGAACCTAAGCCAGTTTGCATCTCAGACCAATGCTTAACGCGTTCTGCTATCTGCACACGTAAGTTTGGTTTGAATTTTAGCATTGCCATAAACTGGCCAAGGTCAAGCGCATGATGCGTGTTGTCTAACAAAAGCGACGGAAATATATATTTGTTTCGGTAGTGAGGCGCAAGTACGCGACGATACGACAGTGTGTAAAGCGCAATACTGCGTTCTCTGTGGTGTGTGTGCCGTGTTGTTTACACATACAGATATACGGACTATACCGCGTGTTCACAGCAATATGATTCTTAACGTGCTTATGCACTTTTGAACGCTTACTGTACATATATCCAAAATGCTTTTTTGAATCCAGCACGAGTGAATGATTCAGAAACTGAAACCAGACAGAATTTTTTGAATATTCTTCTTCCTGCCCTTATTTGGATTCCATCCCCCTGGACAAGTGATCCGAGGTACCGAAAGTCTGAGCAGATTGGTAAGGGTATTCCGGCGAGAGATATGGGCACAAGATATTACAGTATTTTTAGAATAGGGGGGTTAAAAACTGAAAGCCCGTCATAGTTGCTCGTCTACAAACCTACAAACTACAAATTGAATGAAAACTAGATAAATATACAGGGTGGCAGGGACATCGTCGCGAAAACTGTTACCATGGATTCAGTTTAAGATGCAGAACCTAAAAAAAAAAACAGTGGCACTCCGGGAGTGCCGACAGTGAAAACTTGAATAAGATGTTAGAAGAAAAATACTTGTATAGATTATTGGTCCGTTATCTTATCTAAATAAAGAGTACAATCGTATTTACAAAAAAAAAAAATCTTCCTAAACCTTTAAAGTAAAAATACTTGCATAGAACATTGATCCGTAACTTAATATAAATAAAGAGCACAACAGCGTTTACAAAAATGAGATGTCGTCACGGTGTCGCGAAATCAATGGTTTAATCCCATCTCAAAAATGCCCAACGCGCCTAAAGAAGTTTTCACTTCAAAAATGTCAACGCAGGGGCGTTGAAAATTTTCATTGATTAGTCGTTCCATACATCTTGACTATATCTAACTAGGTATTGCACTTTTCTATGAAACAGCAGATTAAAAAAAAAAAAAACCGACGAAAAACAAAGCAGGTTTCAGAATCATGTACTGAATTCATGGTAAAAGTTTTCGCATCGAAGTCCCTGCCACCTTATATGTATGCGACTTAGAGTGTAGCACTAAAAGACGATATTAATGTTTGTAATATTTTATATTTTTATTTCATGCATTTTAAAATATAAAATGTCAAATAACTCGAAAATGGTGAACATCGGCATAGGGGTCATCAGGGGTAATTTGGTTGCAAATGACCTCGCCTACATCGCTATAATGGATTGCCGACGTTTATCCATTATGCCTGTATTCTAGGGCCCGATTCCTTTATCCTAGAATTGTCCCGGAAATGATAAACTTGTATCTGGCAGCCCTAAGATCACATCCCACACCATGGAATTAGTAAGCTACCCCACACTGTAGTCTCCGTGTTAGGAATGAGCGTTATTTAACGTCATTGGTTACAATTACTGGCGACGGGGCATGTAGCCGAATAACTAGTTTCGAGTCACACATTTAAAATACGTGATTTTTGTAACCAGTTACATCACAATGCAGTGATCGAATGAAAGGAGCGTATCGAAACAAAAGTACGTTGCGACGCATGTTGTTTCTTTCGCACGTAATAACTTTATTATTACGTTAGTAATGTAACTGCATATGTAGCTACAAAAACTTATTCGTTCCAAAAACTTAAAGCTTCTTATTGTAATATATTACGTAGGTAAACATTTATATTTTCGTTTCGCAAATAACTATACTTCAATAGAATCACCGTGTTGAATCACTGAATAGAATCTGAAAACTAACTAGTTACTAAATCACTAGTTTTCAAAACCGGTGACGTCCTCGAAGGCTCGAAGTCACTAGTTACGTTACGTTCCACGAAAATCACGTAGGTAACGACCAACCCTACTCCGTGTCTCTAGTGTACTTACTGATTCTGGCGGGAACTTTAAAAAAGAGCGGTTCGGATTTTTTTTTAATTTTTATTTTTGTTAAATATTCGCTAGTTTCTTGCTTAAAAGTTAATTAAAACAATAGTGCTAGGTGCGCAAAACTGAATAATGGTGGGAAATGAGGGGGGCGGGGATAACCCGCCCACCTCACATAAACGTCCTTGGCCTGAGGCCGGAGGCGGAGGGACTGGAATGGACAGCAGTGATGGCGGCGGCGGTGAGCATTCTGACTATCCACCTTACATGAAACCAGACTATAAAAGACTATATCCAGAAAATGCCACTTATGTGGACTTTAAAGTATTCATTGAAGCTTCCAACAATAAGGATAGAATAGGCAATAAGAGCCCTGACTATCTCAATCACATATTTTCCAGCGAAATAAAAGGGGTGACGGCTATACAACGAATAAACGCAAATAAAATAGCAGTAATATTTAAACAGTATAATACGGCCAATAATTTTATTAATAACAGCGCTTTTCTTAACAAGCATGGCTTGAAAGCATTTATTCCGGCTGCGCAAATAGAAAAACAGGTATAATTAGATTTGTACCAGCAAACATTTCGAACAAAGAACTATACACCAAACTATCATCAATTTATGAAATAATAGCTATAAGAAGATTCACTAAGAAGATAGGACAGGAGCGAGTACCACTACAAACAGTTAGCATTACTTTTCTATCGAATATTCTTCCAGACAATGTACAATATGATTGGTTTTCATACCGAGTTTTTGAATATGTTCCCCCATTACAGCAATGTTTCCGTTGCTTTAAATTTAACTACTGTGCTAGGGTATGCAATGGCAAACAAAGATGTTCCATTTGCGGAGGTGAGCATTTATATAAAGAATGTGATAGACCAACAGAGATCTGCTGTTGCAATTGCAGCGGGCCTCATCTTGCAATTTCTAGATTATGTCCAATTAAGTTAAATAAAATTTTAGAAAAGAAAAATAAGATTACTTATGCAAGTACTACATTGACGAAACAACACATGAGTGATAATACTGAATTTCCACCTCTATTACCTCCAAAAATGAAACCAACTGACATTGTAAATAACTCTGTAAATAAAGCTGTACATACATCTGTAAATAAGTCTGGATTTGTAAACAATACTGTACATAGTGTAAATAAATCTAAAGATGTCCCTCCTAAAGTAGACATCAAAGCCCAAATTGTTGCCAACAATGATGTACTAATGGCCCTAGTACAGACATTGGTGGAACTGGGTAATAAGGGAGATAATACACCTACCACCGTAAATAGTATTAAAGAAATATTACTTAAAAATCTCAAGTAATGGATCCAAGTCACACATTGTCTAAGCTACGTATTGCTCAATATAACATTCAAAGTGCTAATAGTAAAAAACCCTTATTGATTCAATTCTTACAAAACCAAAATATTGACATTTGCTTACTTAACGAAACATGGTTTAGAGACAATAGTTTCAGAATACCTGGATATAATATTTATAATAAAAATTCCAAAAATACTCATAATGGTGTAGCAATACTGATTAAGCCATATTTAAAGTACAAAGTTTTAAACACTAGATTTTATGAAGACATTCAAACAGTTGCTCTGTCCTTATCTACTACACATGGTAGCTTGACTATTCTTTGTGTATACTGTCCTCCTTCTAGTGGACATATACGGATCAATAGATTACGTAATATTATTAATGATCTTCCAAAGCCCATATTTGTCAGTGGTGACTTTAATGCACACCACATTGCATTTGGTTGTCTATCGACTAAGAGCAGAGGTCATGATTTATTTAATATAATTGATGACTTGGATTTATGTATTTTAAATGATGGTAGTTCTACAACTGTTAACAACCCGAGACGGAATCCGTCTGCAATTGATGTTAGCTTTACTAGTGCTAACCTCGCATCAATATGCGAATGGTCTGTACATGATGATGCCATGGGTAGCTATCACTACCCAACAATAACAGAGATTTCACTACAAATAGATAAATATCATATTAATCCCCCTGTTGATAGGTTTATATATAAAAAAGCAGATTGGGAAAAATATAAAACTATTTCTAAAACAATATTCAATGATTTAGTCCTAAAATTGCATGATCCTATTTCAACCTATAATGATTTTTGTTCTCGATTGGATACTTTAAAAGATATGACAATTCCTAAACTTAGTAAACCAAATAATTTTAAAAGCAGACCTCCAGCTCCTTGGTGGAATGACATTTGTGAAAAAAGTGTAATTGCCTCTTACAACGCATTAAAACTATATAGAAGTGAACCTATTATGGAGAACTATTTAGATTATAAAAGAAAAGATGCACTTAAAAAAAGAACCATATCGGAACAAAAAAGAATAGGTTGGGATAACTTATGTAACACATTCAATAGAACTACTCCTATAAGTAAGATTTGGAATCTTCTAAAAATGTTTAAGGGTATAAGAGCTGGCAATAAATCATATAAGGATGAGTTTATTTCTCAATTTCTAGATAAATTATCCGACAACAGCAATCTAAATAATGTTAATAATTTAGGCAATATTTTCGAATTAAACAATGATAATCTAAATTCAAAATTTTTGTTAGATTTTTTTACATGGTCTGAATTTAAAATGAGTTTGTTATCTCGGAAAGACACTACACCTGGTTTAGATGATCTCCCCTATTGTACTATTAAAAATTTAGATGAATCTGCACAAAAAATGTTTCTTAATATCCTTAATTTACTCTGGCATTGTAAATGTATTCCACAATCGTGGAAAACACAATGTATCATTCCAATACTCAAACCAGATAAACCCTCAGAGCTTGCCAGCTCTTATAGACCAATATCACTGTCTTCATGTCTAGGTAAATTATTTGAAAACATGATTAAAAATCGTTTGGATTGGTATATGGAATCTAACGGCATCATTCCACATGTACAATATGGATTTCGTCGAGGGCGAAGTTGTGCAGACAGCTTCACTTCCTTAATTTCAGACCTGAAACATGCAAAGGATAGAAAGTTGAACACTGTTTGTGTATTTCTAGATGTTCAAGGTGCCTTTGACAGCCTAGATCCGACTATACTTGTACAAGTTATGTCTAGGTTAGGTGTGCCTGGCCAACTATGTAAATGGATATATAATTTTTTGAATAATAGAACACTCTATGTAAGACATAATAATACATTGCAAGGTCCAAAATGTGCATCTAGGGGTACAATGCAGGGTGCTACACTATCTCCTTTGTTATACAATATATACACAAGTGAAATCTGTAAATTTATTAATAATAATGTAGATATTCTGCAATTTGCTGATGATATTGTTTTGTACAGTAGTAATTATAATGTAGAAATTGCAATTGACAATATTAACAGAGCCTTGTCCCAACTATTTCACTATTACAATGATGTGCTACATTTAAAAATTAATCCCTCCAAAAGCAGTGTTATGATATTTGGAAATGAGAACACAAATTCAAAAGTAGTTTATAACGGAGAATCTATAAATCCAGTAAATTCAAAGAAATTTTTAGGCATAGTAATAGACAGGAAATTAACCTTTGAGAAACATATTAAATATATATCAAATAATGCTCTAAAAGGTTTAAATGTAATTAAATGTCTTGCAGGTGTCTCATGGGGAGCAGACCCGAAAATATTATCAATTTTGTATAAAAGTATAGTTAGAAGTCATTTTGATTATAGTTCACTAGTGTATATAAATAGTACTCATGTAAATAAACTAGATCTATTGCAGAACAGGGCTTTGAGAACAATTTCTGGTGCAATGTGCTCTACTCCCATAAGGGCCATGGAAGTGGAGACTAAAACTATGCCCTTAATTTTGAGACGCATTTTACTAGCAGAGAGATTCTGTCTTAAATTAATTGCTGCAAATAACAGGAAAATAATAAACAAAATTGTACCTTCTGTAAATAGTACTCTTGGGCCTCTAACAACAGGAGAGGATCTCTTGAATGGTAAATCCCCAACATTGTCCAAAATATTGTTAGAAACAGAAAACAGTTTTACTGGTATTAGAAAACAGTGCCAATGGCCATGTTACTCCTTCTCTTATCAGTGTATTTCACATCCCATTAAAGAATTACAAAATCCCATTAATAATAATTCAGATATGTTACAGTTTTTGGCAGATAATAATAATTATTATGTTATTTACACTGATGGCAGTAAGGGGAGTGATTATGTACGGGCTGCTATATATGATCCACAAGCTAAATTCTCTCAAAGCTTTGCTCTGTACAATACATGTACTATATTCACTGCGGAGGCCTATGCCGTTTATCAGGCATTAATACATATTCGCCAAATTAGCAATTGCAAATACTTTTTGATTGTTTCTGATTCACTGAGTTTGATAAAAGCCTTAACTAACCTTACAGTTTCGTTTAAGTCAAATTATATTCTGTATTTCATCAAAGAAATAATTCATCAATATTATCTTAAGCACATAAAAATTGTATTCCTGTGGGTACCTTCTCACCAAGGTATCTCTGGCAATGAAGTAGTTGATAAAACCGCATATGAAGGTAATAATGCTATTGATGTTAGAAATGCAATGGACATTCCTATGACTGACTTCCTGCAATGCATTAATGAAAATATATGTAAGGTATGGTTAGAAATGTGGAAGAAAGACCAAGTCATCAAAGGAAAGTGGTATGGAAGTATTCAAGAAAGATTACCTGTTAGACCCTTTTTTTTTTTTTTTTTTTTTTGAGGGTGGGAAATCATCAAATAACTTCTCCCGCTCTGGGCGGAGCGGGAGGGCGTGTCAGACTCTTACTGACTAAAACCCACCCGTGTTCCTTCGGCTGCCCTGTTGCCGGGGGCCACGATCTCCCTTTCGGTTTTCTTCGCAACCCCGGCAGGCATCGGCCCTAGTGGACCCCTTCGACCTGTTAGACCCTGGTACAATAGATTGAAGGAAGCCAGCCGAGAATTTATCACTACGATAAATAGATTGCGCTTTGGCCATAATACTGCTCCGTCACACCTTGCTAGGCTTGGCATTATTACAAGCAATACATGCCCACATTGTGAATCCCAAGAAGGAACAATGGAACATCATATTTTTGACTGTCAAAACTGCTTACTTGACAGATTAGTGTTGGCTAGTGAACTTAGTGATGTGAACATTAAGTGCGATTCTTTATCCCGCCCGCCGCCACTTGAAGAGTTATTAAAAGACAAAAATACTTACAAACCGATACATAAATACATTAAAAATACTATTAAAACAATTTAAAAACCAAGTGATAGTGCAGTGTTCGAAAATAAAATAAGATTGACCTAAAGGTCCAGTAACCAGGTCATAAAATTCCAAAAAAAAAAAAAGTGTACTTACTACAAATGAGTACGCTGTCAAAATAATTTCATTCATTCATTCATTACTCATTTCATTTCATTCTTCGTGCTTCGGGTTTTGGAATAATATTTTTAGCTCGAAAAAGTGAAAATAGCAAAGGAATATAATATTTGTTCGATTATAATATGATAAGTATTGATGACGAATCAGTAAAAGTAATTTAGACTATTAAAAAAATATCGTCAGCAAATTTTTTATGTTCAATACTGATACTCATCTATTTCTGATGGATTTGGATGTTTGAAGGTATTTAATGTTTTACGTGTTTCAAAAGTGGCCTTACCGGTGTTTCAGGAGTGTTTAATCTAAAATGAAGGTTTGTCTGTTATGCTTCAGGCTTAAAATGGCTGGAAAGAATGATGATGAAGTAATACTGGCAAATTTTATGGTCAAGAGGTCTCAAAATAAAAAGCTATTTACACCGGTCAACTACAAGGAGCGGTGGCTGGTTTTGACTCGCCGAGCGCTTATTTATTATGACACGGATGGCGAGGTAAATGCCATTGGTCTAATTTTATTACTAAACTATTGATTTGAATGATATTTCTTGTTGATTACCAACAGCTTATTTACCTTTTCCTTATACCTCAATAGTTGAGCCTGGAAGTTTTTATATTTATCAACATTATATTGATTTAAGTGTTTTGCTAATTTATTATTCTATCAAAAAGTTTTTCTGTTTTAAATCTTTAGATTTAATTAATTTTTATTCAATCTATTTTATTTTTCGTGCCGCTAAGGACATGTCTTAAAACTGTAGGTGAGTAGTTCTAAGTGATATTCATAGTATGGCAAATTATAAGCTCAATTTTATTATTTTGATGATACAAGAAATAAGTGAAACAATGCTGAACAACTTGTTATCTTGTAATTTTTATTTGAATATAAATACCAGATTTTATTCTTTGTTATTTAAATAAAAAATTCTAAATTGTGGGTTTAGGTAAAGCTTGTACTTTCACATTATTACTAATTGCATGAACCCGCCTCTTACAGCTATTAACTAGGTATATATTTTATTAGAAGCAATCATATAAGAATCAAATTAAACATTATTTTATATTTGTAACTTCAATATCATTGATGTCCAATAGATTTTAAAGTAATTAAAATAACAGAAACAATATTTACCACCAACACACAAAGAAAAAGATGAGTTAAGAAAAAATTACACACTAACATGTATCTGAATCTTGATAAAAAACTACTATTTTATAATCAACATTAGATTTAAAAATTCATAAAGAAATCAATATCAAATGATTTAACTTATAATTTCTCAGTAGCAGCCCAGAATCTGGATTTGTGCCCAGTTGATTTCAATAGGCTTACTCCCTATTACATGAAAATTTAACTTAACGGGTAAAATGTGTGTCTATTATAGGTACACCTCTGCCTTTCCCTTTTGGTATTACAGGTGTGATATTATGTCCACATGGTATCACTATTGGATATATATTACATGAAAACAGCATGCTTGCCTAGTATACTATAAAAAAGAGTACATATGAAGCTGTTCAAAAGTAATGCTTGAAAGTCACACTTTTTTGAGATAATGCTTTAATTTATGTATCACCACACATCCCTAAGACAGGAGGCCTGTCTCCCAGCACTGGACAAATTGTAGACTGATTATTTTAATAACACAGTCATAGATGTTGATTAAGTACCATGCTTGTAATGGTAACTTCCCTATATAATGCTGTTTGACCTGCAGTATGTCTATTTGACCATACCATAGATCAAACATGAAACCTGAAAGACTTGTTATTTTTCTTGAGCAAACTAAATGTGAACACCAAGACCCATAACTATCACCTGATACATTCATTAATAAAGTGCACCAGTGATTTCTAATCAATAAGTATGCATTATCAGCCTTTAACATTCCCACTGTTGGGACACGGGCCTCTTCCTGTGGCCCTCTCACAGGAAGAGGCCTGTGTCATTGTTCATTTCAGAAACCTATGGTTATTCCATTTATGAAATAGTTTTGTGAGGTGAGACAAATAAACCTGTTACCATGCCATACAAATTAGTTTCAAATAAAGCAGTATTTAATCCTTTTCAGCAACTTTTGTTATGTGCAACTTTTTCAACTTTTGTTATGTGCATTAAAACAGGTAGTTTTTTTTTTGGTTAATGGTTTCGATCCTGTCTAGTGATAGATTTCTCAACAAACTTAATATGGAGTTTTATTTTTGTACAAAAAGCTTATGGTTCCTTTGACCACTTTGCTTATTTTTCATATTTACGGTTTATGCCCTGAAATCCCATATTAAGATTCACTCTGTATAAAAAATTCAATTACGTTTACAGAGTTCTTGGGGTTAAAAATATCCACTAAAAAGTTTAATGAAGTGCTCAAAAAAGTTCAAAGGTGGTTTTACGTCAACTTTTACCTACCTATGATAAAGTACCTACATTCATTATTAATTAATTCACCATTATTTAATTTTAAATACTAGTTATAGTTATTTGGTGCACATCAAAAAACTACTAGATGCAACATGCTGCTAAGTAATATAATTTATTATGCTAATAGTACTACTAGAATTTACAAAAGAAAACTACTAATTTAAATGTTTTTTTTTTTTAAATAATATATATTTTAATAAAATCTCGTATTACTCAACCAAAATAGAAAATCTGAGGCCACGGCGGATTAATCTTAAAAATACCTTCCAAAAGTAATCCATCCAGATAATCAAACTCTTGGAGAGCTTAGTTGTAATAACAAAAGAATTCCAGTGCGCAGGTAGTCAGCCAAGTGGAATAATTGAACATCAGCACCAAACGCAAGATTTGATTCACAACCTAATTGCTGGTTCATTCAGAAACATTTGGTTTTATCTCGCTAAACTATTCTTATGCTTGGAGCAAAAAAAAAAACAAAAAAAAATTAAAACCCATCTGTGCTGTTTACGACGATTGCGTGACTTATGTCGGCATCAAAAAACTATCTGTGACGTTAGATTTATAAATATTATTACACTTCCGGACTCCTAAATCGAACCTACGTGCATTTTTATGTTTATAGAGACCTTAAAACATCAAAATAATGATAAGTCAGAGATTTTTTTTAAATGCATTTTTAAAGCTGACATACCAAATTGATGGCCATTTCGGTATTACCATTGTTCCAAATAATTCATGAATTTGAAAAGAGAAGAAAATCGTCATAGTGGCATTATTTAATTCCATGCCGAACCGCATGACGGCCGTCGTAAATGTGGTGGTAGTGGGGCGTGTGAGCGCGTCAATTCAGAGTGGACAAGCCTTATTGTAAAACATAGTATTTAAGTTATAATAACATTAACCCGCATAAGTTTGCTGTGTAAGACCTAGTGTATTTTTATTACGTAGGAGGAACGAGGAAACGGAGAAATAATATTTAAAAAACTATTGAAGCACTTTGTATTTATGTAGAAGTTGAGGAGGAAATTGCTATTATATTTTAACTTAACCCTTAATTACTCGCACGGGGTCTGACAGACCCCGGTCGGTATTTAAGCATTCATATTTCTGAGATTTTAACGTCTTCCGCCCTTTCCTTTCTGATAGCTTCTTAAATATTACTCACCTTTAAATATCAGTAGCGGGCTTGTCGCCATTGTGTGTGGTTTTTAGTGTACTTGGGTCTGCTGACCCCACGCAACTAATTTGGTAGTAAAGTTTCCATTTAACTTTAACATATTCAACATCTATGGCAACGCTTTTGTGATATAACAGGCCAAAGTTGTTGAGGTGGCAGATGCTGTATTTATCCAAAATCGAAGTACAAAAAACTTAAAACTTCGTGCCATGTGTGACAACACAGTTGTTGAATGAGCACCTAACTGATATATGCAAGAATTCCTGGGAAGAAATGTAATAGTTATACTCAAAGATATTTAATGAGTTTCTTTACTTATTTTTCATTAGAAAGAAAATGGTATTCAAGTTTTCTTGTTATTATTATTTTTGGTAAAATAAAGCAGATATTTCTAGAATTCAGTGTTTTATTAGTAATCAAAAATTGGGGTCTATTAGACCCCGCAAGACTGATAATGAAAGTATTTTGGCGCGGGTAATTAAGGGTTAACTTCGTTTAAGTACTTAAAATATTTTACAGCAGAACAATTTGTCAGTTAAATACCACAGTATAGTGAATAATAAATAAATAATAAAATTCATTTAATTAAAACATTTTTCGTCCATATTTTGTTAGTACATGTGCTAGTAGTTACATTATTTTAAAACTATGTTAATAATGACGAGATCAATTAATACATTTTGTTAACATAATATAATTTAACTCGAAATAAATAATTAAAAAAAAAATATAATTGAAATAAATTATTGAAAATGAACAATAATTTAAAAAAAATACATACACATACATAAACTCACGTCTCTTGCCATACTAGGTAGGCAGAAACTATACAAAATTTCACCTACTCCTTACATACTCCTTTTGCCTCGTTTACGTTCATACAACATTGATCAAAATAAAAAAATGAAAATGAATTAAAATTAAATAATACCGCCGAAAAAAACATGTTTGAAGTTGGTTAATTTTAAAAGCGTTTAACAGCAAGCTTGACGTGTATCAAAGAAATATTACCACGTATTTTAAGGAAATTAAACGTCTTTTTTCTTGTTGTCACCCTTTTAACATTTTACATTGGTGCAACAGTAGGTACTTAGTTAAATTGTATCATTATTAACGTTACTGTTAAAATAACCTGGTCCTTATCGGACGACGAGCTACCCATTGCTCACCGTCCGCAAGCCCGCGCCTACGGTGACCGGGAATCGGCCTGCGACTCCCGACGCCCAGGGCGTCTCCTGCGGCGGTTAGGCGCGTGAGGCTGCGAAATTTGCCTCTCCCTCACGCGTTCCGCCTCCTCCTTCGCTCGCATTACTGCTTCGCAGCTGGAGGTGACGGCCTCCCATACCCTCTCGCTCCGTATCATGGCCTGAACCAGGGCTGGACTCGAAAGATCACCGCCGCCGATCGCCTCCACGAGGACACGGCGATGCTCCGCCCAAGCCGCTGCTCACCGTTTGCAAGCCCGCGCCTACGATGGCCGGAAATCAGCTCGCGATTCCCGACGCCCGGAATTTCGGAACAATTGCCATTTAATTGATCCTCCAACCAAACCTTTTTTTATAATGTGTGTTATAGACGTTCATGTTATGGGGTATGAAGAATCATAGATAACATTACATCTTGACGAAGGGTATATTAAGTAGAATCAGCCTGTTTGGCTAACTAATTTAAGGATAAATTCAGGAAAGTAGTGAGAAACCAAAAATCCAGCCTCGTTTTCAGTTACTTCTACGGTTGCGTTATGCATGACACAAGGTCTAAAACATGCATCCAAGTTGTTTTTTTTTTGTGAAATCTTCCGATGCAGCATATTAAATTATGTGGTCAATGCAGACAATCTCACGATTTGTGTCAAGTTAGCATTTATGGACAACGTCTCGTATAATAAAAACTGTCACTGGCATTGATTGTGCAATGAACCTCAAAACAAGGCTCGATCGTTAAGCATGGCAGAGAAATGATGAAAACATAAAAAATAACTTACCTACATCTTCATAATATCTTGTTACCAATCAAATATTTAGCTTGCTAGCCCAATTACCAATAAAAATGTTCTACTTCCATAGTTAACGCACTACGCTGGTTCACGCAGCTACGCTACGCATGCAATCATGAATCAGATCAGTACCCTAATTGCGTAATACACGATCAATCACAATTTGTTTCGATTTGAAACAGGTTGCTAATCCATTGCTTCGAGCTGGAAAAAAAATCTCATGAATAACGTAAATAACGCAATGAATGTTGTTGAACTGTCAAAATGAAACAAATTAGTCATAATTGTTTACGAAAATAAGTTACGCAATTAGGGTACTGATTAAGAAAGGTCCGCCGACTCTCACTCTGAATAAGTTTATTTAAACTCGCTCAGGAAGACGTAATTTTGTCGTCTTGCAAGTTTAACACCATTTCCAACTGCCGATCAGTCGTCAGACCTAAGGTTAGTAACCGGCGGCCGGATACTTCGCGAATAGGTGAGGCGGTTTAGGGAACTCGTTTTTTTCGTTTCACATCTAATGTAGTCTTTGCTTCCACCCCATTATTTGCAAAACATGGATGGCCTTATCCACTAATAGTTTTTTAATTTTATTTTGACTAGCTCGTCCCGACATTCCCTTCGTGGTCTACTGCGGCGTTGCGTCGATGTATCAGGGGGCCATTGCGTACTAACTTTGGCCTACGACTCATCAAACATACGGCAGACGTGGTCAGTCCATCCCCATTTTAGTTCTAGAGGTTCTTTTATTGGATCAAATTAAGGTAGGACAGTCGGACTGTCTCTGAAACTTTCGAGTTTCGAGGCCACGGCAGTGTCACTTGTGAGGGAGTCGTGGATAGCCTGTTATCCTTGCGACAAACAGTTAACCATTCGAACGATGGGTTTACAAAAGTTCCAAAAAGTCCAGAGAAGTCTTCAAGGCATGGGTTCACGGAAAAAAAAAAAACACCGAGCTCAGAAAGAGAAACACTCGGAAGAGGTCTGAGCGCTGTGTTTTCTTTGCTTTTCCCATGCCTTGAAGTCTCCTTCGGACTATTTGAGATGCGAGCTTCGCCTTAGGGTAAGAATAGCTATATTTCTGCTCTTCACTATTCACTGCTATTCTATGTGTGACCGCTTAACCAAAAATGCGTAGCTCACGTTTATTCGCATGGACAGTTTACTGTATTGCTGTTCCTATCACAGCGTGACTCCATTCTTCGGAGAGCATACCTATGTTAAACTCTCTTCTTTGTATAAACACAACGGGCGGCCTTAAACCAAGCAAAGAAGCCTCCACACCAAAAACTAAATTGAGTTAAAAATATTCAGAGAAAAGATCTTGGGAGTTAGAACCTTTTCCTGCGAATTTGTTCTAAAATGTAAAGCCTCAATAGTGATAGTATTTTACAGTAGGCACCTATCTACCTAATATTGGAATTTATGATGCATAACTGAAACAAGGAAATTTTATTCCTACTGTGAACTAAATAATATAAATTACGACATTATTCAGCGAAGTAATTGCAGGACAATTTCTCAAAATGACAGGGCAGTCTACACTCAGTTTTCAGTGAGTTTTGACTGGTCCTTGCTACCACAACATAAACTTATTAGGGTATTATTTTTTTTCTTTCAAACCCTCAGACCAAATAAAAAACCAAGACAGTGTTGTCAACAGTGAGGTGAAGTCGGTTTCGTAAACATGTGTGCACGTAGTGAGGTATAGTTTGATTGTAGTTTCAGAGATCAAACCCAACTGCATTACAACAGGTTAGTCAAAAGTCAGCCACATTCTATTTAAGTATAGCTTTCATCCTTTCCTAATAGCTTCAAGAAACATTTTAAACAAACCTATCGAACTTCAATCACGTTGCATATCATTATTACAGTGGTTGAGTTGTCTCCTACCACATTACAGTTCTGAAATGACGGACAACCAACTCGTGCGTGAAAGTCACGTCGCTTTTGCGCTGTGTACGATCAGATGGCTCGTTCAGCTAAGCTTAGGTGTATCATAAACTATCTTAGTGCTTATTTAAGATAGTTGGACCTAATAACCTACACTCTACAGTTTAATTAGGTAATTGTTATTGTAATAAGTTAAGTCGTTATTGCATAAAAATCCAATAAATGAGACTGACAGTTGGAACTCGGCTGATTATAAAATAGTTTTACAAACTACGTTGCATTTTAGTGTAGTAAAACTAGAACGCGCAGGTGATGTTAGTTTTGTTCGATGTTTTAAATGAAAGCTGGAGGACGTAAGGGTGAATGTGTGGGGTGGGGGCGCATGCGCGAGCTGGGTGTGTCTGTCGTCCGGCGCGACGCCCGGCGGCGGTAGCGGCAGTTCCGCTACACCGTCCGTCGCCGGCCCGCATCGCACCCGAACCACCGCTGGTAAAATACCAATCACTTACACCTCAATCATACATACAGTCTTTACTTAAAATAACACACAAATTATGTTTAATTTACGGTTTTCATCTCACAGTGTTACCAATATCTCTCTATTTGGTGTTATAGAGACATCGAACCGGTGGCCAAATTCGTTCGCATTCCTTTTTCAGTTTACACCTACGCAAAAACCACTTTTTTACACATGCTAAATCGGCATTTTTATTCCTGATTGAATAATTACCGCGTGGTATTTTGATACATGACGTTTTAGCTTTTGTTTTTCATTATTTAGTATTTTCCGTGACCGCTTGATGTTCGATAGCGGCGTCTGATAGGTAGCTTCAATTACCGTGATCAGTTTCTCCAGCCATTTGCTGGAACTTAACTACGTACTTATTCATTTATTTAAGTATTTTTTACTATAATGTGTTAGTGCTGAATAAATTACATTAATTGAGAATACATTTTATGTGTGATTTATTTTGTCTACTCAAATATGGGGCTGACCACGTCTTGATTTCTAAAATAACATTCCGGACATCACATTTATTATGGACCAATTTTTTATAAATATGCTATGCTATGAGCACTTTAGGATTATCTTTTAATGAAATGCTTGTCTTATAATTATCATAATAAGAAGAAAAATGTTTTTTTGATGAATTCTTAGAGAATTGTAAAATGTTCATGAAACTTCTCTTTCTTTTTTTTAAATCTTTTCATATTCATAAATACATTTAAAAGAAGACTACGTTCATAGAAGTTAAAATATAAATTGTGAACTGCTGTTCTTATGAGAATTTATTTGTGTAAACTTACAAAAAAGTAAGTAAAAGTAAATGTCTTCAAAACAAAATATGTGCTTTTTGTTGATATATTATGTTGTTTAGGTACCTGTGAGTTTTTCAGGAAAAGGTATTTTTTTTAAATTGACATTTTTATTTCACATTGGTAAAAATAAATGTTTTTTTTTTATGAAACTTACCAAGAAGACGTGGCTTACATGTTGACTCGTCTTGTTTACTGATATCTATGTTAAATTTAAGTAACGTTATTTTTACCTGTTCTATATCCTGTTATAATTTTGTAATCTCTACAATCTATTGATGCAAACAAACAATCAAATCAATCAACTAATCTATTGATCTTCAAACATACTAAAACAAATCTGTGCAAAAACGCGCAGTTTCTTTACACCATGATTATTTTCTTAGTTTTCGTGAACATCATAGTTAAAGGATGTACATTTATGCTTGCATGCTTGTAAGCATACAAATTATTCAGCCAAATTACAAAAGTCTCCAAAGACAAAAATAGTGTTCTATATTCGTGCAACCAAATACGAAGAAAGCAAAGAGAATTTACTGACATTCCTGATGTATTAAACTCTGCACAGCAACAGAAAGCTCGAAAAGTGCAGCAAAATAAACAAAAAGTGTGTCGTAGCCCTCCCGTGCTTAAATAGACTTGGCAATCACTCCTCGGTCCCCACAACGAGTAGCACCAACCCCTCGCACTTCGCAGTAATGTATGTACCGTCATGCCGCGTGTGGTCCCTCGTTATTTGAGCAATTTTAATGGAGAGCCCTGCGACGCCCGCTAATTGTTTGAAAAAGCTTCACTCTACTGACTCAACCGTGTCTTTTTTCTGTGCTGTGTTGTTCCAGTTCACTTCAAAGAATATTGCTGCTTTGTATGTTTCAACTCTTTTGAATATAGGGCTCATATCTTAGTGCAAAAGGTTGACGTTTATTACTTCGAGATTTAGTTGATACTTATCATCACTTTAACTTTCGGCTATAAGTACCATGATGATTGCGAAGAAAAATAAAAGATTTAGCTGCTAATTATCGGAAAGGAAATACAAAAATTAATACAATTCCTAACTTGCGATATCCAGCAACGCCTTCCTAGTTCCCACGCTAATGAATCTGTTCAGTTAATCTACTGCTTATCTCGGCACAGTGCACATCATTAACCATTAATTAATTAATTATGCACAATAGGACTAACACAATCATTCCAGGTACGTTGCAAACAATATGATTTAGGCAATTAAGTTAATGAATGATATGTATCTATTAATGAATCTACACCGTTTGTCAATTATGTTCTGAAACACCATTACACACGAAGAGCAAGATATTATTAGGATCAATTGACAATATCGGAGATAAGTTTGTCGGGTGTTCCTGTAAGCGGAGTTGTATATCCCACCGCAGGAAATCAACTCGGTGATTTGATTCATTACGCAACCTGGTGCTCGGCAGTTGTGCACTTTCAGGATGTTATTAGATCACGTTATCTGGCGTGAGGCAAAATTGAAAATCTGTACTGATGAACGCGTTCTTCGGCATCAATTTAACTGAACGGGATTTTTGATTAGAGAATCGGCATTCATATTTCTCGCAAATGTCAGCTTAATTTGAAGCCTGTGGAAGCCAGATGTCAAAAGTATTCAAAATAGCTATACGGGCAAGTGTTTGCGGAAACTCTGTCGTAAATAAAGTTAAGTAAGTGTTTCGGGACAGGTTGTGATGTCGGTAATTGGTGAAGTGTGTTACTTAGAGAGGGCTGCTCGCTAGTCGGTTGGCATGACGCCAGCCCAGTCGTTGCTCTTATCGCGGCTTGCTAGCCGACACACTAATGTGGTTTATTCGTTTCGTCATTATTACACTTACTTACGTACTTCCACAAGTATACAAAAGTGTTAAGTTTGCTGATCATTCCTTTTCCTTCTTTAAGGACAATTAGATCGAATATAATTAAGCTAAAAAGTTTTAAATTTGTCTGATGAGCTTAACTGTCACTAACGAGACACAATAGACTTTTTATTGTTATCGACTTCAAAAGGCAAATCGACAGTTGAGCGGTTACGGCCATTTTCATTTCCTCAGCACTAGTTGCATGAAAATATCGAATTTTACTGGGGAGTGCCAGTGAATATGGAAATTTTCACGCATCAGCGAAATTGGGGCTTGGTTCTGAAAAATATCAGAGCTTTCAGTTCCGACCAGAATTCAATTAGTGAGAACTGTAGCGTAGCGTGAACTACTTCTTTTGTGCATGTTTAATTGGATTTTAAATATTTTTAAGCTTATGTGATTAAAATGATCTCCGCGTTGCTGTTCCATGTAATATTTTCGATAATTAAATAAGAGAGCTTTGGTAAAAAATAATAATGCCGTTTTTCCAAGTTGTGAGGAATAATTTAGTAAATAGTTGAATGTTATTAACATTTCTTGTTTATGTTAGTCTTTCAAGTTATTCGATCTTAGTTCTCATTAAGTCTACGTCACGTTTTCCACAGTTGGCTTGCAGGTAATCCGTCTTGAATAAAACTGTTCGTTGCCAGACCGATTTGGTTTCTCGCCCGGTCTGCCACCGCCCTTTTCTTGACAAAATACGCGCTATACATTTTTAATACAATTTCTACGGTACCTTTAAACTGTTAGTTTTCTAACTTGATTGATTTGCAAAGTTCTATTTTAAACTTATCTAGGTCACAGTTGATGATTTGAAGTTTATCAAAGGTCCCTTGATCGCGTCAAAATATTATCGCTGCAAAAAATTTCGAAGATTAATTTTGGTAAAATTATGTATTCTTTTCAAAACTAATCTGCTTTGAATCACAAATAATAAAAACTTACCTACTTTCATAAAATATCTAAATAGATCAACCGACCGTGCTAGATTCAGGATAGCTCGCAAGAAACACATCTCCAACTCTAAGCTTGATTATAATAATGTTATTCATATAATAGGTAGTGTGTGGTCATTTATACACTGTAAACAATCGAAAATGGCCTCGGTTTAATGACTAGTTGACGTCAGGACGTTACTGCCAGCGGTAAGACGCTCATACCGTGTGTATTAAGGTGAGCTAGCGTTGTGCGTTGAATCGTTGAATGGGCAACTTCCTTGAATCTTAAAATTATTAAAATATTCTAGTGAGGGGTGTGACGAAAGGCTGACGGTTGTTTAGTTCAATTGTGAAAAATACGTTTCAAATCGATTGAAAATGGTTTATATGTTTTGTGCGGTAGAGACGGAAGGAGCGCGGGCGCATCGAAACGGGCACAATCCATACTGTGGAACAGGCGCAGTTGGGGGAGCTGAGCAAACACATACCCGAGGGTGACGGTGAGAAGAGCCCCGTTTATAGATATCCCTTTCAGGTAATAATATATTAAATAGTAACATAGACATACGCAAGAATAATGACAGTGATATTTCATAACTATTTGTTTATTTGTAAACTAATATCCATGATAACTCATTATCATTATATGTGTGAATGTAAAAATCTTACTCACGTGTGTGTACGGTTAGGTGGGGTACTCGGAACAAAACACAGACTACACACTTTACCTCGTCGCCGGTGACCATACGGAACGCCTGCAGTGGATCCACACAATCAGATCGGGTACGTACCCACCCACCGTTACATAATGTCGTTTATTACTGTAACTGACAATCTGTTTTGTACGCTCTACGTATACAAAATCTATTATATACCGTCTGTATTTGAGCAGTTAGGTCTTTGTAAAATTCTGTATGCATAGCCACAAGGAAAAGATAATTTGTAGAGTATTTTATCTGGTTGTTTTCCCTTTTATCCTACGTACTGTACATTCTGGTACTTTAAACCCTTTTTAGTCTTGCCATCTAAGGACTGTCTGGTCTCATGTGTTCCAAAAATCAAAAGCTATTGTATGCGATATCTTATGGCGGAAGATGCTTTGCAATGAACCAGTTATATACAGACAGGACAATATAAAAAGTTTTTTAATGGCTCACCAACATAATAATTGTCATCAGACTAGTAAATTAGGATGAGTTGGTTAGGTTTTTTGTGAGCAGTTATCCTTATAGTTAGTATTTATTAAAAATGGGTTAATTTTTCCTTCATAAGTTTTATTGGAATGTCAAGGCATGGTGGTTTACAGTGTGCACAGATACTGGTCGTCGGAGTCGGTACCACCCAGGCGCGTGGGCCGCGCGACGCTGGAATTGTTGTGACGCGGAGCGACGCGCAGCCCCCGGGTGCGCGGGCGCAGACCTCTGGACCCTCATCGAGTCTGACCTTGACCTGCTCGTGCCGCCGCAAGATAATCGACTGTCGAACGACGGAACATGTGCGTATACATTTCACTAAAGCCCTGCCAGTGAGCAATACTTTTCCGCGACGCACTTTCCAGCTCCTTAACTGCTGTATATAAACGCGAATATTTAATTGTACTCAATGTGGTAATTTCATTTTACATGCAACGGATCTAGAACCTTACATGAACCCTGCGTAACGGCACAGCAATTTACAAAGTATTAAAATTAAAATGACTACATTTTAGTGACTAATAAAGAGAAAGTACTTTCTTATGTAGTTCTGTATATTATACGTATTTACAAATGTAGATATAAATCTTTAACATGAACTATAAAATGCTTATTTCTATATTTTACAATATTTTTATTAGGTTTGAAAATAAAAGAAGTTTACAGGTACTCAAACTCATACTTAATATATTAAGAATAATTTTATAGCATATATACAACAACAAATTACCAACTTAAAAAAAATAAACAACATAAATAAACGTAGACATAGTGCGGATATTAAACATACTACTATTTTGATAATTCGAGATAACTCTACAAAAAAGAGTTGGCCATTGCAACCGCAAGGCTTCTGTTGAAGACGGTATAATCTCAGCGCGAGTCAATTGCCGTTAATGACGTATAAAATTACCTATCTTCTTTCCACGTATCAAAGTACCAGTAAGTGAAAGGGAGAGCGCGCGCCGCCTGCGCTCGCGCATCGAATGGTGAATGTAGGCCGAGAGCGACCATCTTTGAGCCCTCGCTCCTCGTCTCGACAACTATAAAGCCTAGTTCTCGATGGGCTATCGTAAATATAATTCATGCAGGGTAGGATGGGGTTTAAACTGGGCTTATATTTTTTTTTTTTTATACATAATTAGGTCTATCGGCCTCTCTTTAGGATTTATTATCCTCTTTATTCATCTCTCGTTATATTATTTACAATTTTAAATATTAATTAAGAAATAATAGGGGTCCACCGGAATGATCATTTTTAAGTATATTTATTTTAAGCATTTGTAAATATAACGATAATTTTTATTATTTGAAGCAGTTTAAAATATGTTTTTCAAGTACTTCATAGATTGTAGGTTTCTAGGTAATGAACATTATTATGACATATGGAAAAAACACGTTTTTAGTATTGATTTTACTCAATAATTTCATTATTTTATTGGTACCTTCTGAAAAGTTACAACAAATAAAAGTTGTCTCAATCACGTTCTACGTGCCGTATCGGCGACACCACCGTTATGTATCACGCTTTACCTTCGCCGCGGTACTTGGACACGTTTGTAGGCAGTCGGGGCGAGGTGTCGCGCGCGGACGTCCGGTCTCAAAGTCCCGTTCCCATGTTGCCGAGTAAACCCGAAGAAGAATCAATGGTGACTAAGAAGAAGTCAAAAATACCATGTCTTTCGTTAGCATCATTCCTCCCGGCTCTAGAGGGTACGGTACATTTCGTCTGACCTCTATTTATTTGGCCTCGTCGCCATCGGTTGCGTTCACTGGTCTCGTTGCACTCACTTTCTTGTCTTAGTCAGGTGTAATGTAATGCGTTTGTGTAATGCCTGCAGAAGTGATACTTTACAGTGATTCTGATAACCCACAGTGTTTGTGGATAGTGTTCATTGTGCCATGGATATAGGTCACCATAATTTAGTGCCCTAGCTATAAGAAATTGGTTCTGCAATGAGTTTGTTATTGTGTCCGATGGACTGTTGATTTGTCAAATTGAGCCATCGAACCATCTCTTTTAAGGTTATCGTACCTACTTTCTAACAAGAACCACAGGCTAAAAACTTCATCATCCCACAGAATTTGTCGTAGAGTTTTAATATTATTGTCGAGTTTCACCTGTTTAATCTGTAAAGCATTAAGTGTCTGTCATAATATTATCATGTTGATATTTATTTGAAAAAATACAATATTAACATGGTTATATTTTACCTGAATGTTCTTAGTGCTTATTGTTTCATATTATGATAATTTCTGTCAAAAGTATTAATAGTTTCGTGGCCTTAGCATAATGAGTAGTTTTACGGATCTTAAACAAGATTTTGTGTAAAGGAAAACGAGCTATCGATTTTGGAGGTGTTATACCTGCTTGAAATTTTATCTTCATGACATTTTGATCAATCGCTTATAATATTATATAATGATTGATGAGCAGCAAGTCGGATGAACAAAATATGCTGTCATCAATATTATTGCCTAGGTTTCTGGATACATGTCATCCATCGTATCCCACTTCACTCAAAAATCGTTGACCAATTTATTTCTTACGATATTTTCAATGCTATAATCAAAAATATTATCTACCAGAAAAAATTATAAAGATGACCAAAAAAAAAAATTGTTTCAGTTAGGTTTTCTTTTTGGTTAGCATTTATGCTCCTCAGTAAAATAGGTATTTCTGGTAAACTTTTAATTAGGATCGATTTAAATTATTATGAAAATTGGTTTGTTTAGCCATCACGGCGGCAGTCCCAATGCCCGGGGGAGGCGGCGCTCCTCCCGGCACTCCGTCCGCCAAGCCAAAGGTAACACAAAATGCTGCTGTAAGTATTCCAAATTTTTTATATTTTATTCCTAAACCACACTACCTATACTTTATTCCAATTTTATTTTTATAATAAATACCCAATTAAGGCCATGGTTTAATATTCTAAAGGGATGGAAGTTCAAAAATGGGAAGTGTATTACCATCACGTCAATGTTAATGCAGACCTATGTTTAATTCCAACTACATTTTTTTTATGCTCAAAATGTAAAGTGGGAAATAGAAAAGGAAGAAAATAGCGGTTTCATTCATTTTGGTGCCCGCGAAATCAAATTTTCTTTCGTTTTAGCTATTTGCAAGTCAGCATCAGTTTGTATGTTGATGAAAATATGATTAGCGAACGTAAAAAATATGTATTTACAGAATTATAATCATTAAAATTATCAATACACCTCTCCTTTTATTAATTTCGCGGGCTACCTCAGCAGCGCATCCCCCTTAAGATAAAAATGTAAGCAAAAGCTACCTACCTTTTTCACGATTTAATGGTTTCGGAGGTGCCATAGTAAAAGTTATTTTGAATCCATCATGCTTCTCGGCATCAAAACGACTGTGCTATAATTTGACTAGCGAGAATGATGAAAGATGTGTAATTTTTTAATTTTTTTAAATAGCCTTCTAGTTTTGCCATTTGGTTTATTAAGCCATAGTCAGTTGCCCTTATTTACTTGTGAGCCATATATTTGAATTATAATCAGATAAAAATATTGTTTTGGCAAAAATCAATGTAACTATTATTTACAGGAGAAGCAGAGAACCAAAGTTGTGGTGGCCCTCTATGCATTCAAAGCCATTGAAAGCGGAGATCTCTCACTGGAAAAGGTGAGCTTAGTTCACAGATACTGTATATACCTACATGAGTTTTATTATAAATAATGTTTTACCATTTTAGTGATACAGCTACTTGTCATATTGTAAGAGGATATTTAGTGTCAAAGATAAGCATTGCCAAAAGAATCATTAAGTTTTCACCACAGTGCACAGTGCCATGGAATTCAATTGTAGTTAATGGTCATAATTAATCAAGTACATTGCGTTTTTGGTAAAATCTGTGGGTGTCGGGCACAAAAAAAAAACAAACACCGCGAAGGCAATTATCTAATCATCTTTTTTTTTATCTATAGTCGTAGTCTATGGGACTATTAAGAATATTCTTGTCATCATTAAATAAGTAATAGCCAAAATATCATAGTCGTACATACCACCAAGTTTACTCATTTGGGATATAATCTACCGACTGATATTTAATAATATTTTTAAAAGGTGCAGTCTGTTTTGTTGATTCCTCATTAAATGCACAATTCGAGGTTCGTTTATGGGAACTACGCAGTCGCGTAATTAATTGAACATTATTATTTACTTGAAATAGTCAATTTTGTGACTAACATAGAATACATTACGTTATAGGGCGCCGAATATGAAGTTATAGACGACTCTCAAGATCATTGGTGGAAAGTTAAAGACGAGAACGGGTATGTAAAACTTTACTTATTTTAAACTTAAACGAACAACTTTTAAACGTTATTTGAAATAGATTGCTAATCCATTGCTTCATAAATTGGAAAAAAGTCTGCTCATCAACGTAAATAACGCAATGAACGTCGTTGAACTGTTAAAATGAAACAAATTAGGCATATTTTTTTACGAAAATAAGTTACGCAATTAGGGTACAGGTTATGTTCAAAACCACATTTATCCCATGAAGTTGGTACAAAACAGTTTTCACAAAACTGCACTTATCCAAAATAACTTCTCCAGACTCACTGATAACGGCGCAAGCAATTAAATAATCAAAAAACTGTTTTAAGGACCTATTTATCACTTATGTAAACGGCATTCAAGAAAAAAAAAATGTGTTCACAAGTTATTAAGTTTTTTTCGACTTCTGCCTTATTGAATAAAATGGATATGTATGGTTTTGATCCTAACCTTCTCATTTGATGCCCATACTTTACTCCATTTTCAGGTTGGTTGGCTACATTCCTAGTAATTACGTTAAAGAAAAGGAAACAATAGGATTGCAGAAATATGAGTGAGTATAAGTATTATACATAGATAAAATTATGCCTTCTTCCCATGGGGGTCTTCTTCTTATTTTCGTGTGGTTAGTGACTACCTGCTGTCAGAGTTTTAAAGCCGCTCATGGACCTCTGACTTGATTTCACATGCCGTCGAGAAATATCTCTCAGGCATGCCGGTTTCCTCAAGATGTTTTCCTTCACCGTTTTTTAAGCAAGTGATAATTATACAATACGCACATGAATCCGAAAAGTCAGAGGTGCGTGCCTTGGGTTCGAATTCGAGACCTATGGGGGTAGGCAGAAACAGCAGAACGCCTCCTGCTACGATACTTACATACTCCTTTTGTCTCGTTTACGCCCATACATATATATTCAATTATGTTACAAATGTTATAAGTATTTTTCACGTTTAATTTAGAATATAGGATAGTAATCCTAATCGTTTTACACGGGTAAAGCGATTATGATTACTAGGCTGATGGATCAGACAGGATAGTCATTTTATTTGGAAATTACATAGGGAAACAGAACAATGATTGAAAAACGAGGCAATGCGTCAATAGGAGGATAATTATAGACATTTCAGGTGAATCTCTTTTAAAAATAGCACGCATTTATACTTTACTGACATTAAAAATAATTTTAATTAAAAATTATTACCTTAAATATTGTAAAATAACAGTTCTTCACATCTTTTACACACGTTCTGTATTTTCCCGCGTATAGCGACTAGCGAGTGTGTCATTCGCAAAGTCGAATGTCGATTTGTATACCATAACTTACTCATGAGCTCACTTCTAGCGGTGCTACTAAGGATTCTCTAATAGAAAAACTCATTACTTACCACTTGATCTAAGAGTAGAACTCAGGTCCTTACCTTAACGTCCGGCTCTTGTGTGCGGCGGTGTACGCTAGAGCAATGAGCATTTTTTTGGTTATTATAAAAAAAAAAACGGGATGGGCTTTCTTTCATCTATTTATAAAAATAACGAGAATTCACTTATAAAACAACTGTAACAACAAAATTATAATTAACATGAACTTTGAAGAGGAAATATTTGGCTAAATATTTTGTGGTTTGTTAAACATTTACAATTCTCAAGGTTTAGAATACCTATCTACTACTTATTCGATGCGCGTCTTTTCGTCATTGACATAATGATAACTCGAAAAATTCGTTGTTATGTTTTACATAGATAAGTTAAATGTTTTAATTTACTGAGTTTCTTAGAACAAGCACTTGCCACTTTAGAGGACATTAAATGCAGGAATCAATCAAGATTATTTGGTGCAGAAAAGATTTCGATTTCAAATAATATGTTTGGTGTAATCCGAGTTTTGGAAATAGTAATATCAACAGTTTGCAGTCACCGCCAATGTCAGTACTTTATCTTCCGCCGTTCGTACCCAGGAACTAGGACAAATAAAAAATCCCGTATTTGCATAAAATAAATTTCGAACGTGCAAGAATTCCCAAGATATATTGCCTATACCTCTAGAAGGTTAAGACAGACGTGTGCGTTATGTTCCGTGTATTTATTCCGCTTGTATGCAGGTGGTACGTCGGCGAGATGTCGCGGCAGCGTGCGGAATCTCTTCTCAAGCAGGAAGATAAAGAAGGATGCTTCGTGGTCCGCAACTCATCAACCAAGGGCATGTACACGCTCTCCTTATATACCAAAGTGTAAGTTTCCTCTACCTAACGAACACTTTTATTTAACTTATCTAGAAAGTGGAATTGCATTTCTTGTAAAAATATACAGCTGTATCGCCCTGGCACAATATCAAGATCGCTTTATCATGAGTCGGTCTTATTGCTTTATATCATTGTATTCGCTAAATTGATATAAAGAAATATGTCCGACTAGTTTCTACAGGGTTATTTGAAATAATATGTTGCGAGAGTCCAAAGTAGCACAACATTTATTGTGTAGCAGAACAGTTCCAACATTACCTTTGACATAGCTACTAATCCACCAAGAAACTAGACGATTGTTAGGGTTGAGATCTTTAGCCATTATTTGAGATACCGATGGCAAAAAAAAACAGTTTAATATACTCGAAACTGGTTTCACAGTACACACGCATAACGACATCCATAGAGTGTCCATGAAATTTCTTGTCCGTTCTTCTCCATAGAGTCTTACTACGCTTTGGAATGTGTTGTTAGTTTCCGCCAGCGGCTTCGCCCGCGTGATATCTTTATATAAATTATAGCCTATGTTACTCAGTGATAATATAGTATTCTACTGGTGATTTTTTTTTTTAATTGGTCTATTATTTTTTGAGTTTATTCGTTACAAACAAACAAACATACAAAAAATTAAATCTTTTCTCTTTTTAATATTAGTTTAGATGAACTAACTGCTTTGAGTTTGAACATCATATTACGAAAATTACAGTTACCACTCCCAAACGAAGCACTACCACATAAAGCAGAACAGTCGCAGCGAGTACTACCTATCGGACAAGCATTGCTGTGCGAGTATACCCGAGCTGATCAACTACCACAAGCACAACAGCGGCGGGTTGTGCTCGCGCCTCAAGACAACTCCGTGCGACCGGCCTGCGCCTCCTACCGCCGGACTGTCGCATGGTCAGTACGGTTAGTCGCAACATCGTCATTATCATTCTCTAACCATTACTAACGCCATTTGTGAGCGCTACTACTAATGCTGGAATTTACTATCTCTTCTTTCTCTCTGTCTTTTCTGAAGGTGGAAGATTGCGGTCAATCGATGTCCGAATTGATCGACTCAAAATATGGCACCTAAATATGACAAAAAAATATGTAAGATGTCATCGATTAATGCCAATCGACCGCTGTCTAGTGACACCCTGTAAATGCGCTTGATCGAAGGAGTAACGCTTGTAATTTTACTTTCTTACTAACTAAAGTCACGTCCTGTGTTCTAACTCGGGAAGTGACTGCCCAAATCTTATCGGCAGCAGTAAAGCACGATACATATATTTTTGCCCCGTTTTCAACTATACTATAAGATGAAATCCCAGTTCGTTTATTTCAATGAGCACCAAGGCCAGTTCACAAAATTGAGAAAACTCCCTGCCATTATTTTTGACCTTTGACTCGTATCGATCGAAAATTGCTAAAACAAAGTAATAAACTTTTCGTTAGGGAAAATCGTCAGTAATGCTGAACGTGCGTCGGCACTATAAATAAAATACTAAAAGCTGATTTTTCAACCGACAGATAGTTTTTTTTCTGAGGAAAAGCTTATAGTGACATAGTATTGCGGTTTTGACAGCTTTTGCAAAGAAAATAATTATGTCGAACCGCCGTCCGCCGTAGGTATATTCTGAAAAAATATCTGATATCCTAGAAACTAAACGGGCACTATTTGTCTCATTTAATTCTGCCTTGAAATGTCCACTTTTAAACATGATGAATATGTGATGTCGAAAAATGACCGTAATTCCCTAACGTTGCCAAATTTGGTGATCGTGCGCAACCGATTTAGCACGGCAGCCCTTTTACCAACGTGGCAGTTAATAAATATTGTGGTTCACAAATGTCATGCCAAACGACAATCCCAGAAGATTTTCCGAGTTGAGACTTCAGTTGGTTTTAAATATCAGTATTAAAAGGTCGGTATTTGCTTCTTTTTGATTCTTGATGAAAATTGTTTATCATTGTCTTCCTGAAATGGCGGGTAAGTCGCTTAATTGAATCAGATGTAGATCATATTATAATATTCTTGGTTAATTATGAAAAATCGGTTGAGAAATTGGTTTCTAAAAGAATAGCATTACTTGGTTGTAATCTTTAACCGCTAAAGTGCGGCCGTCTAGCCCCGCCGTCTAACATGTTGGATAGTTAACGGAGCTTACGGTTAATGCGTACTTTCATGGTCCACGCCTTATGGAAAAACATCATCGAATAATAATATACACTGCACTGAAGTGGTTTAAGAAAAGTAGATTCTGCAGATCTTTTTAAAAATTACAGTAATAATTTATTATTTTGGGCGTGACATGAAAACATCGCTTTCCTATGTCTATTTACGAAGTATATACGTATCATAATGCTACAAAAATGAGTCTACACAATATATTCGGACTACTACAGAAGCACGTAAACGTAATAAAATTGTACAAAACAGATGTATACAAGAAATACGTCACATCTAATGTGACGTCAACTACAAATTAATACTACATCCATGCGATATAATTATATAATTGTGTATCCCCGCTGTAATTTAATGGGGCAATTTTCCTCGGTTCGCATTGAAAAAGATAATGCCGGCTCATTTATGTAAATTAGCTTCAAATTAATTTTATTTATTGTATCCCGAGGACTGTCAATTATGGGGTTTTATGTAATCCGGTCGCAGGGGAATTGCTAAAATAGAACGACTTACTAAGATAATTGGTCACCATTGCCTTTCGTTTTTTTTTACTTATTTATTATTAGGCTCTTCAACAATGAGTATACTATTTCTTGCAAACTTAAGTCTAAGCGCCTCATTACTTATAGAAAAGTACAGCATGCACTACATTATGCGCAGATTATAACTCAATTAATTAATTAAAATAAGTAAGTAATAAATAGTTTAGATAAAAATACAAAAGAAATTATTGAAAGTTAAATTGATTACAATAAATTCCATAAATTACATTTCATTTTTGATAATTTTTATATATGATTAGGTTATTATTTGATTTTAGACTAGAGATACCCATTAAATGGTAATCGAGGCTCTTTTTAGAGTAGGTACTGAGGAGTGAAAGAAGTCAATGTCCACTTGGTGCTTTTTGTATGCAGCGTACATTCTAGACAGTGGACAGTTATTGCCATAAGTTGGTATGACATCTTGGTATGCAGACGCGTCTTAAAACATCTGCTTGGCAGATGTGACGTGGCACATGGAATAACACCCTGAACAAATCGAGACAGTTCAAAGAGCCTGTTACTAACTTCATTTTTTACATTCGAAGACATTTTGTTGTGCTCACACTATTTTGTTGTGCTCACACTACTTAGTCAGCCGGTCTAAGTCGCTTTGGAATAGCATCGAGACCGCAGGATTTCTTATAATATTTATGGCTTTGAGATCATTAAAGAATAAGTATATATTCGAGTTCGGGAAGCATTTCTAAATATAATTTATATAAAGATAGGATATGACTGGATCCAACTTAAAAGGGGGTCCGAAACGCCATACATTAATAGATATATCTGTGATAAATGTCTATATAGATGCTCAATCTTTAGGTCTCTTTTTATAATTTTTTCATTGAATGCCGTTTTAGTTCAGTAACTTTACAATAAAGTAAAGAAGGGGTCGATATTCGTAATCATTCGAAACAAATAGCACAGGCCTCCCCTATGTGGAAGTGTGCCGTAATTCACCACGCGGGCCCAGTGTCGGTTGATGTAATCCCTTAGTCAAACCACAATCACGTTGTAGTAGTTTTTGACACGACTGCCTTTCCTATTCTATTGCGTTACTAAATGCGGTCGGTCTGCAATATGACACTAAGTGACAGCCACTGACTGGAACTCTACACCTCAAAATTACCGCTATTCTAACTACATTCACATTATTTGAACAGACTGGTAAAAAAACCCGAACTTCTCTTTCCAGACAAATGGGAGATCGATCCATCGGAGTTAGTGTTACAGGAAGAGTTGGGCGCGGGTCAGTTCGGAGTGGTGCGACGCGGCAAGTGGCGCGGGCGCATCGACACCGCCGTCAAGATGATGAAGGAGGGCACTATGTCCGAAGACGATTTTATTGATGAAGCCAAGGTTATGACGTGAGTACACATACATATTATAAATTCGCAACGGATTTTGATGCGGTTTTTGCCATCATATTCTAGATAATTTATTCTGGAAGGTTTATGTCTATAATACATTTGTGTGTCAAATGTTCAATTTTTTAAAGACCGTGCAAAGCAGGAGCGGATCTTTAGTAAAGCACTTTATTGCTGTCCAGTACAAAACTAACCTTCACAATAACCAATTTCAGGAAACTTCAGCATCAGAACCTGGTCCAGCTATACGGCGTATGTTCGAAGCACCGGCCGATCTATATAGTGACGGAGTACATGCGGCACGGCTCCCTGTTCAACTACCTGCGACGAACGTCGCCCGACCAGCTCGGACCCGCCGTACTACTCGATATGTGCATACAGGTAAGATGATCATCGTTATTATCATTCAGCGACTGCCCCGTTGGTCAGCATGTGTCCATGAAGCCCTGGGTTTAATTCTCGGGTCGGGTAGAGCGTCATTGGGTTTTTAAATCTGGAATTTCTCAGTAGCAGCCCGGAGTTTGGATTTGTCCCTGGTTAATGCCCACTACACGAGACTTAAACATATCTGGGAAAACCTGGGTTCAATACTAGGTACGCTTCTGCCTAACCCTTCGGGGAATACTGGCTTGATGTTATGGTATGTATGTTGTCATCATTGTACAGCCAAATGACGTCCACTGCTGGTCTGCATTTCCGAAGCATCGCTACATCGTTCGGACTTTGTTTTTGTCACATCTAGTGGATTCTCCCGACCTGCACCAGGTCATCTCTCCATCTTGTAACGGGGACATACGCAATGACTGCATAAATGAATATACCTTAGTTCATTTTTTTTAAACGAGTGTTGCTGGACTAGCTTCTGGTTTCTAAAAGGCAAATTTTACTATAATCAATTTAATATTTCATATGTCGTAACTAAGAGTATCCCTCTCGTGAAGGCTACAATGGACCCCCCATTGTAGCCTTCACGAGAGAGATACTCTGGCAGTCAGCTCTGCTTTTCAACGGCTTAAATTATTCTTAAATAGTTTGAGAGAAAAAAATATAAATTTTATTAAACGAAACTTATTTATTTCAGGTTTGCAAAGGAATGGCGTATTTAGAAAGGCACAACTATATTCATCGAGATTTAGCTGCAAGAAATTGTTTAGTCGGAGACGAGAATGTTGTAAAGGTACGTAAGTTACGTTATGCCCCGTGATCGGAATAGGCAGAGCTATTTTACGTAGTTACGACGTGCGTACGACATCTTTTCATAGTATGGAGATGCCTGACATACCGGGATCGACCTTGTCGCTACGACACTTTGTGCTAGTGACTGTTATCAGGGGCCCATTATTGAGTGTGCAAGCCAACAACAAACATTGGTGAGGCAAGGGCCATAGTCTTTCTATAGTTCTAGATAACCAGATCACTTTGGCTACCCAAACCCATAATCCCCATCACCCAGGAGTTGTCTTTAGTTGCACTTGCATAGTGCGAACAGGGATAGTCGTCGGTTGGTGCCTTAATTTAATTAAAAACGTCTAACAGGCATCTGCTAGTTGGCTTCGGCCCCTCGTACGCCTTCCAAAGGTCTAGAGCCCCAGGGTCCCTAGAGAAATGGCAAGAGAAGTAAAAATAATAATATTTGTATAAATAAAAAAGGCGGGCAAAGAATAATATCGATAAATTGAAATCCCGGAATCCCGGAGGTATGTCCATATGTTAATAACCCTTCCTTTTGGCTTTGCCGTAGTCCGGTAAGAAGATCTCAAGCTTAATTAATTGTGTATGAATAATTGCAGGTGGCAGACTTCGGCCTGGCGCGGTACGTGTTGGACGACCAGTACACGAGCTCTGGCGGTACGAAGTTCCCCATCAAGTGGGCGCCGCCCGAGGTGCTCAACTATACGCGCTTCTCATCCAAATCAGACGTCTGGGCCTTCGGTTAGTTACAAGTTCTGGCAATTGAGGAAGTTTGTTTCCAGTATTATGCCTATCTAGAGAACTAGAATTAGCAAAAATCTTAAATTCATTCGCTGACAGATATGCACAACCTACACCGCTGAATAACCGACGAAATTTAAAAGCTGGGAATTCAGAATCATGTACTGAATCCATCGTAACAGATTGTGCGTCGATGTTCCTACCACGCTATATAGCGAAAATGAGCACTAAGGCAGGATTTTTTTCAATTCAAATGGGTTAAATAGGGGATGGATCAACTTTGCCGATGGAAAAATACCATTGCGTACACTGCTAGACAAACCGTGAAATGAACAGTGGCGAGGTTGCCTACATCCTTTTAAGGAAGAGGCCTTTTAGAACGATAAAAATAACACTACGTCTATATTCCCCGAAGGGTTAGGCAGATGTGTACCGTACACCCACATTTCGCCAGTTATGTAAGTCCCATGTTATAGGGGGCGAGACTATTGCCATCAACCGGATACAAATCCAGACTTCAGGCTGCTATTGAAAAATTCCACATGGAAAAACAGAATAACACTGCCCAAGCTGGGTATCGAACCCAGGACCTCATGCTCCTCATGCCACTAGACCAATGAGGTAGTACAGAACGATGGCTCTGCTATTAAATTAACGAGAACATGTTTATTGTTTCAGGTGTGTTAATGTGGGAAGTATTTACTTGTGGGAAAGTACCGTACGGTCGGATGAAGAACTCTGAAGTAGCGGACATGGTTCAGCGGGGTATGTTGCTTGAGAAACCCAAGGGATGTCTCAACGAAATATATAATGTGAGTATCCTGCTGCCATTTGTATTATTAAACTTAACTAGCTGAAATTCAGATGCTGTCTTGTCTAAATTTCAATCAATTTTTTTTTGTGATTGTCTTGAAGTCATATAAGAATTACATTGAAACAAACCTGACTGTGTAAAAAGTGAACTTTAAAAAAAATGGATTTAACTTTAGATGACTTTTTAAAGTTATCAAAATACAGCAGTGTTTATTGCAGGTTTTTAAGTAATATTCAATTTTTAACACACATTTACAAGGTTTATCCTCAATCCGATTTTTTCATTGATTAATGAAAGTCTTCAGCCAGCCAGACGTTTTTTTCGTGGCTACTATTTTAATTTTCCTATAAAAAAGTTATAAAGGTTAAACCCATAACACGATTTCCTCCAGCCGACCCTTAAATGTCTCACGTCAGACGGTAAAGGAACTTAACGCATTGTCTTTACATTGGCTGCATGTAGTTTGCTATCCCGCGTAGATAACGAGTTAAACCTCTCTTTTACTGAAAGGTTTAATGTAGTCTAGTTTTTTATATCATGGTCAGTTTTCAAATTCTTTTCTTTATCAAGACAGGACACATAACTGAAATTGAGACTGTAAAGTAGATTTCATCGTGCAGTGAGCAGATAAAAACAGTCTGTAGGGTGCGTTTCCATTGAAGCCGAGATGACCAGAGCTGAGCAGGGCCGTGCAGGAATTGTCCAATCACAGACGAGACGAGAAACGTGATGAGGATTTCAACCATTGTGATTAGTCGATTCTTGCAGGTTTCCGCTCGTCTCCGATTCAGTGGAAACGCGGGGTGCGTAAGGTGACGAACATAGTGAAAATAGTTTCTTAATAATTTTGTAATATTAAAGATGTGGATAATGTCGTGAGCTACACATATGTAGTCTTCTTTTTTTTTCGTACCATCTGTTTATAAAAATATTGATGTGTAACTTTGTATGAATAAATATATTTTGGATGTGGCGGCAGGTGATGCGGCTGTGCTGGCGCCGCTCGCCGGAGGAGCGGCCGTCGTTCCGCGCGCTGAAGGAGGAGCTCGGCGCCATCGCGCAGGCCGTGCTGGCCGACTGACTGCGCCTGCTGCTGCGCCTGCTGCGGCCCGCGCCCGCCGCGCTCTGACGGCCCGCACTACGAGCCGCCGAATTTTCACCGCACACTGGGTTTTCAACACACTGCTTAGCGCCGAGAGTTTAAAATTCTACTGTGTGTTTTGACGGACTGGGATGCACTCTGTCGGATTCTCAATGCTCGGCTCGACGACGATAGTTCAAAATCCATTTCGCGCTAAAGAATCGTCGCGTTAAAATATCGCCCGTGCGTACCTTGGCTCACAAGCCGATGCATTGCGCCATACGCGAACTGTGTCCCCGGCGACGTACGGAGCGGGTCCCGTTACACGTATGCATACACTCGTGACTGAGCGGAGGTCCTGCGAGTAGCTTTCGCTGCATTTGAGTTGCGCGGGGCAGACGGTAGCTAGCGCGACACTAGCCACGGATACGTTAGTCGGAGTGAGAGTGGCAAGGTTACCGTGAGCGCCCCAACATTTGGACTATTCAAATTTTCATGATATAAATTCGATGTTTATTTTGTGATTTCGGCCGCCTTACTCGCGTATTTGGAATCTCCCACTCGTGAACGACAGCAGTTTTATATCCCCAAAAATTTTCACGGTGAGGGCAAACAGAAGCAGACATCGAATTCCGACAATAACACAGGATCTATGACACGGAATTGATCTCACAATAGGAATTGACATATTATACCCGTAAACCGCGCGAGTAATCATAGGTGCCGTCCACTGCCACTTTAGGGTTTCAATAAAAAGTATTTTTCAGAAGCTTTGAGTCGTCTTTCTAAAGAGAGTAAAGGAGGAGGTAAAGAATACAGGTAGAACTATTGTCCTTACGAAGACCACTTGATTCAAAATAATAAAGGTTTCTTTTATACGTACAGAACGTACATATAATACTGATGCAATGTAATGTAAACATGCAAAAAGCCAAGTTCAATCATTTAATAGTTTTCTGTTACCTTTAAGCCGTTTATGTGTACTTTAGCTATGATTTCGGCTAAAATTAGATAAAAACTCATTTTGACATCCTCATATCATTATCAATGGTAGTTGTATTGTAAATATAATACTGTAGCTATTTATATACTAGTCGGTACATACACAGCGAATGCCGTCGACGTTTATTTCGCACATCACGTTAATCTGCATATCCTTCCCTCATATGTTCCTACACGAGGCGCGTTTTCAATACATGTGTAACCTATAAGTTTCCCAATAACTCACTGTTTAGCTCACTGATGTTTTATCTCGTACTCGTCCCAAAATCATTCCAATTATTGATTGAATATATTTTTTGTACATTCCTTTTAAAAATACTAGTCATTAAGAGAATTAAAAAAACCGTCTAAACATTTTATTGTGAAACTTTTAAATCAAAATTATAAAAAGGAATAAAGATAATTTGAGTAACTGTAACCACAACATAGCAATGAATAGTTACATAATAATTTGTAGATATATATTTATTAAATGAGACTTGGACATCTGTGTCCATTGCATGTTGTGTTACAATTTACTTATCTTGGGATATACTGAAATGGTGGTAAACACTAAGAAAATGTGCCAATTATGTATAAACCCTTATTAATTTTAGGCATTTATGACTGAATAAAAATTCTCAATAAATAATAATTTTAGGTTCTTTTTCTGGTTTGTAATTCAATTAAAATAAGCATAAAATTCGAGTACCAGTATTTATAAAACATTTTTACAAAATGGTATTTTAATTCCATTAAGTTATAAGTAAATGTATTTTTTGTGATAAATCTTAATTTTTTAGTAAGTATTCTATAATATAATAGGAATTATGAAGAAAAGACTACCTGTAGTTTTAAATTTTACAAGAAACTGTACTAATGTAAAATTCCAGAATTAGGAAACAATACATCAATGGAGGTAAATCGATTTTAATAGGGGAACGGTTTAGGTGTGGTGTAGTAAAACTAATGAATTTAACGTTAAATAAGATATCTCCATATCATCACCCTAGCCCGTTCTCCCGATTAAGATACTGCCTGTAGTAATACATGTCGCTCGATACATAGATTACTGCATTCAAATTAAATTCGCTACACATTTGTACAGCGAGTGTTTGTATAACTGTTTTGTAAAACTATTAAGTCAAGTAAAATAATGATTAAATTGGAGTATTTTCATTTGAACAACTAGCTTCTGCGCGCGCCTTCGTTCGCGTGGAAATCATAAGACAACATACTAAAATAACAGTTTGTAGTTTTGGTCTTAGCAGCCCAAATATACAGTCAAAGGCAAATTTCGCGCCCTCACGCCCCTAGCCGCTGCAGGAGACGCCCTGAGCGTCGGGAATCCCAGGCCGATTCCCGGCCACCTCAGGCGCGGGTTTGCGGACGGTGCGCAATGGGTAGCTCACTACCCGATAAGGACCAAGTCCGGGTCGACGGCGCGTTGTGTTCCACGCGCGCCTCAAAGAGATGTCAGCACAACTGACGGGATCCGCTAGGGCCGATGCCTACCGGGGTCGAGGGAAAGTCCGAAAAGGATACCGTGGCCACTGGCTACACACAGGCAACTGAAGGAACACGTGTGGGTTTTAGTCAGTAAGAGTCTGACACGCCCTCACGCTCCGCGCGGAGCGGTAGAAGTATTTCATAATTTCCCACCCAAAAAAAAAAACGACTGGTGACGCGGGAGCAACCGACATACAGTTATCCGTGTGAGAAGCAGCTCGTCCAGAGGTCGACACTCGCAGCCTTCAGTAGTAATTTCCGATTGCTTGCGATGTTTTTCGTTTTTAGTGAATTAATGAACGCCTGTGTTCTTCCCCGATCGTTAAGCCGAGGTTCGCACGGACGTAAATTGACGTAATAAAATCGCGGCGGGAATTTATTGCGCACTGAACTTTCAACGCTCTGCTTAGCACCGAGACTCGAAAATCCAACAGTGTTGCGCTGCACTCTGTTGAATTCTCATCGCTCTGCTTAACACCGAGAGTCAAAATCTAGTGCGCGATAAAATCCCGCCGCAGTTTTATTACGTCCGTGCGATCGTCGGCTAACACCTTAAGTCAACACTATTTAAAAAAAATGTTTTTTTTTTCCGATCGTACTTATATATGCTTAGTTCAAGAGTCAAGGTTTTTAGAAAAGTGGAGTTCAATTAAATATTCACTGTTAACGCAAAATTAAAAGTAAAATAAGTATATTTCACTTACCCCAAAAGAAGTAGGTAGAATGCTACCTCCTACACAACATTCGATCTTCAAAAACTGCACAATGTAGCTGATGAATAGATGTTGTGGAAATAGGACGGAATGTCGTAATTATCTGTGGCCAATAAAAGATAAGATGATAATGTAACTTTGCTAATTAGTCAAGATTTGATGTGCCACTTGCGGAGCGGGCTTGTTTAGGTACCTTTTTTAACAGACCTCAAAAATGGAGGAGGTTATCAAGGCTTGTGCAGACCATCGCGGGCGCTACAAGCGGCGCGACCCTTGTATTGCCCGCGATATCGCGCTGGTCTGCACAAGCCTTTACATTTCATAGACGACAAACTTTTTTTACTAGTCCATAAACGCAACGATGTTACGCAACTACAATACAAAATTTGGGATCCATGGACTAAAAACTTGTAATGGCGTCACAAAGAAGTCCAAGTGGGTCTTTTTTATAAAATTAGACGGACTCTCAAACGACATTCTCGAAAAATATATTCACCACAAACAGCACAAAAACTATTTGGATCGTTTAAGCAAGTTCTTCTTAATGTAGACATATAGATTTATTTATGGAACTTAATAAAAAAAAATCACAAAAAAAAAAAAATTAGTATGCCGCGTAACGAATTTTTAAGAAGTACCTGTATCACAAAAACTAGAGCTGCTAGAAAAAATCAGGATAGATATGAAGTCAGCGAACTCAAATTACTAAGAAACTTCATAAAACAAAAAAAAGTTAATTTTGTTTATCTGTGTTATTGCTTCAATTCTATTGTATGCCTTTTTTTTTTTGGTGGGAAATTATCAAATAACTTCTTCCGCTCTGGGCGTAGCGGGAGGGCGCGTCAGACTCTGACTACAACCCTCTCTCTCGCTCCGTACCATGGCCTGAACCAGGGCCGGACGCGAGAGATCACCGCCGCCGATTGTCTCCACGAGGACACTGCGATGCCCCGCCCAAGTTGGGCAGACCTCCATCGTGTCCTCCGGGCGATCCACACAATGGTGACACCCGGGCGTTTCCTCCCGCCGTATCCTGAACAAGAACCTACAGAAACAACCGTGTCCAATAAGGACCTGCGTCAGGCGGAAGGTGAGGACGCCGTGGTGCCTCTCTAGCCACTCCTCAAAGAGGGAACTTATCGCCGCTATTGTGGCGTGCCCAGCGCTGGGTTGCTACAATCGCACTCTCCTTGACGCCATGAGATCCCGCCGGAGCTATTCTATTGTATGCCTCAGGTAAGAAACTTGCGTCGTCTCAGTGGAGTATTAGGCTCGCTTGCACTTGCACCTCAAACTACTAAACAGATTAGCGCTCAACAAATTTAAAACATCGTTCCGTTTCTGTCGAATATTTGACAGAGACGAAATGATGTTTGAATAAATACGTTTCGCGCTAAACGTATTTAGTGATAAATGTGTTCCTTGTTAGTGATTGTTTGTGCACCGCCTTAATTCCATAAAAAGGTTAAGTAGAAAGATTTAAAATTAAATACTGTTTAGATGATCATTTATTTATTACATTATAGATAAGTGAAAATATAACTTAACAAATAAGTACATAACGAATATACTTCATATATTTTTTATTACTTAAGTATTTTAAAGATAATGGCAAAACAGGTACTAAATTGAAAAATTACCACAGAAATCAATATTATCTAGAGAAATCTTATAATAGTAATAAAATTGTCATTACGCAGGTACTACATTACCGGTATGCTTTGTGTTGAATGCAAACTAGTCTGGTGACGGAAGCCCACTAATACTTCCACACAAAGGCCACATTGAGCCAAAAAAGGCAAGATTAGTCTGCTTGGCACAATGAGCGTGCGCGCTCTACGTGAGCTATGAAAATTATGGACAGAGAGCATACATTGTGGTCCAATATTTGGAGTTATTCTACTTGGTCTCCCTAAAAAATCCGCCTTAAGAGGAGTTCTAGGAAACAATATCCAAAAATCCCTCTTAAGGGGGCCAACCGGAAGTCCTAAAGCCCCCCCCCCCCCGATCTGCTACTGCTAACGTAGGTAGGTATGGTTGTTACATTCTTGCTTTTTTATACGGAATAAAGGCTAAAGAAAAAAAAGCTTCTTTAATGCATTTGAAATATACTGTATCGTCGGTGGAATACAAGATTGTATAAGTTACTATTACTATCTAATTTTAAAATATTAAGATATATGGCGGTAGCTGTATCGTAGCAGACACAAACCTACTTACTACGTAAGCTACATGTTTGTAACTTAAACATACATTCATAATTCATGAAATCATAAAAACCTAATAAATTCTTAGCATTAACAACATACAACGACAACGACAAGAGACCCTGTAACTTTTCAGGAGTTTCATTTAACTATCGGCGTCAATTTTGTATTTTTTAATCATATATATATATACATATATGATCAAATAACAACATTAATTATCAGGTACAGTGAAAAACGTTTATAACGACTTCGAAGGGACCGTCAGATAACTATAACCACGGTAATATTATAATACAGTACTCCAACTTCATACAAACGGACGAAACGCGAGCTATACCTACGCGCCTCGATCTCGCGGTGCGCTCGGGGCGCAGACAGTCACGGCTGTACCGTAGTGTCGAACGGACGGTGTGTTGTTATTTAACGATAAACGCGCGATTTTTTCTCTAAAAATCAGTTAATATGACGAGTAGGAAATATTGTGCTGTTTTTGGTTGTATGAATTCGTGGTTTTGTGGAATATATAGAAAAAATGGAGGAAGTATTCCGAAATTCACTTAAAACCAAACATGTAAATTGTAAAGTAGCTGCAGGTATCTATAACCAAGTAAAAGATATTCCATTTTCTCCACCTTGTCCACGTTTCCCAAAACAATTTTTAATTAAGCTTTATATAAGAATGCGGATTTATTATACTTTAAAATTTAACAATAAAGCATTTCGTACGACTCAGTCGAGGCGAAAATATTTTTCGGTCGCAAATTTATAAGCCCGATTTGTTTTTCAAACAAAAACATGTTTTTTTATTTAAATCTACCAATCAAAAAACAACACGCATTTTTATTGAACACTTCCTATTCAATATACAAAGTATTTCATTTATTTATATAAAAAGGATATTTACAATCATAAAAATAAATAGAAACAGAAAGTAGGCAAATGTAATTAAAATGCTGGAGACGGGCATCCCTAACGCATGTTTACGTACCGCGCGGCTGTAGGCATTTATTTCTATCATGCGGCCGAGTTAAGGCTCTTTCAAACAGGCGCGACACGCGACGCGACACAAAGACACCGCTCGTCGCGCGACGAGCGGTGTCTTTGTGTCGCATCGCGTGTCGCGCCTGTTTGAAAGTGCCTTTACACTACTGTAATATAATATTACCGTGCTATAACGATCGGCTATATCGGTTGTTATAGCCGATAGTCATTTATAACCATTAAGTAAACAACATTTTGGAACCACAAAATTTCGTCGTAATAACCGGTACGATGTTAGCGAAGTCGCTTTATACGGTTTTCACTGTATATCCACAGAACCAGACAATGTGGCAAAAGCGATAAAACTAATGAACTAATTGAACAAGAATTTTGGAAGAATGGAATAAACTTAATAGTAGGTAATGTTTAATTAATCTAAAGTAAGTAGGTATAAAAGTTCCAAAATATTAACATTTTTGGAAAACCATTAAAACAAATCTCATTCACAATGATTAATTGACTTAAACATAAAATAAAATAACATCACGCCCGTATACCCCCAAGGGTTGGGCAGAGGTGTTATTTGACTTTTTGGTGTTAAAACTATGTTAACAAAGTATTTCTATTAAGAAATTAATCTCAACAACAACGGTGTACAGGTCGTACCTTAGTATGAGCGGGTGACTATAATAGTTTGTCGTATCATACAAACCTAATTATTATATTTTAACATAAGTAAATTCTTAAAGCAAGTCTTCGGCGGAGGAATTGACAACAGCGATTGATAGTGAACAGCGGGGCGGCCGCGCAGCTTTATTATTATTTTGTTATTAAAAATCCTATATGGGGTTGGTAGACCCCACATTTCGCCAGTCATATTATTTAATGTCGTAAGGGACAGGGAATACAATGTCCCTTACGACATTTGAAATTTCCAGCATCGATATGATCATAGATCTATGATCAAAGATATAATGAAATTGTAAAATAGACATATTATGGGTAATTTGTGAGGTTCGTAGATATATGATATAATATGATAGTGTAATATACCCCTTTTTTTTTGCATGGTAAATTATCAAATAACTTCTCCCGCTCTGTGCGGAGCGGGAGGGCGTGTCAGACTTACTGACTAAAACCCACCCGTGTTCCTTCAGTTGCCATGTTGCCGCGGGCCACGATCTCCCTTTCGGACTTCTCCGCAACCCCGGCAGTAATATTCCCTAAGGGGGATATACCCATATTAAATGTCTATTTGAAAATTTAATTATATCTTTGATCATAGATCTATGATCATATATATGATAGTGTAATACCCACCTATGTCCCACGTTATAGGGGGCGAGTGTATTTAAATTATGGCAATATATACGAAGAACAAATCCAGACCCTGTTAACGCTTCGCCCGTTATTTTTCTTGTCAGGTGTAAAAGTTGTAATGTTATGATAGAAAAAAAAAAAAACAATCAAGTTGATTTAGGTACCTACATAACTTGGCATGAGTAGTGATTTCACAAATTTTTATGGAAAAAAAAGTGTTTAATAATAGCTTACTTCTACAGATTTCATCCTGATTCCTGGTGCTGTGGTTTATTTTATTTTTTTTAACCACAGCAGGGAAGCTCTTGGCCTGCATTTCACTTGATGGTAAGTGATTGTCAGGTCGAAGGTGGAAGCGAGCTTCACCCAGAATCCTCAACAACAGAGGACCTGGCTATCTTACCTCTAACTGCCGAAACACAACAATGCTGTTAACATTGTTGTTATGGCGACAGACTTCTGGATCTGAGACAGATGGTCTAACCACAGAGGCGATTGCCAAAACTTCACTATCATCTATGTCACACAACTTAGGGTGGGCAAATCTTTTCAGACATATAATATTGATTATCTATAGTCAAGGATATTTAATTATTTGCTACTTAATTCAATGCTGATTGTTAGTAGAGTTGTAATTATATTTTAATTAATTTGGTTCCTGTTATTATGAAATGTAATTAGATCTAACAATTAATAACAAAACGTTAACTATTCTTGGTGGTAATAATTAATAGTTTATCTAAAGGACACATAATAAATATATACATTTACATTAAAGATATATCTTAATGCTAGATATTCATACCAGTAAATCTTTGCTTTTGTCTGTATTAAGTTGTTCTTAGGTTCACATATCATCAGGAAGTATGTCTGGTATCAGATATTGGCACAGGTCCATCTCTGAGTGCATGAATACAACCTTACTAGCAGTGTTTTCATCAAGCCTGAAAAATTTACGAAAAATGAATTCGTGGTAAGTTAATAACTATTGTTAAATTCTCAGTAGCAGCCCAGAACTTAAATCATCCTTACATATTATAAAACAAAATCCCCCGCCGCATATGATTTAGCCTCTAATCTATTTTGTTCAGGACAATAGATAGATACAATTTAAAGTTATCTTACCATCCTTTAATAACAGCCCAACATCCAGAGAAGAAAGCTGGTGCATTTGTGACAAGACAAACACCAAGCCTTTCAGGGTAATGCCGACTGAGCAACCAGATCAGGTTCTTTAACACTTGATAGTCCATGCAAGACAGTGTGAAGCCATTCAAATCAAAAACAATGCATAAGTTATCCACTACTTCTTCGAAACATTTCTTACTTGCATCTTCCTGAAAATACATAGAAATATTAATTTAGGGAGTGGAATGAATTAATTTATTTTGTAGAGGTCAGGTAAGTGTTTAATCCCTTTCAATAAGATAAAAAATACATCTAATAAGTGGGAGGCCCAAGGATTGAACAACATCCATCATAAAGTTTAAATAACATCTGCTGTATGCATCAATAGTGTTTTAAAATTGTTTAAATTAAAAATGAACATACATCATAAAGTTCAAATAACATCTTACTATATGAATCAATGATGGTGTGTTATAAAATAATTTAAATTAAAAATGATTTCAGTTCTGGTCAAACAGGTTGGTAAACTTCAAGGTTCAATCAGGTTATACAATATTAACATTACCAAGCAATAGACTATAAATTTAGTCAAATCATCAATATTTCTGTCACTGGAACTGTGGTTCTTTGCTGGAATGTATATTATAGGCCGGCCGGTGATGTCCCTGTGTCTCAGTACCCTTGCCTTGTTGGAATACTTTTCTATAATCTCTTTATTTTCACCTAACTCAGCTACACCATACTCCACTCTCCATTTGTTTGTTTTTATTATAGCCTGTAATATAGGAAACGTATAAATTAAGACATTGTTATGATATGATAGATACTATTATGATTATGAAGCCCTAATGTGAGTTGTAGAGGTACTTTTAGTTCCTGAAGGCTTGCTTGTAATAATAGGTAGTTAGAACTAGAAGCCAGTCCTTGAAACAAGCAATGCCTAATCCTCTTCTACTTCATTGAGACCTCAGCTAGGCCAACTGATTACACAATTAGCATTGCTACTGTATGTGCATACTATCAATCCAAAAAGAAGAAGTAGTTAGTGCTTACCTGAAATGCATTGTCGACTGTCTTAAACGCTCTTAGGTATCTTCGCAGTGAGTATTCATTATGATATTGTGCTGGATCTGCACTGACGATTAAGTTCATCCTTTCTTTTAATTGTTTCAAATCATCTTCGTTAACAGGTTTCGGTTCATCGGCCATGGCTAGTAAAGCACTCACTTACTAGAATTTGAATGATAGGCTTTTTCCCACTTAATTATGTAAATAAATTAACCTAAGACCACCGGCTTATCTCACAAAAATAAGGATGGATTTTAGAACGAAAAACTATTTTTCGGTTCGTTAAATTTTCTACACGTATCAAAATCAAAAATCAAATTACTATAATTTGATTTTTAGCATGAGCAATTGCTTCTATATGATGGAAATCATGAGTGTGAAAGAGATAGTTGTCAGCATTGTAGGTATATATCTCTTGATTTACAGTAATGGAACGCGCTGAGCTTTAATCAGATGCTGTCAAATCAACGTGACGGGAGGGGAGAGGCAGAGAGGGATTCGGGAGGGATGGATGAGTGAGGCCACAGACTACAAAGTTAGGCGTACTTAGTAGAACCACTGAGTAAGTTATTTAGAAGTACAAGTTCTCTTGCTAAAGAAAAATAAGTACGTAGGTACATGTCTGAACGTATATTATTTTTTAGAATTGGGTTGTTAGATGGTAATAGACCTTCAGACCGTATTCCGGCCATGGCAAGTGTGTTTGCAGACACAGGTGCACTCTCTCTTCCTTCAATTGCATAGTCCGTTGGGACGGCACGCAATTCGACACGACCGGAGAGAGATCAGATTAGACGCAGGGCCAACAAGGGCTTAACGTGCTTTCCGAGGGACATATCACACCGCCAACTTCCAATCTCCGGGCTGTTATTAAGAAATTCCTAATGACAAACCCCAATGACACTGCCCAACCTGGGAATCGACGCTCAGCAGTCAACGAGAGCCGATAAATAGTTTAGTTGCTTATAGTCAAGGGCGTCGCCAGCCGATGGCCCGGGGGGGGGGGGGAAGTTGATATATGGAGGATGGGAAAAATATGATTTGTAAGTACAGTCAAAAGTCAAGAGCACATGAAGCTTTACACTTGTAGTACGATTCTTATAACCTTCACGGCGCACAATGGTGCCAAAATCATGTTGTCTAAGACCACCAACGCCAATCGCTTCCATATTTAGTAGGTAAAAATTTGTACCCAATGGGTACTAATTAGTACTCGAACGACAAAATTGGTACCTTAGTCAATGATATTTTAAGTAAAAAGACGTAGATAGGTTACCTACCGAACATTCGTTCTTCAAAAACGGCAAAATGTCACGCTATTAGATGACACGTGTAACTAGGACAGCATGTCGTAATTATCGGGAGCGAAAAAGAGTCAAGACGAAGAAAATGTGGCTAATTAGCCAAATTTTGACGTGCCTCTTGCGAAGCGTGTATAACCTATCTACCTCTTTTTTTACTTATAATATCTTTGACCTTAGTAGTTTTAAGCTATTTTATGTACTTGAACACTCCTACAAAGTAAAACATCGTCGTAAGAAGTAGGTACCTACCTACTCTCATACTTAATTATTTACGTTTCATTCCATTAAATCGTAAAGCAAAAACATTTTTACGAAGTAGACTAAAATTGTACATAACATCCACCCGCAAAAAAATCGACACATTCTAATCCAACTAAAATAAAAAAAAAAAGGAGGTAACTAGGAACTTACGCGGAAATATTCGCGCAGAATTGGTACGAAGGCATTGATATATAAAAACCCAAGATGCACACTCAACGTCTCCCCGACCCTTGCTCGAAAACGAGGTGCCAGCAAGTTGTTGCCGCTGAGCACGTAGCTTTAAACTACCCCGCATAATAATCATGATTTAAACCAATTTTGATCCAGCCTGTCCCTTCTTGCTGTCCTCCCCTCAGCGACGCCCTAAGCCGAGGCTCGTACCCCACAGGGGGTGCCCTTAGCGAGCGTTCGCCTAGTTTTAATTTAGTTTAGTTTTTTGCCCCTGGCTGGAGGCTTTGAGTGTAGCAGCTTAAGGCACCCACAGGAAAGTCCGGTTAAGCAGCCAAGACCTTAGTGGTCAAAACTGCGAGAAGCCCGTTTAAAAAAAAAAAAAAAAAAACACTCAACGTCTAAAAAACGTCCGCAAAAAATGAGCGCAACATTCTAAATTGTGCGCTCATTTCAAATAGTCTCGCGTCGCTCGCGTCTGGAAGCAGTCGTTAAAAATGCCGAAGTGTTCTGTGAGAAATTGTAAAAATATTACGTCAAGAAGGTTAATAAAGGATGGGATATCGTATTTTCGGTAAGTAAAAAACTTATTGACTAGTTTTTGTTGTTTTTATGACCGATTATAACAAGTAATGTGTGATTTTGATTTATTTTTTCTAAAAACTTCATTCAACGCTCAAAGTAAAATACGGCTAACTTCAATGGCTGCTTGTTCAATGTTAGCACAACGCATTACAGTCTCCTTTTTATTTTAGTCGCATTATAAAAAATGACTCTGTTCTAATAAGTGGAGTCGATTTTTTTTTTGTTTGTGTTTCTTTTTATTAATAAATTTATGTACTTTTGAACCTTTTTTGTATGTAGTTTTTGACAAATATAAATATTTACGTTACATAACGTGTAGGTCAGGATTTAGCCAATTTAACATTTTTCTAATGTTCGTAAATATTATGATGTATAACGATTAATTTATGGGCCAACTTATGAGTTCGCGACATGCGGCATGCTAAGGATAGACTGAAGTGTCGCGTAGTCTGTAGTCTGTAAGTGTCACATTATAAACTTAATGGACACTTCTAATTTTTATATTTTAGTTTTCCTCGTGACCCAATACGATGTGGAGAATGGACATCAATCGTCAGCCAAAAAAGGCGAGAAGATTTTTTTAAGCCGAATAATTCAAGCGTCGTTCGTTCCGAGCATTTTTTGGAGGAAGATATGTATGTCACTTTAAAAGACATAAAACGTTTTCGTAAAACGGCTGTTTTTTATATTTGAATAAACAATTTTAACAGTTATTATTTGTTTTTTTGATATACCCATACTGCCCTGCTAAGCACGAAGGCGGTATCTCAACTGGAGTAAGTTTCGAGAAAATTGACTTTTTGTCAATTGAAATTTAAGGAAATATGGAGATATAAAAAACTTCTTAGTGGTTTTTTTTAAATGTTTTAAATTAGATAGCGCTATTTCGCTTATACCATTAGATGCGAAATTGTTAAAGCTATTGAATGGTATAAAAAAAACTAAAAGGGTGGATCTCAGAGAAACCCCCTTTGGGCTTAGCAGGGCAGCATAGGCTACCCAAAAACATATTTATGCACAAATAAAAGTATATTTATGTGTTTAAAACACAATTTAACAAACTCTTATAATACTAACTAATAATGTATGGAGAAAAAAAAAAGTCATGTTCGACTCCACTCAATACCTTGTCCTACCGACCACGGTCGGTCGTAAAATTTTATTGCTTTAAGTACCTGCGTTGTAATAACAACTTTAAATAATTGGCGTAAGGTTGAACTTGCAATAATATATGCTTGTAGCTTATAGAAAGAGACAGAAATAGAGTTTCGGGACACTTTCGAGCGTTACTTTTATTCGAGACTGTGCATCTTGGGTTTTTATATATCAATGTACGAAGGCTAAAATAATACTACGTTGATTTTATGAATGAACGGCCGGGGCAGTGCCACATGCCACGATGCCACACGATGAGGGAAGTTCGCCATTTACAGTTCTCGCTCTTGCCCGCTAGATGGCGTTAATTCAAGTTTTTAAGTTAATTCTTGCTGCGGTAGTATTCCTTCCAATCGAAGTATATTTTTGAATATTTCCGAATTATTGCGAATACTACCGAAGTTTTGCAACGCTAGTCTTGACAAACTGCAAGACAGATGGATAACTAAGTGATCTTATTTAAGGGTTCCGTTTTTTACCCGACTACGGCGAAGCCAAAAAAGGAAGGTTATTAGTTCGCTTTTTTGTCGTATATATTTCGGTTTCAGTTTTTATAACTTTCAGTTTTATTTAATTTTTTTGTGGTTACACTACCTATATATATAGGAGGGTATATAAAAAACAAGACATCAAAGACCAGCGTTCCATGTACCGCTTTTCTGCTTTTTACCGTGCCTTTTTGACAAAGGATTCGCATTCCGCTTTTGACCCACGCGGTTCCGCTTTTTTCGAATTTGCTAGCTAGATCATTCCATTTTTTTCTCACTCATGGTGGCGGTTACTCGTCGAGGCCGCAAGGATAAAAAGCTGCGTTCAGTTTGATCGTCAGGCGATGACTTCCGCCTATCATGCCATCTCTTTTGCACGCGTTGAATTTGTATACACTTACCCTTTTTTTTTTTTTTTTTTTTTTTTTTTTTTTTTTTTTTTTTTTTTTGGGTGGGAAATCATCAAATAACTTCTCCCGCTCTGGGCGGAGCGGGAGGGCGTGTCAGACTCTTACTGACTAAAACCCACCCGTGTTCCTTCGGTTGCCCTGTTGCCGGGGGCCACGATCTCCCTTTCGGTTTTCTTCGCACCCCCGGCAGGCATCGGCCCTAACGGACCCCGTCAATTCTGCTGACATCTCTTTGAGGCGCGCGTGGAACACAACGCGCCGTCGACCCGGGCCTGGTCCTTATCGGACGGCGAGCTACCCATTGCTCACCGTCCGCAAGCCCGCGCCTACGGTGGCCGGAAATCGGCCTGCGATTCCCGACGCCCAGGGCGTCTCCTCCTGCGGCGATTAGGGGCGTGAGGGCGCGAAATTTGCCTCTCCCTCACGCGTTCCGCCTCCTCCTTCGCGAGCATTACTGCTTCGCAGAAGGAGGTGACGGCCTCCCATTTCCTCTCGCTCCCTACCATGGCCCTAATCAGGGCCGGACGCGAGAGATCACCGCCGCCGATCGCCTCCACGAGGACACGGCGATGCTCCGCCCAAGCCGGGCAGACCTCCACTGTATGCTCCACCGTGTCCTCCGGGCGATCCACACAATGGTGACACCCGGGCGTTTCCTCCCGCCTTATCCTGAACAGGAACCTCCCGAAACAGCCATGTCCGGTGAGGACCTGCGTCAGGCGGAAGGTGAGGACGCCGTGGCGCCTCTCTAGACACTCCTCAAAGAGGGGACTTATCGCCGCAATTGTGGCGTGCCCAATTGTTATGAGGTCTGGGAACGATTCTGAAGCTTTACAGTTTTTAGAATTTTTGTCTGTTTTTCTGACCATGAGGACACTACAGAATGGAGGGCAAAATGTGTTAGTAAGGACAGCGCGGGGTTTCTTACGTGGAACTGTGATGGGAACCTCAGTCTGCTAAGAGGTGACTACAATCAATCGTTCTGTTAACAATTTTGTGCAAAAATGAAATAGGTACTTAGGTACTATGCGTTACTCGACGGTCACGGAGAGAAGTCATTTTGAAGAAAGAAAGTAGCTGGTTATATGGGGCGTCTATATGAAATACGGCGAGTGCTAAACGCCAAGGAGCGTGTGAACATACGTTGTAATACGTTCAATGTGTTGAAAGTAAACAGCATAAGACAGGCTCAACGCTGTACATGTATATTCTAAGTTACTTCTAACTAGTGTTTGGAATAGAAGCAACTTAGTTTGGGTCTCATAATGTTCTGTGCTTTGGGATCGCCTGAAACAGTTAGCGTTAGTTATCTGAGCAGATTTTTTAACTATGGTATCAGTGTCGAATGTGAATTGCAGTTCGCTATCTATTGTAACTCGTAGATCTTTGATTTCACTTACTGCTTCTAGTTTGGTGTTATTTAGCGAATATTCAAATTGTAGGAAGGTGAGCCAAAAGGTAAGAATTTTGCAGATAATTACAGATGTAACTTTTTAAATGATTATCATCACGCTATACCTTTATGGTATGGTTTGGTTTGAGTCGATCGACCATGGCTTAAACATTGATGGTGAATACCTAATCAACATAAGATTTCCCGATGACATCTTATTTGCAAAGTCAACGCAAGAACTGCAAGAAATGTTAACTGACTTAGATACACACATCAAAAATGTAGCCTTAAATATGAATACATCAAAAACTAAAGCAATGACCAACAGAGCAAAGGAAACTATCACAGTAAATAACATATATATATTTAGTAAAGGCTCTTTCAAACAGGCGCGACACGCGACGCGACACAAAGACACCGCTCGTCGCGCGACGCGACGTACCTTTGTGTCGCGTCGCGTGTCGCGCCTGTTTGTAGGAGCCTTAATAGATTACGTAGAAAACATATTTAGGACATTTAATCTCAACAAATAACAAATCCAGCAAATAGATAGAAACACGAATAATGCGTGGAAGAAATACTGATCCTACAAAGAAATAATGAAACACAAGTAAATAAATATCTCTGTTAAAGGAAAACTTTTCTAACACCAGCATCCTTCCTTCCAACTAACTTACGGATTCTAAACATGGGCCTTGACCAAAACCCAACAGACAAAACTTCGAACGTGTTAGCGGACAGGAGTATGATGGGAAAAAGAATCAGGAAGGCAACAAAAACACAAGATGTAGTACTGAAGCTAAGAAGATAAAAATGGAGATGGGCTCGCCACATTGTCAGAGGAGAAGAGGAAAGGAACAAAAAGTAGCCCTATGGTATTCTAGGGAGGGGAAGAGAAAGAAGGGAAACCTTTGAAAAGATGGCAGGATGACTTGGTGAGGACGGCGGGAAAGCTCGACAGGCAAGGAACGGGGAGAATTGGAAGGGGATGGAAGAGACCTTTTCCAAAAGGCACATAGAGTCTTAGAACTAAGATAAAACGTTTTTGTAATACAACTGTAACTCTGAATAAAGGCTATAAATAAAATAAATAAATACCTTTATGGAGCGAAGCATTCAAACATGACATAAACAGGGTGGATTTTTGAGTCATCTCAAAAATCCACCCTGTACTCTGTGGTCCTGCCCTTATTGCCTCATGGCATAAGGCAATAAGAGCAGGACCACAGATTACCAGATAAATCACTCCATGTATACGCGCGCTAACTACCTACCGGCGGCCGGGTCGGACACGACCCATTTCTCAGTGGGTTGCCAATAGTCGCGAGGCGCGTACGTACGCATATATTTCGGTCGACCTGACGTACTTAGTTTCAAATTCTTGTGATATGGCTGGTTCCGGTGTATTATGTGCAGTTGATGGATGTAGATCCAGCAAGAGAAGAGATAAAAAACGTATCTTTTTTCAGTTTACCTGCTGGTACAGAAATGCGAGTATCTAATTTATTTTAGTATCGTTTTTTAAATAGGTAAATTGTTTAAACTGCATGTTTCGTGTAGGTACGTAATTACTTCTACCAAGTAAGCTGTGCTTCTAATATGCGTCTGAGATAAGGATAGAAAGGTCAATGACCTCCATTTTTCAGCTGTCATTTGAAAATTACGTTTAGCAAAAATCTACTTTGTGCAAATTAATTATCAATAATATTAATTATCGTTATTATCTTGTTAATGTTATTTTCATATGATTATTGTTTATTTAAAATTGTGCAAGTGTGAGAAAAGCGTGCATGACGTGCACATGGTAAAACGTAAAAAGTGTTTTATTTTATTTCATAAAGTGTACTACAAATATCTACTGACATCTTTATCGAAAGATGTAGTCCTGGCAATTCACAATAACCACGCGGCGGCGCACCCTGGTCCCGAATGATAAAAAAGTGGACATTAAGAAATTTTTGACAGAAGGTCAACGGATTCGGCTGATTTTTTTTTTGTAGACAGCTGATGCAATTACAAATCACTTTTATAGATTGAGTTTTTGCCAAATAAGCCGTATTTTCAGAGAAAAAAAATATTGAAATATTTTTTGTATGAAAGAAATCCTAATTTTGTCTTTATCTTCCAAGATTCAAACGTATTCAAAATAAAACTTAGCGCAGCTTGTAGAGGTGCTAATTGCTCACCACTTTGTCATAGACACTCTTCTGCGATTTTGTGCTCCTTTTGAGTTACAGGCACTTTAAATATTTTTTGTATGAAAAAATCCTAATTTTCTCTTTATCTTCCAAGATTCAAACGTATTCAAAATAAAACTTAGCGCAGCTTGTAGAAGAGCTAATTGCTCACCACTTTGTCATAGACACTCTTCTGCGATTTTGTGCTCCTTTTGAGTTACATGCACTTTAAATATTTTTTGTATGAAAAAATCCTAATTTTGTCTTTATCTTCCAAGATTCAAACGTATTCAAAATAAAACTTAAAGCAGCTTGTAGAGATGCTAATTGCTCACTACTTTGTCATAGACACTCTTCTGCGATTTTGTGCTCCTTTTGAGTTACAGGCACTTTAAATATTTTTTGTATAAAAAAATTCTAATTTTGTCTTTATCTTCCAAGATTCAAACATATTCAAAATAAAACTTAGCGCAGCTTGTAGAGTAACTCTTACAAATATATGAAATTATCAGTATCAAATAAACAAACAAGGAAATCTCAAAACGTGTTCAGACATGTTTAGGGTGAGGTGTCCAACAGTGAACCATGAAAAAGTTGCACATTCAAAGCTGAAGTGTTTCTAAACATAATAAAGATTTTTTTTGTACTAAAGTACTTCTCATGTATCTGACTTCAATTTAGCATATTAATTTTAGACCTAAACGTAACAGGATAGGATATATTTTTTTTTTTTTTAAAGATGGGAAATGGCTCACTGAGTCCACCTCGTGGGACACTCTGAACCGGGGGCTAGGTGAACAGTGAACCAACATGTACACAGTGAACCATCCTAACATGTACACAGTGAACCATCATATTAATGCTACAAAACTAAAGGTAAAGCAATAAAACGTCTTGTATATGTTACCAAATAATCAACTTTATGAAACCTAAATATTTTTAACAATGTGTTTAAAATATTTATTGTTATAAAAAATTAACAAATATCTTAGGCTCACAGAGATCAATTGCTCAGTCGACTTTGTACTAATCAGTCTTAATAATTACAATTCTTCCAAATTATAGACACGTGTTCCGTTACCGAAGTTAGGAGACCGTTGCATAGCTTCTCTTAAGTTTTAAAAAAATGTTTGAACATTATATTTGTTGAATGCCGAGGCTCGTGCCAAGCTGCACGGTTCAGGTTTCTTGAGACTTAAATCCGTGTGTTTTTTTTTAATGACCTTTATAACCACTCCTTTCCAGCAATATGTTTCTCTTCCCATGAAGAAGGAACTTTTATTTTATTAATAAATGCCATTTGGTAAGCTAGTCTTCGTGTATCTTTAGCAGTAAGCCCATAAAATTTTAGCGAACAATCTATAAGGTATTCTTTTAATTCTATTTCCTGGTTACGTGTAAAAACAGCATTTACTTCATAAATGGGTACTTTCGTCGGACTTAAATTTTCTACGTATCTCCGTACAGTTGGGTAGGGTAATCCGCATTCTTTTGCTGCTTTACGAATTGATTATCCATTTTTTACAAGCATGATAGCCTGCAACATATCTTCTTTTGTATGACCTCCAATTTTCCTTTGCGCTGTTTTAATTCGCCCCATGCTGAAACGATAACATTACCTATTATACAATGTAATGTTTCAACTCAATATAAATTATGTATAAAATTCAAAACCTACCCACATAAAGTAGCAATATAGAGGTGGTACACAGTGAACCGGTTCACTGTTCAATCTACGTTCGTGGTTCACTGTGTACTACACCCACCATTCAATATTTAAGGTTATGTTAAAAACAAACAAAAATAGTTACAGTAGTAATTTCAGTTTTGTACGATACCCCAATAAACACTATAATAAGTATAATAAATGTCACACAGAAAAACTATACATAACAGAAGTAATAAGAAAAGATAGTACTTACGTTTTATTTTGTTTTGTCGCCGAAAAGTATAATGCGGTCCGCCACACGGGCGTCTTTGGCGCTAGCTCGCTCGCGACTGGGGAGCGGGCGGCGCGGTTACAACTGAGTACTTTCGTGTTCACGACACGATTTGGCAACGTCGCGTTTACAAAGTAGGAAGGGTGGCTCAATGTGTACCACTGGTTCACTGTTGGACATCTCACCCTATGTACAGGTAAGTTATTGTGTGACTCGTATGTAAATTTTTTTTTGTATAGAGTCATTGCTTAATTACCCTATAAGTGACGATTTCAGCTCTATTTGGTCATCTAGTCGAACGCGTCGAAAACGCTGAATGATGAATAGGTATATAAATTGCAATTAAAAATTCCCTTTGTAGTTTTGCGGTATTTATGTAGGAGCACATCTTAGTATGTTTTATTTTCTCGTGACTCATCCAAATTGCAAGAATATTTGGCTCATTATCTAACTACCCCATTAAGTAATGAGGTAGTTAGGTAATGAGCCATTATCTAACTACCCCATTAAGTAACGGGATAGTTGGGTAATGAGTCATATATCAATAGTATAAGGGCAAGCGGAACCCGTTTTTGTTCATTACGCGTCTTGTGCTCGTAAAAACAACACAATTTTTTATCAACTATCACCACATTGTAACTTTTATTTATTTGCCTGTAACATTTTTGTATCAAAATGACTACATTTGTGACTAATTTAGACATTTTTTCTTTTTTGAGTAATAGTGGGTGCCTTAAAAATAGTGATTTACTGTGTCAAACCATTATAAATCGTATTTCAAGTGAAATTCCAAACGAAGAGCTCAGTATTATCAAAAAGTTTTGCCAAAATTATACGTCAAACCTAGCTAGAAGATGGGACAATTCAGGTAGAAACGAAAGATTTGGTGTTAAAAACAAGGAGTGGTTGGAGTCTAAAATTTTGTGGCCAACTTTAACTTCTGTGAATTTTCCTATGTTGTTTGATCCAGAATATACCATAGAGGACATTTCAGTAGACGTAGAAGAGCATAATTTATCGTACGAAGAGGAAGCGGGTGCATCTACATCAGAAGCTACCACAAATACTCCCAGAACTAGAAATAAACGACCATTTGAAGATTTAACAAATAAGCAGAAGAAAAGACGTTCTTTGTCTCTTTTGGAGCATTCCGAAGAAGAGCTGTTCTATGCTCTTATTGCTAAACTTAATGAAAACGGGCGCACTGTTTGTTCTAAAGTTATTAAGTGCCTCTCAAATAAGCCAGAAAAGGTGCAAGAAGTAAGTGACTTTTTATATAAAGCTTCTGATAAATCGATTTCCGAGGAAGACACCTTAGCTCTTGCCACAGCATTGAGTTTATCAAAATGGCAATATCTAACTTTGAGGTCCATTTTAAGTACAAATGGCACAGCGGCTTTTCCATCTTACCAGAAGTTACTGTTGAAGAAGAAAGAATGCTATCCAGCAAAAGAAGATATTGTGATATCGGAGTCAGGAGCTAAAATTAAGTTACAGGCAGTTCTAGATTTAACTGCCGAGAAGATTTTGAAAGTGACTGGTTCAAATATTAATGGTGGTGTTTTGAAGCTAGTTAGTAAATGGGGCTGTGACGGAGCTTCTTCACAAAGTTGTTACAAACAAAAACCAACTGGTGACATATTTTCAGAATCTTCTGTATTTATGGTTAGTTTTGTGCCACTTCGCCTTATGAGTGACAACGATGTGATAGTATGGGAAAATCCGCGCCCTTCTTCAATAAACTATTGCAGACCAATTATGTTCGAATTCAAACAAGAAACAAAAGAATATATTCGGCAAGTAGAAGCAACATTACAAGAAGAAATTCAGAACCTTCTACCAACAAAGTTATTTGATGGCGAATTTGAAGTATTTCATGAATTGCATATGACGATGATCGACGGCAAAGTATGCACGGCACTTTCACAGACACAGTCTGCAGCCAATTGCAACATTTGCTTAACAAATCCGAAAGATATGAACAACTTGAACCTCGTTTTTAACAAACCAGAAAACCATGATATGTACAAATATGGTTTATCTTCACTTCACATGTGGTTGCGATGCATGGAATGTATTTTGCACATATCTTACAACTTAGATTTCAAAAAATGGGCGGCTCGGGGTGAGGACAAACTGCTCCGAAAATCAAGAAAAGAGTTAACGCAGCATGAGTTTTTTGTTGTAACTGGCTTAATGATTGATATCGTCAAACAAGGCTTTGGGACAACAAACGATGGCAATACAGCTCGACGGTTTTTCAATGATTACGAAAGGTCAGCTGAGATAACAGGAGTTAATGCTAATTTGATTAAGAGATTTGCTGTAATTTTGCAGGCAATATCTTCTGGGAGAAATGTAGATATTGAAAAATTTAGAATTTATTGCAGAGAAACAGCAGAACTTTATGTCAGCGAGTACTCGTGGTATTACATGCCTTCGAGTGTACATAAACTTTTAGTGCATGGTGCAGATATTTGCCAGCATTTTTCTTTTATTCCAATTGGTATGATGTCCGAAGAAGCCTCAGAAGCAAGAAACAAAGATTTTCGTTCAATCAGAGAAAAGCATACTAGAAAGATAGGCAGAATGCAAACAAATGAAGATATTTTACACCAGTTACTTATCAGCTCCGATCCGTACATTACGAACATAAGACCGAAGTTCACCAAAATTCAAAAGCAGCAGAGGTTTGAAGAAGCCGAAAATCTTCTAAAGGATGACGTTTCACCCAATGAACTCGATTTAGAAGATGCTGATGAGGAAGAAGTATACGTCGACATTGAGAATAATCCCCCACAAGATCCGCTAGCATAATTCACATTGTAACATACGCACGTTCATGTTAGTTTATTTAAGTTTGTAAGTTTGTAATCTAGTTTATTTAAGTTATTAAGTTTATAGGTACTGAGAAAAAATGCGCTTAAAATTAATTTATGTTCTAGTTTATTTAAATTTGTAAAATAATAGTTTACATTAGTTATTAAGTTTACAGGTACTGAAAAAAAATGCGCTTTGTTTTATTTTTTGTGTTTGTTTTATTTATTTATTTATTCATATTATGTTGATGACAGCCCTAGCAAAGTATTACATTTGTAAACAAAGACTACCCACTGTTGGGGTAGTCAAATAAAAAGTTGTATTTTACATTTCATATGACTTATTAGGAAAAAATATTTAAAGTGCATGTAACTCAAAAGGAGCACAAAATCGCAGTTGAGTGTCTATGACAAAGTAGTGAGAAATTAGCCCCTCTACAAGCTGCGCTAAGTTTTATTTTGAATACGTTTGAATCTTGGAAGATAAAGATAAAATTAGGATTTTTTCATACAAAAAATATTTAAAGTGCCTGTAACTCAAAAGGAGCACAAAATCGCAGAAGAGTGTCTATGACAAAGTAGTGAGCAATTAGCATCTCTACAAGCTGCTTTAAGTTTTATTTTGAATACGTTTGAATCTTGGAACATAAAGACAAAATTAGGATTTCTTTCATACAAAAAATATTTGAATATTTTTTTTCTCTGAAAATACGGCTTTTTTGGCAAAAACTCAATGTACAAAAGTGATTTGTAATTGCATCAGCTGTCTACAAAAAAAAAATAAGCTGAATCGGTTGACCTTTTGTCAAAAATTTCTTAATGTCCCCTTTTTTATCATTTGGGACCAGTGTGCGGCGGCGCGCAGCTACAAAGCAAAACTCACTTTACGCTTGCAAGGCTAGGTACATTTTCGTTCGCAGCGTCTAGCGACACGAAGGTATAGGCTATTATAGCAGTGGGTATTGAACATTTTGTATTGAGTGATTTATCTGGTAATCTGTGGCAGGACCTTAATCGTTGTCGCTACAAGAAAACGGTTTTAGGAGACTGTCCTTAACTTTTTGAAATATTTTGACCTGTACAAGGGTAACACTGAAAGTTTTTAGAAATTGCTGGTTACAAACAAATCCAATGAAAAAATAATTTAAATTTGGAATTTAGAACTCTTAGCTATATTGATTGAATTCATTTGTCATTATTTGCTATTTGGAGTCCCAGTGAAGCCAAATACAGTACGATGCTAGAGCGGATACAAAATAAGTATTAGATTTATGTATTTGAGGCTACACTTTACAATTTGTAAAGTGCGTGTAGCGCGTCAAAATGAATTTAACGCGAGAAAATTTTCGTTCTATGATTTATTACGACTTTCGTTGTAGTCTTAGTCAACAACAAAATTATGATAGACTTCGATTAGCCTTTCATGATGAAGCCCCATCACGTGCCACTGTTTAAAACTGGTTCAATGAGTTTAAGCGTGGTCGTAAGAATTTTGCTGATGACCTGTGTGAGGGACGTTCTGCAAAGCAACTGACGATAACATCATTACTGTGCAGCGCATGATAGAGGCTGATAAGAGAGTGACCTACCAAAAGATTCGGGCAAGCTTAGGCATTGGTTTGAGTCAGGTCTAAAAAATCTTACATGAGCATTTAAGCGTCAGGAAGCAATGGACTAGATGGATATCCCTTAATTTAACCGAAGACCAAAAACGGCGTGAACATATGGTCCGTAACTCAGTGGTTACATTGAATGCGATGTTGCTTAGAAAGGGATTTGTGATTCATATTTTGGCTGCTAGGACCAAAACTACAAACGTAGTAGGTATACAAGGAAATTTTATAAAAATGTGGCTGTTATTTTAGTATATTGTGACTTACGACACGCGAACAAAGTTCCGATCAGAACTTAGTAAATCACGCAGAAGGTGCCCAAGAAAAAATATTAGCTGTTTTTTAACACCGGTCTGGGGAAAAACATTCTGGGGGTTTGTTCGTACCCCACGTATAGAACTTCGAGTCGGCCCTGGTCAATGCACGACCAGTACAAAGGATAGAACACAGCCTCAACTGTGAACTCAACTCTGGGAGAAGATGAAATAAATAATATTAATTATTAATGTTTCATGAATACGTAATTATAATGATCGAAAAAGCCTGAAATGGAATTGTCAGTGCCTAAAACTTTTTTCCTGTTTTTATACCTTTTACAACCGCGTCACAGGGAAGACCAATCACCATACGACCGTATTTAGAATTATTGTGCTTGCCGATAGCCCCTACGGTTTTTCACCTACGGTCTTTGGTTAAAGTTAGTCACTGACCAAAGTCACAGCAGTCTCGTTTTAATATTTAATTTTATGTCTCGTGAACATAATCTTACTTCCTACTTATATTATATTAATATATATTATATTATATTAAAATTTTAATTTATTTAATAATCTTTCCTACTAATCCTACTTCCTACTATATTTATATATTTATATATATCCTTTCACATTTACACAAATCCTTTCCATCCCCACACCTTTCAATGTGAAAGTTTGTGAGGATGGCTGGATGTTTGTTACTCTTTCACGCAAAAACGACTGAACGGATTTGGATGAAATTTGGCACACTGATAGTTTATAACCTGGATAAGCACATATAATAACTTTTTATCCTGATACTCCCACGGGATTGAGACTTATGCGGGTGAAACCACGGGGCGCTGCTAGTAATATTATAAATGCGAATGTTGCTCTGTCTGTTACCTCATACTCAACACTACTAAACACACTCATGTATCTACAGTATATTCTTTATTTTATCCTATATTTTATTACATTATTTATTCTGATACCTAATTTATTAAACCGGACACACACTTCACTATTTATTATTCTAGCGTATGGCACTCGTGGGTTGCAGCTGAAAATCAGCGTCAGGTGGTACACTTTGTGTTGTCATCTGACAATATGCTGAGGCCCTTTTGGCATTTACAATCATTGTTTTCTGTTTTTTTTTTATAGTTATAAGGTGTATTGTCTTTGTCGTAATGCCCATAAATGCATATTTCCTTCTTTCTTTTACCTTTTCACTCCTTAACGGCTGAACGGATTTGGATCAAATTTGGCACACTGATAGACCATGACCTGGGTTAGGATTTCTTATTCCGATAGTACGTGCCCGTGGTATTATTTCCAGGCCTACACGCGCGCTATGCCGCGGGCAAAAGCTAGTATTATTTAAACATTATTATTTTGTCCACAAACCTAATAACAGAGTTGTTGTTATAACATCTGTCAGTGGATAATACAGCCTCGCTGTTCAGAATTGCAGAGCAAGTCAGTCCACTGAACGCTCCATTACCGTCCAACCAACTGACGCCGGAAACTAGATCGTTGTTTTCACACGTTGCTGTCTAAAATTTAATTAGTATTTGTATTAAATAGGGCTTGTATATTTTTATTTATTCAATATAAATTTAGAAAACTGCCGTGTGTATTCTACTTCAAAAGGAAAGTATTTAATTTTCTTCCTTCTAAAAAATGTTTGCCGATCGTCGGAAAGATTGCGCAACAGATAATCTGTACTAATATTTTAAAGAGATAATATTTGTTTGTTTGTATGTAGGTATATTTGTTTGTTTGTAAGTTTGTATGTAGGGGATAATCTCTGGAACTACCAGTCGGATTTGAAAAAATCTTTTTTCATTGGGTAGCCCAATTCTTGAGGAAGGTTAAAGGCTCGCGGACAAAGTCGCGGGCAGAAGCTATAAGATAATTTTCTGATTCTGGGGATTCTCGTGAAATATTAGGAAAATCAACTCATTTTCCTGATATTGAACTGAATCAGTCTGTACGTTTTATAACGAATTGATTGACCATAATCACTCAATTTTGTGGCTAAGTCAATTTGTATTATTATTAGAGTATAAGTAGTATACAGGGTGGCGGGGACATCGACGCGAAAACTGTTACCATGGATTCAGTACATGAATCTGAACCCCCTGCGATGTTTTTTTTCTGTCAGTGGGCTGTATCTTATGAACTGTGTATAGGTAGATGGTTTAAGTTTTCTCAAATTGTGTATTTCAATTGCCGCTATAACAAAAAATAATTAAAACTAAACAAAGATAATTAAATTATACTTCCTCACAATAAACTTTTGATTTTGAAAATAAAACTCTAGGGTCTGGAAAAGTTGTCAGTTTTAGACCATTTTTGTACGACCTCTATCTATCGCAACAACTAAACAAGTTAGGAATTTGAAACTTTTGTATAATATGAACCATATATTGTATTTTACCAACAAATATTAAAAACGCCGATTCAGAAGGTATTTTATTTAAATATGGGCGATATGCTGCAACTACAAAAAATAAGTTTGTAATTCAGAGTACAATTATTAAATAAAAAAAAAATATTTGTGATTTTTTAAATAAATTGTCCAAAAATGTTAATCAAGTACGCACTGTTAAATCTTACACGATATGGTACGGAACGGAACCCTTCGTGCATGAGTCTGTCTCGCACTTTTGCGGTTTTTTTGGAAATAATATATCATGTTTGTAATGTTTTGTATTTAATTTTGTTTCCTTCTATGATTTCGTGTTGTATGTTTTAGTTTATTTAATCATTATTATTATTTTCGCTTTGTCAAGCTCAATGTATCTACCTAGATTATAAGAGAATGATGTGGTCGTACTTGTAATCTTACATGTAATTGTGTAGCCTCTATTGGAGATTCAAAAAAAATCATAAATAAATAAAATAAATAACATTTATTCATTGATTTATTTCAGGGTTCTTTATGACTCTTTAGAAATAGCTAAGCAGAACAGGTTACTAAATATATCCACGTTATTTTATTTTCAAAATAAATAACAATTTCGTCGACTAAACCTAGATACAAAAATAAACGATGCGTTTCATCATTACTTGGAGGTATTCCCTCTCAACATGAACAAATAAGTACCTACTCCTTAAATATAGCTTTAATAACTATACATGAAAATACTTATGTATGGTTTCCGGGTGTTTACGTGTTTTGTTGTTTGTGTCCTTGCTTATCTACTAGGTACTCAAAATGATCAAAGAGCATTTTGAACGGATAAAGTACCCAAGTTTATAATTAGTCGTCAAATAACCGGCCAAATGCGTGTCGGATAACGCACAATGAAGAGTTCCGTAGTTGGGATCAATAAAATTTATCCCAAGAACAAACTTAACATTGTAGTTGAAAAACATGTTCTCCGATATATTCCAACTGCAAATATAAGTTTGTACGCACAATATTGGGAGATTTACCATGTTCTTTTAAGACAATATATCTACTTCTTATAAGTATTACTGTGATCTATAAGTATAGAACTATTTTCTGTATTTTATTTAAAAAGAATAAGGGGGAGAATGGTCAATTTTCATAAATTTTCTTAAATAACTTTAAAACTATTTATTTTAATATTATTAAAAACAAAAAACTTGAGACCCTCACAGCGCTTTCATTTGACATGTTACACGGTACAATAAGCACACCTTTTTTATTTGTCTCCCAAAAGTGAAACACGGACTTGTTACGTAAATAAATAAATTTTGAATATGGGGGATATTCAAAATTTATTTATTTACGTAACACGTCCGTGTTTACAAATTGGCTGGGACAGACGGACAGACAGACAGACACACGAGTGATCCCATAAGGGTTTTTCATTCAGACATACGGAACCAAAAAATGAAAGTAACTTAAAATAAATTAACCATACGTATTGAGATCAGAAATATTAACTTTATCAATCAGTGTTCTCTGTAAACTTGTAATATGTATTAAGATTACCTCAGGGCAACAATGTCGTCGAGACTCTGAAAGTAGCTCACCTATCACGTACACGAAATTGATCTCCGGCAACTTCAGTAGCTACAGAGTTTTGAAGATAAATAATTACCCAAGTTTAATGAGACCCTTCGTCTCAGTAAATGGTGCAATCAATGAAGTTTCGCCGTGTACCCAGATGAAGATAATGGCGTTGAAATTTGTTTGATGTTAATCTAAGTATTGTATTAGCTGATGCAGGCATTCTTGGATGTTTCGGGAATTACCTACGTGTGATGCAAAAGCAAGGTGTCGACCTCCAAACAGCCCTGGATTCACGCCAAGGCGCTAAGGCACTGGCCTGGGGCCCAGCCAGCCTAGGGGCCCCACCCATCCAGTTACCCCGACTAGCTTCCTAGCCTGACTGCAGGCGAAAACACAATTAAACATTGAGAGAAAAAAATAATACAATTTAAATACTTCATTCGTTTTTTCACTTACTTGACTAGTGCAGTTGGGTTGAGTCAAAAGTAGTTTCTTCATTTCATTTATTATTTTAAATTGATAATGGCATTGAAAAACGTGTTAAGAAAAAAAAAGTACAGCTTCTGTACCTACTAAGTAGTGCATTTTATTTATAAAATTTCCAAAATGGCTTCGAAGTGGGGGGCTTCAAATGAAGTCTCCTGGGTCTCCAAGTCTGAGCCTGCCTCCAGATTCTTTTTCTACGGAGACTGCCCCATATACAAGAGCAGCTTGCTTGCTTCTATTCTTGGGCGACAATATACAAAATCAGAAGTGGTTCTTTTCTTTAGAAAGGAGGCACTGTTCGCAGCGGATGATCCTGTGTGTAGCTTAGCCGTGGGCTGCTGTGGAGCATCTAATCTAACCGACAATTTATTAAGTAAGATATGTAATCTGGCATAATTTCAGTAATCTAAAAGTGATTATATATTTTAATCAATGACCGTTGTCGTATCGCACGTTATGTTAAAAAGACGTGATATCATTTTTGTATAATTACTTCAATATAGTTATTTTCAGAAAGCCCATTTAAATTGTAATGTTAATCAACCTTAAATTGCTCAAAAGTTGCGTTTTAGGAACAATATTAATGATCATTTCTTGCAACTTGCAATAAACTTTACGAATTTTAAGGATAACACAAATCCCTATTTCCTGTATAGTTTAGAAAGTAATCGGATAAACTTTTTAGATAAAGCAAAATGCATGATGGGTAGGTAGCGTCCGCGCCACCACTGAAGTCCGGCGGAAAATTTGTGGAACTAAATTTTTTAAATGCATTTGATGTAATGACGTAGACACTAGCGCCGCGCCGCGTCTATCAGACTTGAGTGGTGGCGCGGACTCTATTATGTTTTACGATAAATCAATTGTTTATTTTTTAACCAACTTCAAAAAAGGAGGAAGTTATATATTCGTCTGTATGTATGTTTTTTTTTTATGTTCATCGATATTTTCGTCAATTGTGGACCGATTTTGTAAATTCTTTTTTCATTTGGTAGAGGAAGCTTGTGGTCCCATGTTTTATTAACTTAGCTTGGGTAGTTTTTGAATTAGTTTCGATAATACGTATTTAATCCATATTTTGTATCTTGATTTTATAATACTTCCTGTCACTGTTGTTTACATAACAAGTAGTGGTAGGTATACGAATTGGTGTCGGGTAGGTATCACAACTAAAAAGTGAAACATAAAAAAAAAAAAAATTACAAAAAAAGACCACCGACTGAACTTGTGTTTTGACTACAGAAATAATAGCTAGGTATTTTTCACTCTAAAGCGTTTTTTGGCGGTCGTATTTTTTATTTTTTGTAAAAAAGTTTTACCCCTAGTTTACCGTATCCAATTTGTAAAAGTCACGTTGTTATTGAATTCCAGTTACAAAAGAATACCTACGTTATATTACAAATACCTATGAAGGAATTATTGTACAATTGTTAACAAATCATACTTTCGCAATTTCGATGTCATCTACCTATGTAGATACGGGGAACGACTATAAGCCGTAGTCAATTGTGAAAGTTTTAATATAATCGGATAAGCCGTGTTTGTTTGAATCCTCAACAAACCAACAAAACTTTACTAGTGTTGTAATAGTCCGCCTTGTTTTATTACTCAAAAGCTTTTACGATAAAGTGTTCTATGATAAAACCGTCCCCATATTACCACTACAAAGTGATAATCAACAGACTGACTCGACATTAAGTCCTTATTGTTTGCGATAAGTATGTGTGTACATAAGTATATTAGTAATATATTGGTACATTATTAAGTAGGTCTTCAAACACACTACTAATAGGTAATTATCTACTTCAGCAAACACCGGGGACATAACAAAGCATTTGAACAAAAGGACTCCTCTACCCCAAGTCTATGGATGGAGGTTTCTGTATTTGAACGGACTGGTGTAACATGATTCCTTTGCCAGGAATTAGTACAACTATATTAGATTAAGGATAATTTGGAACATAAGTATGTTCCTAATTGATAAGAAAAGCGCAAAAAGATATACACACACATAAAAAAAAATTCTTAACTTAAATACCACGCTAGAGATGAAACAGTCAAACCAACCGTTTTAATCTTCCATTACACCAGGGATTCAGCCGTAAAACTAATTTAACTATCACCACATAACACAAAACTCTCGCCCGTACAAGACGTTGGTTGGCCAAGTGTGAGTTGAATAAGCACAGCTAAGAAAAGACGGGACAAAATTACTTGTTATAAAAGTATACGTCGATAAGAATATCACTACTATTGAATATGGACCCTTTGTCTTTTAAATTGTCATAATTTACCAAAAAAATAATCCTGAAACAAGCAGTCACTCTCCATGAATATAACGTGTAGCTTAGCCGTGGGCTGCTGTGGAGCATCTAATCTAACCGACAATTTATTAAGTAAGATATGTAATCTGGCATAATTTCAGTAATCTAAAAGTGATTATATATTTTAATCAATGACCGTTGTCGTATCGCACGTTATGTTAAAAAGACGTGATATCATTTTTGTATAATTACTTCAATATAGTTATTTTCAGAAAGCCCATTTAAATTGTAATGTTAATCAACCTTAAATTGCTCAAAAGTTGCGTTTTAGGAACAATATTAATGATCATTTCTTGCAACTTGCAATAAACTTTACGAATTTTAAGGATAACACAAATCCCTATTTCCTGTATAGTTTAGAAAGTAATCGGATAAACTTTTTAGATAAAGCAAAATGCATGATGGGTAGGTAGCGTCCGCGCCACCACTGAAGTCCGGCGGAAAATTTGTGGAACTAAATTTTTTAAATGCATTTGATGTAATGACGTAGACACTAGCGCCGCGCCGCGTCTATCAGACTTGAGTGGTGGCGCGGACTCTATTATGTTTTACGATAAATCAATTGTTTATTTTTTAACCAACTTCAAAAAAGGAGGAAGTTATATATTCGTCTGTATGTATGTTTTTTTTTTATGTTCATCGATATTTTCGTCAATTGTGGACCGATTTTGTAAATTCTTTTTTCATTTGGTAGAGGAAGCTTGTGGTCCCATGTTTTATTAACTTAGCTTGGGTAGTTTTTGAATTAGTTTCGATAATACGTATTTAATCCATATTTTGTATCTTGATTTTATAATACTTCCTGTCACTGTTGTTTACATAACAAGTAGTGGTAGGTATACGAATTGGTGTCGGGTAGGTATCACAACTAAAAAGTGAAACATAAAAAAAAAAAAAAATTACAAAAAAAGACCACCGACTGAACTTGTGTTTTGACTACAGAAATAATAGCTAGGTATTTTTCACTCTAAAGCGTTTTTTGGCGGTCGTATTTTTTATTTTTTGTAAAAAAGTTTTACCCCTAGTTTACCGTATCCAATTTGTAAAAGTCACGTTGTTATTGAATTCCAGTTACAAAAGAATACCTACGTTATATTACAAATACCTATGAAGGAATTATTGTACAATTGTTAACAAATCATACTTTCGCAATTTCGATGTCATCTACCTATGTAGATACGGGGAACGACTATAAGCCGTAGTCAATTGTGAAAGTTTTAATATAATCGGATAAGCCGTGTTTGTTTGAATCCTCAACAAACCAACAAAACTTTACTAGTGTTGTAATAGTCCGCCTTGTTTTATTACTCAAAAGCTTTTACGATAAAGTGTTCTATGATAAAACCGTCCCCATATTACCACTACAAAGTGATAATCAACAGACTGACTCGACATTAAGTCCTTATTGTTTGCGATAAGTATGTGTGTACATAAGTATATTAGTAATATATTGGTACATTATTAAGTAGGTCTTCAAACACACTACTAATAGGTAATTATCTACTTCAGCAAACACCGGGGACATAACAAAGCATTTGAACAAAAGGACTCCTCTACCCCAAGTCTATGGATGGAGGTTTCTGTATTTGAACGGACTGGTGTAACATGATTCCTTTGCCAGGAATTAGTACAACTATATTAGATTAAGGATAATTTGGAACATAAGTATGTTCCTAATTGATAAGAAAAGCGCAAAAAGATATACACACACATAAAAAAAAATTCTTAACTTAAATACCACGCTAGAGATGAAACAGTCAAACCAACCGTTTTAATCTTCCATTACACCAGGGATTCAGCCGTAAAACTAATTTAACTATCACCACATAACACAAAACTCTCGCCCGTACAAGACGTTGGTTGGCCAAGTGTGAGTTGAATAAGCACAGCTAAGAAAAGACGGGACAAAATTACTTGTTATAAAAGTATACGTCGATAAGAATATCACTACTATTGAATATGGACCCTTTGTCTTTTAAATTGTCATAATTTACCAAAAAAATAATCCTGAAACAAGCAGTCACTCTCCATGAATATAACCGTTTCTTTCTTTCAAATATAACCCAATTAAAAGTTCTCTCTCGCTTTGTTGTCAATTTATTATTAGACTATTTAAAGCCCTACTAATACTTTTGTTATCAGGAATTATACATTTATTAAGAATTATTCCACTTTGCCCCACCAAGCCGCCGCGCGCCCCACTGGTGGGGCAAAGTGGAATTAAGCAGATTATGGTAACTGAGCAGGTATTAATAAAATTAGTAAGATAATCCGATGAAGTAGATAGTTCTGTGTTGTTTTCGGTCGAAAATAGCATCGCCACGGTCACTTTGTTAGACTGTAGAGTAGACAAAGAAAAAGAGAGTAGGTACCTATACCTGACTGATAAAGGTCTAATCTAAAGAAAACTAGAGTCTTGAATTTACACTGACTATGACAGTTGCTTATACCTATATAAAATAATTGGGTTTCCTTTTAACCACTGGGCAATAACATTTTTTTCCGACCACAATAGGCAAAGAATAATAACTATTCAAGATGTATGTACAGAAATACGTGACTACGAAGAATAAATATGTGCTACACAAGCAGCGCGTAGCACGCAGCACTTATTGTGTGTAGACTAGGGTCTGCTCGTAGCCGCTACGCGCCGCTATGCTACCTACGCACATTTGCTACGAAACTTTCATTGGACTTTTTTGGAGGTCTGTATACGTAACTACTTATTGTTTCAACAAGTATTGGCGTATTATTAAGGTAAGTGTGTGACCAATCGAGAGGTAAATGATAACAACATTATCATTTACCTCTCGATTAGTAACACCGATCATTCTAATGCCGCTCAAAAGCCTTAAAACATTTTTATTTTCGTCAGCGTTTTTAGATTGGAGTGATGTTACATTAAAAATGTATGTATTGTGACGCATTTACAACGCCACATGCAAACTACGCAGCACAATGACGTCACGCAAAATCCTGCACCGCGCAAGCAGGGTTTACCGCGCGACAAGCATAGTAATATATGCAACGTCCCGACATGAAACGTCGGGCAGTAGCCCACCAGACACAACACCAGTCTGGTTGGAGGATCCTCCCTTTTTGTATGGAGGATGAGTGAATTAGAGGAAAGGTACATAATGCGGACATCTTAAGGCACATAGGTTTGTGTGATCCGGACCGGTACGTATGGCGACGACGTCAGCCCCGGCTGCTGGCAGAGCTGCGCGCTCGGACCAATCTTTTAAGTGAGGCGCCACTGACGCGAGCACTCTGCACTCTCAACCTCATAGCTAATGACTCGGACCTATTCTGTTGTTCTCTGAGTGAGTTCACAAAGAATGCATTATTTGTAATAAGTTACAAAATTTAATTATAATTATAAATAATAATAATTATTATTATTTATAATTATAAGTTAATAATAATTTAGGATAAGATTAAGTACGCTATCGCAATAGGTTACCCTGTAATGATAGATGTAAATTGGAAATAAATAAATAAATAACTTTTCCCCTGTTCCTCATACCTCTATAGTATAATAAATTACATAAATTAATTTCTGTAATTGTTTTCCTGTCAACAAAATCAAAACATTACCTACCTTTATAAATTAATGTTTCAATATCATTTATTTTTACATTTCAATTAATTAAAGGAACATACCAGTTCGTTCTTTTTGTTAATTGAAATCAAACAGCCGTTTCAACCTAGGCCCGTATTTAAAGGGTTCAACATAGTAGTCTCGTATTACGAGCAAAGTAATAGATTTGCTACATTGTATACGACCTTATTCAGTGGTCAGCGGGATGGAGTTAATCCTATAAAATTACCTCGATACAAGTTTATGGATCATCATACACTGGATGGCGCTCGATCCCATAAAGATTACGGACGACTTGCTAGATTGAACCGCGTGGTTTATGGTCTGACGTTGACTTACGTACCTCCTACAGACTAGACTACGGAGTTTTAGAAGTTTCGATATTGTAGATCAATTTTTTGAATATATGGCAGAATACTTATATTTCATAATATTATATGTATAGATGCCGGCGTGACGTTATGTTACGTTTTTATCATTAGATTACATTATTTATTATTAAAAAAAATAAACAAAATCAACCGTTGAGAAATAGTAGAGTTGCGATAATTGCGTAACACACATAAAATGACAATCGTTCGCAATGCCTTTCATTTTGACATCCATTGCTTCATAAACTTGAAGAATTCGTTTGCTGAATTGGGTTTGCTATTTTATTGTAATTTGTGTAAAATCCTTAAGGGGTTTAAGATTTTTCTGTGTAGGTTTGCGGATCAGTCACGTTTCTTAAAACTGAATGGCAGCATAACATTATGCCCGCAATAGGCCCAGCATAGGTGAACCGAGCGAGCTAATTTTCTTTCATTCCGCGGTACCGTTGGTGTACGGCACCCGGGTAAATAGAAGCAGTCCCGGGACCCGGCCCACGACCCATACCCTGAAATATTACTAATTCAATGACCTTTCTCAAATTACTACCTCATATACATGCGTAAAATAAACACGCCATTACATGTATTCCTCGTTATTGAACCTTTAAAGGTAGCCAAAGTTATATCTCCATTGTCACTTGAGCAAATCACACTGAGCAAATTTATAAGGTTCTTAATTATATCTCCATTGTCACTTGCGCAAATCTATGAGTCTCTTCATTATATCTCCATAGTCACTTCAGCAAATCACACTGAGCAAATCTATGAGGCTCTTAATTATATCTCCATTGTCACGAGCAAATCACACTGAGCAAATCTATAAGGCTGTTAATTATATATCCATTGTCACTTGAGCAAATCTATGAGGCTCTTCATTATATCTCTATTGTCACTTGAGCAAATCACACTGAGCAAATCTATGAGGCTCTTAATAGAGTAAATCTCTTTTATTTCCACAAAGCCGCCTGTCCCGATGGATAAAGTAACTAGGTGGTAATATATAGTAAGTAATTATGGATAAAACATCAATTGTACCAGCAGCCTAAAAACCTAGAACGTATTGGCAAATTATTAAAATAAAATTGTCTACTTGCTGTAAAATAGTTGTTTAATTGGATTAGGTTGCCAATTAAGCTTAGCGCGGGATAATTTTATCCATTTATAGTAGTTGGGATCAGCTCTGGCATAAGTTTAATGATTCAATTCAAAAGTCCCGGCCCGTCCCGCGACCCAAGTAAACGAGCTATGATGATGGTGCGCGATTTCCTTTATGATACAACTTTGTGATACTGTGAGATAGCCACCGGTATTAATATAACCCAAACTGGTATAACTACTTAGTTTACAGACTTTTTTCTGAGGTATTAATCAATGTCATCAATATTTTTATCAACATGTCAACCATAGAGGTTGGGTTTAAATAAGTATTAAAACTCGACCTTCTTTTGAACTTGATTTTTAAAAAGTCAATTGGCTATAAAGACATCGAACCGATTTTTTTCCCCATCACTATGCAAAGTATTTCAATTGGTGTCAAATCGGGCTCCTTTGACTGTCGTAGGAGTAAATAGTAGGATGCAGGCATTTTGCGTCAATCCTCTCAACCTACTGGTATTCCATAGGTTTATTCCACCATTACCTGTCATTATTCTTTTTGAATGCTGAACGTTTATCCAATTTTGCACACTCTAGAAAACTACTCATAGAAAACTTTATAAGTAAATTGGATCAATTTAAAAGGTGATCTATATTTACTCACCTTTTGAGCCTGACCTACCGAGTCATGTGACATATTAATTTTACGGGTAGGTACTCAGTCCACTACGTACATTTTGCTAGAACATCAAACAAATTCGGATGGAAGTTTTAAATGACGTCGTATCCAAACTTAATTTATTAGTGTTTGTGTGGGAACAAACAACATTTTTCTATTATAGATTTGTTATTAGGTACCTTAGGGAATCGTTTATCGGTTTTTTCAAGTTATGTAAATATTGGTTTAATATCGAGAACTGAACCGACTCAATCACTTAACAATATTCAAAGAGTTTTTCGACAAACAATATTTTTTTATATTGAGATTTATGAGAGCCTAAATTGCTAAATGGTTACAGTCTATACTGATCTGGTTCAACCATGCTTGTAATTGATATAATTTTTCTAGAAGAGGCAGTGGCGGATCCAGGATTGATTGCGCTTAATCCCGCTGAGAGAAAGTTTTAGCAAAATAAACACTAAAAAAGCACAATTCATTTTATTTTGCTTAACGCATACCAAGCCTGCACGGATTAGGTAGTTTTCACATATTTCCAGTACCGAATTAAGCCAGCGCGGGGCCTGTGGCAAATTCTATCTAGGGGCTCTCTATGGTAGAACTTGGTTTACTTTAAGTTCTAAAGTTTAAGAGATAAACGAGTCAAATCAATGTTTCTAGACAAATACGTTCTCTTTCTGTTCCTAAACAGTCAAGTAGGTACTTCAACCAAATAACTTTTTCAATCAATCCTAACTGTAGTAGGTACTTTTTAAAAACCTTTATCATTCATTTTTAGAATACCTGGGGCTGGCAGTGATTTAATTGTAATTCTTATAAGAAAGCATTGATTGCAAGAGCGAGCGTATTAAGTTCGAAACTTTTTTGAACCTCGGATAGTTTTAAGGCTTCCTAGTGACCATTTATATTGAGATAGGCTTTGTCGACTAATGTAGAAAAGTTTATGAAGGAAGAGAAACTAAGATGCAAGAGCGATCGAAGCGATGTCAATTTTTTTTAGAACGCCTAGTGTATTCATAATATGAAACTGTAATGTTTCTAAAATAAAATTAATACAAATTTGAATTTTGCACTAGGGCCAGACACAAAGACAAGTCTCGCACTGTAGCTAGTAAAACAAAGCTTTTGCACAAAAGCAGCTTGGGCAGCAAGTGTATGGGCCCACGTATCTTTAATAATCTTCCACCTTTTTTCCGAACTATGAGCAATATAAATACCTTAACGAAATTGCTTCACGAATTATTGATAAGTAAATGTTATTTATTACTCTATAAGAGAATTTTAAAATGATAATACATGGAATCTGCCGGTTTATTAGAACAAACCAATGGGTACTTATTCAGGAATTTAAATACTAGATAGGTACTCATAAACTATGAAGTACTTACGCATTGTGCAATTATTGTTTTGTTAACTATTTTGTAACATGACTAGTCTGTAATTTGATATATATATTATACTAACAGCATTGTGTTTTAACTATGTTTCGAACAGATAATGTGAATTTTGTATGCCTCAATGGCGGGACATAGTAGAATTACCTGTAACTAACACAACATCTTAAGAACCTATGATCCACAATAAATGATTTGAATTTAAATTTAAATTTTAACTGTCATATGGCAAAGACCCTTAGGATGGCCCACTACATGACCCCCAAAGAAAGCCCAGGCTTTCTTTGGACTTTCGAATATTACATTTGTATGTAAATGTTCTATGTCTAATCTTTTTAGGAAATTTCTTTAAGAACTTTTAAAATTAAAATTATATTTTGATTTAAGCATTACGACTGTTTACAGATTATCATATTTAATAATGTATTGCTAAATAACAAAATGGTGGCAACTGGGAAAAAAAAAGAGCCCAGTGGTCAGAAAGTCTGCTTAAAACTAAAAAGGCCTTAAAGTTTTAAATATTCCTAATGGGCCATATTAGGAATATTTAAAACTTTAAGACATTTGAAAATTTATGACCTAGTAGAGAATATTATTAGTATTATTTGTTTACGAACAAAAGTGATGGATGTCAAAATATGTGTCATTATTAGTTTAAGCGTTGATTTTTTGTTCTAGAGCCATTCCAAGTGTCTATAGATATAAGAAGGCCTAAGGCGAAATTTTGACTGATTAATCAACTTAAAAAACTTAATTTTAAATAAAACTGCATACTAAACATTCTTTTTTTAAATTGCTAGTCTTGATATTACATAGATAATCATTAATTTATAACGGGCTTTCTTGGGCTACTAGATTCCTAAGATGGCCCATCGACTATGTTTTATAAAATTGTTTTTGCTCTGTTGTGATCGTACAAAAAAAAATTGTTTATTTAAAATGTTTCACTAATAAACACTTTATATATTTGAACCAGTTGTTTGCATTAACTCGTTTATTCATTTAATTTACAGACTTTACTTTAGGTAATTTATGATTAAATGGGCCTTATACCTTATTATTAATTATTTACCTTGTGTAATGCTTGCTAAAAAGTTTAATGAGTAATAATATCAAGTTCACTTTAAGATTTGTCCCAGAACCACTCCGATGCTTTTGGGGGAGGCTTAACCCCTTAGCCGCCTCCCTGGATCCGCTACTGAGAAGAGGCGCCCAGGCAGTAATTTTATATGAAAATACAGAACCTTCGCATCGTATACAATACTACCCCAGTCGTCATAGGATATCCGGTCTGAACTTGGAGGTCGGTGTTTCAGTAATAGGTTTGCAGAAGATCACATGGCTTAGAAAATATGATAATCGGGTATTTTTTTGTGGATTGCACAATACTATGTAGTGTTCCTTTAAACCCTTTTAATAACTAAAGTAAATAGAGTGCTATTACGTTGCTGGGAATGGGTCCCATCAACGGAGCAATGGGATAGGTCAGAAATAACGACTTAGCTCGGAATTTCGTGCCAAAACTGTTGAGCCATTGCTTCTGTGTGTTATATTTTCAGTATTTTTACACGACACGATTGCCCAAAAAGGAGTGTAATGTTTTCAGGGTTCGTGTATGTAAGTGAGTTTGTTTGCGGCACCATAACTTTTAAATGCCTGGACAGATTTGGATGTTTGGGGTAGTGTTAGAATCCTTACATCATTCCGAGTGACATATGCTATATTAAAAATAATAAAAATCAAAATGGTGGCAGTATGGCTCCATGATCAAATGTGTAATAAATTATTTTTTCAATTAAATATTTTTTAAGGCCTTGATGAGCACATTCCAAAACTATATAATTTATTCATCCCTACGCCATCTACTCCTTGCCTCGCCTCGCCGTGAGAGTATAAAACCACATTTAGTGCTTAAATATTAAAACCACCTAGCATGACAGGTTTTAAAATGAAAATAAAACTCGACACTAAAATGCATAAAATAAAAATAAATTAATTAAAAAACACAACTGCCCTACCAAAAAATGAACTAAAAAGTAATAAACAATATACAAATCGAAAGGACACTAATTTACTCGCTGACTAAACAGATAAATAAAATTGTCATTGCAGTCAGGGGACCGTTGTGTCGTTGTGTTGAACACCTTTTAATCTAAGAGGACCCCCGACTGCAATGACAATTTTATTTATTTGTTTAGTCAGCGAGTAAATTAGAGACCTTTCGCTTTGTTTTTAGTTCGTTTTTTGGCAGGGCAGTTTTGTTTTTTTAATTTATTAACTATCTTTTTCAAATATTAAATATTTATAATCGAACTTCCAAACAAGAACTGCAATAATAATGACAGAAATAAATTAGCATTGTGAATCAATTCATTATTGTTCAAAGTGAGCTCAATTTACTAATTGTGTGACCAACAATTACGTTGATTAAAATCAGTGAAATATAAAATGATCGCTGTTTGTTCAGTTATTGCTTTCGATTTTAAAATATTGCGCTGTGCACACTATACGTAGGAAATGGTGTGAGGTGAGGTTGGAAAACAAAAGCACTGACCGGAAACGATACGATTAGCGAATTGGTTGGCACGGATAGGAAAGCTATCTCGTTGGAGAAAGACACAATTTATTTATGACCTACTTGTAATTGATGAGAAATATTGCAGTTGACCAACGCTAAATTAATATTTTATATTTAGGGGTATTTAGGACTTCATTGCTTATAGACTTTAGTTTTCTCAAAAGTGCTGTTCGTTCCGTATGACCGATACTTACCATCTTTCAGACAAGGCCATGCACAAACCTTGAAAGCCAACTCTATGGCGTTAAGGATACCGTCTAGTACCATTTATCGGCACCAATTCTTTTTTTTTCCAAAACTTCCCTTTTTTGTCGTGAATGCATCAACAAAGATCAATCAATCTGCCTAGCCTTTTCCCAACTATGTTGGAGTCGGCTAGTCCAGTCCAGTTTAACCGGATGCAGCTGATTACCAGTATTTTACTGGAGCGACTACCTTTCTGACCTCCACAACCCAGTTAACGGGTAACACGATACCCCTTGGTAAGACTGGTTGTCAGATTTTCGGGTTTCTGACGACCCGTAACGCTTGTCAAAGATCTAAGAATGACAGTCGGTACTCAACGGCTTAGCTTGCTTTTCTAGGCCCTGACGTTTCTCGGTATGTTATTATAGTCACCCATCTACGGATTGACCGCGGCAAGCGTAGTTTTACCTGATCGATCGACCAGTGCGGCTGTTATTACCTAGCCACGAGCCCCTCACGAGCATTAACATAGTGCAGAAATAATGAGTCGGACATTCAAAAAATTATAGAACTACTTCATGTATTGTTAAGTTATACCTAGCCTACGTATACAACATTATTCTGTGATAAAGTGTCGAGCACAATAGCAACATATAAAGTTAACAGGAAGGTATTTCATACTCTTTGTATTTTTCTCGCCAAGCACGTTCTCCCACCTACTATTCCCAGAGTCATAAAATCTTTGTTGCTTTTCAAAAGGTACATTTGCACACAATGTAGTGTTGGCAGCTCATTTCAGTTTCGAAACCAATGCAAACTAATCAACGTCAATATTGTCAGTTATCTAATTCGAACAAATCGCAGCGGCACCTTAGCGAAACATGACCTAACCAATCGAGATGTAATTTTGTGTGAGTCTTTCAGAGCACTAACCAACAGCATGCTTTACGTAGCGCAGACTTTCACACGTCAGAGGGGCAATTCCCGTATTTTTAAGAACGTTCGCATTCGCAATCTGTCAAAAATATAACCAATTTAAAAACATTTTCGACAAGTTTGACAGATTGCGACTTAAAAAATGATGATGTGGATATATTTAGTAACCTGTTCCGCTTAGCTATTTCTATAGTCTTAAAAAGACCCTGGAAGAAATCGACAGGTGTTTCACCTCTCAACGAGGCATCCTCAGGATGACGATTAACTTGTCGCGAACTCGAACACGGCGTGTTGCCACACCAAGCACCGAGCGCAGATTGCGACTTGAATGTGAACTTTTTTTAAGTACGAAAATTGGCCTTCTGATGTCTGTGTTCATAGTTTGGCTTGTCATTATGGCGAAGATAGATTCAAGCGTCATAAGCTCTTTCAGTTTTGTATCGATATCAATATTTTTGGAATTTCCGATTGATAATTTGTTTTTTCCTTTAGTTACAACCAAAGCGGTAGATAATCCTGAAATGCTCAACATTGTGAGTTACGCGCCCCGATTCGAGAGTTGGCGTGTTTCTGATATAGAACAGTTACGGCACCCGTACATAATCGTACCAACGGACTCTTACGAGGTGTCGTAAGTTTGTAAACGAACGTGCGACATGTCGAAGAGACAGTGTGCACCCCTGTCAAAACATACATATACATTTTTATATGTTTAGAGTTGAAGATGTTTCCTGTTTTATATGGATTAATGGACAATTTCTAAAATACTTAGGAAAACGTATAAAGGAAGAAATTACAACATTAGCAGAATTTCTTTATTTATCTTCCCTGTTGAAAACGTCATGTAACTTAAATGTAACTAACACACCCATTTCGGACTATCAATAAGAAAACAATCTAAGCTAGGCAGATTGTTATCAAGTAATTAATATGTGATTAATTGTGTGTTTTTTTAAATCATTTGTTAATGTAATCTATATCACTAATACACCTATGTGCTTGGATTAAAGTAGATTTTTTTTCACGTGCATATCATGCACAGCAAACGACTTCTATTGATCTTTCGACTGTTGCTGGCTAATTAATCATGCTATATACTTACGGTATTAAAATAAATTCGACGTATTAAATGATATCCATTTTTTTAATTTTTTTTGCCTGCCCGGGGTGGGTAGGCAGAAGGCAGGGGCAGAGGGCTGAGTATATGTATGTGTCACCGTATTATTATTAACGTTGTTAGTTTACAATCTATCTAGCGAGATTTTAAATAATCAAAAATATTGTAAACTGCAACAAACCCTTCACAATTCAACGCATTATATTTCGATAGTTTATAATCTATTGATGGCAAACCGACAAATTGAACTGGTATCAAACTTGCAAGCGACGAACGCATCTTGCGCTAATACTAAATAGCCAAGTTAGCCCACGTTCGCACGGACGTAAAATTATCGCGGCGGGCTTTTATCGCGCACTGGATTTTTAACCGTCGCAGTTAAGCCGAGCGTTGAGAATCCAATGCGTTGGGAAGCACTCGCATTGAAAAAACACACTGTTGGATTTTCAACTCTCGGCGCTGAGCAGACCGTTGAAAACCCAATGCACGAAAAAAATCGCCGAGATTTTATTACGTCCGTGCGAACGTGGGCTTACTGTGACTAAAATTGTTAAAATTGTTGAAAAGTTGAAAATTTTACTGGTGATCAAATCGGATAGATTATGAACCCTGTCGACAACTGCAGGTTCGTTCACAATTTGGCGATTGGACATTGATAGATGACAAATCGAAAATGAATGCGTTATATTGTAGCAGTTCACAATTTTTTATTAGTTTATAATCTCGCTAGATATATTATAAACGCTCACAATCTTACGGTGACATTATGTATTAAATTAATTTACTTTCTATGTAACTCTCTTTACTTAAAGGAAGAACCCCTTTCCAATTTTGATTTCCCGATATTATTGAAGATTTATTCTGATTTAATAGATTTATTTTAAGACGCTAACAACAGACAAACGATAAAAGTGGGCTTGACTTAATAAACATGTAAAAATTTCGAACTCTATATAGTTTGTGGTAGCGGAAAAAATTATGTTAACCTTGAACATATTTCTCAGAATTTAGTTGTTATTAAAAAATTATTTGAAAAAAAAATCTCTAAATAAATTAATCTTTTACCTTATGTTTTAATCCAAAATATCTGTATTAAATATCAACATACAAATAACAAGAACTTTTTATTTGAATTGAACTTGGTTGTTTTTTTATTTTCGATTGCTCAACTCATTTTTGAATAAATCGATAATTGCATCATATTTTGCAATAAACTAATGACTTTCTTTTCCATGCAGCCCGACAGTGACCGCGGTTTAGCTGTTGTCAGCGTCTTAAACATAAAACAGCTCCATGACTGAGTGCCAGAAAATGCACTGCCCTATCCCACTGAGGGTACTTCTACTTTTTCTTTTTCTTCTTACCAAATTTCGATGATTATTTCATTTTACATTTTTTACATACTTCCTTGACATCATTTTTTCATTATTTGACATTATATACATTAAATTTTTTTTTTTTCAATCGAATTTTATTTGTTACAACTGTAGTGGTAATCATGTCATTTGGTTTAAATACGTCCTTATTTATTTTTTTTATTTATCTTTTATATAAATTCTTTTCTTTTAGATTTTGTGAATGTGAGAACGTTGTAGGCTGCAGACTTGTAGGCTGGACGTGGAGTTTCTTGCCGACTCTTCTTTATAGGAAGCGACCAATTGGAACCGTGCAGCTTCTGACGTTTCATAAGTGCCCTTGTAGGTGTATGTGAAATGAAATATTTTGAATTTGAATCTACATGATACCTATAGGGCATTAGGGCACATTAGGGCATTATAAAGGTACATTACACCTATACGGTATAATATAGACTCTTAAGCCTGATTTACACGGTGCGATTTAATTGCCTGTGACTTAACATGAGTTGAAGCAACATTAAAAGTTGCTCTGTCTAAACAGTGTTTTGACGATACAAGTAACTAATTTGTTGCTTCAATTTTATTGTACGCTACCGGCAAAAAAAAATTGCGTCGATTAAAAGGTGCTTAAGAAAGGTTTATTCTAAACTCAACAAAATTATGCGACAGCCACCTACATTGTGCAAGTTTAAAAAACAATTGTATTAAAATAAAGTTATGCCCGCGACTAATCTTTAAATAATACTTCCATTATCGCAGTTTGCGGGTAGATTGATGACTTGTGACTCTGGCGTCCTCTGGGATGCTGTAATAGACATTTTCCTACAACATACGAATAACGAATTGATTCTCTATTTTGATATATTAGTGAATTTTTCAAATTGAACTTTAGGTTATTTTGCATGGACTTTATTTGGCTGAAATGATGATGATGGCTGAACTGTTTACTTTCCAGACCCAAAACATAAATCTTCGAGTTTATAGCCTTTTAGGCGGGGGATTTCATCATGCATACAGGCGACTATTTTGCACACCAAGGCGCTTCATTCACTGGGGATCAAATAGGGGTTTATTTATAAACGTTGCTTTAAGTTAAGTAATGATAAGCGACTGTTTAACCATACATATTTGAGGCTTGAACGTCACTTAACTTTAAGCAACGTTAATAATGAACCCCATTATTTTTCATGTTATCCTTTGAAGAGCCATGGCAACATGTTAAGTCTCGTTCACAAGGGATGTAGCTATAGACCGACCGCTTAAAGGCTCCTACAAACAGGCGCGACGTGACTTTAATAAAATAACTTCTAAGAAAACTTCACGGTAGAACAATTACCCGCGACTAATCGCGCATGTCATCAGTCTGCACAAGCCTTTACTGAGTCCGTTCCTGCGGTAGCTGCGCGGTGCGGGAAGGGTGTGGTGTTGTGATGCGACAGCTTAGTGATTCGTCAACTTGTGACAACTATCATCCCTCCCGCACCGCGTACGGACTCTTAAGCGGTCGGTCTATAGCTAAGCGTAGCGATTGGTGGTCGCAATATTATCTTGTTCACGTTGAAAATATTTATAGTTCACGAGACAAACGCCGAAACTAATTACGGTACTAACAATACAATATTATAATTGATCACCACTTGTATACTACCTGTTTGGTATCTGAAATGATAATCGTAGATACTATTGCTTTTAAGTAATAAGTGATAATAATCAATAAGATTGACTACATGTTGGGTATTTCGAATATCGTTCAATACGTAACAGTATTTTTTTTACAGGATTTGTATTAAGAAATATACGTAGTTTACACGAACGTGGTAGGTTTTGGATCTACGCGAATTCATAGTGTACCGCTATGATACAAAAAAAAATATCTATGCTGCAAGTACGTAGTACATTTAACTCAATGTACATTTAACTCAATGCTATGCTGTTACCATTTTTGATACCTATATCATGAAATCATATGGCGTTTGTGATAAATTATTTAACGTTTACAGACACTATGTTTGTCATCTTTTTTCTTTAGTACTTAAATAATTTAAATATATGTTTTTAAATCTGAGAAATGCATGTACATTCTTTTCTTTTGGTCTGTGAAGTGAAGAGGACAACGGATTCTCTTGACAGAACATTACTCTGGCCATTGTATTAAAAGAATTGAGTTTATATCCGACTTCGAAGGACTTAGACTCTTAACGACGACTTCTAAGTGAGGGCTCGAAACAATACTTAAAAGAAGCTCTTGACAAAAGTGAACGGTTCTACGATGCCACCGTTGAATTGTCGGACATTTCGTGAGCTACCTACTGTTGGCTACTTTGGGCGATATGTTGTCAGAGTAAGAGATTTAGTTTCCATCTGAGAAAAAAAAAAACAGGTGTAGAACGTGACATGATTTGATCGAATGAATTATTTTGCCGCTTGCTATGATCCTCATTCATAAACGTCGTGATAAAGTACTAATTTAACGAAAAACTCATAATCAAAGTACGCTAATCATTCAGTTTTTGTGGAAACATGCAATTTATTACGATAATGTCAATTAGTGATGGATAACATGGTATCTCGCACTGGTTGGTCACGCACAAGCCCACATTTTGTGAATAATACTCGATATCAAAACAACTATATTATATATAACTCGATACAAAAAGGATTATAAGTAACTTGATAATGTTTTGGTAATTAACGCATTAAAATTTTCCTGGTCCCGCCCACGACTTCATCAGCTTCATACTAGGCCCAAAACAATAATTAAATTCATCTATCAATGTCTGTAATGTCCCACTGCAGGGAACAAGGCCTATTTCTGCCTTTTTCACAGACTCCTGATCGCTGCTTATGTGAGTCAGTCCTTATGTTACGAGTCAAGTTCGTGTCGTCCTCTTTAGCTTGGTCTGCCGCGGTGGAAAACTTATAAATAAAAATTATAAATTAATATAAATTATATTACTTGATGGTTGTGCCACCAACCAGTTCATACCAGATTCACGATACAATAATAATAATAATTCCCCCACCGCCGTATCTCTACGTTGACGTTGACGTGGTGGGGCTTGCGCGCTCCGAACTCTAGGTCTGGGTCGGTAAACTTTATTTTGCCGGAACGGGTCTGGGATGAGGAGCCAGACCAAGAAAGATACAAAAATTCGCAGGCCAGTTTGTGGCGAGCTGTTGGGCAGTATCTCCCGGAAGAAGTCTTGTTCCTCACCTCTAGCTTGCCTTTATTGGCCGGATGGAGTGAACACTGACGAGGAACGGACCTTACACCTCATGCCGGCTTGAGTTGAGATTCGCAAGAGCAAATGTGCTTGGAGGAAGGAAGTATTCCAGTAAGTGCTCGTAGGGATCTTGACCATCTTCCGGGCTCTGGGATTGTTCACCCCGTCAATTCTGCTGACATCTCTTTGAGGCGCGCGTGGAACACAACGCGCCGTCGACCCGGGCCTGGTCCTTATCGGACGGTGAGTTACCCATTGCTCACCGTCCGCAAGCCCGCGCCTACGGTGGCCGGAAATCAGCTTGCGATTCCCGGCGCCACGGGCATCTCCTCCTGTAGCGGTTAGGGCGTGAAGGCTCGAATTTTGGCTCTCCCTCACTCGTTCCGCCTCCTCCTTCGCGAGCATTACCGCTTCGCAGAAGGAGGTGACGGCCTCGCATTTCCTCTCGCTCCGTACCATGGCCTGAATCAGGGCCGGACGCGGGAGATCACCGCCGCCGATCGCCTCCACGAGGACACAGTGATGCTCCGCCCAAGCTGGGCAGACCTCCACCGTATGCTCCACCGTGTCCTCCGGGCGATCCACACAATGGTGACACCCGGGCGTTTCCTCCCGCCTTATCCTGTGCAGGAACCTCCCGAAACAGCCGTGTCCGGTGAGGACCTACGTCAGGCGGAAGGTGAGGACGCCATGGCGCCTCTCTAGCCACTCCTCAAAGAGGGGTCTTATCGCCGCAATTTTAGCGTGTCCAGCGCTGGGTTGCGACAATCGCACTCTCCATGACGCCATGAGATCCTGCCGGAGCTCTGTCCGCTGTGCCGCGGCAGCGGAGTTAAGCCCCGGCGTTTCGCCTCCTCGCGCCACTCCCAAATGTGCGCGAGGACCTTTGCCTCCAGATCCCATGGCGGTAATCCGACAAGGAGGCTCGCCGTCGCTTTAAAGGGTATAATTTTCCGCAAGAAACTCTAAAAATACCATACAATCAATGTGTTAGAAAAACTCTGTCCGATCCCACTAAGTACTGCAATAACATTACCAAAACGTAATTTAAAAAAAACTTATTATTATTGAAAATAAAAAGTTATTGCTATTTAAAATTCACTTTTTTGGTACCAAAATTAACCCAATTCCATAATAAATTGGTAAATTTTCAACAGGGGTCATAATAAGTTATGAATGACTTGTAGACACCTGCTCAACGACGGCCGCCCGCGCCCCATGTAACCAGTAAAATTAAAATTAAAAAAAAACATCGCTTTTTTTTTCAGTGGGGACTGAAAAAAAAAGCGATGTTTTTTTTTCCACTATATTACCAGATAATAGACTCTCAGTATGATTCTTAACAACACCCTCACGGATCGGACAAGGTTTTTATTATACGCTATAAAAATAAAATTATCTTCGAATTTATTTTATTTATGTATATTTATGTATAGCACGTCTTATCTAATAAATATTTAAATATCATAATTAACATTAGAAATTTCGCGTATAACGAAAAAATAAATAGGTCCATGATATGGACCTATTTATTAATTTTTCGTTATACCCGAAAATTATAGTTAAAATTATTCTGATCTATCTGACACTATGGGGGAGGCCTATGTCCAGCAGTGGACGTTTTTCGGCTGAAATGATATCTCACTGTCACCCTTGTGATATTTCGTGACTATTTCCGAACCCCTAAATATATATCTGGAAATATATCGACACAGGATCCGACCAAGCCACTGTCTCTATTGAAAACAAACAAAATTAGATCGAAACATATTTAAATGACCATTATCACATCGGTAGTTGTTGGAGAACTTCTGAGGTCCACATTCACGAGAGGCATCCAATAACCCATTTCGCGGTCCACCTAGAAAATGGCCAGATAATGTTTTTTACAGAACGCAATCTTCAACAAATAATTGAAAGCCCTCCTGCAACAACAGTTACGGTTTTCTTTCATTTATGTATCAGAGACGACTTCGCGAAGACTTTGTTGTATCACGAGGTTCCTACATCCTCATGGACCAGTAACAAGTTTTCGCGAAGAAAATGAGGACAAGAGGTCAAAGGGTCGAAGGGCCGAAAAGAGCCGAAGGGTCCTGGGCATAAGAAAGACTCTAATCTTGGTAGAAATACAGTATTAATCCTAGCCTATCTGAATGCTTTCATTTAAGGATTCTTTTACAACATGTTCGCGGTTCAACATCTTTCCAAAGTCTTTTAACAGTTAATGGACAGAACTCGGGCTTATTAAGGTCGACGAACATTGGAAGCATACCTGCTGATGCTTTCAGATTCGGTCCCTCAACTGAGAGAATGGTTTGTGTCAATTTTGCTATTTTTTCACTCTTCAAGAGCCCATTGGTTTATGGCACAACATTTAAAAAATTATATTAAAATATTATTTACAGAATACCATTCATTGTGCGTGGCGGACCACGCACAATGAATGGTTCTGTAGTTGGGATGAATTTATTTACCCCAAGAACAAACATAACATTGTAGTTAAAATTTCTTGTAGATATCCCTTTCGGACTTCTTCGCAACCCCGGTTGGCATTGGCCCTAGCGGACCCCGTCAGTTCTGCTGAAATCTCTTTGACGCGCGCGTGGAACACAACGCGCCGTCGACCCGGCCCTGGTCCTTACCGGACGGCGAGCTACCCATTGCTCACCATCCGCAATCGCGCGCGTACGGTGGCCGGAAATCGGCCTGCGATTCCTGATGCCCAGGACGTCTCCTGCGGCGGTTAGGGGCGTGAGGGTGCGAAATTTTTGTTCTCACGCGTTCCGCCTCCTCCTTCGCGAGCATTACTGCTTTGCAGAAGGAGGTGACGGCCTCCAATTTCCTCTCGCTCCGTACCATAGCCTGAACCAGAGCCGGACGCAAGAGATAACCGCCGCCGATCGCCTCCACGAGGACACGGCGATGCTCTGGCCAAGCCGGGCAGACCTCCACCGTATGCTCCACCGTGTCCTCCAGACGATCCACACAATGGTGACACCCGGGCGTTCCTCCCACCTTATCCTGAACAGGAACCTCCCGATGCATCACCAGTCCTGACTCTATAATTATATTTTGGCTGCTGAGACCAAAACTACAAACGTAGTACCTATACATACAGGGAAGTTTTATAAAAATGTGGCTGTTTTTTAGTATATTGTGTTCTCTTGCGACTTCCACGCGAAGAAAGTCGCGGCAGAAGCTAGTGTTTATGAAACTACTAAAATGAAATGCTGATATATGGTAAGCGCATAACCTGAGACTGGACCGATTTGGCTATTTATTTGCTTTAAAATGTTCGTAATAGTGCAAATCAGGTTTTTACGGAAAGAAAAAATAAAAAAGATTGGTTTGGTGCATTTTCAATGGGAATTTGGTATGAATTATTGAAATTTGGACAGAATATGATAGGAGGGTTTGCTTATTTGGATTTGGGTCTGTTGGGTTGGCTAGTAAGAAATAAAAATAAAGTTGCGAAAAAAAAAAAAACATTGCTTACGTAGGTGCTTTTGATAAGCAGGGTACACCTGTGGACCTAGTAATCTATTGTTCACGTCTTAAGGCTCGTGCAAACTGGCGCGGGCGCTACAGGCAGTGCAACCTTTGTAGCGCCCGCAATATCGCGGTGGTCTGCATGAGCCTTTATTCTACACCAAACACCATCTTCTCACAAATACCAACTATACATACATAAGCTAGGTGCTTTTTCTAAATAGTGTATGTTTTTTCATCCGGTGTTTATCATGCATAGTCTAGTGCCTATTGTTACATAAACGTTTCTATGACGAGAAATAACGATGTTATAATTATATAAAATAAATCTATTCTACCTACGGAACTTGAAACGACATCTAAAGATATTATTGGCAAATATGATAAAAAAAATATTAATCGGTTAAGTCTTGTTTGATAAAATTGACAATATGGACTAAGATAGATAGATAGATAAATCGTTATTGTACAAAGATTGGTATAAAACAGTAGACATTAATCTATTAATCAGTAGTGCAGGGTGTGCCATTCTCAAAGATGCGTTCAGTGTTAGTGCTTGCAGCTCTGTTGGCTGTGGCGGCAGCGTTGCCGACTGAAATACCGGAGCCTGGACAGTTGGCTCTGGTTCTCGGCGAAGATGATTTTGAAGACTACCTCGATGCCTGGCTGGAGCTTGAACAGTCCAAATTGACTAATTCGTCTAACGTTGAAGCCGGACCCAGGAGCGGTAAATATTTTTATCAACGGAATGTTTAGCACTATTGTGTCAAGGTGGGTAAAGCAGTTAATGTTCTTTTCAACGCACAACAACGCATCTTGTCTTTAGGTTGCACGCTCAGAATAAATGGAGATCTTGGACAGCCTCAACCGGTGTACCTCCGCGGTAACAGGTACTTGGCCGCCAACGGCAACACCGGCCAGATCCGGCTGAACACTGGAGAACAAGTTGTGATCGCCTGCACCGGCTCCGGACGATCCATCCGGCACCCAAATATTGCAGCCACAAGAAACGTCGCAGTAAGTTACTAGACACTTTTTGCAGACATTTGCTGTTCACAGATAACAGGATACCCAATTAATTAAACGCAGGTGACAATAAGATGATATAAAAATCAAATATTCTCGTAAATTATAATATTTTATGATTCCCTGTAGACAGCGACATGTGTGAACAACAATCTCGTCTCTGGTTCGGGCTGGTTACACGGAAACGGAGCCTTCGGTCAGCTGACTTGCTCTGCACACTCGAACCACGAAGCTCAAGGGACTACCAGTCGTTGCTGGAATAATAACCTCGTTATTCGGTGAGTTCTTGTTTGTATAATTCCAATCAGTTTAGGTTCTGTTCACGGCCTCAAGCGGTGCGACCTGTTTCCGTCCGTCGCACTGCATGTCGTATCGCGGTGACTCGTGGCAGGCTCTAACAATGGTTCCCTGTCCATTTGCACAAAATTATAAGATATAATATAACATAGCATACAACTTTTTATCCTAATTATATTTACGCGTAACATTATTAACGCATAAAACCTTATAAATATTTTTTTCTATCATCATAATGTTCAAGCATAACATTCTAAAGCAAAAAAATATTTTCGCAAAATTATATTAAAACATAATTTTTATAGGCATATAAAGTACGCATAATAATTAACTCCTGCAATGTTAGACACCAATACACAGTTTTATATAATACTAGCTGCGCCCCGCGGTTTCACCCACATAAGTCTCGATCCCGTAAAAATATCAGGATAAAAAGTATCCTATGTCCTTCTTCGGGTCAAGGTCTATCCATATCCCAAATTTCATCCAAATCCGTTCAGCCGTTTTAGCGTGATGTCGTGACCAAGGGAAATAGGGATTCATTTTTATATATATAGATTGCTATAATGAAATAAGTATGTAAAATATATTAGCGGCTTAGGGGTAGCCCAAGGGCCACCCCCGCTGCCCCTTAACCTATTGATACACTACATTACACAAATAATATTGGTTATAGTTACTTCGCTTTATTTTTCAAATTCAAATAACCGTCAATAGAATAAAAAATGATGCAATATTAAATAACTTAAATATGTTTCCATTATTCCTATATTTTTTTATGCCTTTACACTATTATGCTAATAGTCCTAATGACATGATGCGAATTTAAAGTATACCAAAACAAATTGGTCTACAAGATAATTATGTCAATATAAACAATATTCCAAAAAAATATGGCAAAGTATAATTATCCCAAATAAAATTAAACCAAAATAGATATGCTAAAGTATATTAGGAAAAAAACGTGCGAAAAGAAGGGATCCCTCTAAAAACAACTTCTCACATTTATTTTCTCCGCAGTTGGTGTCGCAAGACGCGTGTGTTTTGAGCGTGTAACTTAGCCTAGAATAGTCCAGTAAGGCCTCTTTACCATATCCCCTAAACAAATGCTAGTTTAATCTCTAGTAACGAATTTTGGCCATTTCCTTCTTGTTTATTTCATGTAAACTAACGACTTTTATTTTCAGTGTGGGCTTCATCGTCAACAATGTTTTCTACCCTGTCTACTGGTCTTGCTTCAACCAGAACCGTATGGAAGTTCTATACGTCTGGTATGATCAGACTCCCGCAAATGCAGTTCACCAAACTGGCGTTGACAGACCTAGTTGGCTAGGTAATCATATAAACAACCTGAGAACTTTGCAGAGAATAAAGGGTCAAATTAAACTAGCTAGCGAAACCCGCAGTCGTGTTGAGTATCGATATCTAAATATGACCAAACAAAAAAAGATGTTTTTTTTTTTTTAGGATCATCAACCGAAGTTAATGTAGTGACTTGATAATTGAATATCCGTTTAAAAGATCTGTTTTTTTTCTGTGTAAATTTCACAGACGTGATGGATATCGACATATAAACATGATAAAACAAAAAGAATCAGATTTTCTCAACTCGTACTTCAAGTAACAATAGGTACCACCAGAGGTCGTAGTTTCAAAAAAAATCAGCCTATCTTTTATTTTGTCGTGTTTAGATATTGATATTTTTCTTTATTCGCTAGCTAATTTAATTTGACCTTGTATTTTAATCCAAAAAATTCAAAGCAAACTATCAGAATATAAGTATCTAAATCAAGGTCATACCAGAAATGATCTTTCAGAACATTAAGATTTTAGAAACCATATCTAATTTAACATTAATATATTTATAGCTGGAAACTTCTTCCCTGGAGTTGCTGTCAATACCATGTACACTCAAGCTAACCAGAAGACCGTAGTTACGCAATATGTCGGAGCCACATTAGCTAACAGATATATCACAAACCACCAGTTCATGTCTCGTGGTCATCTTGCCGCTAAGAGTGACTACGTTTTCGCCACCGGTCAGCGCGCTACTTTCTACTTCATCAATGCTGCACCTCAATGGCAGCCCTTCAACGCTGGTAACTGGAACTCGCTGGAGCAGGTAAGCTTTTTGTCGAGAATATATCAACTTTTTAATATTCTTTTGCAAAAAAAGTCATATTAACCCATCCATTCCATTCTCCTGCCCTTGTCCCATTGGGGTCGGCACATTATATCCCCTTCTTACATATTTTTCTATTATTCGTCATAGTCACCCCCTTTCTAGACATAATATATAATTTTTACACCAGTCACCAGTCTATCCATCATTTTTTGGTCTTCCCCTACTTTTATAGCCATCGAAATTCATACTCAAAACTTTCCTCACGGTATTTTCCTCATTCCTCCCCATCACATGCCCATACAATGTCAACCGATTTTACATCAACTTCTTTTTTTCATCGTCATAATTTTTAACATCGATTTATATAATTTCAGAATCTCCGTGCTCGTATCGGTGCTGCTGGCTACAACACGGTTATCTACACTGGTACCTTTGGCGTGACGCAACTACGTGATCAGAACAATCGCTTCGTCGACATCTACCTGGTGCCACAGCGTAACCAGATCCCAGTTCCACTTTATTTCTACAAGGTAAATTCTAACCCTCGCTGTTATGGGTGGCCAGTGTGTTTCAGTCTAGTTTTTGTTACCAAAATTGGCAATACTTCGTCTACAAATCAAATCAGTTCTTAGACGTGCATATGTAGTTCGGCATTCAAAGAGGAGTATAGAATTATGATGAAAAGTAAAGAAAGGTTATCGTGTTTATTTTGATAAATTGAATTTTGAACCACAAAAACCTGTTGATTTTGTAACAATATAATATAACTTTCAACCTCTAATTCTCAGGTGGTGTATGATGCATCTCGCCGCATTGGCACAGCATTCATAAGTATCAACAATCCTCACTACACGCTGGCCGAGGCACGCGCTCGTCAGTTCTGCACGGACCGCTGTCGCAACAACAGCGCGTTCAACTGGCTCAGGTGGCAACCTGACCGCGTTGACATCGGATACAGCTTCTGCTGCACAGTCAACGACTTTAGAAGAACTATTCCACATCTACCCTCCTTCGTAACCAATGGTCTACTTGCTTAAGCTTATGAGAATATAGATATCCTCGATGTTTATTGCTAGACCATGTTCTGTAAATACATAAATTATAAAAATACTATTTGTGTTTTATTTCGTTCGTTTTAATGTCATGTTGATAGCAGCAGGATATTATTAAACTATAGAATCAGTGAAATATTTTAGATTTCGAAAAATCTGCCTTCAAGTTACAAACAAAATGTGTGATAGGAGTCCCGCTACAGAGTAGTAAACAAAGAGGGGTTTCATTAGTGTACCTTTAAAGTCAAAGTCAAATAATTTATTTAAATTAGGCACTCAAAAGGCACTTTTGAACATCAAAATTTACAACAACAAAAAAAAAATAGAATTGATTCTAATTGCCCTTTCCAAATGGAAGTTTTCGCCTATACGAAAAGACGACGACGAGAGTTTCTTACCCATTCTTCTCTATAGAAGAATGGGTAAGAAACTCCACCGTTATGCTTTTAAGATGTTTTACAATATTTTGTATACATTAATTATATAATTATACAATTAAATTAGTAACCCGTTTGATTTTGTCAAGACTCTAAATTGTCCTATGGAGCAGGACCAGCATGTTTCCAAGCATTCTTATCTTGGATATAATCCTCTAATTTTTAATAAGATTGTTTACAAAGTGTACTTTTAATATGAGTTTTAAATTTTCTTTTATTTAATTGTAATATATCACAAGGTATTTTGTTGTAACATTTAACTCACACAAAAGATGTATGTACAGTAAGCGTTCAAAAGTGCATAAGCACGTTAAGAATCATATTGCTGTGAACACGCGGTATAGTCCGTATATCTGTATGTGTAAACAACACGGCACACACGCCACAGAGAACGCGGTATTGCGCTTTACACACTGTCGTATCGTCGCGTATTTGCGCCTCACTACCGAAACAAATATATATTTCCGTCGCTTTTGTTAGACAACACGCATCATGCGCTTGACCTTGGCCAGTTTATGGCAATGCTAAAATTCAAACCAAACTTAGGTGTGCAGATAGCAGAACGCGTTAAGCATTGGTCTGAGATGCAAACTGGCTTAGGTTCCAACCTCGTCAAGCACAATGCAGTTTTTGCAAATATTAATATTTTTGTTTGCAATAATATTATATCTTAACTATTGCTGCCTTTTTTATTAATGCTGTTATTGCAATAAAGGGTTTAGAATTAAAAATGCGTAATATGTGATAGCAAAATTAAAAATTTGTATTCGTTATATTTATTTTACTTATAGATAATATATTGCTACAATTATTTGTCATTACGTCAGCTCAATAAGATGTGAAATAAATGTCAAAAAACTTAGAAGTAATTTATATTATTTTGACATATTTGTATTATGAAATGTTTTAAATTTTAAATTGATTTTTTCACCATAAATATTAGTTAGCTTATTATTAGTTAGCTTTGATCATGGTCGAAGTAATTAAGCAATAAATAAGAATATAAGACTAATCAAAATGTAAAAAAAAAAACTACTTACAAAATAGGTGATTTTAAGGTAAAGTATGGGCAGTTTGTTTACATTATTTATTTTACATTTTATTTGGCTTTAGTAAATATTGGTTGGTATTGAGATTATAGCTTAAGTATTCATTTTCTTTACGAAAAGAAGATTGAAACTTAACCTCAAATTGTAATCCTAAAATAATAATATTACTAAAATAATCTTAAACATTTTCGGTCTATCTGCGAGAAATACGACAAATAACATATTGTAACTTGCTTAAAAAATCGTTACCACAAATTCATGCAATAACGAATCTGTTGTTTATTAAGTTGGTACGGTAAATATTTTAAGGTTAAAATATATAGCAGTGTCCCACTTGAAGTCTTAATATTATCGTGCGAAACTTAAACGTTCTTGTTTATGCCTTTCTGACGAAAACGGCTTCCTAGCTGGTCTTCAGTGATACAAGTCTTCAGAGTGCACAGCGAACGGTTCATAATAACGTGTTTAATAATTCAGCAAAATATCTCGTTGGTATGAAACCATTTGTTTCATATTCCTCCATCATTTGACGTCGCTACTGCTCGATAATAAGCCTCTTCCTCATTCCTCTTAACCCTCACAGTATTTCTCTAGAACAAAGAATAACATTGTATTTATTACACATAATAATTATTTATCATTCACTAATCGAATTAAACCTCATAATGAATTTAAAATTTTAAAGGCATCTTCTGTCTCAACAATACCTCTGTTCTATCAACAATACCTTTGATTAAGATTTATGTTTAGTAAAATATGAAATATTTAATTGATAACACTCACACTTAGTCCGGTTTCATTAGATATTTGTGTAAATTACATTCACTTTTACGCAGCGCAATAATATTTGATCTCCCTTCAATATTTATATTTGACTGCATTTTGCAAAACAATAACCACAACACCGCTAATACTTAAATACTCGTCACCAACAATAACCACGAACCAACAAAGTTTTGAGATTGGCTGGGAACAGACCGTAGCAATCGCGAATACGCGTAACGAACTGCGTCTGTCTACCCCACAGAAATCGAAATGATTTACTTAGTTTTCTGTGGTCTACCTGCTAAAGCTTAATATTTATGTGAACAAGACGACCGAAACAAAAAACGAATGATTATTGAACTAGTCATTATTAAAAAATAACAAAAACTATGAATAATAATTATTAAAAAATAACAAAAACTATGAATGTAATTATTAAAAATTACAAGCAATCCACAGATGAGATTTGAACCCTCGCTCGGCTCTCCATAATCGCACATACCAAAGCACGTTATCCACTGAGCTAGCACGCCGTATTCTAAATTGATTGAAATTATGAACTACTATGAGTTGCAGACAAAGTGAGTGTGTGTGTATCTATAGTATTGTAACATCTTATAGAAGAAGGTCGTAAGTCAAACCGAAGCGTCAGTCTATTGCTTTGTGCGATTGCCTATGGACTTTTGGTCGGTACTGTACTTTAGATAACCTGAAAAATGGTTGATCTATTTTATCTTTATTTCTAGTTTTAAAATTATGTCTATCACTAATTTTATTTAAAAGATGTCTGATGTGATTTCTTACATAAATAATATTTTTATAAATAAATTGGCAAGGTACCGTCATAGTATTAATCTTTTTAAGTAGTTCCCCGAGAGATTCGTGACGACGTAGATTAAATTGCTCTGACAGCTCTCTTTTGCAAAACAAAGATGGATTAAATTTCAGCAGCCTGACCCCAAAGTAAAATGCCATACGACATAATGCTGTGGAAGTAGCTAAAATAGATCAAACGAGCGGTTTCTACGTACATCTGTTAACTGTCTGTCTTTCTAATAGCATAAGCGGCCGAGCTTAGATGCCCCGTAAGAGATTTTATAAGAGGTCCCCATTGTAATTTCTCGTTTAGCGTGATTCCTAAGAAAACCGTTTGATTAATAAATTCCAGTTTTTCTGCATTGAATATGATGTCACATTCGCTACTTTCTAACATTAGGCATTTAAATCATTTGGTTTTTTTATTTATTTAGTACAAAATTATTTACCGTAAACCAATCTTGGACCTGAAGAATAGAGCTATTCACGTCGTCAAGATTTTGTGACCATCGGTTTATTTTAAAGATCAATGATGTATCATCTGCAAATAACACCTTCTTCAGTTGATTTAGAATTAATTGGGGTAAATCATTAATGTAAACTAAAAAGAGGAATGGACCCAATATCGAACCTCCAGGAACGCCAATTGCCATTTCAGACCCTAATGATTTTATGCCGTTTACTTGAACTTTAATCTTTCTATCTTTAAGATATGATCTTAGTAAATCAAGAGCTGTATTCCTAATCCCATAGTGCTCTAGTTTCAGCAAGCTTAGCTCAAGTGTGTCATAGTCTACGCAAAAGAAAGCCATCGAGAGGTCGCAAAAGATTCCAATGGCATCTTATGCCTATAGGATGATAACTATTGTATTTTAGAGGAAGTTTCAAAGAGCTGTTAGTATAGTGAAAGGTTATCGATTAACTTTGTGTGTGAAGAGGAGGGATGAAACGCTTATGCCAAAAAGTGTATGATGAATATAAATATTGATGGCTAGAAGAATAGGAAGACCATAGAAAAGGTGTATGGATTGTTGACGGTATAAGGGATAAAATGAAAGAAGAGGGAGTAATTATTCACTGCGGTAACAGCTGATAAGATAAGAGTATGGAATAAAAAGTGTTACATAATTAATGTTTGTGTTGTCATGTAGGCATGGAAGAAGGGCAAGCCTAATCCAACAATCCAAGAGTGCCCAAGACAGATTGTCTTGGGCACTCTCTGTTATTTTTACAGTCCTAATCATAATGACGCATTCTACAACTGGGCGTAAATGCGGCTGCACAAATTGATAAGTGAAATGAAACTGAAAATGACCATTTAATTAAAATAAACAAAATAAATAACTCAAGCTAGGTGAGTGGCATAGTGAGTCATAATAATTGAGAACAGAAATTTTAAAAAGTAGATAGGTATGTATAAAGTACTCTGTAATCAAGGATGAAGGACCAGGCCTGGGTCGATGGCGCGTTGTGTTCCACGCGTTTTTTATTTTCAGGATGCGAACATCCTGAAAATTCGCATTAATGAATGTAATAAAAAATATGTACGAATACGAATGTTTGGGAATAAATAAAAAACTTTAATCAACTTAAGTCAATATTTTTATTACTTATAATAGGTATATTAAAAAAATATTAGAACACTTAACAATTCCAAACACATAAACTACTTATTTATTTACGTAATGATTATTTACAACTAACGACAAGACAACTAAAACAAAACAAGCATATATCATAACATAACATCATGCTTGTAATCCCCAAAGGGTTAAGCAGAGGTGTACCTATAGTACATCCACATATCGCCAGTTATGTTCAAGTCCCATGTAAAAGGGGGCGTGCCTATTAACCGGATTAACTAAAAAAATCCTGATGGAAAAACCTAATACCACTTTGCCCGACCACTTGACCAACGCGTAGCGCTTGCTACCACTGGACCAACGGGGCAACAAACCTTATCTGATTTATTTTTATGATTTTAGGTGGAGACATCTTCCCTGGAGTTGATTCTGATAAAATATACGGACGTCATAATCAGATGGAAGTCCTCTCCAATTATATCGGACCCGAATTAGCTGCCAAATGTATTATTGTCGCCGCCAGGAACAATGAGAAACAACAAATTTTGACTCTTAGTCACCTTGTTGCAAAGAGTGACTTCGTTTTCACAACCAATTAGTGCGCTAGTTTCCACTTCATCAATGCTGCTCCCCAGTGGAAGTCCTTCAACGCTGGTAACTGGAACATGCTGGAGCGGGTAAGCTTTTTGTCGAGGATATAAAACAAATAAAACTAGACATAATAGCTGAACAGCGCAAATCCAAACATTTTGGGAAGTTTTAGAAAACCCCAAGCCGTCTGTCGCCGAGCGTAGCAGGAAATTGTGACTCTCCTTTTCAAATTTGTTTGTGAATCAGTTCCGAGTTGATTCCTTATCGGGTCCGGCTACGTTCGTGTCTTCGTCGGTAATTGGTGCTGAGGTAAGTTCTCCGTGTTTAAGGTTTTTGGCAAAAGAAATTGATGATTTCATTTGAAAGATGGTCGGGGGCAAGTCTCCGGGACATGATCACCTCAGCGTCGAGCATTTGCGTTACGCGGGAGTTAATTTACCAAAGGTGTTGGCAACATTTTATTCGTTATGTATAAGTCACTCGTATTGGCCAGATAAGCTTATGAAGACTATAGGCATGCCAATAGTGAAGAACAGAACGGGCGATGTTACAGACCCCAAAATCTATAGGTCTATTTCCTTGGCGGCTGCTACAGCTAAGATACTGGACTATTTGCTTGATACACATATGTAGAGCCATATAAATCTTCACGATGCCCAATTCGGTTTCAGACCCGGACTATCGACGGAGACTGCCATCATGTGTCTTAAGCAGACTGTTCAGTATTATGCTGATATGAAAACACCGGACAATGCATGTTTCCTGGACTTATCGAAGGCATTTGACATGGTGTCATACGATATCATGTGGGAAAAGCTGCGAAAGGAAAGCTGCATTGACTGTACTGTTATTTCTTTATTTAAGTTTTGGTACGAGAATCAGACGAACTATGTCAGGTGTAGCGTTTGAAATAATAACAAAAGTTATAATGATCTTTTGACCTAATTTCATATAATATACTTTTTTTAATATAAAGATGAAATGATATATTGAATTTTTGATGTAATTTCATTTTACCTAATTTTATATGGTTTAATGAACATTTTCTATAATGCACATTTGAATTAATATTCAATTCGTATAATATTCAGTTACTATAATATTCAAAATCTGTAAGTAATGTTTAATATAATTTAGAAACGTCATTTGAGTTAGGTTAGGTTAGAACAGTGACCATCAACACGCGAAGGCGAGCGAGCGAAGCAAGCGTGCCGTGGCAGCTGCCGCCGAGCGCCACATCCCCTCTATTGTTGGTAAATCATTTGGGTTAGATGAGGTTATTCATTACAGAATTTTAGCTGAAAATGAAATAAATATTAAAATTAGATCAACTGAAAGTTATAAAAAAGAGCATTATACAAATTGAAAATTATATGAAATGAACGTTATATTAAATGTTATTATAGCAAAAGAAGGTTATATGAAAAATAACATTAGCATGAAATTAGATTATTTGTTTTTATAGCATATGAAAATTATATCCTGTGAACGTTATTTCAAGTGATATTATACTATCTGTTATTATGATATATATTACACACCCGTCAGGTGGGGTGAAACTCTGTCTGATGTGTATGGGTTGAAGTGCGGGGTGCGGTAATAACCCCCTATATTACCTCACCTCGTCTCTTTCACTTTTACATTAATCAGCTGATTCTTGAACTCAGCAGCACCCGTATAGGCTGTCACACTGACGGAATTTGCGTTAACAATTAAATTACGCTGACGACATGGTGCTGCTGAGTCCAATAACCGCACTCAGGCGTCTTATTAGGATGTGTGTAGACTACGCGGTCACTCAGGGACTCAGGTACAACGTAAAAAAATGTGAATTATTAATATTCAAGGCGGGCATCAAATGTTTACACTAACGTGCCAGATGTACTCCGTTATCTAGAGTAACAAAATTTAAGTACCTGGTTCACTGGGTCACTCATGGCCTGAATGATAACCTGGACATAGAAAAGGACAGCAGGGCGATGGTTGTCCGAGGTAATATGCTGATCCGCAGATTTGCATGTTGTACGCCGCAAGTCAAAATAACCCTTTTATGGCATACTGCCAGTTTTTTTACACGTACAGTCTGTGGGTCAGGTATACGCTGAGGGCATACAGCGCCCTGCGTGTCCAGTATAACAATGTATTCAAGATGATGTTGGGTCTACCACGCTTTTGTAGCACTTCCGGGATCTTCACCGAGGCCAGGGTTGATAGTTTTCATGCCATTATACGGAAACGGTGCGCTTCTATTCTCGGTAGAATACGTGCTAGCTCCCCAGCAGATAGGTGGGACAGCCCCATGCTGGCTCACTGGATACGGCTGCACACGTAGGTGTCAGTCGTTTCAATTTTATATATAGAGTGTGGTTTTTAGTAACATTAGGTTACCTTTACCTACTAACAATTTATGGATCTGAAATAAAAATATATTATGATTATAAACTATTTAATGTTTTTTTGGATAGGTATTAATAGGTACCTAGGTTATATTTTTAAAACCAATGTATATGTAATTGCCGGACCTCCGTGCTCACATCGACGTTGCTCACTACGAGTTGGATGTCAATGATACCTTTTTCGTGATGAACCTACTTGATAAGAACAAACAATTGCACGACATCTTTCTGTCGCCGCCCAGCAAGATCCCTGTTCCACTTTACTTCTGCAAGGTAAAATTAACCCTTGACCTTAGAAACAAAGATAATTTACAATTTAATCATATGTAATAATAGTGCCAACCGACCTGAAATATACATTTTGTGTTCAGACTTTCTTCGAAGACTGGATAGGGAAGATGAAAAATAAAGTATTTCATTAAATAAATTTCGAAAATATATTTTAGGTACTCCTATGGATAATAAATTAATGTGTCCTGTTGACCTCGTGATTGCTACATCACTTTAGATAAAATTCCCAGTAAATTGAAACATCACTATGGTCAATGGTGGTCATTGCTACAAAGATCTTTTGGCGCTCGAGTGACGTTGTTATAGAGGCGCTGTTGGTAAATATTTGTGCAATTGTATAGCATCCCCCAGTCAACGTCATTCAACGGCCGCCCCAGTCAACCTGCAAATAGCAAAAAATGTAAGAAAAATTGAATTTCGCGGGCTACAACTGCGGATCCACCTTAAGGCTTCCGCCGCCGGGGGAGTCAACGATTCCGCACCGAAGCCGCACCGGCGCCGGACCGCAAGATGAAAAAAAAAATTAGAACATCTCAGAATAAAAATGTAGTTAAATATCTATTCGGCACTTGCGGTGCGGCGGTGAGGCGCATGGGTTATATTCATTTGTGTACACTGCGGTCCAGGGTCGTGTACAGGAAGCCTTAGAGCAATTATTTTCGCCTTTATAATAAAGCAATTATGAGGTCGGCAAAGACACTTTTAATTTTAATTTTAGACTATGTTCCAAGTTAACAAGCATAATTCCAGTTTGTCCACGAAAATAAAGGTGCTCTTCCTAAGGCGACCGCAACCGCAAACCGCAGCAGTATGCTATGGTTTCCTAGAAGAGCGGTGGCCGCACTTAACGGCCACAGTGACGGCTGTTATGAAAACGATGACAGCGTCAGAGATTTAAATCGTTAGATTCGCTCTACCGCGTCAAAAGATAGTAGCGTTTCTGTTTCGTTTTGACACCTCTGACACACAATGACGCAGTGACTTCACTTCCATTAAGTGAAGTCACTGCGTCATTGTGTGTCAGAGGAATTATTATTTATTAATGTGTGAGCTCACTCTTCTTAGTATACACACTTTTTCTAGTCAATAAGTGCGGTGAGGGCAAATCTAGCGATTTAAATCTTTGGAAACATACAGATTTTCATAGCGGCCATTATAATATGACGGAACCGCTTTCCTAGGAAACCAAAGCTTAACGCCACCCAATCGCGATGAAGGACCGCAGAGACATGACTGGTTAACTCTATTAAAGCAGTGAAAGGTGATAATGTTGCCATCTACGGAAGCGTCTTGATATGACGTATCATAACGTGTCGTGCTATAGCACCCAATATAATTATGGTTCTCCGGTGGTGTATGTAGGGTGGCTGGTAGCAGCAAGATGAAAGTATTGGAGAGACCTATGATGTCCAGCAGAGGACTGCTATAGGATGACGATGATGGTGGCGTATGATGCTGCTTCTATTCGCATAAGCATGGCCTCCATAACTATCAGAAATCCTTACTACAAGATCTCGAGGCGGTGGCGGTGGCTCATAAGATCTGCAAGGACCGCTGCCGCAACAATAACGACTTCCGGGTGGCAACCTGATTATCTATCATTTTCACACCACAGGAAAGGCCTAATTTTCTACAGTCTTGAAAAAAAAAATTACAGCCCTGATTTTTTAGTTGATTTTTAGGGTTCCGTACCTCAAAAGGAAAAAAAACGGAACCCTTATAGGATCACTCGTGTGTCTGTCTGTCTGTTTGTTTGTCTGTCCGTCTGTTACAGCCAATTTGCTCCGAATCTAATAGACCGATTAAGTTGAAATTTGGCACACATATGTATTTCTGTAGCCCAAACACGAACGTGTAACGTAAATAAATGAATTTGAATATAGCGGTCACTTTTGGGGGCAAACAAGAAAATTTTAAAAAAAAGTTTTGCTAACAGTACCGTATGACATATCAAATGAAAAAACTTGTTGCGAGGATCTTAATTTAAAAAAAAAATAAATAAAAATATTTAAGAAATTCGATGTAAATTGACCATTATATCCGAAACTACTGGACCTAAAATTTTGAAAAAAATACATAGTATGGCTCTTTACTCATAGATTACAGGAAAACCTATATGAAGTCTATGGTCTTAAAATAACATGGTAAAGCTCTAAATATTGAGCGTAGAAACTTACATTTGTAGTTGGAATGTATGGGAGAACATGTATTTCAACAACAATGTTAAGTTTGTATTTTCGCGAGGTGACGAAACGCCGGGGCTTAACTCCGCTGCCGCGAGAAATCAGCTGGACGCTCAGTGCCATCACTGCACCCACAGTCGGGAGGACACGGCGCAGCATACATTGGCAGAGTGTACCGCATGGGAGGAGCCGCGCCGTGCCCTCGTATCTGAACTCGGAGCCGACCTGGCGCTGCCGGTTGTCGCTCGTTCGATGGTCGAGAGTGCCGAGTCGTGGGATGCAGCGATCTGTCGAAAGGGAGAGGGAGATTGAGACTATTCTCCTGATCCGTAGCAGGCGGACTGGGTGCTGACGGAGACAACGCCCTCTTCCAGCCCCCGTAAACAAATCCGGAGGGACAGTGGACTCGGGGACATCCACCGCCCCCCATCCAGCAGGACCCGAGGTGGCGGCGCGTAGTGTTTCACGCGCGCCCTTATTTGACGTCGCGGAGGGAGTCTCACACCTCACTCCACCAGCCCGCTTTTGAAAGCGGGCTGGCACCAGTCGGGGATCATGGAAGGCGTACTAGATCTCATGATCTCCGGTTCAAGTGTGGGAAGGGAACACTGGGGTGGTTTTTAGTCAGTAGGAGTCTGACAGATCCCTTCGCCCGCCCCAGGGCGGAGGACATCCATGAGGATTTTCCACCCCGGAACAAAAAAAAAGGTTAGAACTGTGACCAACTATGCGCGAGCCAACCGAGTGCTACGTCGAAATTGGTCACAGAAACAAAATTAGGACACTCCAACAGACAATCTCGACAAGTATAAGAACGAAAATTTTATCCTAACTAATGTTATTATTTCATGCTAAAACACGAAACCTGCTAATTTAGTAATACATTGTCAACGAAGTAAACAGCCTATAGGTTCCAAGTTCGCTCTCTCAGTCACGGTTCATGTGTCCGATCCCCAATGGTTATTTAGTTTTTGTGATTGTTACTTAAATAGTTTTTTTTAATGATGCTGTAACATTTCCAAATAACAATTAATTTTAATTTAACATCGTTTGTATTTCTATTTTCTATAATTTTAATAGTGAATAGAAGTCTGATAAGTTCACAAATTGTTGCTGTGCTAGGGGTAGTTTTCATTAAATTGTCGAAGATACAAAACCTGTATCACTGACAGCTTGAAGAGTAAACAAGCAGTAGTACTATTATGGAGATCTTACTGTGCCTACCAAAGAACCAAAAGAAATGGCGACAGTCGTCGTTGCACAGCTGATGATGATGATGATCCTTGGTTGAATACCAATGACAGTCGTCGCCATCGGTATTCAATCAAGGATTCGCTTGCATAAATCCTTGATTGTAAAGAAGTCGCGAGACGAACCCCAGCAGCTAAACATACCGACGACTGCACAAATTGTTTAAAACAATCTGTTTTGACGCAATTTCTTCAGCAGCCAGCTATATAAATAAATATAAACTAATACCTATGAAGACCATGACATCCAGTCTCTGGGCATCTACTGAGTTTCTTACGAAAAAACCATTTTTGCAACAGTCGCTGGCAACCTTTCAAATACATACAGATCTCCCCGGTAAACAATGCGCTTCGGCAATTATCGTTTACCTTCGGAAATACGAACAAGTGAGAATCTAATATTATGAGTAGTAGAGCCGTTACAACCATAAAACTACTTGCCTATTTTTATTGCCATGGTTATAAAATTATAGATTAACAACTCTATGAGATTCCAAATAACCTTTTCAAAACTTTTGAGTGACAGATGAAGAGGTGCAACAGGGGTACATAGCTTGACGTAGAATAAGGAGCTTTTAGAAGCTTTGTCTTTTAGAAGCTTGTGCTAAGTCGGAAACACGAAGATTTCCGAAGCACATGTCTTTTCTGGTTAAACTGTATTACATAATTACATTAAATTCAAGCGATTACAGTATTTTTCAGCAACGTGTATTTTTGCGATCGACTGATCAAGTTAGCAAAAAAGTGGAAGAAATTACAATGTTAAGAGACCCAGGAATGATCATGAATATAACTATTTTCTTTCGTTCATATACTCAAATCAAACCAAACTTGTTAGTAGGTACATACTGCAGTGTTGCTAACTAAACCTCTTTCGCATAAAAATAGGTTATCTAATTTTCTTATTTCGTGATTTTTTTTTCTGACGCAAATTCAAATTTTATTTGTTGGTAACAAAAGATGAAAAAGATTGAGATTTTGCAGTTTTCAATGTTCAGTCGTAAGATACCTTAGTTGAAGCATATTCTTTGTAATTTTGTCCGGTGGACATATACAGGGTGTAAGGGACAGCCCTCCGCAGACTGACAGGGTGAAGTCAGTATATCATACTAAGATGACCGGTACATGAAATTATTTCAGGAATGTTATGGGAATCCAATTAACCTGATTTGATTTATATCCTTACACGCAATGTATCGCTACCGTGGCAAAACGCACGTAGGTAGGTAGCGAACGGCAGCGCAGCGAGAAATTGAACAGCTGATTTCATGCGTCGTTTGTTCAACATCCATTGCTGTTTTTTCTGTTTTACCTGTTCTATTTAAATTAATGGAATACTGCGTACAGAGAATGTAATTTTACATTGAAAGAAAGAAAAAGTAAATGATAAAACGCAAAAAAAAAAATGAAAAATTTCCTAGGAAAATTTTCCTGGGAAAATTTTCGGTGGAATATGATTCAGAATAAGGATCTGAATGTACCCTGTTAGTTTGCGGAGGGCTGTCCCTTACACCCTGTATATATATTTTTTGTGAACATCCACGTATTGTTTGAAACGTTTTGTTGTGTTAAATTGTGCCCATTCCCGGGATCAATCGGGGATATTCTCCCCGCACGGATCATTCTTGGTATCTATTTTTAGAAAAGGCCGCACCCTCGGGCCAGAGCCAGCCAGCCGGGTCCTTATACGTCGCGGCGTCTTCTGCAGCCGTGTGCCAGTGCGGAGTAGAGTGCCGCATCCCAGTGCTCTTCAGGCGGACAGAGGGAGGTTCGGCGACTGATCCCGGTCATTGGTTGCATAGAGGGGTCAACAAACGGCGCGACACCTTGTTCTGGTTCGAACGATTCTGGAGCAGACCTATCATCGAAGTTTCACTGCCAGATTTTCACTTTAATGTAGTATTATCTAGTTCATGGAAACATGTAAAAACTGTTGCTGAAGAGGGTCTGACAGAGAAAGCCGGCTGGCTTAAAGCAAACCTTTTAACCCTTAATGCCACTAAGACTCATTTTATTTGTTTTTCCCTAAACCAAAGGCTACAGCCTGGATCTGACTAATGGTATTGCGATTCATGTGTGCCAAAATAATGCACTCATAACAGTAATTGTGGCCGTCAAATCATTCAGCCAGTCAGCTCCACAAAATATTTGGGCATAATTGTTGATCAAAGACTGTCATGGCACGCTCACATTGAACTTCTTATGAAAAGAATCCGGAAGCTCATTTCGGTCTTTAAAACTTTACGACATGTTATGTCCGCGCAACTTATAAAAAAATCTATATAGCTCTGGCGCAATCTATAATAATTTACTGTATTCCAATTTGGGGTGGAGCTACCAAAATTAAATTCCTCGATCTGGAAAGAGCTTAGCGATCACTTGTAAAGGTTATGTATTTAAAACCATTTAAGTTCCCTAGAACAGACCTCTTAAAGTTAGCAACTTGCTCTCAATTAGAAAAAAATATGTTCTAAACGCATCCTTAACGCTACATAAGTGTCTACCTTTTGACTCAGCAATTCAGAGCAGAAGGCGTAGAGATATAGTGGCCTAGTCCCCAGGGATCCGAACTGTCTTTGCTAGACGTCAATACTTTAAACAATCCACCTACATCTATAATAAACTGAATAATGAATTTGTATCTCCTGTTGTCATATGACTGTAAAAAAACCAGCCAAGTGCGTGTCGAACTACGCACGATGACTGGTTCCGTTGTTGAACTGAATTTATTTGACCCAAGAACAAATTTAACATTGTAGTTGAAAAACATGTTCTCCCATACATTCCAACTGCAAATGTTAGTTTGTACGCACAATATTCAGAGATTTACCATGTTATTTTAAGACCATAGACTTCTTATAGGTTTTCCTGTAATCTATGAGTAAAGAGCCATACTATGTATTTTTTTCAAAATTTTAGGTCTAGTAGTTTCGGAGGGGGTGCGGTGCGGTGGAGGGGGGAATGGTCAATTTTTTATCGAATTTCTTAAATATCTTTAAAAGCGTTTATCTTAAAATTATATAAAAAATATGCTTAAAATTCACGCAACAAGCCCTTTCATTTGATATGTCGCACTGTACTGTTAACAATTTTTTTAATCATTTTTGCCCCACTAAAGTGACGCTTTTAAAGATATTTAAGAAATTCGATAAAAATATGACCATTTTTTTTACGAAAAATTTGTATGAAGCTAGTATGAAAAATCGAATTATTTCCTAAACGGCATGTTTAACCGTAATATCCTTGGAGGTGGTCATACGTTTATCTTAAAATTATATAAAAAATATGCTTAAAATCCACGCAACAAGCCCTTTCATTTGATATGTCGCACGGTACTGTTAACAATTTTTTTTTATCATTTTTGCCCACTAAAGTGACCCCTATATTCAAAATTCATTTATTTACGTTAAACGTTCGTGTTTGAGTCATAGAAACATATATGTGTACCAAATTTCAACTTAATCGGTCCATTAGATTCAGAGCAAATTGACTGTGACAGACGGACAGACAGACAGACATACACACGAGTGATCCGATAAGGGTTCCGTTTTTACTTTTGAGATACGAAACCCTAAAAACAATAACAGAATGATTTAGATTCCTAACATATGAAGAAACAGAAAACATTCTGACAAGAATAAGCTATAAGCACACTCCTATATACACACACATACACCGAGAGCTGCTAAATTAATGTTTAATTTTACTTTATTTTTCTATAAACTATTTAACCTCATCATTGTAAGGGTACCACTTCAGGGAAGAGTGAGACAGCTCCGACACAAGTACTATTGTAACTTACGGGGGCTGCCTCAATTATGTATGAAACAATGTTTTAGTTGATTTTTTTTATTTTGTAAGTGGTTGACCGACGTACAACAGACGCTAACGTTTTCAGAGCAGAAGGCAATATACGAAAGTAGTCATCCCCCTTTCAAATAGGATTTAGGTGAATGGTCACTATCCTTTATATTTTGAACGATGTTTAAAAATTTATAAAAAACAAAAACATCGGTTAGTTAAAGTTAGCGAGAGGAGGACACGCTAAAATTGTCTGTTTTACTTCTTATTTTTAATCTGTTAAATTAGCAACAATTGACTCCGTTATACATTTTTTTTAAAGCATAAAAACTAAACAGTACATTAAAAAAAACTGCATTCAACAGAGAATAAGAATGTCTTGTAAATTGTTAATGTTTGTGACAGTACTTTTTCCTTAGGATCAATTGTTCACGGAATGGCTCAGGTATTTTTTTTTATTCACACTCGCTGTTTATACACTGACAAGACGGCAGCATCTTTTTTTAAATCAATATTTTTCTATAAGGGGGTATTACACCATCATATCTACGATCACAGATCCATGATCAAAGACTTAACTAAATTGTGAAATAGACATAACATGGGTAATTTGTGAGCTTCGTAGATAGGTATATGATATAATATGATAGTGTACTAATACCCATAATAAATGTCTATTTTACAATTCCATTATATCTTCGATCACAATCCATGATAGCAAAAATTTTCGTAGCTGACTACCTAACCATATTTAGTTCTATTTTTTAAATTCAATCCGTTCCTAGAGAGGAAAACAATTACTATGAGTCTTTCCCGCCCCAAGAGTGGGGGGAGCAGCGTCTTCCACCCGCTCGCAGATCAAACTCTACTTACCGAGTATGAGAAATGAAAAATAAATAACTAAATAACTGTTAGCGAGGCTGGTTCATGAGATGCCTAATTTAATTGCGAAAACGATAAGCCCATCGGTTCACGTTATTTAATCTAGATGCTCGGTACGGCGCGAGTAGACGCGACCTCGTCGATTATTATATACAAACGCGCGTTCAAGACACTGTCGCGATGAACCTAATTCGCTGAAAGTTCGCTTTTTTTGGAAGCGTAGCCTAGTTGAATATGATTTTTATCACCGAAAATTAATTAAACTAGATAATACTACATTAAAGTGAAAATATAATAATCGACGAGGTCGCGTCTACTCGCGCCGTACCGAACATCTAGATTAAATAACGTGAACCGATGGGCTTATCGTTTTCGCAATTAAATTAGGCATCTCATGAACCAGCCTCGCTAACAGTTATTTAGTTATTTATTTTTCTTTTCTCATACTCGGTAAGTAGAGTTTGATCTGCGAGCGGGTGGAAGACGCTGCTCCCCCCACTCTTGGGGCGGGAAAGACTCATAGTAATTGTTTTCCTCTCTAGGAACGGATTGAATTTAAAAAATAGAACTAAATATGGTTAGGTAGTCAGCTACGAAAATTTTTGCTATCATGGATTGTGATCGAAGATATAATGGAATTGTAAAATAGACATTTATTATGGGTATTAGTACACTATCATATTATATCATATACCTATCTACGAAGCTCACAAATTACCCATGTTATGTCTATTTTACAATTTAGTTAAGTCTTTGATCATGGATCTGTGATCGTAGATATGATGGTGTAATACCCCCTTATAGAAAAATATTGATTTAAAAAAAGATGCTGCCGTCTTGTCAGTGTATAAACAGCGAGTGTGAATAAAAAAAAAAAAAAATACCGAACGAACACTCTGCGCCCGGCACCGGTGGCGGACGGTCGTGTTGCGCTGCGCTGCTGTGTACAAGAGTTCCCGATTTTCCGGCTCAAGCGTTCCTTGGTGGTTCCCGAGTCGTCTCCGTAGTCACCCGACTACCATCACGTCTATTAATTGGGGTCTTTTTCAAGACACAATTAATATCGACTTTCTTTAAGATTGTCGTTCAAAACGTTCGTCGAGGCAATTTTGGCCCCTTCCGGGCAAAACCACAGTTTCGTGGTCCTCGGTGGATACCTTACGGTGCCAACGAAACCGAGGGGGTGTTGACCCAATCACACCCGCCGATCCCCTTCAGGGTTAGGCAGTTAATTGGCCGGGTCCCAGTGTTCGGCCTTGGGGGGTCTCCTAGTCGGCACTGGTGACAGTTTTGCCTCCACAGCGACTCACCTAGCGTGGTCGGGTATATCGATACCCTTCACACTAGACTGGATAGGACCCCGTTGCACAATAAGATAGGCAACGGGCCAAAGCAAGCTTAGGGCTCACCCATAGGCACACATCCTCCCTGTCTACACCCGACAGGGAGGGATTACACATCCCCGGCATACCCACCGGGGAGTTAGGATTGTAGGAAGTTAGGAAATATTCACGCGTAGTCTCTCTTTTCCCCCGTCAATATGAAGGACCCGGTAAAGTGCCTAGCGCTCTTTATTAAGTTCTTCCAGGGTGTACTCGAAGAAGAGCCCGCCCTGAAGACTAAGTATGGAGCTCGGTTCGCCAGGCTCCAAGCTGAGTCTGAATCTCAGTCCTGTCCCTCTGACAATAGCATCGCTAACTTTAGCGATGCACTAGAAACCCCCCCGGCTACAGAGCCATCTAGACCCCCCAGTCCGTCAGAGTCTATGGACACTGACGCTCCCATCAGCGCCGCTTCCTCAAAGCGGCCCACTACCCCGTACCCCTATGGTTCGGACGACGACGAAGCGGAGTCCGCTGCTTCTTCTTCTTCCTCATCCTCCTCCCAATCCGACGACGGTTTCACAACCGTCCAAGGAAAGGGCAAGAAGAGGAAGAACAAGAAGCAGAGCTCGTCCCAGGCCAGCAAGGTCGTTGCGCTTGAGGACTTAGACTTTGCTCCCTCGTCGCCCGCACCATTAGTACCGTCCTGCAAAATCTCTCCCGCTACCCCCGCGACTTGCGCTATAGTAGCTTCCCCCACCACCTCCCGTCCGATTACGTCATCCGTAAGCTGCGCTACAGTAGCTTCCCCCTCCACAACCCGCCCGATTGCGTCATCCTCCGCGAAGGATACCCCCGCGCCTAACGCTAAAAAGATCCCTCTCCCGCCACCCTTGTTCATTCAGGACAAGGGAAAGTGGACGGACATCTCGAAATGGTGTGCCGAACACAAAATCAATTTCTCTAGCGCCCGAAATACCCAGCAGGGTATCAAAGTCTCCGTCCCTACGTCGCGCGACTTTAGGGACCTAACCCGTCTTCTGAGAATGAGAGGTGTGTCATACCACACCTACTCACTCCCAGAGGAAAAGCAAATCCGCGTCGTGATTAAGCGAATCCCACGCGAAATCCTCCCCGCCGAGATCCTCAGCGACCTTCAGTCGCAAAAAGTCCCCGTTGACGAGGTCCATCGTATGCACCGCTCTAGAGGCGGTGAATCTTACGATATGATACTCGTAATCTGCCCGCCCGTCGAGGGCCACCACCCGATATTCCAAATTCGTTCCCTGTGCAATCTCACAGGGTTCGAAATTGAGAAACCCCACAAGAGTGGCATTGTCGGTCAATGCCACCGCTGCCAACTATACGGTCACTCTCAGAGGAACTGCCATGCCACACCCAGATGCGTCAAGTGCCTGGGTGAGCATGGCACTTCAGACTGTCCCCGTCCAAAGGATCGTACCCTTTGCACTGACCTTCCCAGCTGCGTTCTATGCGGCAAACAAGGCCACCCGGCCAACTACCGTGGTTGCCCCAAAGCCCCTAAGGCCTCTTCTCCCAAACTGGCCAAGCGTTTCGACGCCCGCCAGCAAAGGGAAGCTCCCTCCTCTTATAGGATTCCCTCATCCCATTTGCCCCAACGTCTAAGCCCTCAGAGGCCTAGTCCGTGGAGTTACCTCCACCACCAGCAGTCTTTTCCTGCCATGGTGCCCTCTCAATTTTCAAATTTCCCTCCCCCTCCCCCCCGCTCCCCTCCCCCGCCTTATGGATCCCCGTATTCGCGCCGCCGCGCCACCCGCGCCCCCTGCGCCCTCTGCGCCCCCTGCGCCCTCTGCGCCTCCAGCGCCCGCCGCGCCCCCCGCGAAACCCACGTCCGCTCTTAAAGCTACGCGTCCTTCTCAATCCACTCCCGTGGCTACCCCCAACGTCTCCGTTGACTCGTTCAACGTAATTACGTCAACCTTCTTGGCCTTCGTCTCCCCTCGCGCAAAGACAATGGCCAACGAAATCCTTGCGGCCCATGGCAATCTCCTCCAGATCCAGGCCATCTACAACGCGTATCCGGACATTACGCAAGCCCTAACCTCCCTCGCTACTAAACCCCATTATGGATAACACGGTCTTAGCTAGGTTCAAACCGCGATCCCTAATAATAGGTTATTTCAATGCAAACGGCATTAAAAATCAACGCGAAGAGATTGCGGCTTTCCTCCGCGATCATCAAATAGACGTCCTCTTAGTCCAAGAGACTTTCCTAAAACCTTGCAACCGTAACCCATCAATAGCTAACTACCGGATAGTTCGCAACGATAGGTCACGTTGCCATAGAGGAGGTACCCTGATTTACTACAAAAAGCAGCTTCACTGCATCCCAATTGACCCTCCTCCCCTCTCACGATTAGAAGTTTCGGCCTGCCGCCTCGGCATGTCAGGCCACCAGCCGATCACTCTCGTGTCGGTCTATCTCCCCCCCGCTAATACTTCGGAGAATTTCCAACTCCTCTCTGACGACCTCTCGATTCTACTCACTATGAGTAACTCGCTCATTTTAGCGGGCGATTTCAATGCCAAACATCCCTCCTGGAATAGTTCGGTAACTACTACAAGAGGCCGACACTTGTTCGACCTCTCCCACTCTCTGACCTTTGACGTCATCGCTCCAATGACTCCCACCCACTTTCCGGTTAACGTAAATCATGCCCCTGATATCTTAGATGTGGCGCTCCTTAAGAACGTCAACCTAAGACTAGACTCCATAGAAACTATTAACGAGCTCGACTCTGATCACCGTCCGGTAGTCATGAGATTAGACCCCCGCATAGGTCTCCGCGACCCAAACTCTCCCCCTATCACTAAGAGGATCACGGACTGGAAGAAAGTAAGCACTCAGCTGAAATCCAACACGTCCCCACAGTTAGACTCTATTCCCGACGTGTTCAACTCTATCGCAGACACGACGTCCGCGATCGACTCACTCACTAATCACGTACAAACCGTCCTGAACGAATGTTCAAGGGAGGTTACAGTGACGGACGACCGTCACTGGAGCTTGCCGGACGATGTGCGTGCATTACTGACTGAGAAGAACGCGGCCGTCCGTGCCTACAGCAGCTTCCCCTGCCCCGCAAACAAAGCCCATATGCGCTATTTACAGAGATCTGTAAAGACACGCATACAGGAGCTGCGTGACGCGGGCTGGGACAAGATGCTCGGCGAACTAGAGCCCAACCATCTGGCATTTTGGGAACTTCAGAGGAAACTCAAATCCCCTCAAACTTCCTCCATGCCCCCCCTGACCCGTCCCGATAAGACCATAGCCTTCGAGGACGTTGAAAAGGCAGAATGCCTGGCCGACACCCTCGAGGCCCAATGCTCACCCAGCTCCCTGCCAGTAGACCAAGCTCACCTCCTAAAGGTCGACGCTGAAGTCGAACGTAGAGCCTCTCTCCCTCCTGTCGACGACCCTGATTGTCCACTGCCTCCCGTCGCTCCAGACGAAGTGCACGACATTATCAAAGGTCTTAAAGCTCGTAAAGCTCCCGGTTCAGATGGACTCACCAATAGGGTGATCCAATTATTCCCTGCCCACCTGATAATGCTTTTGACTACCATCTTCAATGGTGCCTTAAGCAACAACTTCTTTCCCCAGTCGTGGAAAGAAGCCACCGTCATAGGTATCAGAAAGCCCGGTAAACCCAGTACCGACCCCTCTAGCTACCGTCCCATCAGTTTGCTCAAGGTTCTCGGAAAAATCTATGAGAGGCTTATTTACAAGCGTCTCAGAGACTTCGCCGAGACCAAGGGCCTCATCCCCAACGAACAGTTCGGCTTTCGAACTGAGCACTCTAGCGTGCATCAGGCCCACCGCATCATTGAGTTCATAAGCGATGGTTTCCAACGCGGCTCTTTGACGGGTGCAGTCTTCTTCGACATTGCGAAAGCATTCGATAAAGTCTGGCACAACGGCTTATTATACAAGCTGTACCAACTCGGCGTGCCGGATCGTCTCGTACTCATCTTACGGGACTATCTATCGAATCGCGTATTCCGCTATCGCATTGAAGGAGCACTTTCCTCTCCCCGCCCCATTCGTGCAGGAGTCCCTCAGGGCTCCGTGCTAGCTCCCCTCATGTTCACGCTATTCACTAGCGATATTCCAAACCCAGGTAGAAGGACGCATTTCGCTCTGTTCGCAGACGATACGGCCATCTACTTTAGGTCTAGATACCCCGACAATATCGCCCACACTCTCCAAGGCGCAGTCAATCGACTCGCTGCCTGGTTTCGAAAGTGGCGCATAGAAGTCAATCCCGAAAAAAGCCAAGCGGTTCTCTTCTCGAAACCGCGCACAAGGCTTAGAGACCCCCTCCCCCGACCTCTCACTATGTTCGGTAAGCAGATCCCTTGGGAGAAGCGAGCCAAATACCTAGGTGTTTTCCTCGACCACCATCTCACTTTCGCTGAGCACATAAAGAAGGTTCGTTCGCGAGCCGCTTTCGCTCTCGGTAGGCTCCATTCCGTCCTAAACGCACGCAGCAAGATGTCACTTAAGTGCAAATTGCGAATCTACACAGCGTGTATTCGTCCCATCATGACCTATGCGGGTGCCGTCTTTGCTCATGCAAAACCCCATCATATCCATAGGTTGCAAACGCTCCAAAACCGATTCCTCCGTAGGGCCACAGGCTCCCCCTGGTATGTTAGGAACGAGAGTCTCCATCTCGACCTTAGAATTCCCACGATCCACCAATTCCTAAAACGCCTTGCAAAGCGTTACTTCGATTCCGCGGTCAAACATCGCAACCCTCTGGTTGTCGAGGCCGCCAGCTATGTCCCAAGTAGGATTAGCCGTACCCGCCGACCTAGGCACATTCTCACCGACCCTGATGACCCCATAACCCTCCTTCAGGAGAGCAATAGGGCTACTAGTACTCTACACAGATACAGACGCCTCCCGTCATTCCGACCTCGCCGTCGAGGTCCTTTGCGATCGCGTCCGCGCCCCCGAGTAAATGATACTCCTCCCCGACCCTTGCTCGATAACGAGGTGCCAGCAGTGGTTTCAGCTGTGCACGTAGCTTTAAATTCCCCGATTAATAATAATGATCAAAACTTTGATCCAGCCCGTCCCATCTTTGATGTCCTCCCTCCGGTGACGCCCTAAGCCGAGGCTCGTACCCCACAGGGGGTGCCCTTAGCGAGCGTTCACCTAGCTTTTTAGCTTAGTTTTGTATGCCCCTGGCTGGAGGCTTTGAGTGTAGCAGCTTAAGGCAACCACAGGATTGACCGGTTAAGTAGTCATGACCTCAGAGGTCAGCTACGAGATGCCCTACAGAAAAAAAAAAAAAAAAAAAAAAAAAAAATACCTGAGCCATTCCGTGAACAATTGATCCTAAGGAAAAAGTACTGTCACAAACATTAACAATTTACAAGACATTCTTATTCTCTGTTGAATGCAGTTTTTTTTAATGTACTGTTTAGTTTTTATGCTTTAAAAAAAATGTATAACGGAGTCAATTGTTGCTAATTTAACAGATTAAAAATAAGAAGTAAAACAGGCAATTTTAGCGTGTCCTCCTCTCGCTAACTTTAACTAACCGATGTTTTTGTTTTTATAAATTTTTAAACATCGTTCAAAATATAAAGGATAGTGACCATTCGCCTAAATCCTATTTGAAAGGGGGATGACTACTTTCGTATATTGCCTTCTGCTCTGAAAACGTTAGCGTCTGTTGTACGTCGGTCAACCACTTACAAAATAAAAAAAATCAACTAAAACATTGTTTCATACATAATTGAGGCAGCCCCCGTAAGTTACAATAGTACTTGTGTCGGAGCTGTCTCACTCTTCCCTGAAGTGGTACCTTTACAATGATGAGGTTAAATAGTTTATAGAAAAATAAAGTAAAATTAAACATTAATTTAGCAGCTCTCGGTGTATGTGTGTGTATATAGGAGTGTGCTTATAGCTTATTCTTGTCAGAATGTTTTCTGTTTCTTCATATGTTAGGAATCTAAATCATTCTGTTATTGTTTTTAGGGTTCCGTATCTCAAAAGTAAAAACGGAACCCTTATCGGATCACTCGTGTGTCTGTCTGTCTGTCTGTCCGTCTGTCACAGTCAATTTGCTCTGAATCTAATGGACCGATTAAGTTGAAATTTGGTACACATATATGTTTCTATGACTCAAACACGAACTTTTAACGTAAATAAATGAATTTTGAATATAGGGGTCACTTTAGTGGGCAAAAACGATAAAACAAATTGTTAACAGTACCGTGCGACATATCAAATGAAAGGGCTTGTTGCGTGGATTTTACGCATATTTACTATATAATTTTAAGATAAACGTTTTTAAAGATATTTAAGAAATTCGATAAAAAATTGATCATTCCCCACTCTAAACTACTAGACCTAAAATTTTGAAAAAAATACATAGTATGGCTCTTTACTCATAGATTACAGGAAAACCTGTAAGAAGTCTATGGTCTTAAAATAACATGGTAAATCACTAACATTTGCAGTTGGAATGTATGGGAGAACATGTTTTTCAACTACAATGTAAAATTTGTTCTTGGGTCAAATAAATTCAGTTCAACAACGGAACCAGTCATCGTGCGTAGTTCGACACGCACTTGGCTGGGTTTTACAGTCATACGACAACAGAGGATACAAATTCACTATTCAGTTTATTATAGATGTAGGTGGATTGTTTAATATATTGACGTCTAGCAAAGACAGTTCGGATCCCTGGGGAGTAGGCCACTATATTTCTGCGCCTTCTGTTCTGAGTTGCTGAGTCACAAGACACTTATGTAGGGTTAAGGATGCGTTTAGAACATATTTGATTTACATTTTTTTCTAATTGAGAGCAAGTTGCTAACTTTATAGAGGTCTGTTGTAGAGAACCTAAATGGTTTTAAATACATAACCTTGACAAGTGATCGCTGAGAGCTCTTTCCAGATCGAGGAATATAATTTTGGTAGTTCCATCCCAAATCGTAATACAGTAAGTTATTATAGATTGCGCCAGAGCTACATAGATCTTGCTTATAAGTTGCGCGGACATAAATGTCGTAAAGTTTTAAAGACCCAAATTAGCTTCCGGATTCTCTTCATAAGAAGCACAATGTGAGCGTGCCATGACAGTCTGATCAACAATTATGCCCAAATATTTTGTGGAGCTGACTGGCTAAATGATTTGACAGCCACAATTACTGTTATGAGTGCATTATTTTGGCACACATGAATCGCAATACCATTAGTCAGATCCAGGCTGTAGCCTTTGGTTTAGGGAAAAACAAATAAAATGAGTCTTAGTGGCATTAAGGGTTAAAAGGTTTGCTTTAAGCCAGCCGGCTTTCTCTGTCAGACCCTCTTCAGCAACAGTTTTTACATGTTTCCATGAAGTTCCTGAGAAAACAACCGCAGTGTCATCTACGTATGAGAAGAATTGCCCCCCAATTAATCTGCAGATTGAGGCTGTTAATATAAGTTAAAAAGAGTGGCGGACTCAAAATGCTCCCCTGAGTCCGTAATATATACAACAACAACAAACAACAACAAACAACGAACAATCTTGTTGAGTCTTGACTCAACAAGATTGTTAGTAAAACTGACGACTATGTTAGTAAGTACTGACAATAGACTTTTTTATTTGTGTTCTTTCGTCAATTTGCGCCAAGATGGACGACGAGGATCTCCCTATTGTTGAGACTCCAGTTCGAGGAAGCCCCATAATCTCTAGGCCTCCCCTCCGATTCCACCCAGAACATCTAAAGCTTCAATGTCGTCTGGTATCCCATCCCCTATGAGGTCTGAAGATTTCTGGTCTGTATTTTTACTCTCTACGATATTTTAGAAAACAAATCTCCCTTGCAAAATGGAAAATAGATTATTTGGGAAACACATGTGTTCGCGAATACTTCACCAACATCGACGAACATAAAGACGCGGATGACTTACCTGATTGCTATTTGTTTGATCGATTTCATGAGGTTTTGTCCGGTGTCGCTTTGAAGTATTTTAGATCGATTCGGGGACCCGATTCATCCTATCCCGAACTTAAACAATCACAAAACCGAGCAGGTCAGGAATTATAAACAGAACACAGATCAACCCGTTAGAGACTTTATAATCCAAATTTCTTATCTGAACGAAACTTTGAGCCGTCCGATCAGTAAACTTGACTTGTTGGAAATCGTAGCCCATAGCATGCACCCGAGATATTTCCCATGTCTATCGATCCATAAAGCTGATTTTGATGCACTCATTGATACTGCTTCACATTTCGAGAGTTTCTTACCCAAATCTTCTAAAGCTGTTTCGGGCGTGTCATCCGAAGCCCAATTGTGTCCAAAATGCAAAAAAAAAACGGACACTCGTATCGTGACTGTCCAGATTTTCCTGGTAGGGTCTTTTTCGTGATTACCCGGGATTGTCCAAAATGTAATGTAAAAAATGCATAAGCCACCGGCGACACGGCGACCAGTATTTTAGTAGTATCACCAGTGATAGCGTCTGGCTCTTCCGATAATAGACCGTTTATTGAGGTTTGGTGGAAAGGCCATTGTGTTAAAACATTACTAGGCTTGGGAGCTCAGATGTCCCTTATTAGTGATAGTTTGGTCCGCGAGCTAAGAATCTCTTTGACATAAACATTTCGTGCCTCCGTGCTATTTCCGCTAATAACTCGCCCATCGATATCTTGGGAACTATTTACCTTCCAGTTCAATTCAACGATACTACCTTTGTTCACGAATTTTTAGTCGCGCGTAGCATGTCTTCTTCAGTCATCTTAGGAATAGAGTTTTGGAACAAATTTGGTCTAACCTCGGTCTTAAGTAAGGTGTTTAACAATAATATCAAAGGTAACATGTATATTCCTGCTACTCATTCCTCCCTTCAGGTTTCCTGTGTAACCGAACCCCGATAAATACATCCTCGTAACGTTCTATTACCCGACTAATAGCAAAGTTTACAACAGGTCATTGACGAGTTCGAAGTCATCTCCTCCGACAAAGTTGGTCTTGGAAAAACTTCCTGGCTATCACACAGAATTAAAACGACAGGACAGCCAATTAGGTTTTACCCTCTTTCACCAGTTAAATTAAAAATCGATAAGATGTTAGAATTGGGTATTATCCGATCCTCTCGTTCACCTTGGGCTAGTTCCGTGGTTATGATCACCAAGAAAGATGGTTCTGTCCGCTTCTGCGTTGATAGCAGAAAATTGAATAGCGTGATCATCAAAGATTCGTATCCCGCACATTCATAACCTTCCTTAATAAGGTATATAAGCTCTCTCGATTTCAGGAGTGCGTTTTGGTATATTCCTCTTGCGGATGATGAGAGTTGCAAAAAAACCGCCTTCATTGAGGGACCTCAACGCGGCTTATTCGAATACGTCAGAATGCTATTTGGGCTCACAAATGCAGCTTCTGACATGCAGCGTCTTACCGATATGTTGCTGAGAGCGGTCAGTAAACGGCGCGACAGCTCGCTCTGGTGCGAGCGATCCTGGAGCAGACCTATCATCGAAGTTTCACTGCCAGATTTTTACTTTATTAGTATTATCTAATATAATTAATTTTCGGAGATAAAACTCAGGTTCAACTAGGCTACGCTTCCAAAAAAAGCGAACTTCCAGCGAATTAGGTCCACCGCGACAAGGTGTTGAAGGCGCGTTTATATATGATAATGGACGCGGTCCCACGTACTCGATGGCTATCGAAGCGTCTACCCGCGCCGTATCGAACATCTAGATTAAATAACGTGAACCGATGGGCCTATCGTTTTCGCAATTAAATTAGGCATCTCATGATCCAGCCTCGCTAACAGTTATTCAGTAATTTGTTGTTTTACCTCTAAGTCTGACGGCTATTTTATATTTCCCTTTTCTCGTGTATTCCGTTTTTCGTCTTGTTTTAAATATACTGTGTGATTTCACCTGAATACCACCTTTTATTCCATAGCCTACGTCGTCCAAGGTTCGATTCCCGGCCGACATTTGACTCGAATGTGGCAAATCATCTATAATCATCATCATCTAATAGATGATTTGTCAACATCGGTTAATTTCGAAGTCAATCATCTACAACATTGATTAATTTTGTAAACTTGTTACTACTAACAAGTTTTAAAAATTAACCAATGTTGTAGACGATTGACTTCACGTTGCGATCAACTTATAATGCCAATAGAATAGACAGTCAAGTGAGTGAAGTCGCGGGCACTGCTAGTTTATATTATTAAAAAGTGCCATACATGGGCCTATTTGAAATAAATGATTTGACTTTATTGATATATGCACCGACACCACAAGCAGTTGTTTTACGGGTTTAGAAGGCAAGATTAATAATTGCTTATCTGGATCATAGTACATGTAAATAAGTAGGTAGGTAGGTAGGTAAGCAGGTAGGTAGGTAACGGTATACAGTGAGATATGCGATGTCGACGACGGTTGAGGTGCTACCTGTATATTTACTTCGTACGTACTACACGTGCGTTTTATGTGACGTTCACAGATAGTCAACCTTATCTAATAACTGGTCCATAAACCTGGCGAAATAAATACGCAATAAACTCGAATATTATGTGAGATACCGTTGACACAAACGAGTAAACAGGATTTAAGAAAACTATGCTACAAAAAGCTTGCAAAAGGACCTAAATTGTGAAAACGAAATTTCGGATGTCAGAGCGAGCTATAAAATAAACAATTATCTTAAAAAATGATGACGTGGATATATTTAGTAACCTGTTCCGCTTAGCTATTTCTAAAGAGTTTTAAAAAGACCCTGAACGAAATCGATACGTGTTTCACCTCTCAACGAGGCATCCTCAGGATGACGGTTGACTTGTCGCGAACTCGAACACGGTGTGTTGCCACATCAAGCACTGAGCGCAGGCAAGCAGCAAGCAAGCGGCAGGCAGGCAAGTCTGCGCTCAGTGCTTAGTGTTGCAACACGCCGACTCTTTAGAAATAGCTAAGCGGAACAGGTTACTAAATATATCCACATCATCATTTTATAATGGATTTTCGCAAGGTCACGCCTGAATCAATTAAGTATCTTAAAAATATTACTGTAGAGGAATATGATTTATTAAATGTTCTACGCCTACATATTTTCCTGTAAAATATTTATATTTTGCGAACAAAACTATGTACGCGTTTCATCCTATTAGGTAGGTACGTAACCATAATATCGGTTTCCATTTAACTGAGCTCAGGGCGTATAATAAATAAAATGCCAGATTTAAGAAACAACAAACTTAATATACAAGTAAACATACATGACATATTCAGCGTCAAAAGGGCTAATGGGCTCGAGGTAAGTTGCTTAAATCCCAAATTGATACAACTTCGCCGGCATGCAAAGTTAGAACTTCTCTTCGCTTGAATTATTAATAGATCGGTGAGTGTTAGTACGGCGAAAAGCGCAGGTCCAATAAAAAGGTTTTTATTGCCTCTGAATAGTCACTGAAATGTAAAGTAAGCAAGGAAAAAGGCTTCAAGCCTTGTCCTAAAGGATCTTAAACTACTTAAGGTTGTTGAATGCATTAACATACTCACAAAGAGCGAGATGTGTTAGTTTGAGAACGGACCCACGCCCATCAATAAAAAAAAATTGGGATGCATTGATCCCTACAGTGAAACAAGTGTCTAAGCAAGGGAATGCAATCTCGATCTCTTTTTCGAGATCAATCTATTGGGAAGACAATATCATTCGAGATTTTGTGACTGAGCGCGCACGACAGGATACTATGCTTCTTGAGAAGCCATTTTCAATAAAATAATTAATGGATTTTTAGTGTGCGTGATGTGTGTGTTTTTTTGTTTCGAAATTCGATGAATAATAAATATTTACAAAATATAACACAACTACTCTAAGGCGGCCCGTACACCTATACAATAAGTTTGCGTAATTATGATTGAATCCCTTGTACTCAAACGATCCAAAATTTGATATATGAGCTGGCAATGTTATGGCCAGCTCTTAAGCTTCAATGCTTTCGCGTGAGCTAAACCTGCGCAATACTTATCCTACATGGTTTGTCAACTAAAATGTGGTGCAATACGAATTAAACTCGCTCAAACTTTTGTTTAATCATTCAAAATTAATCGCAATCTTCAAAATTAACCGAATGAATGATTCAAAATATTGCGAAATTCGTTATATTGTGCAATATATTTGATCATTTAGTGTCCACCTAAGTAGGTGTAGTTTTAATTTTAATTAAGTTTAAGAACTTTCGATTAAAGAAACGCATTACCTATCTAAAAAAGTAGGCAAAACCTCGATCACAAAAATCTAGAATTCTCGAAGACGAGATCTCATCTGATTGCGATCGAGATCTCGAATTATCAAAACTCGTAACCAGACTTAGCACGCGAGATCTCGAGTTGCTAATCTCAGCTCGAGATTGCGTTTCCTAGTTGTAGCATAGCTGCTACGGCGTAGCTGACGTAGTAATTCTAGCTACACTAGTTAGCAGCTACGCTATCGTAGCTGATACCGTTGTGCTCCGCGTCCAGTTCAATTGATTATTTTAGTAATTGCAACAGGATTTGTAATACTTTTATTCTTATGATTACGTTTGCTGTTTTATAAAACAGAATAATTAGAGGATCAACTCATGTTATAAAATTCTTTTAAAGAATTTATCATTACTGTAACATTTTCCTCGTTATATTTATGCAAGGTACTTCTTTTGAAGTTCCGGCTGTACCCTTCCAGAATAAAGATTAAAGTACTTGGTAATTGTGTGTAGTCTTGCTGGTCTCGTATCTCCTTTCTTTTAAACTTAATATAACTTCACAAATAAATGGGGAAAAAGATATCGTGAGTTTATAATTCGTCTGCCTAAACGCAATGAATAGCACATAAATTACGGTAAAATATTCGTGTAGTTAATACTTTGTTTGTTTCTTGTACTATACCGTAATAAATGATGTTGTTAGTCCGTTTTTTTAAGGGTATGGATAAGTTGGTGTTGCATGATTGAATATTGATATCGGAAAGTGAAATAAAACTCAACTTAGATCGTACTTTATTTATTGTTCTTTCAGTGTACTTGATTTAAATAATTTTATTTAAAATAGTGACTTTATTGAGTGCAAAAATAAGTATCATGTACATACTTACATTGAAATGAGTGCTCTCAAAACTCTAGTTTTACTTATTACCATTTAATTTTCAATAGTTTATATAATAATATCCAGTTTGGTACTACAGAGTAATTGAATAAGTAGATGGTGTTGTTACACACATTTCGTAAAAGTACCTACTTAAATAGATCATTATGCTTTTCCTTGGAACTATTTTGAAAAAGGCTATAATATTATACTCGTATAGGGATTTATAATAGTTTATTATTTATTGCACTTCCATAATATATGTATGTATTTACTATGAGGTAGACAGAACATTCTTTGGACAGAGAGAAGCTTAGCAAGGGAAGTATGTGACTGTTATCTAAAGATAGCTTGTAATACAAATTCAGATATTGAGTAAATTTCCCACAAAGATCGGCTAATGCATATTTTGTATGTGTGGTGCATTGGAGCGGGTTCATACGGATTAAGTTTATATGAGATGACGCTCGATGCATTTAATCTCGGCGAGTAAGGTCGAGGAGCGGCGGGACGATGGCAGCGACTGATATTGCAGCTTATCGCCACGATCTTCACGAGCCGAGTTGCTCGCTACTTTACATCGTGATACGGAGCTTCTAAACCCAACTAAACTTGTCACTGTTTTCCCTTCAGCTACAAATCATCAATACTTTATGTTCCGGTTAATAACAAAATCGAAGAAGTAACCAACTTCAGAGTACTATTGTTAATCAGGACAAATACTTATATTAGCAGGCCACGTGTATTACCTTCAAAGACATTTTCGTGATAATACACGTATGCTCAGCTACTGTGTTAATATTATTTATGGCATCCAACTTGTATCTCGGGACAGTTAGATTTAGAACTTCGCCAAAGCAGTTATATACCAGAACAATCTAATGTGAACGTAAGTGAAATATACATTTAAGGAGACTTGGCAAACTTGGGCGCAGAATTAGGAGGAAACGACATTAGCTATTAATCATTTAATTAACCTCACAGTGAGTACATACATATTGATGTAGTACCATCATACACTCGCGTCGTGTGTCGCAGCTGCCAATTTATACAAGATTGTGTCTTTTACATTATATACCATAGGTTATTATATTAAAATACATTTTACCTTAATAAGTACACACGTTAAAGGAACATTTGAATAGACCACTTCACGTGTTCTCGGTGGTGCACTGTTGTGATTGCTAGACTTTGATTTTTCGGTTTGTTATAATCACATATCATCAATGAAAAGTTAAAATAAAATATTCATAGTAGTTAACGATAAAACGCAATAATCGACACAGCACTGCGCAGGCTCTCTGGGGTCTATTCTGCTTACATAATATTATGCTCAAAAATGTTCGAAAATGCGAGTTTTATCACTTGCCAGGGGGTTCCGTCAATATGGCGAAAAAGTTACCAGCAAAAAAATTAAACTGTAGTTACATAATGTGAAAGTAGGTAGGCAGTGTATCTCTTTTGAAGTTTTGAAACCGTGTGTGCTTGTCGTCTGTCGTAACAGGCATTTAATGATGGATGACCAAGCAAAGTAACTGCCAGTCTGGGTCATTTAATTGAGATTCAGGGAGAATTTACGCTAAAAAATCTGCGCTATAGAAGCAAAAAGACTGCTGTCTTGATACTATGTTGTAAGCCGACATTTATGAGTCAAGAAGAGAAGACTTAGTAGAAAAATGGTGGGTAGAATGATGGAAACAATTCAAGGGATATCTTAAGAATGAAAAAGGAAATGTAAAGTTTGTTTGCATTTATAAGATTAACGATTTTTTTCTTTCACAAAAGTAGAACGTTTATTTGGATGCGGAACCCCCAAAAACTAAAGCAATCATGTAAAAATGTTAAGGATCCGCATTATAATTTTATTTTCATATTTCGTTATTTTGCAGAATACTATAATAATTCAATGTGTCATTACAGTGAAAGACGAAGAAAATGTAGAACATATTTAAAGGTATTTAGAGTTTGAATGGAATGCTGCATGTGCTTAGGGAAATAGATAAAACTTTAAAAATAAACATCAGTATTTATTAAATACTGGAATAAATTTACTAATAGTATAATAATTAATCACTTACACATTGGCTATAATAACAAAGATCTATAACAGATACCTAGTCAGTATACTCGTATCAACACAACCTGTTATCCCGGTACTTCACTTTATTTGTCGAACTATTCGCGTTACTTCGGTGTTACAAAATTAGCCTTATGTGTTTGAAATAAAGTTTAGTTTGTTTTAACGAAATAACGCGAATATTTGCGCAAATACGCCAAGTGTAGTGCCAGCATTAGAGAATCACGACGAAAGGGTCTCTCTACGAATTAATGTAGTCCACGCACCCGATATGCCTCGGTATTTGAGTTATATACTCCTACGCATAATTAATAGCTTGCTAACGTGTAGGCACCTATTCGCCGACGCCTACGGGCAAGTCGCAGTACAAATTATATCGTTGGGCAAATCTATACAGGGTGTAATATTACAAGGGATGGATATTTTGAAGGTCAGAAATCACGTACGTATTCTTTTTTTTTTTTTTGAAAGCTGTTCTTTACATTTTGAAGAGTTATGCGAACATAAATGTAGGGAACAGAAGATATTTTTTTTAAAGGATGCCATGAATTCAATTTCAACCTATAAAGGTAGTTATTAAAATCAACTGCTATCGCTGTGTTAATATTTTGCTTGTTCTCGTTATTAGCGTGTAAAATGATGGCCGGTAAACTATCCTCTCGTAATAATGTTACACCTTGCATACTGACGATACATAGAAGGCATACAAAGGTCCAGCATGAAAAAATATGCAACACAGGTAGGTATTATAATAGTGGGTTTCCCTCATAAATCTAATAAATATTCGATCCAAAAGCAGCTCTCACATGCAAGAGCTCAAAATGTTTAACCTAGTGATATTCATTTTCCTTTCTTAGACAGAACTTGGTCATGAGATATAATCACTAATCGTGTAAAGTGTCACGATATACTACTTGAATGAAGGCCTCCATTACAGTATGTACAAGACTAAGTATAATAATATCTCATAGGAAAAGTATCACTAACGATTTAAAGATTAAACTGGCGCCCACAAATATAGGCTCTATAATTATAATATCTCACTTTTAAATATTAATATAAAGACGTCATAATTTACTATCTACGCAATGTCACATCAATTAAATGTTATCAAATTTTGTTGAAGAGCGTCGACGGCTCCAGAGGGACAATACTATGATGTAAGTACGTTATACGGCATTGTAACAGCCCGAAGGTGAAAGTCAACTCTTCAACACAACGAGTTAATTCTCTACATAATATTATGTTAAATATCAAAAACGTCTATCTACAATCACAAATGAAGAAACTCACAAAACAGTGTTATGTATAATGTTGCATATCGTTTCACTTACGATATAAATGAACTTACATTTTTACATTACGACCAAAATTCTCACAGCTTTGTCTTTCATTGTTCGCTTGTCAGCGAGTAGTACGAGTAAATTCGATAAACACTAAACTATTAGGTACTTCTACTAGTAGAGGTATTGGCATAATAGACATAAACAACACTTAGCGATCAAAACTCGTACAAACGCACAAATCATTCAGGAGATAGTTAGACGGGATAATTAATAACAATTGGACGCGCGGCGAGCGCCGAGCGGCCGAGCACTCGCGCTCGCCGCTACGAGCGTGACGAGCTAACGCTCGCCGCTTCGAGCGTGACGAGCTAACGCTCGCCGCTACGAGCGTGACGAGCTAACGTTCCACAAGTGAGTGCACTTAACTTTATACTAACGTAGTATGAGATAACAAACAAGTAAAACGCTATTCCAATATACTCATAACCGTTCATTATTATGACATACAGAAATAAACATTACACCGTAATACGGATACATACAAATACTGAGATCATAATAGACACAACACTGATTATATCAGTATTGTACAACTCAGTAGTATAAAATTTAGCCTTAGACGTTAAATTATTATTGCCGAAGACTATAATAAGAATATTAGAACACTTATACAAGAAATATTGCATCAAAAAACAATAATATAATACATAACAATATTTAAGTATTTAGGCCTAATCATGAGTAAACAGTATAGCTTTATCAAAATAACGAAGTCACATTGATGTAAAATGCGTAAAACAAATGACTGGCAACACAACATAACTATTACATAAACATTGTACTATCACAACTGTACTCATTGGGGTCCGCAGACGCATTCATAAGATGAATAAGTCGCTTAGGAAAGTTTCTCATTATCACAAACATTTATCATTCCGTAGAGTAAGTTAAGGTCCCATGGATTCATAATTGAAGTAATTTAGAAGAAAATCTGGAAAGGCGAATCGTCTGTAAAGCGATGTAAAATTTATTCTTAAATATACGAGTACTTAGAAAGGTTCTTTTGACAGAACACAAAAGGTCGACATCGTGAATGTATCCCTCCGCATTATCTTCTCATGTTTGGCTCACACTCTGAACATGTTCAGATATCAGACAGATTTCACATGAAAGATTCGCGTTTTAATATTTTAACATAAAACATGAAGGATGTATTTGCAATATTTTGAGTGACAGAACATCTTTTGAAGCCCGTATACAATACCGTCCAGATAGAAACTACGGCTTGGGATTTCTTTAGTCTGCAAATATTAATCACACTCAGTCTCAAGCAAACCGCTGCATTCACAGTTTGTGAAAGCTATCATGTTCAGTATACCATTCCAGGTTGTAGTTTTCAATTTTTGTTTTCATATTGGAGTGAGGGATACATTCCATTGTCTTGTTGTTTATACAACATACGGGAAAGGCACACACTTTTACTTCAGAGCAATTTCATAGTTCATGAAAACACTCACTCCTTATAATAGAAAAGAGATTTTTTTTTTCAAACAAAATGCGAAAAGATTCACCTTATAAGTGGTTATTCTAAATTCAAATATAACTATTAACTATAAATGTTACAGTAAAGAAAAAAATAGACCAAACTTGGATTACGTTAGTGGATTAAATTTTAAAAGCTCTATCATAATATTGTAATATTTAATTAAAATATTTCGTAGTTTATAAACTGATTTATTTATCTGTAACATTTACAGCGACTAAATTGAATATAATTATTATAATAATTTATGACGAAAATATAATTATGATTAATGTTAATTCTTTCAATATGATTATTTTAGGTAATAATGAAACGTTTTTATAATCCTACACCAGATCTGAATATCACTTTGGTGTTTCAATCAATGTTCGTGAGTCATGTTATCACAATATCACTAGAGTTTGGTAGTGCGAGCTTGTTCGATAGTTTCCTTCTACGCCGAGGACGCGGTCAAAGTATTCGATATTTTAAACGGCAGTTTCTAAATCTTCAGACACTAATTGGAAATGTTCCTGACCTGAAAAAGGACATTGAATATTTATACCGCAGTTTGTTCAATTTCCGCTCAAGTAGAACTATGGAAACATTGCACTACTTTTCGATAGGAATTCTGAAAACATTAAAGAGAGTTATCACTTTATCAGAGTAGTAAGTATGAGGTAGGAAATTCACGATCGACGTAAATCAATTAGTAAGTCATAGCATTGTAACTCTTATCTTATTGTTATCTACTTAAAAGTCATATACTAAGATCGTAGCGAAGTCAAAACTGTACATAAAATATTTAAAAAAAGCATAGTTATTGCTAAATCTAAGTCTTTTTTTATGGCTTTATCAAATAACTTCTCCCGCTCTGGGTGGAGCGGGAGGGCGTGTCAGACTCTTACTGACTAAAACCCACCTGTGTTCTTTCAGTTGCCTGTATGTTGTCAGGGGCCACGATATCCTTTTTGGACTTTCCCGCGACCCCGGCAGGCATCGGCCCTAGCGGACCCCGTCAGTTGTGCTGACATCTCTTTGAAGCGCGCGTGGAACACAACGTGCCGTCGACCCGGGCCTGGTCCTTATCGAATGGTGAGCTACCCATTGCTCACTGTCCGCAAGCCCGCGCCTACGGTGGCCGGGAATTGGCCTGCGATTCCCGACGCCGCTAAGTCTACGTCTGGGAACGATTCTAAAGCCGATTTTTTTTAAATTCTGGCATCACGCAAATAAATACTTCCCGATAGATTCTGTTCAAATTTTGCATATATATTCCCTATAACTCTGGTCAGTCCGTAAGCTAAACATTATCACGCTATTTGCTAAGAGGATGAGCAATATTGCATTATATTCGTATTCTTCCACAGTTTAGCGCAAATTGTAAAAAAGGCGAGCGATAACGTCATGATCCCCAGCAGCCCCGTCACCAGTTTATTTATTTATCTAAACTAATAGATATTATAAAGAGAAAGGATTTGATTTTTTGTACGTTTGTTTGTAATGGATAAACTCAAAAACTACTAAACAATTTTAAAAATTCCTTCACCTATAGAAAGCTACATTATCAGCGAGTAACATGGGCTATATATTATCGACTTCCAAGCTAACGAAGTCGTGGGCAAAAGCTAATAAGTTTATAATACGGTCGTACCCAATATGTACTCAATTTGTACATGCATATAAGTACTTAGTAAAGGTTAAGAAAACAGACACCTCAATTTTATTACGCTGTAGAGCATCTCTCCAGCAACCCCAAGTTAAAATAAGGATTCTTACGTAAATGCTTATTATATTAACAAAGAAGCTTCTGAAAATAATTGTACTGTTGTTTTTACCATTACTTATGCAAACTGTGACTAGTTATGTCAAGTTTAAATTTCTCGGGCTATTGATATAAGCGCCTGAGTAAAAATACAAAGTAAATTGTATAATAAGTTTTGTACACATTAAATTGTTAGGCGTTGTAAATTTAGTAGGCGAGAGTTTTATCAAACTCATTCTAATTTATACCTAAATCTACCGAAATAAGTGTTACATTGCAATAACTCAGTAATTGTTTTACGTCGATCGTGAATGTCCTACCTAAGAGAGTTTTCATTATTATGAATGCATTCGAGTGTATAAGGAAGTGTGCTACGAGGGTAGTATGAGACGCGGGTCGTATACTGACTCTCGAGGTAGGCGGCGAGGTCGTGGTCCTCGGCGCGCAGGGCGAGGTGGCGCGGCGTGAGGCCGGCGTGGTCGCGGCGCGCCAGCTCGGCGCCGGCCGCCACCAGCATGCAGCACACGGCGCGGCGCTTGTGCGCGGCCGCCTTGTGCAGCGCCGTCTGGCCGCGCGAGTTGTCGCGCATGTTGAGCACGGCGGTGGGCGCGCACGCGATCAGGTACTTCACGATCTCCTTGTTGCCGTAGCGCGCCGCCACATGTAGCGCCGTCTGCCCGCTCGCGTCGATCGACAGCAGCGAGTACCCGGCCGCGTGCAAGTCTTTCATCTAAATCATTAATAAACCATTTTTAGGGTGCCGTTATTTTGAGCTGGCCTCATCTGTTGCAAATCAGAGAAGCAATGGGCTAAAATAACCACTCAGTGGGTCCCAGACAGCAGCAAACGGCAATGCAGCAGGTACAGGAGGAGATGGAGGGACGAACTTGACTCTCTTTAACCCCCGACGCAAAAAGAGGGTTGTTATCTTATTACATAAAGACTGGCAAAATACAGTAGTAAATAAGGATAAGTGCAAAGGCCTAAAGTGAAATGAAATGAAATGTTTATTCTGTAAATAGGATATTGGAATCACTTTTACACGTCACTTTAAAAAAAAAAAGCTAGTTGAGTTCGGCGTTTCCTATCTGACTACTCTGAGAAGAAAGGCCGAAACAAACTCAGAGATTACAGTCTCTTTTAAAGTCCAGACATAATCTTGGTCAGGCCATATTTAGTGTCTGAAATAGTCTTTTGAGGAAAGAACCACACAGATTAGAGTGGACCTGTCCAGTCAGTGCAAGCATTTGTCAGTAATCGTGGAGCTCAACTCAGAACTTAAGGAGCTCAACTCGACGAACAATACCAAAGAAAGGACATTTGGGTAGGCCGCATAAACTACTCAAACTGCCAGACCATAATTAAAACTAACTGAAAAATCAAAATAATAATGATGTCCACATATGATATCCTCACATTCGCAATAATTAATTAAAATAATATAATACTTTACAAAGTAATCATGTCATTTTGAATATGTAATATATAATATTCAACAATGTCAATGTGTATATAAAACTGGTATATTTTGATGATTTTACAAAATAATTAAAATGTCAAGTTTTATCACAAGGCTTAGCAGAGCGAGCAGCTCAATCCCATGTTTTTTTATCATCTAAATAATCAAAAATTTTATAATAACCTTTTTTACAAAGTTTGGTTTTAATACAGATTTTAAATCTATTAATGGGTAAGTTTCGAATGTCAATGGGAAGTTTGTTGTAAAAGCGTATACATTGACCCATGAACGAGTTGCCAATTTGTGGAGACGTGTGCACAAGGTTGTGTTTATTCCTGGTATTTAAACTATGAATATCGGACATTTTCTCAAAATTTGATATATTTTTGTGTACATACAATAAGTTTTCAAAAATATATTGTGAGGCTACAGTCAGAATATTTATTTCTTTGAATTTTTCCCTAAGGGAATCGCTTGGACCTAGGTTGTAAATGGCTCGAACAGCCCTATTCTGTAGAAAAAAGATAGTATTAATGTCCGCACAGGTTCCCCAGAGAAGAATCCCATATGACATAAGACTATGAAAATAACTAAAATAAACAATTCTGGCTGTATCTACGTCAGTTATCTGTCTAATTTTTTTTACAGCATAGGCGGCCGAACTTAGCCTTCCTGACAATTTTTGTATGTGTGGACCCCATTGTAATTTACTGTCAATAGTGATTCCATGAAAAACTGTCGACTCAACAGGGTCCAACTCTGTTCCATTAACTTGAACTATGGTAGATAGCTGCCTTTTTTTTTTTTTTTGCCTGACATTTGGCATTGAAAATTTAATGAGTTTAGTCTTTTTTTCGTTCAGTAAAAGATTATTTACATTAAACCAATGCACTACTTTAGAGAGTGCATCGTTAACTTGTTCAAAGCTGACTAACTGACGTTTGATTTTAAAAATGAGGGAAGTGTCATTTGCGAATAATACTATCTTGTGATTATCCCTTATTTGATAAGATAAATCATTTACATAAATTAGAAATAAGAAAAGCCCAAGAATTGAAACCTGCGGAACGCCTATGGTGATCGCAGATCCTGCAGATTTCTTGCCATTAACATCGACCCTCTGAATTCTGTTGTTCAGATAAGAATTCAGAAGGTCAAGAGCCTTGTCCCTCATACCATAGTGGTACAGTTTCCTGGTGAGTGTATCATGATGTACGCAATCGAAAACCTTAGACAAGTCGCAGAAAATGCCAAGAGTATCTTGCGACTCCTCTCAGGCCTCGAATATGTTCTTGAGTAATTCCACGCCCGCGTCTGTAGTTGAACGACCCTTTGTAAAACCAAAATGTTTCAGATGAAGTAGATTACATGCATTCAAATGTCCTAACATTTGTTTTAAAATTAATTTTTCAAAGACTTTGCTCAAAGTAGGTAATATTGAAATAGGGCGAAAATTTGTGGGATCAGTTGTGCTGCCAGATTTGAACAGTGGAATCACTTTGCTAAGTTTCATCAGATCAGGACATACACCAGATGCAATACAAGAGTTAAAAACGACTGCTAAAAAGGGTGAAATAACATCAATTATTGAGGACACGGTATGTACTGATAATCCCCAAAGGTCAGCAGTTTTTTTTACATCAAGATTTTTAAAAGATTCTATAATGTCTTTAGCAGTAATGACTGTGAATTCAAAAAGTTTGTCACATTCTAGTACACATTCTTTAAGTATTGAGTAAGCAGAAGTAGAGGACGACGATGACAGAGTTTTGGCTGCTAAAATAGGAATATTAGCGAAGAAATGTTCAAACTCAGTTGCCACCTCCACGTCTGTCTTAATATCTACATCATTATTTTTTAGATGGAAGTCACGACTCCGTACTGTCGTTCTTCCCGTTTCTGAATTATTAATATTCCAAGTTGTTTTAATTTTATTTCCAGAAGATTTTATTTTATTTTTAATGTGTATGGCTTCTGCTGAGGAACAGGCTCTTTTAAAAAATTTAGAATATTTCTTAACAAATTCTTTAAAAGTTTCATCATGGTTATATGTTTTTTCATGATACAATTCAAATAACCTCTACCAACTTTTGTAAATACCTGGTGTTCCCCAATCACTGAATATAATGCGGTCACAAACAGGTAATGTTTCTGAGCTGAAAACCTTCCTAAACTCACTATTGATGAGGTTAAATAGTAAAGTGCTAAAGCTTGATCCGGGTCGTTTTGATAAGGCAAACCGGGTAGTTTTTCCATTAAATTATTTTTAAATTGGCCTAAGCGACTTTTATTTACAGGAACAAAACTCACAAGTTTTCTTTGTGCTCTGACTGTTTTCTGAGGGAAAGTGACTAACTGGCCACAGTGATCAGAGTCTAACTCATTTATAATTAAATGGCTAGAAAGTCTTAAGTTTGTAAAAATATTGTCAATACAGGTAGCACTAGTGGCAGTTATTCTAGTCGGCTCAAAGAATGTATTGTACAAATTATATGACTTTAATAAAGTTATAAATTTATTTACTACAGCAGATTTTTCCAGTATATTAATGTTGAAATCTCCACAGACTACAACTGTTTTATTAATGTTACAAGTCTTTAATAATACTTCTTCCATATATTTCTAAAAAATATCATATGAAGCACATGGGGGCTTGTACACGCTCATTATAATGAACTGCTCACGCTCAATGCAAGCTATTTCAATAACTCGCTCAACAGAGAGGCTCACAATATCCTTACGTTCTTTAAATTTCATACTGTTACGAACAATTATTAAAGAGCCAGCACGTATCATATTAACTCTGCTGAATGAGCTGGTGGTTGTTAAACCTGAACATGAACTGGTGGACTTTCAACCAATGTTCAGTTACACATAGGATATCAATATAACTACAGTTCATGAACAGCTCCAATTCTAATTCCTTACCTATCACACCCCGTATATTTTGATGAACAATTTTTAGAGTATTATTTGTTTATTCATTTTATATCATACTTATTTACATTTTTAAATATTTCTTAAAATAAAAAAGTATTAAAAAAAAACATTTAAAAATATAAAAAATAGAATTCCGCCGGTGTCGGGAGCAGGGTCCAAGCTACCGGTGGTTAAGGCTGCAGAGACAGGAACTTCCTCACAATGCGGGCCGTATCGAGGAGTACTGCTTTCTGAATCAGGCGTTTGATCCAACCGTCTAACGAGAGCCTCGAGAGATGTTGATCGAGGCTTTCGGCCATCAGGCCATTAGCCGTTACGACAATCGGCACAATGATGACTGAGCTCACATTCCACATGTCAACAACCTCGTGTGCTAAGTCGAGATATTTTATTATTACATTTATTAAGATTACTACAATTCGATGGGTGAGATATCAAAGAAGAACTTTTTGTAACATTTTGATGATTTAAACCAATATTCAAATTTTCTTCATTTATTATGCAAGAGATTTCGTCTATTGTCCTAATTTCTAATTTAAATGATAATTAATGTCATTAGTTGTGGCCAAATTATTGGCTGAAATAGAAAAAAAATATGATAGCGACACAGCTATCTGTCCTTTGCAATAATTAGAAAGATAGTACATAACAATATTATGTCTATCTCTTGTCAAATACAAATTATTACCAACACAATTGTTAGTGTCAACTAGATGGAACAGATTATTATTGAATGTCCAATTATACAATGTTATATTTAATTCAAATCTTAGGTTATTTTCTTCCTGTGGCAAACTGTTACTATATGGAAATGTAAAGAACACAATTTTTCTTAAACTTAGATTACATAATGTTCTATAATATTGGAGCAATTCTCCTGCCACCACAAGCCGTTTTTGTCACACTACATTGAGACTACCTCGTTGGTCTAGTGGTCGCAAAGCGCTACTGCTGAGTATCAGGTCCTGAGTTCGATTCCCGGGTCGGGCAAGGTGTTATTGGGTTTTTCCATCTGGAATTTCTCAGTAGCAGCCCGGAGTCCGGATTTGTGCCCGGTTGATGGCAATAGGCTCGCCCCCTATTACATACATGGGTATTAAACCTAACTGGCGAAATGTGGGTGTACTATAGGTACACCTCTGCCTAACCCTTCGGGGAATACAGGCGTGATGTTATGTATGTATGTACATTGTGACAAAAACGGCTGTTAATAATGGAGAACCTTTATAATATCACTTTCTTCTACGTTTGTCACAGAGCTTTTTCTTTCCTTCTTTTATCTTCAACGACACGAGTAAACTTTATAGCTTCCGATCGCTAGTAAAACTAGCCGCGCGATTTGCTAGTCTTTATAGACTGTTTAACAATTACTGTTACGAGGGACGAGAGGCACTCACGGACTGATGCATTCATTATTATTTATTGCAGTGCGTCACGGTGCAAACGACAAAAGTCAAAAACGAATTTCTTTGTGCAACAGGGAGGGACGAACACGATTTACACCATAAAAGATGTACGCCTCCTGTATTGATCATGTTTGAAGCTTTTATCGAAAGTAAAGAAAATTAATTTGAATTGGTATGTTTGATCAGGAAAATCACTTGAAAATAAAATGTCTGTGAATCATTTCTCTCACCATTCTCAGATCGCCGACCTTGGCCGCTTTGAGTAGAGCGTCAGATGTTTTTTCCAATAAATTTCTGAAACAATGTCAAAGTTTTACTTTGCCCTGTAAAAACTGAATAAGTTTGAGAAGATAAATAAAATGAGACGTCTTGTTAGTCTTGTGGCTTAACTGACTCGTTCAAAGCTGAGGCAACGAGAGACTATACTTACGCCTCGTGAACTCCATGTCTTGTGTATCATTATTAGGACTTTATGTTTCGTAATAAAGTTACTGAATTAGATTATTTTGTTAGCTTCATATAATCTATACATATTATAAAACAAAGTCGCTTTTCGCGTTTGTCAGAACAACGCGAACATATCGCGTTGTTCTTCTAAAATACGCAACGGATTTTGATGAGGTTTTCAAAATAATTTAGAGAATGTATTCCGGAAGGCTTATGTGTACAATACAATAATATTAAACTTATAGATAATTAAGAAATCTCGATGTTTTGTCAAGTCGTAAGAACCTTGCGAAGCAAGGGTGAGTCGCTAGTTATATGTAAGTTTCTGTAGTAATTATTGTTTATATACGAGCTGCATAAAGAGGAATGCTTGGGTGTTGCTTGGGTAGTTACTTAAATATTATAATTACAGCTGCTTAAATAACCGACTGCTTTATAAAATAATCTTCATTAGTGTTACAGAGGTTGAGTTTAGATACTGTACGTGTTTGTAAATGATTTTAGAAAATAAATACCGAAGTTTAAATAAATGTTTTAATGTAGGTAATAATAGAAGTCCCATTTAGGAAAAAAATTAAAGAATTTAAAAGTGTTGTAGAAAAATTTATCGATCAATGTTAGTAGAAGTTAGCTTATGAAGCAGTCAGTCGATGCGAGATTCAAAAACTATTCTATAGCTATAACCATCCATATAAAGTCTCACCTATAGCCAAATACTTCTTGCTCAAGTCCAAACAATTTTTCATGAATGCTGCATGCAATAGAAGAAAGAAGAGATAGAGTGCAGATTTCAGTTTCAAACAAGTGTGCACCGTGCTTCAATGCCCGTACTTGTGCGATACTCCAAACAGATAGTGACCACACGTTCTTATGACTGATCTATAGTGCTCTAGATCGCTGACTGATCTGTAGCGCTCTGATCTACGTCGCGTCACGGACTAGATAACTGACCAAGAAAATTGTGCAATTTCTATTTGTCACACGCACACGTAACTAATAAAATATTTCGATCCAGCTACCTTATTTTTCATTTGCTAAACAAAAGGCTTCATTAATAACTAATAACACAGTGCTGTTTAACTAATCTCGAACTGTGGCTACAGCTATAAGTTATAAAGAGGGCTCGTCGAACCGAGAGGTATCTTAATCCTTATTAGTGGCCCGAGGAGGGTCCTTGGGGATTACCACCCCCAGAGCCGCACGGACGTGCGCAACTACTAAGTAACACCGGTTTGATTCAGTGCGGCGCTACAGAAGCGCTCAAATGAATACATTGCATCTAAAATCTAGGCGCACACACAACGATGTGGTTAGATGATAAAATTGAACGTACTCACGTTTTGAACCTCGCTATTGAGTCGGTGGTGGGCTCGTGGTCTTTGAGGGGCGGACTGGTGCACAGCGGTGGCGACAACGGCTCGGCCGGCGCCGTGCCTGGGCTCAGCGGAGCCGGCCCCGAGCCCGGGCTCAGTGGAGCCGGCGCCGAGCCCGGGCTCAGCGGAGCCAGCGCCTTTCCCGGGCTGAGGGGAGCCGGCGACGGCGGCCGGGCCGACACCGGCGTCGTGGGAGCCGTGGGCACTGCGCTAGGAGGTGGCGTTTGAGGTGAAAGCAACTCTTCCGACGATCGCGCTGGACTGCCGAGACCCGATTCACTGTTTCGTAATTTAAACTATCGTTACGAACCGTAGGAAATATGCACAATAAAGATGCCAGCACTTTTCAGCATTGGAGCTAATGCAGCTGCTGTGTGAACCACTTAGGTAAGTTCCCGTAAAACCCGAAGCAACATTCTAAAAATATGCTGAGATATGAAAACATTGTCTTACTCCCTTATTTTCCAAAAGAAAGTCAAACAAAAGGCTGGATGAGATCGCAAGCCACGCGTGAAATTATACAGATTTATTCGAAATCAGATATTTATTTAAGTAGTAGCTTCTTGCTTCTTTCGCAGTTTGACCGACTTTTCAAGATTGAAAAATTCAAGTGGATTAGTTTTGAAGAAGGCCACTGCTGACGTTATGGTGTTAAAGTTTCCTTCTAAAAATGCATAATAAAAACTTATATCAAGATAATGTTATTAATTTTACTATAGTTTGATATTAAACTAGGTATGCTTTCAAGCTTTGTTTTGGAATGTTCAGTTCCTCACAGTGGGTGGTTTAATTGCAATAGTGTCCGGCGTGCGGTCAGTCCGAGCTTCGTTTGGCGTCACACGACAGCATAGATTAAATGGTGCACGCAGCGACCCATTCACATTCAAGACTTTGAAATAGCAAAAGTTCTCAAATTGTGTGAACACTTACTATTTATATTTCAACCCTTTTATCTCTTAGTTATTTTTGTTCATGCTAAAAGTAAACATTTGTAGTAAGGCATTTTTTTTGGTTAGCAATAATAAGATTGCAAAAAAAATACATTTAATTATAAATGTTATTAAAGGTCACTTTACTATCTAATACTTATGCGTTTGTCTCTTCTCTACAAGTATAAGCTCATTCGCAAACAGCCACTGGTCCCAAGTGCTGCATAGTTGGTAAAACTAGCTAGTAGGTCGGTTCGGGCTGCGTAAGTACTGGAGTAAATAAACTCACCAAGGATGCGACTCGGGCACGTCGAGCGAGACGGCCGCGCTGGGCGTGTCGACGCTCTGCGAGATGTCGAGCGACACGGACAGGCCGGTGGTGGTGTCGAGCGACACGGACGCCGCCGTGCGCTCCAGCGAGCCCGTGGCGGTGGTGTCGGGCTGCGCCGTGGACTCGGTGTCGGGCGTGTGCGGCGTGTGCGGCGCCGCGTCCAGGATGTAAATGTTGTCGTGTCCAATGTCCGCCGGGTAGTGTAGGTTCTCCTGCGCCTTGTCGATGCGGAAGAACCGCTCTGCTGTTACAGCTGGCAACCAACGGATTTTTTTTAATATTCATTGTGTACCAACTTTAGAATGGTAAATAATGTGCCTCTTAGGATTAATCCGAAGTTCGCACGGACGTAATAAAATCGCGGCGGGATTTTATCGCGCACTGGATTTTCGTGTTGAAAAGCAAGTGCACGAAAAAAAGTCGCCGCGATTATATTACATCCATGCAAACGTGGGCTAACAGTGCAACGTCAATTTTTAGAAAAGACTGTCATCGAAGGGAATTTAGGCACTATATTAATTAGGTATATAGGCACAGAGGACCATCTACAAAACCGACACTTTTGTTAAAATTGGATAAGTTATATTAACGGCCGCGTACTGTGTGTAGATTAGTATCTTACTAATTTTAAATATATGATAACATAATATGCACAATAAATGATTTTTAAAAGGGAGACTCATACCTCAGGTCGTAGAATATCAAATGTTTGCCATGTTTAAAAAAAAAATAATCCTAAAGCCGAACAATAAAGGTAACAGTTAAAGGTATATTTCAATCTGGTACCGATTTTTTTACAAGTGAATGCGAAAAGTTTTAAGTCCATCACAGACGTCTGCTGCAGCTATAATATAAATCATATAATAGGCATATTCCGATATATTTTCGATAGTAATCTTCGAGCGGCCTCAGAAAGAGCTATAGGTAATATATATCTCTATTACGTTCACCAAAATATGAAGATAGATATAGCAAGATATATTAATATATATTATGGTATATTAAACCGTAGACCAAATGCGGGAAAAATTTATATTGTACTATAGCTACCGTGTGTGGTGGCTTGCTTTAATCTATATATATAAAAAAGAATCCCTATTTCCCTTGGTCACAGCATCACGCTAAAACGGCTGAACGGATTTGGATGAAATATGGGATATGGATAGACCTTGACCCGGAGAAGGACATAGGATACTTTTTATTCCTATATTCCCACGGAATCGAGACTTATGCGGGTGAAACCGCGGGGCGCAGCTAGTATAATATAATATAGCACAGTATATTAATATATATTATAGCTACGTCTGTGACGGCCTTACAGTCTGATTCGGAAGTTCTTTTCAATCGCAAAACCTTTTAATACAACGTTCCTGGTTTTATGAAAAAGGGTAATCCTGTATTTACATAGTGAATATATGAAACGGAAATGTTATAAATGTTGTAAATATATATCTATGTAGTACTGAGTTAAATTTAATAAGCATACGATTTACGTACACTTGACATGTGTATACTTTAGAAATAATGGGGATACGAGAGGACATGTTTGCGTTTCGTCCTCTTTAAGTTTGAAGATGTTGAATAGAGGTTTTGGTTAGCATTTGTTCGCCATCACCATTAGATACTTATACTACATGTAAAAAAGCTCTGTCCGATCCGTGAGGGTGTTGTTAGGTATCGTACTGGGAGTCTATATACGTGGTAATTTTCAAGAAAATCGAAAAAAAAAGTCGTCCTATTTTTTATTTATTTTTCAATGGACAATTTTACGGGGTTTATTACATGGGGCGCAATCGGCCATCCTTTAGCGAATGTAGGCAAATTTTCATCAGGGGTTATACCCCTGATGAAAATTTATTCATTCATTCATTTCCAATGAATTTGGGGTAATTTTGGTTCAAAAAATTGTATTATTAAAAAGCAATACCTTTTTTTTTCCAATGATAATTCAATTTTTTATTACTTTTAAGTAATGTTATTGCAATACCTATGAGCCCCTTTTGGATCGGACAGGGTTTTTTTACATATTGTATTTTACGAAGACATCGTCTGCCAATTTTGAGAAAGTAAAAACTGCAGCCTTGTTGAGTTGTGCGTGCGTTTATACACTTAGGTACCTATAAGGAAAATCAAAGTAGGTATGTAAGTACACAAGTCTGTTCCTGACATGTAGGGGAGAGTTCCCCTACATGGCAGGTACAGAAATGTGAAAGTGCCTATAGTACCTACATCCAAAAAGAAGCAACGGGAGAAAAACTCACAGTCGACAAACCACCAGTCAGTGAGGTTCGAGTATGCTTGAGATTCTTTCATCAGGCTCTGAATGAGGCCGCGCATTTGCTCCAAGTCGGCTGCAGGGTTGACGTCTAAAGTGCCGACTTGCTCCGCTGAAACAAAACAAATGAGTGTTACCAGCAACCAGCAATACGAAATGATTTCACCATTTACCGCCGCAATGTATTTGGGATTAAATTTAACAAAATATCTGCCACAATAATTCCCTTTGAAATTCATATACCCCACGTCCATTCATCAGTTCACGGGACAAATTAATTTATCGGCCATCAGATTTATTGGCATTTAGATCGCGAGCAAAACATTTTTTATTAATTGTAGGTACCTATAACCAAATTATACCGACTCATTTGACTTTTAAAGTTCATTTTTTGGCTTAGGTATTTATTTTTGTCCAAGTTGCAAGTCACTCAAGTTCATACACATATTCTATATAAATAAAATATTTTAATAGTAATGTATAAATATATCGTAGTCTAGACTGATGTATTCCTTAATTCTTTAGATTATATACATAATCTAAGATTAATTCATTGATGTTAACTATTTAAAACGAAGTTGAAACAACTCACCCTTTATTAAGGCCACAACGAGGTTTTACATTAAAACTTTGACTATCAAACGAACTTCATTATACGTACATTGGCTGTTGCTTCTAGCGGTTGTTTATTTATTGTGTTTTTTGCGATGAGTTCACGAGATCAAAGGACTTTTGCTCGTAAAATAGTGTATTCCTGTTTACGATGAGTGTTATTAGAACTTTCAAATGCTTGATAATACAAGAGTGAGCCACAGCTGAATAGAAGCCAAACAAAGGATACAAATGCAAATGTACCTCTCAATTAGGTATACTATAAATTCAGATCAGCTGCTACTTCTGCGAGACGTGTCTTTAACTTAGAATGAAATGGGACCTACCTACATAAATATTTATTTCATGGGCAACATTTTGTTAAATGTTAGTTTAAAGGTTAGTTAATTTACAAAACAGTATTTAAGGTGGATCCTCAAATGTTTTTGTTTTATTCTCAAATGTCATGGTTTCATGAAAAAGTCATTCATTGGAACAAATCTAACTTAGAGAGATGTATTAATGATTCTAATGATTATATTTATGCAAGTATAAATACGTATTTGATGGGCTCGCGAATCATATTTTGATTAAGATACAAGATGACACTGTCCTGCAAATTGGAAAAAAACGTAAGAAAATTTGAATATCGCGGGCTACCTTTGGGGATCCACCTTAAATAAATTGTAACAAAAGTCCCATTATGATAATAAACATAGATGTTTGTTGTTCCAAGTTCAAAACGACCTGTTTCGGCTGCCTAAGCATACAAAGTTTACAAAAAGCAGTAAAATTAAATTATTAATTATGTGCGACATATTTAATGTAACTTTTTGTAATTATAAAAGTAATATTATGATGAACGAACTCGTTAAAAGTTGAAGTTATACGTTTGACAATATTTTAACATAATTACAAGCATTAATCAAGATGTATGAGGTAGGTATATAATGTACAGTGGCAAAGAACACAGGGTGCTCACAATGTGCACACACAGCTATGTCTTGATAGCCTCAATAACTAAGTAAAACCCACTGGTCGATGTCCGCTAACGAAAAGCCGCCAAAACGTTCATAAACTACTAAGGCTGGTTATACAGCTGTCCGGGAGACCCGCACGGGCCGCCCGCACACGGGACACTCGTACGGGCAGCGTCTGCAGTGCTATGAAACGAGGGAGCTAGTACGATACGGTTGCTAGCGTTGTACGGGCTCTACCCGGAGCGGGTCACGTACGGACCAATCCGCGTCGCTGTAAAACAATGTTCTGGCGCCTCATGTGTGTCTCCGTTCCGGGAACCCGTACGGGCGGTCCGCATGGGTCTCCCGCACAGATATGAAACCTGCCTTACCTTCTAGTTGGTAACTTTACTATAATTATGGTTTGATTTGTCACTTGCGATAGGGGCAGTCATTTGAGAATCTGATATCTAGTTGAGTAATAGATCGACCTCGTTTGGTCATTAATTATATTACTAGTCATTACAGATATGAGGCACAAAGTTTTTACGAATTTGGAGGGTTCGCTTATGAGTCAATTATTGGCAATGGACTCATTACCTTTACGAGGGCTCACCTTGCCCAGTGAGGTAAGGTGAAATAAAATCCATATTGTAATAGAAAAATAATTACATTTTCAAAAAAAAAACGTAGGTAGTATAGATACTACCTACGTTTTTAATAATTTAATTTTACTACAGTCGGAAATTAAATGAGAACTATTTTGTTTTGGCCGTTCGATTCCGGAACTTATCTACAGGGTGACAGGAGCTTCGATGCGCCACCTGTTACCATGGATTCAGAACATCTATTTTAGTCAACAAAGCAAATAGCTTAAGACTGCTTTACCAACAATTGTTATTTATTGCGCTTCCTTTGTCAAATTATTATAAATGATAGTTCATAGAATGGATAGAATAAGAAATGAGTACATAAGAGGAAGTCTGAAAGTGGCACCGGTAACTGAAAAGTTGTGCGGAAATCAGTTGTCATGGTATGTGATGTGTAATGTGATGCGGAGGAATGAGGAAAATGTCGCGAGGAAAGTTTTGAGTATAAATATAGATAAGTAAGATAAGAATAGGGGAAGAGACTAAAGAAACGATTGATAGACTGTGTGAAAGATGATATGGCTGGAAGGGGGTGACGACTAATAGAGAAGTTTGGAAGAAAAGACATGTTGCGCCGATCACAAATAAATTGGGATAAGAATAATATTGAGATAAATTGGGATAATAATAATAATTGAGATAAATTGGGATAAGAATAATAATTGAAATAAAAATAAATATCTATGTTTAATGAGAAATCCCGTGAGTTTATAATCAACTATTATATTATTTTAGTGATAGTTCGTCAGAAGCTGTTAGAATGCATCAGTCAGGGTATATCGTTAGGGTTGTGCTATTAGGAAGTATATGCAAGAACGCAGGTGTTCATTAATTCACTAAAAACGAAAAACTTCAATAGCTACTGAAGGCTGCGGGTATTGCTTCTCACACAGATAACAGTACATCGATTGCTCCCCCATCACCAGTCCTGACTTTCATATTTTGGCTGCAGAGACCAAAACTACAAACGTAGTAAACAGGGAAGTTTATTAAAAATGTGGTTGTTATTGTAGTATATTGTGGCGTTTTAAGACTTCCACGCGAACAAAGTCGCGGGCAGAAGCTAGTAAATGAAATAAAAACAAACATGTAGTTTCAGTATTAAAATAAAACGTTGTGTTAAGATTGTTTCACTCTCGTTGAGGGCAACAACAGATATCGAATTCCGCGCCAATTATTGACATGAAATAAACAACCGAACTTAAAGCTCTGTGAAGCTTTTTCAGTTCTAGTGAAATGAAGCTTGAATATCGATTTATCTTAACTTAGCAGTGGCGGGCAAACTTCTCTGGTCAAGATCAAACGTAATGGCGAAAAGTTTCCAACTACATTTAGTAGCAAGAACTCGAAGCGTGTGATTGAATAACATAATTTCCAAAGTTAACTCAGTAAGGGCTACGAAGTCGAGCGTTGATTTAATTAATTAATGATAATGTACTGTACAATCACATTTGTTACCTGTCTTTGCGAGCAGTTCCTTGTCGTAATGATGGCGCTCGTAATCTGCCATCGTTATGAGATTCACTGTGAGGGTGAGTTTGTCCATTGTTGTTTGTCTGTAACAATAGATATACATAAGGATACTAGAACATCATCTAATACTTAACTGACCCTCAGTACCTAGAGTTAAACAATTAAAGAAGTAGGTAAACAAATAAATACTTACTTACTTACTTACTTACTTACACATACTTAATATTACTTAACATCACGCCTTGTTTCCCCGAAGGGTTGGGGCAGAGGTGTCCCTGTAGCAGGTTCACCCACATTTAGCCAGTTATAAGTCCCATGTAATAGGGGGCGAGCCTATTGCCATCAACCGGGCACAAATCCAGACTCCAGGCTGCTACTGAGAAATTTCAGATAGAAAACCCAATAACACTGCACGACCTGGGAATCGAACCCAGGACCTCATGCTCAGCAGTAGCGCTTGTGGCCATTAGACCAACGAGGCAGTCCCACTATACTTAATATTAATACTCTCCTAAACCAATGAATGATATTTATGAAGTCAGCATTTAATATATATTAAAGATTCCGGGAGCGATATATCTACCTACCTACTTCTTAATATTTTATGACTTCAATAAAAGTGCAGCATGGCTGGCTATTGGACCTCCAAAAGTTAAAATAAGCAATCTAATCTTAGAACACCGGGTATCTTTGTTTTCAAAGGTCAGACAGACGAGAATCGCTCTACAAAATTCAAAAACTCTGACGTATCTAGATGCACTGCAATCTGAAATCTAACTTGCTCGGAAAAAGGTTACACTCAAAAAATACCAGCACTTTGTGATTTTCGTCACTCTGAATGTATCAAATTGTTTAATATGACACTCACTGCCGAATTCTCAAAAGCAACTCAATTTTGCCGAGCAGTGGGACAATATAGGTTAACCAAAAAAAAACTGTCACCCTAGTAGGTATTCGAAGGTTACTGGAAAAATGTCAAATACTTACGGTGCGATCGTCCTGCCAGGTTTCTTCTTAGCAAGCATGGTGGCCTGGTTGAGCCTTGAGAGCGTGATGACAGAGGGCGCGAGGCGACACGCCTCTCCATCGACTTGCATGGGGATCACCTTCGTGGTCACGATCTTCGCAGTCTTGCACTGAGTAATGCACGTGCCGTGCCCGCCCGCTTGCAGCAGTGGCTGTTTAATACAGCATAAATAAATTAATAGACTATCCTATCACAGCAAATTATTACTTCTACGAAGTTTTTTCTAGAAAACTACATATGGAAATGCACTTAACTAAGGTACATGGAATTCGTGTATCTCCTTTTGACACATGAAAAATGAACTCGGCAAGATATCTGACACATAATATTTTTCGAAACCTGCGCTTGAAAACCTCTTGTGCCTCCACTACAAGATGCAGAATACCTTGAAACTATTAGCGACTTACGAAGAAATTAAAAATTCCTGAACCAGTTTATAGAAAGAGCAATTTACTGGCTACTGGTGAGATTGTTATTATACGCCGTTTGTATGCAAAATTTGCTCATATTTGTTCCAGTTTTCATATTTTCTACGATATCATCTACTGTTTTCATAACTTTATATTATGGATTTTTTACAAATTTGATTTTTACAAGACAGTTAATTGATTCAGGCGTGACCTTGCGGAAATATTTAGTAACCTGTTCCGCTTAGCTATTTCTAAAGAGTCTTAAAAAGACACCGCCGGCGTGTTGTTGTCTGCGCTCGGTGCTTGGTGTGGCAACACGCCGTGTTCGAGTTCGCGACAAGTCAATCGTCATCCTGAGGATGACTCGTTGAGAGGTAAAACACGTGTCGATTTCTTCCAGGATCTTTTTAAGACTCTTTAGAAATAGCTAAGCGGAATAGGTTACTAAATATATCCACATCATCATTTTTACAAGACTTCAAGAGATAAGTCGGATGCAACAGAATAATAAGCAGGAACGTGTAGAACTTGTATTCCAAACTCGAGATGGATGTCCTTATTTCGTAACATTGTTTGTAGAAACTAATTGCTAAACGTGTTCATGTAATAAAACAATGGACATAAATCCTATTACGATCGAGGGCAAAAAAAGACTGGCCAATATTAAAATATGAAACAATTGTTGGCTTCTGCGCCAAATATTAGCAATTTCAACGCGTGTATCCAGATATTTACAACAAATAGGATTATACCAACTGGATGACAGAAGAAGGTCCTCTATAGATAGAATAAGGAACATCATAGGTACTGCGAATATAAAATATATCGAATTTATAAGTATTGTGGATTTAAGCACTAGAATATTGAAGCCGTTGATGCCGACGTCACGGCTGCGATAAGACAGAGAACAACGTAGTACCTGCGCAAATTCAAACACTTCAACGATCGATCTTCCAGCGACTTACCAATTGATAAGTGGTTAATCCGACTACTTCTATTAAGCCGTCTTCAGTGGAGGGTTCAAAGGCTCCCCCTGACTTATTCCAAGGGTGCGTCCCACCCCCGTAACTGTAAACAATATAGACATGTAAATATCATTCATTACAATGTATTTTGACTAGACTCAAAAACATTCACAGTTTCTAAGCGCAAGACATAAGCAATAATATTGTTTTAGTATCTATTATCGATAATAAGTTTCCTAACATTTTATTTTATTTAAGTCGACGTTTTACAAAGAGGCTTAAAGAGCGGCGTCTGAAAGTTGGCAACGTCGCAAATAGCTGTCAAATATTTTGTTGTTTTGATTAATTTGGTAATATTACTAGCTCTATTATTAGTATCTCTATATATTGGTAGCTCACTAGTTAGCAATACTTCATATTTCCATACAGTAATGTTGTCAAATTAATCAAAACAGGTAAATATTTGACAGCTATTTGCGACGTTGCCAACTTTTAGAACGAACGCTCTTAAGTCTTTTTACGGTTTCAATTTCGTAAATGACACAGGGTTTCTTTTATCTATTATTTAGTCGGCAGTCGTCTGGCGACACCTGTAGAAAATACGAATACACTTTAATAAATGAGGCTGGCCTGACCTTGGAATGTTTAAGAAGACAATGGCGTGAACTTTGTGCTCTCGGAGCACGGGCGTGAGGTCCTTGCCGTCGCACTCCATAGTCACGAACTCGGCCAGTCCCTTCCACTTGCGCTGCATGAGATCCTTCCCTCCGGCCGTACCGTAGAACAGCTTGTTCCTTATTCGAGAGTTGAACTTTTCTGGATGTGCTTCTGTTAATCAAACACGTGTATTTTTTATATTGTAATGACTCATCAGCATACTCCTATAGTAGTCCGCAGCTGGGCAGAAATTTTGTAAAGAAAGACTTATTATCCTCATGCCATTCGATAATGCAGACGGCGATGCAACTACATTATTTCGATTTAGAATACGTTGAATAAAAACAATGACCATTAAGTCCATAGATTTACATAAATGATGTCATGAAAATGAACGTTGCGGTTTTCATAAGAATTCAATAATAAAAGAATATTAATGCTCAATAATTATTCGCCAATATGACAGCAGAGAACGTCTGCAGTTGGTAACTTTCAAACGATTGAAATATTTAAATAGAACAGTATGAGTTCTCTCAAAGTTTTAAAATAAAAGGAAAGCTCGGTACAGCTTAACAACATGTAAATAGAATTTGAAATGCATGCATACCAATTTGTCTTGCGTACTATTGCGGTCTCCTTGGTAGGTTAATTTAACTCGACAATAAATCGGCCTATGAAATTGGCTCCACTTTTTATGTTTTCAGGTCGTTAAGGATATATTTAATTAATTTAAATGACGGCATACTTTATGGTCTATATTACATTTAGTAAGAAGAATTACCAAGTCTATCATTATGTATATTATAGTGTGACACTATACAACAATCTTGTTATGTAGTCTTACATGACTAAGTTGTGGAAATATAAACAGGTCAATGGGTCCATTTTAGCATAAAACAACCTCCCATACTAAATATGCATAGAATGGACATTTTTTTTTTATTGCGGGTTGCGTTTTTATGAACGGTCATAAGAAAAGATTATTTTAATCTTGGCAAGCTTATACGTAGAGAACCTTGTAGAGTTCAGTCAGCCTTCTGACTAGGGCGAACCCTTGTTCGCCAGGGTAAATTCGCTGAGCAACAAGATATTTGCTCCTGTCTGTATGTTTGTCAACTTTTTATATCTATCTATCTATCTATCTTATAAACATATGTATACACATAATAAAAAGTAACAAAGTCGAATCTATACATTGAATATTTTTGAAAAAAAGGAATGGTACAAGGTGTGAGAACGAGTCTGATGCCGAAAATATATATTTTGTCAATTCTTGTCTCTTTGGCTAGATGTATGTTCTGGATTAGGGCAAAAACGGCTGAAAACGGATTTGTACGAAATTTCGCTCACAGATAGTGTATAACCTAGATTAACTCATAGGGTATTTTTAAACCCGATAGTACGTTCTCGCGGGACTTTTTCTGGCATTGACGCGGGCTAAGCCGCGGGGAAAAGCTAGTAAACAATATAATTTACCTACGTCCATTCATGGGATTAGAGAAGAGACTAGCAAATAATATGATGATGATAATAGATACTAAGACAGATGTTTTATGAAAAGATAGAAAAGGTAACATGTGAGATGGCGGGAGATGGATGGCAGTAAGTCATGAGAAGTCTGTGGCGATCCTGAACAGATAAACTTTAGGATGGGAACCTGAAAGTTGCTAACTAGGTTTTTAACGCAATTAAATCTTACTACATATATGAGGTAACACATAGCAGAAAGAACTACTTTAAATATTCTTATAGGTGTAATTTCATAAATAACGACTATGAAGTATACAACTTACCTCTCGCTTCATGGAATTCTAAGGCTATGTGAGCATCAACGCCAAACGAGAAATAGTTATTGACGACGTTAAGAGGTAGTTCTGGCTTGGCGTTGCTGGTGTCTTCGCCTGCGGCTGCCGTGTTCGGTACCACACCCAGCTCCCATCGATCCAGCAGTACGGTGTCACTCTCGCCTATGTTCGCTAAGATCTTCGATATTGGCTCATCTTCGTAACCCTAGTGTAACGAAAAAGCTGTTAAGAGACATGAACACTAAGTTTCTATGTGCGGATTATCATACAGTGCCCCAGTTTTTGACTAAAAATAATCAACTACGCCGTCGAAATAAAAGAACAAACTTTTATTGCATTCAAATAAAGGTTGAGGTTGATAAAGCAATGTTAAACTTTAACTCTATGTAACCTAATTCGCTCTGCTGACTCTCACAAGTTGCGTGGGAATATACGCAACTGGCGGCGTATTCAGTGTTTTTTCTTCATTACATTGAAAAAACTACAGCGTTTGATCCTGCACGTTTTGTTTTATTAGGGGTAGCCCAACGGCAGTAGATTTTTTGGTTTAGTGTCTGAAATACACCCAATTTTAACCCATTTTTTTTTTCAGAGTCCTTTTGTAGCTAGGTCCTTAACTATAATAAAGCATTAAAGTACCTATATAAGTACATCTATAATCTGTTCCAAAATTATCTGATGAAAGTGTAAACAAATCCCGTTCAGGTTAAATTTTTACGCAACCACTCACTAAAGGAAATTAGTTACACATTCTGCGTTTAGAAGGTTTTAACTTTATATTTCACCACTTTTTCCAACAATTATTGTTTGTTGTGAATAATATTATTACATTTTAATTGATGAACATCGACGAAAAATTAGGTTATAAAATTAACCTCAATTGAGTCAACATCTGACAACTGAATTCGACAATTGAGGTTATAAAATTAACCTCAATATTGTCAAATGAAAAACATTTTTATGGTGCTTTAAAATTAGAATTTCGGGTTTAATAAGAGCGTGCATTCTGAAAATGGGCAACGTCACAAATAAATGTCAAATATTTCGCTTTTTTTATTAATTTGGCAATATTACTATAGGGAAATACGAAATACTACCAACTAGGAAACTTAAATATTGATTATAAATGCAATAACTAATATCGTAACACCGAATATTTAGTTTTAGATGTAAAAAAAAAAGTATTTGATAACTTTTCAAATGTCCTTTTTACACCGAGAACGGTTACAACATCAAATTCTGTGTTATAATTGCAATTCATTAATAATATTTTAGCTCACTAGTTAGCGATATTTCATATTTCCATACAGTAATATTGCCAAATTAATCAAAACTGGTAAATATTTGATAGCTATTTGCGACGTTACCAACGTTGAGAATGAACGCTCTTAAGTGTTCAAAAATCAAATCAAAGCACTCAATTCGTTATTATATAATTCGTGTTACAAATTGACATCCAAATGTACGTTTTTTGACCCATTTGTTTACATTTTCTTTAGATATTTTTGAATAGACCCAGCAAACGATATTGATGGACAAGTAAGATACACACCTTGTACGTATTATTGATAGCTTAAAAATTTAAAACTACGATTTAGTTCCATAAATTTCTGAACAGTTCGTATTGACTTTCTGCTTTAGATTTAGGTGGTTACTTTTGTTTACGTTTATTTCAACCTGAAGTTGCTTAAAAACTTTATTTTCAGTTCTTGGCAGACGATGCCTATTTCCTACTTCAGAAGTTTTATCATAATTTTCTGTTAAATATGTAGGTAGTGGTTTTTTTCGCCTATTTGGATTAGAGGCGAAATTAGTTACAAAAGATAGGAAATTACGTAATTTCCGAAATGTTTGAGGACAAAGCCGAGAAAAACCCCATTGATTTATCCGTGGATTTATCAGAAAAAACGAGGAAGGAAAACAGATTTTCCTTTGACCTAAAATTAAAATATATATACCAGGAAACTTGAAGCGATAGATGTTGTAATTAAAATAATTTCTTTATAATTAGTTTTTAATAAAATATCAGGAGCAGCTAGATATGATATGAAAATTATAGGCTTCTTTGATGTAACCATCCGCCTCTGACCAAATACCTTCTTAATTTAATAAACACTTTGAAACATCCCCTACATTTCGTTGGTGATTAGTATTTGTACGAGTATCTAGTCTCATTATTAAGTCAACAACCGCTGCCGACCTTGTGTTCAACAACTAAACATTTTATATTAACGTAACCTTAATTTCCTGTCTAAATGTAATGAGAATATTACGCTAATCTGAAATGGAGTCCAGCCGGCAAACGTTAGTTGGGTAGAACGTTAAGCTGTGTAACGAAACTGTAATGCCCAATATTATTATGGGTAATATTATAACAATGTAGCGGGTAGCTGAAGCTCTTTATAACACGGCTCTAGTAGGTACCCATATTGTTATTTGTTTGCGGAACAAAGCTGATGCGTTAACCTTGTTGCCTTGTTGCCTCAGTGAGCCAAGCGTATAAGACTCCTTACCTCCACGCTGCTGTATAAGGAGATTTAATCAAGTACAATCTTGTTTACCGCAAACGCAACATTTTGCTCCTAATTATTTTATTTTTATAATTGCGTTAGTTGTACTTTTTTGTAATCATGGCATTGTTTTCAAAGCTGAAAGAGTTAATGAGTTTAAAAATATAAAAGCTGTAATTTTCTACGTGGAACTCGAACAAGAAATAGTTCCATTTGATTTTCATACTTCCTTTGATTAGTTTACTCTGAGGTAAGAATGAGAAACGGCTTATTTAAAAGTGTCTGCAGCAAAAGTGTTAAATTTGCAATGTGTCGTGAATATGTCACTACGCCAAAGAGTAGTCAGAGGGGAAATTACGTGGTCGTTTGAAAATAATTATCGGAAAGTAAACACAACGAGGGGTGAAAATGTCGGAACATTTGTGTAGCATATCAATGAAAGAATATTGCACAAATCCAGAGCCGGAGCGGAGATTGTGTGTCGTTTTGGAGACTAGTAAAATGTTCATGAACAAAGTAATAAACTTTGTTTATGGGCTCGTTAAAAACATATTGTCGTACATCAAGCGACAACCAGCAATAATAGGATTTGCATATTCATAGGTCTACCATTTTGTTTTGATTTTTCCCACTCATACAAATGAATGTGTAGGTATGTAATAAATGCTGAATAACAAGTTTGCGCCTTTTAATTTCAGTCTTCGGCATATAAGCTTAGTTTAACTTTTTCGTTTACCGTGGACCCGCCACTGGTTGGATCTAAATGAATCTAATATATAAATAATGATTTTTGGATCTAATGCCACTGGCAGAAAAAAGTATTCTTGTATTAAAGAGATTTCTCATATTAATATTCAGACACGAAGACTTGTTAAATTTCCCGCGGTTGTAAAACACTATGTCTTCGTCATTTTGAAGTAAGAGTGAGTAATAGACGCCAACGTTTCACTGCATTATATGAGAAATACAATTTTAAGGTAGAATTAACAGGACCTGAACTCTCTAAACATTATCAGCTTAAAGTGTAGTTGTTGAAGTTTTGAGAAAGTCCGCGGTTCCCTTAGTAAGCTCAGTTTCAAGTAACTACTTGAGCAAATTGAACCCACCTCGGGACCAAAAAATAACTAGTACGGCAAACTAAGTTTCCTGAAAATTTAACTTATTCATTTATGACAAAGTTCAGCTAAATTGTTTTAACTCTACTGCTCAGTTTTAATACTGAGCAGTAAATCCACTGTTTTAATACCGTAAAACTGGCAAACAAATGTACGCGTAGGTGAGTTGTGCCAGGCCATTTATATATTTACTAAATACCGTACGTCATACACAGTTAAGCAGTTGGACGGTTCCCACGGGGCGAGCACGAATTTATTTTACTTCACGCACGACACTCCCGTCCCTGAGGCATGGACAACGATAACGTCATAACAATACCGTCTGTCATGTCTCTACACTCATTACGCGGTTCCTGTTTTATTTTCACCCCAATTTTTAAATCCTGACAGGTATGTCAGAGGCTTGGTTTTAATCTATTGTTCGATTAAAATATTTACATATTAAAACAATCCAACGAAAATAGAACATCGGTATTTGGTATTGTGAATACAAATAATAAATATCTAAGAAGTAAAATGTTTACTGAAAATATTGCCTGATATTGGGGAATTGAATGTGTAACAGACGTCATGACGGCGCGTGGGTTTGATTTATGTGGTTACATACTACGTACAGTAGGCAGGTAATTTTTATGGTGTACTAACTAATAAAGAGTATTCTATCCATCTATTATATCTAGGCGGCCGATATTAGGAGGGTAAGTATAATAATTATGGCACATAAAAATTGTGTGTTGTAGTGGTGATGGTCGGGACCTACGAGTTGTAAACCGGCATGTCAGATTCTAAGATCTATGACCGCCCAGCCTGGGCTCGCATCGTAAATTATGCTCTGTCTCTTCCAGCAGTAGGAACATTCTAGGTTGCATAAGCTACTGTACTTACGCCGCCCCAGCCAAGCGCGCGCGCCAGATCGTTGCCGGTCCCGAGCGGCAGCACGCCGACGGCCGGGCGCGTGCCGATGCGGTCGAGTACGCTCAACACCCAGCCCACCGTGCCGTCGCCGCCGCACGCCAGCACGCGCATGTTCGGCACCTTGCGGAACAGCTCCAGACTGAAATTAAACTCTGTTATAAATTCTAGAAATTTATAAAAAATTGTCATTAACGGTGAAGGAAAACATTTTGTGGAAAATTGCGCTTATAATTTAAAATCTGCCTCGTATTATCTGAAATCGCAGATTCGCCTTGAGCAAACATGGTGGTCAATTCTCATACCTTCTGTATATGAGAAGAAACCTATTAATTAATCATTCACATTATTATGTGGTACCTAGGTGACCAACCGGCTTGGCTGATGTGGTCACCAGGAGCACCTCACCTTTATACCATAAGAGTGAGAAGATTCAATTGAATAGTTGACGAAAGTAGCTATATCTTTACGCTTGATGAAATACGCCCTACAGAAACATGTAATAAATCTTCGAGTCATTTCTAATTAATGATTACTCATGAGACACACAGACATTTTAAATGACTTCACTTAATACACCGTTACACTCTGGTGGAACAATTTCTATGAAAGCTCAACGGAAATTGTTCTATCGGTGTCACGTCGCGCCTGTCTGTGGGAGCTTTTACTCGATTAGAAAAGTTACCTCTATTGTGAACAAGGACAACGAAATTGTACTAGTCACCTGATACACTTATCATATCTATTTACGATTTTACAAATTGAATAATGTGCGTGAAGACGTAAAGAGTGCACACGTTCAAGAATGGTGATTATTTATTATGCCATGGTAAGAATACAAGAAAAGTTTATATTTCTTTCAACGCACTGATTAAGAGATAAATCAGAGAGAGAGAGATCAGAGATCTTTTTTATGAGAGCATTTACAAGGTGTTATTGGACTGACTAAAAGCTAGTCAGTTGGCTGATTAGGTTGATTTTGGATTCGAATTTTCAAGCCTAAACATGAGTGAAGTTAACGTTAACCGCTGTAAACGATGAAGAGAGGCTCCCTCAAGTTACATCCCATTAGCCTAAAGAGCATTATATTAAGACTAAACAAGGCAAATGAGACCAGACCGGCCTTAACATTTTAATGGGTTAAACTTATTATTGGCATTGTCACGTCTGCGAGCGGAGGCAGTTTAAACAGTAGTCATTTCGCAAAGAGAATTCTTATTGGGACTAAAGTTTTTAAGAAGAAAAAAACACTGCTTCGCACTGTGGCCCCAAAAACTAATGTTATTAAAAAATGCGTTGCTTTAAGTCTATTCTGAGGGACTAGGATGACATGGCTACGTAGCAGCGACGCCAAACAAAACATACGGATATTATGAAATTGTAGGGCAAGTCTCTATTGTAGCTCGTAGCCAAGGAGATTCTACTCACGACGATCCGTCGCTATGGCATCCTATTGAGATATAAAAGGTTTATCTGCATTTTCGTGTCGTGTCCGCATGTTGTCATGATATGAATATTCACAGGAATGGTAGTGATCTTCTTCTTCTCGTGTAATTAGTGATTAACCAGGTATCAGAGTTTTAAAGCCACCCATGGGCCTCTGACTTGGCTTCTCATGCCGCCGAGAAAAATAAATAAAAATAAAGGTAACTTTATATTTACCCAGGTCCGGGTCCACCTTGAGTGAGATCAAAAACTTGTCGTGGGTTGAGTAGCCACTGGAACTTCTGCAGCAGTTTGGCGCCCTGGTTACCTCCACTTTTCGGATTTATAAAAACTAACACTGGCCTCACACTTGCTGTAGGGATTGGCTTAATCACAAACGTTTTCTGTTCATTCTTTGAATCTTTCCCTTTTTTCTTGGAAGCACTTTTTTTCTTAGGTGATTTTCTTAATGATGACTTAAAACTACCTCTTCTTGGCAATTTGACGATCCATGCTGGCGGTACTATTATATTATATTGCGATCCTATGGAAAACAATAAATGATTGGGCAACATTTTAATTTATTCAAGCGATATAATTAGAAAAGTTTTGGTCGTTAATACTGTACCTAATGAGCATTCCTCTCCTATCCGCTGGAGATTAAAACAACTTTCTTTGTTGTGGTACGCATCTTTGCACCACGAACAAGTCAAGGCAACGATATCCTTCGAGCTAAATGATAGTTTAGCCTGCAGCGACTGTCGAAAAAATATGAAATTAGAACAAATTTATTTTAAATAATAATATTATACACCGGTTAGCTACAACGATTTCTAAATGAAAAACAAGCAGCAAAAAAATTAATATACAGGTTGGGATTTAATTACCGACATTCCCGAAATTCGTAAGAGATACGAAGTTCTGACATACCTACATACAAATTTATTTATAATACGGAGAGAGCTAGCTTCTTTAACCCGAAATTCATCTGATATCAGTCGGTTGACTTGAGATTAATTGTTTCTCTGAAAGCAAAATTTTTAATAAGAATGGAAGTTAATATTACATGGACTTCTGCTGTTCCTTGAATACTTTATTTATTTAATTCGCTGTTTTCGGGAATGTTGGTTTAATAACTTAGTTCCTTCCTGTTCTGAGCACATGGCCTCCACCTGTGGCAACACATTTGTATACGCACATTCACAACTTCACCATTGTCTACTCCTATAGCCTTGTCTACAGTGTCCTGGTTTGGTATGCACCATCGACAGCAGCTGCGCCGGAATGACTGTGACAACAAAACAACCATGCAACACACATGCAGATGAATAAAGTGATTCACACAAAAATAATAAGCCACATAAAGCAACATAAATATCGCTACCAAACTAAACATGGAAACGTTTAATTTATGAATGTTTAACAAAATTATACCAATGATCTATTAAGGATACGCTAGTCGGTCATTCTTCCACACAAACGTAGTATGGTGATTACTCGTTTGTTTGACGGTGTTCATTCAAAACTAAAAATGATATCAATTTGTCTTGTCATTATCTAGCCCTGTATGGAAGCAGAATAGGAAAAAAAAATTGGTTTGGAAGTTATGAGCATCGAATTTTCCATATTTCAACACAAATTTTAACTCATCTTCGGGCGTATATAAATATAACTTATGTAGTATGAAAATGGAAAAATAGAAACCGTACAGCGATAGATAATTTATTCAAAAGCTCAAATAATTTTGAGTAGATACATCCAGCAGTTTTTCCATAATACCTATACGCCCAAAGGTTTGTCCATGAAATTTTACGCGCTCATTTTCGTTATAAATCATCGTCTCTGTCACTAAACAAATACGTAAATAAATCAATCAATAAAAACTAGTTAAATAAAAACTAAATAAATAAATAACTATTTTGAATAGCATACATATTAGCCACGCGCACTAACGAGTTCGAGCCGTTGCCGTTGACTAGTGCAACCTTAATACTGAAACCGATTTAATGCTGTGTTTTAATAATAATAGTGTAACAAATATAAACTGCTTAAATTAGCATTTGTCAGATTGAACTATTCCTGTCATTAACGTTTGTGAATAAAAAACGAGTCTAATCATTACAACATCATTACCAGCTAAAAGCTTGATACTGTAATAAATGTAATAATACCTACACGCAAAGCGTTTTGCATGAACATCCACATTAAAAGTAACCAAACAATAGTCATGAGAACAAAAGTAAAAAACATAACCCAGAAACACAATGTTTGTTCAAAATTGTGCAGGGTGCAGGCTATAGAAGTACTATGCGAGCGATATAACACGTTATTAAAAATGAAGTTTTAATTTCGCGTTGAGCTAGCGCGGCGTTCATGTGAGTTCGTGACGTGTCGCATGCGATGTCGGCCATATTCGTGGCACGTCTATGTAGATGCAAATCATTTGAGTTGACAGAACCGCGTGGCTTGGACGAGAGACGCCGGCCGTGCGCCGCGGTCAAACACACATCATTAAACACATGGTTACACCCGAACCAAAAAGCTACAATATGTCATGTCATAAAATATTAATGTGAAACCCATTAAAATAACGACGAGACTAGCTATAAAGAGGATATTCCGCGAAAATAAAATCTACGAGGTGGTCGTTAGACTAATATTTGCGTTTTTATCAATCAATATTTAATTAAAAGCTCATTGGCCGAGTTTTATAATTGAACAACATAATGATATATTAATTGCCGTAAATAGGGACACCATATTAACAACCTGCATGAACTAAGATAACATTGACATAGTTACGCGCCCAAAAGAGTGAGATAACTTCACCTAGCCTATGTCAATAGCAAATCTGTGTGGGACATTTGCGTTATTTTTTGTGACGGTGCGTAAGGACCTACCCCAAGGAATAATAATAGAATCGCCAATTGCTGACGCAAACTCAACTACAGGCTGAGCCAGTATGAGTTAAGGGCTTTCTACACGGTTGCCAACCGCGTCCCCGACAGAGGTGACCTTGGTTGGCGACAGGCAGAGCTGTTTGAAATTTGGTCCTAAACCACCAACTCCACGATTTTTTTCTCCATGGTGTGGGATATCCTTGAATAGGCCATTCAAAAATATTTCGGGTCTGTGAGAACCATTTTTCGATTCTGGGATCCCTTAATATAATGTTAAGCTTAAGTGTTAATCTTTGTTAGAGTTAAGTGTCCACCTGCCAGCTAAATGGTTGTTTTGGATATGTGAAAAAAAATCACGACAATATCTTCTATATATATAAAAGAAAGTCGTGTTAGTTACACTATTTATAACTCAAGAACGGCTGAACCGATTTGGCTGAAAATTGGTAGGGAGGTAGTTAAGAACCAGGAGAAGAACATAGGATATTTATAGGAACTTTTTATCTCGTTCCCGTCGTTCCCGTGGGACGTGACATAAATGGCATGCATTTTTATAAATTTTGTATTTATGATATCCCGGTATATATGCCATAAATCCTAACATAAAGTACTAGGCTTGCATGAATTTTGATATCTCGGGAGATGGTAGGTATGTACGTTGGTTGGTAGGTACGGTAGGTAGGTAGGATAGGTAGGATAGGTAGGGGTAGGTAGGGTAGGGTAGGGTAGGTAGGTAGGTAGGGTAGGTAGGTAGGTAGGTAGGTAGGTAGGATAGGTAAGGTAGGTAGGGGTAGGTAGGGTAGGGTAGGTAGGTAGGGGTAGGTAGGGTAGGTAGGCAGGTAGGGTAGGTAGGTAGATAGGGTAGGTAGGGTAGGTAGGGTAGGAAGGTAGGGTAGGTAAGCAGGGTAGGTAGGGTAGGAAGGTAGGGTAGGTAAGCAGGGTAGGTAAGTAGGGTAGGTAGGGTAGGTTGGTAGGGTAGATAGGGTAGGTAGGGTAGGTAGGTAGGGTAGGAAGGTAGGGTAGGTAAGCAGGGTAGGTAAGTAGGGTAGGTAGGGTAGGTAGGTAGGGTAGATAGGAGCGTAGGTAGGTAGGATAAGTAGGATAGGTAGGGTAGGTAGGGTAGATAGGGTAGGTAGGGTAGGTAGGTAGGGTAGGAAGGTAGGGTAGGTAAGCAGGGTAGGTAAGTAGGGTAGGTAGGGTAGGTAGGTAGGGTAGATAGGAGCGTAGGTAGGTAGGATAAGTAGGATAGGTAGGGTAGGTAGGGTAAGTAGGTAGGGTAGGTAATGTAGGAAGGTAGGGTAGGTAAGTAGGGTAGGTAGGGTAGGTAGGTAGGGTAGGTCAGTAGGATAGGTAGGGTAGGTAGGTAGGGTAGATAGGAGCGTAGGTAGGTAGGAAGGGTAGATAGGTAGGGTAGGTAGTTAGGTGCGCCGTAGATAAGTTCTTAATGCTACCCGTGCGAAGCCGGGCCGGGCAGCTAGTAGTATATATAACGAAGTTAAAAGGAAAACTATCACATCTAAGTATGCTTTATAAGGTAACGAATAATAATCGACCAATTTACATTTGCAGTTGGAATGTATGGGAGAACATGTTTTTCAACTATAATGTTAAGTTTGTTCTTGCGATAAATTTATTTTAAAAAATCTAATAAATACCCACTACAAAAAAGATATGAATTTTCGAAGTTCCATCGCTAGAAAACTCGAAAAAATTAAAAAAAAAAAAACATAATTCGTCAACTACAAAAAATCGCGGAACATACATACATACATGGGGTATTTTCGAATACCCCTAGGTATGAGGAATCATATTTTTTATGAGATCACTGTTTGGACCAGCCTGTATAACGAAGTTAAAATGAAAACTATCAGCTCCGGGATCGCGACCCCGATGTAATTCTCTCTGCCGACGCTTGCTCGATGAAGTGCCCGCGCCGAACCTGAACCTGTAGCTTTAAATTCCCCAGATAATAATAACTATACAGTTATGATCCAGCCTATATCATCTTGCTGTCCTCTCCCCAGCGACGCCCTAAGTCGAGGTTCGAACCCCACAGGGGTGCCCTTAGCGAGCAGTCGCCTAGTTCATAATTAGTATTATGCCCTGGCTTTAGCTTAAGGCAGCCACAGAATAGTCCGGTTAAGTAGTCACGACCTCACGAGGTCAACGACGAGATGCCAATTATAAAAATAAAAAACGATCACAGCTAAGTCAACTTTACAAGTTAACGGGTAATAGTCGAACAACTTACATGAATAAATTCATCCCTTTATTGTGCGTGCTCCGACACGCACTTGGCCGGTTTTTTTTTATTATAGAGCTCATAGTTCCATTCGTTGTAATACTCGCGAATATATTATGATTTATCATCAAGCCAGGGGATTCAAATTGATTTGATAGGAGATCTATTACTAATTACAAAACCATAAGGTAAATTTGGGAAAAACATTAAAATTCCGTCATAATTGGTTAAGTTTCAAAAACGCATTTTTTTACTAATTAAGATAAATTCAGATGTCACCATAACTTTATGGTCTCATAATAATATTTCATATGGATAGTCTAAGGGGACTAATTAGACTACCCGTATGAAAGTTGGAAAATATAATAGGATGTTTTCACCGTTTGATCCAAAGCCTAGCCCTATTGAGTAATGTTGTATATTTTCTTTTTTAAGAAGAATGTTCTTTATTCATGCTTCACATTTTTAGCTGATGTAAAACTCAAAACATGTCCGGTTAAAGCCGTCGGCCGGACGTCCCGCAACTTCACCAGGCCGGAGAGAGGGAAAAAAAAGTTTACCCGTCAGGTGACCTTTTTATTTTGGTAGCACTGTTACCGATTTTTTGTCGTAGTTCGGTACATTCGCCCGTGAGTTTAACATTCGGGATTGACATGGCGTTACGCTGCAGTCACGGTTCCCATGTAAAGCTGCATCCAGCTTAATATTTTTTTAAAATAAATTTAAATTAAGAAGTAACTGTCTTAATCTGCACCAAGACCTTAGTTTTTATGATGTTGAATGTGGGCGGGTGCTTAACTAGGATTCATCTGTGACGATTATCTAGCTAAATATAGGGGGTTACGACTGTAAACGTTTGTTTGTTATTACCTACGTTTTACTGTGTGATTAGACTGTTAATGTTCCAAGAATAAGTAATACGTAGGTATCTCGTCGGAAAACTTTCCCCATTAAATAGCTGCCCGTCGCTCACAATGGTAGGTACTTATCGGTTTTTTTAATAATTAAAGACTCAATTAAGTGGCTCGAGGAAAGGACTTTTAATGTAATAGCTTTGTCTGGCGGCTAACTTCCAGATTGTGATTGCACGAGAACATCTCAGCTGGAAACGCAACATACATATTAATGAATACTCTGGTAGAGTAGATGATCGAGCTGGCTCACTTAATTGTAGTATGCCCCATTAAAGATTAATCGGTCTGTTAATTAATCTACGGTAAGCCTATCCGTATGTGAGAAATTAATATTACTGCCACGTTCTGTAACATCGATCAGTTATGAAGTTATCCTGTATTTCCTAGCGCCATCTATTAAATTATTAATACAAATCTGGAGAATACCACAGACTATGTTTTTATTTTTGAGACAAGACTAATATGTATATGGAACGCAGGAAAGTAAGTTGTTATTAAAACAAATGGTTTTTAAATGAATGACTATTGGTCTTTGGCCGCGATCGATGACTACACTCGTGAATACGTACCCGTTTAATAATACTTGATAGAGATTTAAGTCATGTTGAAGGTTACGGAAATAACGATTTTGAATATTTTTATACTGTAGATATTTATCATGAGGAAACCGGCACGAGTAAGAACCAACATTTTGAAGACATGTGACATCTACCAACCCACACCGGGCCCGCGTGGTAGATTACAGCCCTCTCGAAAAGAGGAGGCCTGTGTCCCAGCAGTGGGACCATCTTCTTCTTAACGTGTCGATGGCAATCTAAATAGACTCGGCCCAGGATTAGGCTACTTGTTTGGCGTCATCACTAGCGTCCATCAGTTCCTATAACACGCAGCTGATAGGACACGCAGGACACGACATTAAGTGTCCCATCGTTGGTGGAACAGCACCACATTTACACTCCAAGGCGGATTCGATTAACATCGAAGGGCAAGGCAAATCTGAAATTCTTTCTAATGTCTACTGTAAAACTCACTGCAACATTATTTGCGTCCAAGAGAACCATCGAGATGAAACCCAAAGCCGGCCACACATCCCTGGACTTATGCTTATCGCAGAGATCGTCACCCGAAGCACGGTAATGCAGTGTTTGTTGCTCCTGGCGTAAGCATACTATCCATCAAGTGCTTAAACCAGAACGGTACAGAAATCATCACCGTCGATGTTGGTACCTTCACCATCACTTCCGTTTAGTGGGAACATTATAGGCTAATTATGCTTTACTGTAGATATAGAGGTAACAGAAGGTACATAAAATTTAATATAAAAAATTAACAAACAGCTCTGTATAATTTATTATTCTGATTGAAACGTTTTTCCTCCGTTTGAGCAGCAGTCATGCGAAGTTTGTCTTAATCTAATCGAGTTTAAATTATTCAACGCACGTAATGTCCTCCAACGGTCGAAAAAATAAGGAAATTATTATTGTTGTTTTTGTAGACGTTCCAAAGGTATTTTCATAAAATTTTGACTTTTAAATGAGCTCGAAACACGGCTGCAATGCCGAAAAGAATGTTGGTAAAATCTATTTCTGTCATCCTACTAAACCTAGGAGTATTCAGACATAAAATGTTTGACTAAGTGGTACATATAATTTAAAAAAAAAAACCGGCCAAATGCGTGTCGGATCACGCACAATTAAGGGTTCCGTAGTTGGGATGAATTTATCTTAAAAACAAAATTAACATTGTAGTTGAAAAACATGTTCTCTAATACATCGATATACGTCACGGTCTATTCTCCAACTACGAGTGTAAGTTTGTAATCGCAAAAAAAAAGCTTTTTAGATTTTTCCTTTACTAGTGCTGTGCTTTTTGCCAAATTGGTTGTCAACAGGATTTGAATTATTTGCGAGTATCAAAATATGTCGCATAAATGGCCGTTTCTTTATTGTGTCGACTTAGACACTTGATTTTATTTAAAACTCCAAGCAATCGTAGAGCTATGTATTTGTTATTAGTTTCAACTTGATAACTCCACGCGTTCCTGAGCAAAAGGCGGACAACGAAGTAATCCATCGATTTTTTTTCTTTTTGAGGTACGGAACCCTAAAAAAGCTATGAGTAAGTAGGAGTCAAACAAATAAAAATTTTGGTAGATACCTACCTACTATTTTCATATTGTAAATAGGTACTTTAGATAATAATAATTTGCAAACTATTGGCAAAATTTGTGACTCAATTTAGGGAGAAAAATAAAACCATGATATTTTTACTGTGATAAGATATTAAAGGCATGAAATGAATAAAAGAAAAAGGCTACTAAAATGATGTCTACGTTGAATTGATTATAACTATCTAAGTAAAAATCGTACCAAATAAAAAGACAAAACTCACACAGGTTAATTACAAATAACAAATTGACCCATACGCCACTGTCATTATGAAAACGGCTGATATATCTGTATCTGTGTTTTTGGTGGCTCTATTCAGTGCCTACCTACTGTCCTTTGAGAAAATCACATAGATTTTTTTGTACATTTGGTGTATTTTGATGCAGTGTGTTTGAGATTTCTAAAATATGACTACAACTATGAACGAATTATACGTGTTGAAATAGTTTGTTTATTAATCAAACTTTTTACATCCCAGTATCGATCTCTTCATCCCATTAATTAACATACAAACATACATAATCTCACGCCTTCATCCCATGGGGCAGAAACTACAAAATGCCACTTGCTACGATCCTTACATACTCCTTTTGCCTCGATTACGTTCATACATCTGGTCATATACGCACGCCATTTGCGAGTACTACGCACTTGACCTTTCGGAAGAACATCACCAATAAGGTCATTAATTAAGTCTATAGTTTTAAGGTAACCAGGCAGGCGTCAATCTCCGGAGCAAATAGCTCTTTCAAAATAAAATTAAGAGAAAATATGTAGATAGTCTGTTTTTCTCTTTAGTTTTTACTATTTGAAAAAAAATAGTCATTGCATCACCTTTTCTTAACCATTATCTGCCAGGTTATTGTATTTGAAATTCATAATGAATGACATGGCCATAAAATTAATGATAAAGTATAAATTAAAAGATTTTACAACCTTCATATGCAAAATAAAATAAGTCCTAATATTCTTGGAAACTATTTTGTTTTACAAGTAACATTGTAGTTTTATTATATTCTCGGAAGGTTTTATTCACTAACAGGAAACTTGGAGAGTAAATTCTATATTCGTTATATGTAATATGTATTTAGGTAATGAACATAACCTGCTGCATATTCATCATACTTGAATGCACGTTTTGAATAATAAGCAGGTTTGAAAGCAATCGATTACAGACAAATAATATGCTTTTTTTTAACTACCAACAAAAAGATCTAAGTACCTACGTCTACATATAATCATCTTAAAATATTAATAAATTACTGAATCGGAAAACAAAATCCTGACAAAATTACTACAACTCAACTACTAACAGTCCAAATAGAACTGATAAAATAAAATAAAACAAAATACGATCATAAACACAGCCGTTTCCATAAATGAGAGCACAACATTGACCGATGACGTAAGCGACATATAGATTGCGGCCCTCACCTTACCACAGGCCTTGCACTTGCCCTTCTCTGAGCGGCGGTGGACCCAGTGGTGGTGGGTTATGGTCTGCTCCCGGTACTGCCGCACCCCCACATCCCTGAAGGTAGGCTTGCACGTGAACTGCACGCGATCCATCAGGATGTCGATGCATGCTGTATGCGCAACGATCTTGCACGCGGAACATTTCATACGGGACCCGTGTTTCTGTGGAAAAAAGGAATTATGAGACATTGTGGATGAACTTTGTTTGGATATTAATTATCTATTGGGAATCCTGATTAACATTTACTGTACAACTTATTCACAAAATATTTCAATCTTGAAATTTATTAAAGCCTTTTTGTCCATTAGGTCTCAACTAAATATTTTTAAAAAGGTCAATCTGTTTGAACCAGCATCAGCATCAAAATACTTTTAATTAATGAGTTGTCATGCTACTAGGCCTTAATTTTATGGAATAATGACATTAAATAGCCCACTGGTCCTTCTTTTACCGCATAAAAATGTTCTCATTGTAAGAACAGCTAAAACACTCAAATTCACTACAGGCGGATTTTAGTAAACATATCACGTTTGTCGAGTAAATGCCTAGGAGACTTAAGCCTAGCGGCTCTCGTGAATTTTTAAACTCCTTAAAAATAAATATACTCATCAGAAATGTCTAGGGATAACCATTTTGAAAATTACTTTTACCTAAATTGTGGGATGAAAAAAGAATAATTTACAAAATAGTGAATCAAAAGAACCTTGCGAACATAAACATTGTCAGTGAATTAAACTGACTTAATTTAATTAAGTGAAAATGATTCACTTTACCATAAATAGGAAAAAAGCTTGACTCACAAACATCGTTTTATTTTGTTGGCTTCATAATGAAAGCTTTTCAAGTTGAATTCAAATGACGTAAGTTTGTTATTTTATGACGGCTGCGTGGAAACATTAAATGGATGAAACTAATGAAAGTGTGCAACAATGTTTCGTTGTTTACAATGAAATAACTGTGGACGAAAATATTCAATCAATAACACACAGCTAACTGTTCTAAATTCGGCGCACGGAGACTCATATAAATAGAAACAATACAGACAAAGAATTCACTTTGATTAAGATGCCGTAACTATGGACATAAGACAGGACAAAACCCGTAACTATTACTGAAGTTTGAAGAAGTTACTGAACAAAATACTGGAACAACTAGATATATCAAAGTATTAGTATTTATGTAATCCCAAAGTAAAAGGTGAGGGTGTTAAAATTAGGAATTGATTGCGCTTATGATGCTTGCCAGACACCCTTTTGTTGCACTCACTGTGACAGGTCATCGCCACAATAAAATGGAGGCATCGGGTCGTTAATCTTACATACGACTACAAGCAACCTGCGACATAATAGGCAGGAAACTCGCTAATGGTTGTCGGGGAAATTACATTTCTTCCACTTGTTTAATCAAGACGCGAGGCGAGATACCTTGTATCTTGGTGTGAACTTCAATAGATTTTTCATATTAATGCCTTTATTCATGGCGGTACAAAGAAGTTCTTTTCAAAGAAAGGAGGAAAATAAATAATGGAAAAATGAAAGTAAAAGATACCTTGTACTGGTCCGAGAACCCGGTTACAGAGTATTACGTAAATAAAAATCTGTTTTGACGGACTATTCTGTACGTAAAAATTCATTAAACTTCACTCAGCTCGTCGGGCAATTTTCTAGGTTCATTGTGTCGTTATTCAATACGAGCATGTCATTCAAAAAAAAGTCTTTTTGCTTTACAATGTAGGTAGCTATTCGTATTGCTAAAGCTTTTAGTCCGAATTTCACTTTAATAGAACATTGTGTTATTATAGTAACGCCGAGAACAATAAGTAAGGTATTATTTTCTGAAATGTTGTCAAATTAAGCCTCTAATGACTTTAACGTGTACGGCAGTAAAGTATATTCGCATCGTTAAGTAAAGTTATGTCAGGATTTAATTTTATTTATGACGCAGGTATAAAATTTTCATGTTCCCTAAGTTAAAATAAAAGTGGTAAAGTTACTATATTACCGACTAAGTAACATTTTCCCCATTTAATCCTACAACGTGCGCTAGATTAACTTTATGGTCCTGTGAGAATTGCAAGATTGGAAAATTCTGGATCGTTGACTTAATTTTGCATGATTGCGATTTCGCTACCTTCGATCATTTTATCGTTGTAAATTACGTACTTTATCGTGGAATAAAAATGTCAGAACGAATTTCTTATTTTTTTAAATCAACATTCCACCAAGTTATTAAATCATATTTTATAAAAATACCGAACCAGGAATTTCTGACTTACGTGCAGCATCTAATTTACTGACATAAATGCCCATTTATTAATCTGTACTATTATTTCCCGGCGTACCATAAATTATGTTTTCGACGGTATCATGAATAACCGGAAACGTATACTTTATAATCAAGGTAATTCAGGCGTAGATCATTAGGAACTATAATTTGATAGTACAGAAAAAGCACCTGCCTGTTTATTTATTTGTCTTTGTTACTATGACGTCACGGAGGCTGTAAATAGCTAAGTATTCGTCTAAATAATAAGCAAAGTATGAAGTACACCTCATTTTATTCGGCTTTTATAAGTTAATCTGTTGTGGAGACAAATGTATTACAATTAAATCTGATATAATATTTCTCATAATTATCACTACACTTTAATTCTTCATAGGTTGCTTTAGTTAGTTGTACTTACACAGCACAGTCATTTTTAATAATAATTGAACAATCGGGATGACGACAATTTTTTGTTTCCGTTACGTATTTTATTAGAAAATATTGGACATGTATTTGTTTTTACGTTATTGAAAGATTACGGCGATACATTGAGTTAAAACGTGCCATGACGTCACGAGAATGTAGATTTTATACTTACTTGTGACGTAGCGACCCCCACTCCTCAACTTTAATGCGTTTTAACTAAGTATTTTTTTATTAATATGATAAAGCAAAAATACTTGTCTAATATATTTTTTTATTATCTTACTGACGATGACGGACTAAATAAAATTTCTTTTTTTTTGACGCAGGCATCATCCCTATTCTAATTAAAATAATAATGAAATAAGCAGAGTTTTTTAATGACTGACTGCGTTGGTCTAGTGGTCACAAGCGCTACTGCTGAGCATGAGATTCTGGGTTCGATTCGCATTGGGTCGGGTGAAGTGTTATTGGGTTTTTCCATTAGGAATTTCTCAGTAGCAGCCAGAAGTCTGCATTTGTACCCGGTTGATGGCAATAGGCTGGCCCTTAATTCATGGGACTTAAGGCTCTTTCAAACAGGCGCGACACGCGACGCGACACAAAGACACCGATCGTCGCGCGACGAGCGGTGTCTTTGTGTCGCGTCGCTTGTCGCGCCTGTTTGAAAGAGCCTTTAAACATATCTGCCGAGATGTAGGTGTACACCTCTGCCTAACCCTTCGGGGATTACAGGCGTGATGTTATGTTATGTTTGTAATTGAAATCCTTTCAAGACCCATAATTAACAGCAGATTTTTCACATTTTACAATAGGAAAGCCCTTTATAAAAAATGGCTGCAATATTTTTTCTTGCTATGATGATCATTCTTCCTGTATCTTATGAACTATTATTCATTTTTTGTTTCTTCCACTGAAAGGTTAACATTGCACTTTTAATTCACAACTAGCATGAAAGTCAACAATAATGTCCACGCTTAGCAATTGGATACTGCACCCTAATTGCGTAATACACTATCAATCACAATTCGAATGAGTTTGAAGGAAAATGCCAATCTATTGCTTCATATGTTCGAAAAATTTGTCTGCTCAACAACGTAAATAACGCAATGAATGTTGTTGAACTGTTAAAATGAAAGCCATTGCCACTTTAAGTGTGTTATACAATTACCCCGCTGATCGCAGAGTCATCGTATTGCCTTCGGTTTCCATAAAACCTCGACTTCTCAAGCACCTCGACCATAATGTGTTTAAGTACTTACGGTAGGTACTATCAGACATGTTTTAATTATTTTCTGTGGGTACTAGGTATGGGTAACTATTGTATCTAGCGTGAGATTTTTAGGTATTATTTATTTATTGGGATATTACAGGAACAAGACAAAAACTATACAAGGTGTGACAGAACAAATGCGTGCACTGACTGGACCGAGCCACTCAAGTGTTTGTACAAACCTATTTACAGAAAAGAAAACCATTTCATTTCATTTCGACTATTTTATAAAAACCGGTCAAGTGCGAGTCGAACTGGAACACGAAAGGTTCCGTACTGTATTAAGATAGGGCAAAAAAACGCCGAAAAAACACGTTTCTTGTATGGGTGTCCCCATACAAGAAACGTGTTTTTTCGGCGTTTTTTTTCCCTTCAAATATTAACTTTATTTAATTTTTATTATTTGTATTATATTAAGCGGCAATAGAAATACACAATCAGTGAAAATGTCAACTGTCTACCTACACAGCCGCGGCTGTCCCTAATAATTACCATGGTTTGGTCAAACTAAATTTAATTAAAGATGATTGTTATTTTAAGTCTTCTAATTTAACATTCTGGGGTTTCTGAGGTCTTGCGTTGATACTGTTTTACGTTTTATACTCACTTTAGGTACAGGAGCTTTCATTGATAGTCTGCCTCGTACACAAAGAGGAAGATTAGAAGATAACGCTAGTTAAGGCATCATCACTACAGCCGATTTAATTCTACATGCGTAGATTAATCGGGTTCTCTGTTGTTTTATCGTAGACAAGACGCCTCCAGAGAATGGGTGAGTAGTGAGTACGTCTTTGACGGAAACATGTTTGTCTACACTGGTGATGTTATTGTAGACCGGTCGCGTAGATGGTCGCTTGCTAACTACCTAAACTAGTAACTAAGTTTGGGTCCGTGTTCATTGTAACTAGAAGTGTTAATATAATATTTGAAGTGGTTGCCAATAACAACACACTGAGCAAAACCAATTGACGGATTTTCAGGTTTTAAACTACTTTTTTATAATGGCTTTTGGCAGATCATACTTAGATTGATAGGGTATACAACAACCCGAAATGACAATTTAGGTTCACTTGCACCACAATTCTAAATTATAAATGATTTTATTTCTGTAAGTAGTGTCACACGTCAATCAAATTTTAAGAACTAGATGAGGTCGCCGTTTCCTATCTAACTACTCTGAGAAGAAAGGCAGAAACAAACTCAGAGGTCACAGTCTCTTTTAAAGTCCAGACATAATCTTGGTCAGATCATGTGACCATTTAGATTGGCGCATGGCGTTTGAAATGGTCTTTTGAGGAAAGAACCACACATATTGAGTGGAACTGTTCATTCAGTAATCGTGCAGCTCAACTCAGAACTTACAACCAAGGAGCTAAACGATTCAATAAAAAATACCGGATATTTGGGTAGGCCGCATAAAGTACTCAAACTGCTAGACCATCATCAAAACATAGTCCTCACATTCACAAAAATGAAAATAACATAATATCCTAAATGCGAAAGTGAGTTTGTTTATTTGTTACGCTTTTACGCTAAAACGGCTGAACGGATTTGGAAGAAATTTGGCGCAAGGGTAGACCATGACCTGGGACATTGGATACTTTTTTATCCTGATATTACCACGGGATTGAGACTTATGCGGGTGAAACCGCGGGGCGCAGTTAGTACTAAATATACTAAATGCGTTTAACGTATTTAAAACACGGTGACGGTGGCGGTGGTCACCTATCCACGCAGTGCCTGCCGCGCGCGCAACATAAATTTTGCGGGCTATCGATCCGTGTGGCTGTTATTTAGTCAAAAGCTTCTTTAATAGTAGTAGTACCTGGCACTCAGCATCACCGACGTAGCAGCAGTCGCCGGACACAGAGGTGGGCGCCCACAGGTGCTCGCCGCTGATGGCGCTGTCGCTCCAGTCGGGCGTCGAGCGCAGCACCCGCGCGCCGCCGACATCGCCCGTCCGTCTGTAATAAACACGGACAAGTTAGGAAAAAAAAGAAAACGAAGTCTTTATCTACTTTCCTATCGCAGATATGCTGGCTGGAAGAGATTTCCTTAGAAATAAGCATCCCTTTGTACGTATTTTTTTTGTTCTTTATTTTTGTCTGTTTATATTGTCTGTACATAAACGGTTTAATAAAAGAATAAAATCCCATATAGTTCATAATAGTTCATTGGAAATTAAGTTAATTAACTAAATTACCACACTACTCTCCAAAACGGGGATCCTAGACGTAGGCATAAAGGCTACCAACCTAAAATGGGACTGGGTGGGTCATGTCAGCTGCATGCATCGTGACTGCTGGGCAATAGTCTCCACACAGTGGGTGCCTGAGGATGGACGGCACCGACGAGGCCAAAAACTAAATTACCTGTGTCCCAGCAGTGGGAACATTATAGGCTGATTATGAACTACATAAACGGGCATCCAAAGATGAGACTTGGTATTTTATTTACTTTTACCTTCAAAGCTTTCCGAAAAAAAAAAAACACGGCAAATTTTAAGCGCAGGCCAGACTGGGAACGAAGCTAAGTTCGTTTAGCTTTGATCATGTACCTAACACGTCTTTTCATACTTCGGTTCATAGTAACGTGGTGAAAACCGCAGTATGGAAACGCGCAGTAGTTACATGCGCGAAGCTAAACGAACTTAACTTCGTTCCCAATGTGGCCTACTCTTAAAACCTAAGATTTCAAGATCTGCTAGACCTTATCTCGCCGATGCAATAAAGAACAATATTATGGTTATAACTGTGAAGAAATAAAGGAAATCACGAATCAAATAGAATGTTACACGAGCAAATAATATTGGTTGGATTTATATATAACCAAACTAATATCTAAGAACAAACAATAAAATAATATTAACCACAATTCCGTACACAATACACAATATTCATAAAAATGTAGATCACGAACTATTTATTACAAATTAATACAGAGACAGTAAAATACATATTTGATTTGGCGCCAAAATGTTTTATTGCTTACGACCACAGATTAAAACTAATGAAATATTTGGCAAATTATGAAAGGAGTATTTTTTTTTACAAACTTTTGTTCACACATTTGGCCGTAGGTAATGTATAATTTATACAAATACAGAGGAGGTGCTATATTAATTGTAAACTTACATTGCACATTGCATTGTACATACAAATATATAAACATGAAAACCATGTCACCTTTGATTATTGAAATCTCCATGTCTGATTTTGTTGATAAAATGTTGTTTTATTATTTTTTCAACGATGCACTTGGAAGTTATGACAAACATGCAGTTCTATATGTTGGAGAGAAAAGCATATTTGCATAACTAAATAATTATTTTTGCGAAAAACAAAATTCAATCGTACATTTTGACAGGGAGCCAAAACGTTAGCAACGTTACACGGCAGAAATGCTCTAGGGGATTTTAAAACACTCATGAAAGGTTTTCATTTATAATAGGTTTTGGATAATAATACCTGTACAAGTGCGAAGTGTTGGTGCGAGACCATACCATAATACATCTTCAGAACTCATTGACAAGCCTCTGGGTCATTGTCAACCCCTTTGTCTGTTTTCCATTGTAATGCGAAATGTTCAGCTGTTGCTCTTGAAATATAGGGTGTTCTAAGTGAACGTGAAGAGAATGAACAAGCACGACTGTTTATCAAAATGTGTTGTACCATAATGTTTTCACATAATTAATGTGGTATTACTGTTATATTCGAGTAATTTATCTTCAACATTTGTTTTTATTTAGGATAGTGCTTTACACGTGCTCTGCCAAGCTTCAAGCTCAATCTGTTACTCAAGGAAAGATGTCTCTGGAGTATTTTATAATTCCATATTATAAAATATTATATCATATTATTGATATATCTCGAGGCTGTTCACGCTCCATCAGTCATCAAATGAAATTGATGACAGTAGGTGTACCATAGATAGTATTTTTTTTTCTCGGTTTTTCTACATAACAATGTTTACTTCATCTCAGTAGTTCATCTCGAAGAAGGATAATACCGTATCTTAACGACCTAAATAAGGGGAAATCGATAAACTATTTTTATCGTTAACGTATTTGATTCGGCCTTGTATTTAAGGCAAGACGTGTCTAGAATGAAGATACGTGAGATGTAGGGATTTAATAAGTCGTTTGAAACTTAACGATGAGGTTATTGGAGAATCTTTTGTAGTGATAAGTTTATAATTAATACTTAAGCTTCCAAGATGAATTAACGTGTCTTAGTTTAATCTCAAAACGCACAGAAAGAGTACGAATGCTTTGGTTCGATAGCTACTTAGCTGTAATCATGTAGGTAGATCATCAGAGTGCCTGGTCTCACAAGATTGGTCTAGCAAATGAACGCTGCTAATTTGACGATTATCACCGATCATGTAGCAAACGTAGGCGCATCGTTGATGGATAAACTATTAATATTACTCAGATTGAATAGTAAACAGCGGATCAAGTCAAGGTTCTGTGGTTGTCAAAACTTACAGAGAGCTCAAATTAATGACGATACTTATATTTTAAAAAAGGGCTTCTGGAGGGCTTATAAAACATATTTTGATTTCATAAGTGAACATTTTCTTTAGTGAATCCGGTTAAAAATACTCGCTTCCATCCTACTTTTTAACCGACTTCAAAAAAGGAGGAGGTTCTCAGTTCGTATATTATTTTTTATTTATTTTTTATGTACGTTCGCCTATTACTCGTAGACGGCTGGATCGATTTGAAAAATTATTTTTTTGTTTGAAAGGATATACTTTCAAGTTCGTTCCATTGTCATTTGGGTACCATCTGATGATGGGATCTTAGAGAAATCGAGGGAAATCTTCAAATATTATAGAGATTTGGGTATTTTTTATAGTAACTCGTGCATTTGCTCTCGAAAAGCACCATTTGGTAAAGTTGAACTGATGATGAAGGACATAGATGGCCACCGGAACTACTCAATAATATGTATTTCACGGGTTGCGATTCGATTACTTTAATATGGTTGGTAAACAATTGATGCTCGTCACAATTCATATGGTGCAGTTGAGCTGATGGTGAAGTACCTGGAGAACTCCTCAACAATTAAAGTTCCTGCATCGGAAAAAGCAATATTTTGTAAAAGGTGATGAGCGGTTGACATTAGGCTATTGTAACTTAGACAAATTACAAACCAATCCACTAAAAAGTGAAAAAAAAAACATTTTTGCAAAAAATTCAACCGACTTCCAAACTATAAAGTTAAAAGTAACTTTAATTTCGGAAGTCAGTGGCAAAAAACTAAAATACTGATCCAAAGACACCGACTTCTGAAATTAAAGTTATTTTAGTTTACAGTTTATAGTTTGGAAGTCGGTTGTATATTTTGCAAAAAAGTATTTTTTAAGAGAAAACCACTATGTTTTATATTTAACGAGTACCTATTAAGATTTCTTTCAGATAATCCATTGACTTGTTTTTGTTCATTAGCTTGCAATTTGAAGCCGGTACGAATAAAGGCACGTGCAGATTGGCGCGCAGGCTCGTGCAGGCAACACAACCCTTGTCGCGCCCGCATATCGTGCTGGTCTCACGAGCCTCTATGTACCAGCGCAGTTCGATACCTATGTATATGTGACACAGCACAGAGGAGGCAATCAACAGGTTGGTTGTTTAACCCTAAGCAAGCTCAAACACGCTAGTTAAGTATTCCTGATTCTGAACTGAAATGGCATAAGACATCAAGCTTCTATTCTAGCGAATTCTCTGTAAAAGCTTCATAAATTGGACGATTCAGGTCTTAGAAAAAAATCGGTCAAGGTGAGGAAGCTTGAACGCGGTTTTTTTTTTCATATTGTAATGGGATTATTCTGTTAGAAAAATCTCAGACAAACATAATCCAAGTTTGTTATTATGTAGCCCAGCAGATACTGTCAGTGTCAGATTGTGGGTGTTTCGCAGAAAATCTTTTTCTATTCTAGCTACGCTACGTTGCCGTAATAAGCTAAATCTTGTTATTTTTAAATAGGTAATAATTACGCGGCGTATCTTATTTTCTTGATAGCTCGTTGTTTGTCTAGCTATCCTATCTAAAGCAGCCGAGGCTAATGTAACCAATACCTAGCTATCAATATAACCTCCCTCTAACCCACTACTCCTATCTTAATCAGATTTCACTCGGGCTTGACCAGATTTATCAAATAAAATCTCTTCTTCCATTCAATTTTAAATAAAGAATCTAGAAAGAAATTATGAGAAAACTGTCAGCGATTGTTTTTTCAGTTGAATTTTGCAGTCATACCAAAGGCACTCATTATTTAAAAGCGCATAAAAAAATTAAAATAGCTTCTAACAACGAATAAAAAGCAAAATATATTCTGGAATATTAATAAATATAGTGTATTTACAATATTGTAAGTGTGCGTATACAATTTTTTTACTTAAAATATACAGAACAGATTTGCGTTCATCTTGTAGCAGAAAGATCTAGAACTCTCTTTTTGTTCACAGTAAAATTAGTAAAGATGGACTGTGCGATCTGTAACCATACGACGAAGGGCTGCGCCTGCATTAAGTGCAGCATGTGTGCGTCACAGTTCCACCTGGAGTGTGTGAGCAGCGAACACCTGGTGCCCAACACAAACAGCTGGCGATGCTGTCGGTGCGAGTCACTCCTCAGAGCCGCTGCCAAACCAGCCAAGATCGAAACAGACGTCCGTGCGTAGAATGTAACTTGTCGAAATGGTAAATTGATTGTGATCCCTCCATCGTGCATTTTCGGAAATAAAATGTTTTGTTGACAGTGCTCCTTTGTTTGATTTGTCACAGCACTTTACTCACTAGGAATGTACAACACAGGTACACAAAAAAGACTTCAAAATGAGGTCATGCTTTTAGATTTGAAAGGTTAAACTAAAAAGGCGGCTCCCTTGGAGCATTTTTAGCATGACCTTTGAAGACTTCAATTCTTTATTAACCAATTTTAGCCGACCTTCGCACGGACGTAATGAAATCGCGGCGATTTTATTTCGTGCACTTGATTTTCAACGCTCTGCTGGATTCTCAATGCTCGGCTTAACACCGAGAGCTGAAAATCCAGTGCGCGATAAAATCCCGCCGCGATTTTATTACGTCCGTGCTTACGTCTGCTTAGTCCACATTCACAACTACACAGGGTTGGCAAAATTAAATGTCGCAACTTCTGTGTATTAAAATTAAAAACTAAGCGATAAATACTACCAAACAGCTTACTGATAGTATTAATGTGTGACGCGGAGGAATGACGAGAAAATTCAATGGATGGCTTTAGCAAAGATTTATATCGACTTGAATCTTTGTATAAGAGGGGAAGATCAAAGAAACGTAAGATGAACTCTTGTGAAAGACGATATGGCTCAAAGAAACGATAGCTGTAGGAAAGACGATATGGTTTTACCTATGAGAAGTGATTGCTACGCCGACCCACACCCGGTTCACATTGTTCCAGTAGCATTCCAATCCAACAAGCGCTGGAATGTCACTGGAATAATGTGAACCAGTGCTGGAATGCACTGGAATTTACATATTTCTGTGAACAGTCTAGTGACTGGATTGACAATCTATTTTTTAATTCCAGCTTGCCCATTCCAGCGCCACTGGAATAGTATAGCCGGCCAACTCAGTGCTGGATTAAGGCTCGTGCAGACTCGCGCGACTTGTTGCGCAAGGCGACACCGGTAATTGTTCTACTAATGTGTCTATCCAAATAATAATAATAATAATAATCATTGGGCCGATAGTCGTGACAGCCAATGGCTTAATCGCCAAGAGCCTCGACCAACACCTAAGGAGGCTCTCGTTGGGCAGCTGGATCAAGGGCTTGATTCAGAAAGCGGTACTCCTGGACACGGCTCGCATTGTCAGAAGGTTCCTCTCTCTGGAGCCCTGACCGCCGGTAGCTTGGACCCTGTTCCCGATACCGGTGGGCTACTATTTTTTATATTTTTAAATGTTTTTATATTTTATATGTTCTAATATTTAAAAATACAATTTATAAGTATTTAAATGAAATAAAGGAAAACAATAATAATAATAATAGGTTGTCCTTGGGTGCACGTGCATAGTATACATACAGGGATAATTGTCGGTTGGTGCCTCATTTCTTTAAAAGCGTCTAATGGACCTCTGCGAATTGGCTTCGGCTCCTCGCACGCATTCCAAAGGACTGGCATCCCATGGTCCCGAGAATAGTTAAAAACTAAAAATAATAATAATGATGAATAATTATCGCAGAAACTATCTACAGACATCTTAGCATAATTTATCATACTGTAGTAGTTTATACTGCCTCAATCGCAAGTAAGTACCAATTCGTTTCTTAGCTGATGCGAGGCCTTCGATCACGTTTGTTTTTGTTGCAAGTTCCTACATATTGTCTGAGTTGATAAATTAGACGCTATTTACGCCAGTTACAACAATTCTGATGTTCATCGAACATCTGACGGAAGATACGTCGCCCATAGTCGGTCGCGTAACGCCAGGAAGTACATTATATACAGCTTTATTCCAGAGCCTATCAAAACAAGAAATACACTCGAGAGCAATGAATCCGGGTCACTTAAAGAATGTTAAAAATCTCGGAAACTAAAAATGATAGGTTAATGCAATAAATTGTATTTAATAGACAATGTAATACTCCTTAAATGAAAGTAAAAAAAATATGAGTCACCATACATTTTATTAACACAAAATTACATAAAGAAAAAAACTGCTGATCTCTCCTTAAAACAAAAATAGGAAACATGAAATTTTTGAACTTTATTACGATTTTCTTGAATTTTAATACTTCGTATTGCCTCCTCGTGCTTCCATTACTGCGTTTACGCGGTTTGGCATGCTGTACACCAAGTTCCTTATACGATTTTGGGGAATATTCTCCCATTCCTCTGTGAGAGCAATTTTGAGCTCACGAAGCGTGATTGGGGGAGGGTTTCGTTGTTTTACGCATCTGCCTAGCTCGTCCCAAGCATGCTCGATCGGGTTGATATCCGGGCTGCGCGCTGGCCACTCCATACTAGTAATGTTCATCTCTTGAAGGTAGTCATTCACAATCCTACCTGTATGAGGTCGGGCATTGTCATGCATAAATATAGCATCCTCACCTAAATTGACCATAAATGGACCAACGTGATCATTGAGGATTTCTTCCACATATCTTACGCTAGTTAAAGAGCCGTTTTCTATGATCACCAGCTCTGTGCGACTTTCAGAAGAAATTCCGGCCCACACAAGTACAGACCCACCACCGTAGGCTACGTTTTCTTCGATGCATGCTTGCTTGAATCTTTCCCCTGGTCTTCGATACACTCTGTGTCTTCCATCGTGCTTGTAGAGCATACATTTTGATTCGTCGGAGAACATAACTTTTGACCAATCTTCAATACTCCAATTTACGTGGCTCTGGGCATATCTTAGTCTTGAAATACGATGCCCACGCTCCAGTTTAGGGCCGTTTGCAGGTCTAAGGGGTTTTAAGTTAGATTCAGCAAGCCGACGTCTTACTGTCCATGTACTTGGGTTACTTCCTCCGAGGCGTCGAAACTGATTTGTGAGTTCAGTTCCTGTGAGAAAGCGATTTCGAAGCATGGTGTTCACCAAGTATCGGTCTTCTCGTGCTGTGGTACACCTGGTTCTGCCCGTTCCTGGTCTGCGTAGGTTAGAACCAGTTTCTTCGTAACGTCGGAGAACTCTTTGTACTGTTGACAGCGACACACCGACAGTCCTGGCTGTATCGCGCTGACTCCGGCCGGTTTCCAGCATTGTAAGTATTCTGGTGCATTCTTCAGGCGTAAGCGACATAATTTCAGCTTGAATAATGAATATAGAGCACTATCAACATGGTTTATGTACCCACATAAATGACAGATTACAAACAAAAGCAAAACCAAATGCTGTAATTTCGTAGTTCCATCTTCGAAAGTGGCCCTTTTTCAAATTTGATTTTTTTATGATATAACTTCACAATAACTAAGAAGTTTTAATACCTTCATTTAAGGAGTATTACATTGTCTATTAAATACAATTTATTGTATTAACCTAGCATTTTTAGTTTCCGAGATTTTTAGGATTCTTTAAGTGACCCGGATTCATTGCTCTCGAGTGTATTTGATTCCGTCTCACCTTCGAGCATGTATTTCCCTTAACATGTCCACACAAGATTCCAAATATACATGAACGCTTCGTAGATGAAAAAAACCGTATAAAACTATGGTTTGTGCTTTAAGTCATCGCACTAACGAGACGTGTATAAATAAACCAAACTGCTGGGCAATTAAAGCGTTCGCCGAGCATGCAGCTAATCATGTACGGTACGGCTATATATCTACGGCTGTTTATTTCGTCCACGCTGCATGCAATTATATCGGCGACCTCGATCGTCAACAATAATACAGGGGAACAATGGCTCCTTTGTTACAACAAAAATAACACTTTAACCCAAGCCAATTAATAAACCCTTTGAAAAGGGATCTTGATGGAAATTTGTTCGTTGTTGTAACATCAGGTTGTTTAATAAATAATTTAATAAAAATAATTGTCTAGAATGACGTTTTTCGCAAATTTTCACGTAGGTAATAATTACTTAATTGATATGTAAACTACCACGCGGCTCTCATGGTTTGAAGTAAATATTTAAATAAAGGTTCTACGTGCATTTTCGAATAGCAAATTTAAAATATTCGCACACCGCACAGCTTGTCATTGCAAAAGCGTCGGCGCGGCGTCGTTTGCTTTTCAGTCAACCCTCATTAATTCTAAGATTATCCTTCATTTGCCTAAGACCGCAGCTTAGCGTGAATACGATAAAGCAACGCTTTTTATTTATTATGTAAACTTGCGCATCTACTGAGTCATGGTTTTATGAGAACACTTTATTGAATGGACACCAAGCAGGTTATAGGGAGGGGTAAAAAAAAAAAATAGTCCGTCAGATAATAAAAACATGTTAAACACGTATTTTTTGCTTTACCATATTTAAAAAAAAAAATGACTTAGATAAAACGCAGTAAAGTTGGGGAGTGGGGGTCGCTATGTCACAAGTACAATCGCGGTTCGTATATGCGTGGGATCAAAGCTTCGACTTCTAACTGTAGCGTAAAATAATTTTATTCGCATTAGCAGACTGAGATATTGAAAGAAATTGACTTATTCATTCGCTCCTACATGAAGTGATACAGAAGAAAATATAAACTATGAAATACGATTGTAAAACTGTAAAACAGTTAACTATCCGCATATGCTATTCCTTCAAGAAATATAACATGTGTGACGTGCATGGAAGTTATTTCTGGTATGTATTATTTTAGTTCAACAAACAATACCATAGTGTAGTTCTTGCTGATATGTAATATAAACTTACGAAGAAGTTCAACCTACATAACATATTAGCCAGTGCGTTCAGCGTTGTATAACAGTTGCTGTCAATGGCATTGTAGAGGACCATGTGCTAATAGGTATAGCATGTGGGCGAACCGGTTCTGCTCAGACGTATCTTGACTGAACCGGCTTGCATCCACGGTCACAGGCTAGGGCTCTACTTAAGTACAGACTCATTTAATTATATTATATACCCGTGATTTAAATATAATATTAACCTTTTATTACAGAATTCTGGTTCACCGTCACCGTTGTATTGTGGTCACATTTTCATACTAACGAGGAATTTGTATCGGCTTTATATTGGTTTTTTCAATAAGGAAGTTCCTGGTGTGAGCTCAGAGTTGCTTTTAGCGTGTGAAAAAAACCTTCACTTCTCTTCAGCATTTATAATTTAAAAGGTTTTCTACCTTCTGTCAGTGAAAAACCTTTACTTTTTAAGGGTATAATTTTCACTTAATTCTGAGTAAACATAAACTCTGTTATTGTAAAGGACATTCCCGCCATTAAAACTTGAGTCCCACAGAGTAAAGTTCGTACAGATACCACATGCACAAATAAGCATACTCAAACATCTGTATCAGTAAAACATACAAACTTCTAGCAGTGCGCTGTGCAATGTGGGTCGTCACGCTGTTTCGACAATAAGAGTAAACACGGCGTATCAGGTTTAATATCCCGTGAAACGTAAACTGAGGTAACTTTGAAAACTTGGGTATTTTACAGTGCATTTTAAGCATTATTTCCCTTACTAAACGTTGCTTAAAGTTAAGACAAGCTTTAAAATAAAAAAGTAAGTAGTTATGGCTAAGCAGACATTAATCATTACTTAAATTTAGGCAAAGTTTATATATGTACAGGGGTAGGTAGATGGTGGTAATATGTCACTAAACGTGAGAATTAGAATCATGGTTTACTGGCTTCTGATTTATACGTGACCAAGTTTATAATTTTATATCGATTGTAATTCCGTGTGTAAAATTGGTGTGAAGATAAGGTAGTTGCAGAAAACCATAATAGAACGGGCCGATAAGGTTTATAGTTTATACTTATTTACGCAATAAAAACAAATTTAGTTTTCTAGTAGGTATTTCATCACCAGTTGCGTTTATTTCATTGATCCAAAAAACTGTTTACAAAAAAAATAATGTTTTGTTCTTTTTTGTAAAAAGGATTTATTTTTCACTTTTTATTTGTGGTACCTACCCCGCACAAATTCAAATACCATTACCTACTATGTAAATAACAGTGACAGAAACTTATCATATCATCCACATACTAAGTGGGAAAAAAATACGTATTATTGCACCCAACTCAAAAAATATCCAAGAAAAGTTAATAAAATTTGTATGACACTAACTTGAAAGAATACCCTTTCAAAGAAAAAAAAAGAATTTTCAAAATCGGTTCATAATTGACGGAGAAATCGTCGAGAATCGTCGAAATAACATATAACCTCCTTCCTTTTTGGAAGTCAGTTAAAAAGTACAATAAGTAATGAATGAATGACTCATCCATACGGAACATGTTGAATAAGTATTGCAGGTTCGTCAATAATGGTGATGTAAACAAAATAGACCAAATGAACCGAACAGTGTGTTTGTTTAATGATCTCAATGTTGTCATATGCGAAACAAAATGCTATAACAAATAAATTGCTCGTCATCACGAGCATTTTTTCGTTGCTAATATTTTATTGGGTTTTTCCTTGTACACACGGCTACACATCAAGCTATACATTTCCCGTTTATGCTGATCTCGCTTTGTATAGGATTTCCGTACAATGCGAGGTCAGCTTATACTGGAAATGTATAGCTTGATGTGTAGCCGTGTGTACAATACGAACTAAAAGCGTTAAAGGAAAATCACAGGTAGAAAATAAATTCTATTTTTATATTTAAATAATATATTATGTAGGTAGGTAAATAACATTTAAAAAAAAAGCCGGCCAAGTGCGTGTTGGACTACGCACAATCAAGGGTTCCGTAGTTCGGATGAATTTGTCACAAATACAAACTTAACATTGTAGTTGAAATACATGTTCTCCCATACATTTCAACTGCAAATGTAAGTTTGTACGCACAATATTTAGAGATTTACCATGTTATTTTATGACCATTGATTTCTTATAGGTTTTCCTGTTATGTATGAGCCATATTAAATAATTATTTCTAAATTTTAGGTCCAGAAGTTTCGGAGATAAGTGGGCGCATGGTCAATAATTTTCGTCGAATTTCTTAAATATCTTTAAAAGTATTTATTTTAAAACTATATAAAAAATACTTTTAAGATCCTCGCAATAAGACCTTTCATTTGATATGTCACACGGTACTGTTAGCAAAACTTTTTTTTGGCGCGTCATTTCATAGTAGACAAGCTATACGCATAGACATGGAAAATTGGACTGAGCGTAAGCCTCACAAAAGTGACCACTCTCTAGAAAGAGACAAAGCGACTGTGCGACTGTCCTATACCTATAATACTACGAAAGAGACAACTACTGGCCGCGAATTCACTTTGTCTTTCTCGTACTTTTCGGTCTATATTCACTGCATAACTGAATACGAAACGCTCAGTCCATTCTATATGTCTTTGGTCAACGAGAACGAGATGACGGTGCCACCCCGGGCCCTCACGTTAGGCTCGAATAATCTCGTTTCTTGTTGACATCCCGTTGACGGTGACGTTGTACAAACGATCTTAGTCTTTAGTACTTATTTTATGTAGATATCTACCTAACATTGGTTTTTAGTTCGTACGTAAAATACTTATGTAGGTATTCTAATTCATATCTATTGCAGGAAAAACATTCAATAAAAAAATCTGAAATCCTATTCAAAATGTTTGGATCCCTCTACGAGTGGACTCTGTCTATCCAGACAAAAGACTTTCAGGATATTGAATTTGTCGGGTTATTCGAAAACTCAACAAATTCGAGGTATCTATAGAGAAGGGTCTCTCTCCCCGATAGTCATAATTCAGAAAAATCGGACGAATTGAAATTGGGTCAGATGATTCGAACTGTAGTGTTGATTCGTGATCAGATTATAATTTGGTTCTAAAGATTTTTGGGCGATGTTCACTTTTGAATTGCTGTTTTTCAACTTATCGCGGAGATTCGGGGCTTCGTCGTTCTACCTTGTTTGACTTGATCCATTAAATGCTTCAATGCAAAAATCGTTTCTTGGAACACGTCAAGTGGTTTCAAAATGTCAACTTTCCATACAGTCATGTATTATAGGTACCACTTAAATGGAGCATGACGCATCCTCCATTACTCGAAATTCGGCATTGACCTGTGACAGCACAATGAGTTCCTTTCACTTTTGAAAAGGGGTAGAATGAATCCCAATTTATCATGGACAAATAAGAACGGATTGTGGAACTACAAATTTCTGTTCTTCTCTCAATTTGTCTTTTTTTTTTTCATTTAAATAATAACGTTGGTGGGTTTACGTGCTTAGCTTTATGATTGTGATCACGTAGATTATTTCCATTTGTGACTTGTCTACATTCTGATGTCACTGTGTGACGCACGCAGATTAAAGGGAGCTTTGTAATAATGGAGCCACTGTAGACAGTGCTAAGATTACCACTAAGAGATTAATGGCATTACCGCATATTTGGTCAGTGACCAGAAGTTGGCTTAGCCAATGTTTACTTGATAATTTATGGTTTTAAGTTGATTGAGGTGGTAAGTACTGGCAGCATTATAAACATAGATTTTACCTTGTGTAAAAATTCGCAAATCATGGACGTGAAACTGGAAATATGTTGGAACTATATCGAGCATACCTACGTGAAAAACTTGTATCACTTTACAAGGTTTTTTAACAATTCTCAAAACACCCGCACGGGGTTTTTACAACCACTTTATTAAATACAAAATATAACTAAATCATTGAGGATGTTGAAGATCACGTCAAGTGCATAAAAATAAAAATGAAGGAAGATGGACCCTGGAAAAGCCCCAGTAAAATAGTTTAGAGTATAAAAAAGTGGCCTTTTTACCTCAGACTCAAAAGAAAAAGCTAGTTTCCGATTACAACTGTTAATTAATTTTAAACAATTAACCTTGGTCTGTTTTCATATCGTAATTACTTCCGATATTTTTATATTGGATCGATATTTGATTGCTCATTCTCAACAGATTTTAAAAGTTCCGGTCGAACCGACCACGACCCCTGCAAACAATTTAGCTTAGCCCTTGTAACAGAACTTTTTTTGTGTTAATTGTCGTTATTTTTTCGTTTAGACGATTGTGGGCCCTGTGGACTGGTGTTTAAAGTTAACATTCCAGTTCGTCATTCAAAGTCACCGATCCGTTTCAACGTCACGGAGCGCTGCCATGGTTCCGCAGCACAATCGTGTGTCATACAGGTACTTATATACATATGGTATAGAACGATATATACATAAACCGTACCTAAATAAAATATAGTCACTGGATCAAAATGTAACTTTAAAATGAACTTTTAAAAAACCTAAATTGATCCATAACTTTATGACTTTATAATAGAAGTTTGTTTTTTATGTCGTTTAAAAGATTTTTTTTTTTTTTGTTGATAGTCTAATTAATATTAAGTGTTAAACAGGTACCGTTTTTGAGTTATTGATAATAAAACGTTTTACAGAATAGTTAATGTTACTTTGAATTTCGATTAGTGTTTTTTTTTTTTGTATTGCAATGTAATATAACTTGAATTTTCTTTGCGTTTCTTGCAGTACAGCTTATTCTGGAGCAGTCGATAAGTTTCTGATAATGTAATACGTGTTTAAGTTTTTGTTCTGGATAATATATCATCAAGGTCGGAATTATAAAATTATGTTACGGTATATCGTGTGTGGAACTTCGTAAATACTTGATATAAAAATGTGGAAAAAATTGAGGTGATGTATTTTGACCATTATTTTTATGTTAATCCATAACGAATATGGATTAACATCAAAACCGCCGCCATGGCACTTACGCGTTTATTCTGTGGGGGCGGCGATATGTGCCGCGGCAACTTGCTCTCTCTCTCAAAGGTAGAATAAATTAAGGCGACGATAACCGAGTTTTAATGATTTTATACTGAAGATCACGTCTAAACGAGTAGTGTTAATGATTTGATAAAATAAATGTTAAATTATAATATTTTCTTAATAACTTAATATAGGAATATTTTAGATTATGTTTATATTCCATTGTGAAATTAATTTATAAAGTTATGTATAACGCGAATAAAAAACTGAAAATCACACACATCTATCAAGCGTATTTTTCTGAAACCTTCACCATTTTAAAGATAATTTAACTATTGATCTTTTTAGTATACATGTTTTATTAAAATACCTTTTGTTTTATGTACCTATAATAAATTAATTATGCGTCTGATTTGGGACAGCGCGCCTTGATGGGCGAGTCCTATTAATGGCTGGACGTACGCCGCGTTGTGCGAGCTCAGTACAGAACACGCAAGCTAACCACTAGCATATATCTGCGTCTTAAATCTATTTATTGCTAGTGCGATAGTAAGATATTTTTTTTGTATATGTATATTTATATGATGACAAAGATAGGGAAAAATTGTTCTAATTAAATATGGTAAAAAAGTTGATCGCATCCTATTTTATTTGGGCTGACAAGTAACAGAACAAAACTTTAAAAAGGAATAGCATCTGCGTAATTGCATTTTAATTTTCAGTCATCGACGATGATATGCTCAGTAACATTAGTAATTAATATTGTAGGTATGTATATTATTATCTAGTAACACCTAAGTTATAGTTTGGGCCAATGCAATTTTATTAAGTTCAAGTTTGTAAATCAGTTAAAGTCAATTTGGCATTTACATAACAAAGGTACTCGATGTATATTTGATTACATTTCTATAAGTTACAATGTCAGTAATTTTGTAAACTGAAATGTTGTAAACGAGGTAAACGATAATAATTGATTTGATTGTCTCGCATTGAGTTGAGTGGGGTCTGTAGTAAGATGTCGTTCAAGGGTGATATGCTTGATGAAGCAGAAAGCTGTACTCAGTTCTATCTACTTGCAATTGTGTCAACAGAATCACCTGACTACATGACAATGTTGTCATACCTACGCTACATTAGCAATTCAAATAATTTCCGGTACTTACAAAATATATAAAATAGGAATATTTATAAAAACACCCAAACTGATAGCAGCATCATTAAAAATACATTACGAATCAAATTCATTTTTAATGGCCTAAATGTTTTAGTTTGATCACGAGTCTAGAATAAAAATAATATCATTGTGTTTTAACGGTTAGTGGATTTTGTAGAACATTGATGAAGGTGTCAAGGACAGATCTGTCTGAACCATCAGTAACGCCTATACGCAATGTGGGCCACGGAACATGAACGCGATCTATAATAACACAGGCATGTGAAGACTTTGTACTAGATTTGCAGAAAACAGTTATCTTCACCAAGACTGACGTTGTTCGTTCCGATCTGGTGCGATTACCTACCACACGACACCTTATCGCAGATAACAAACTGCCGGTTTCTCAGTATATCTACTTACTTTTTCTTATTTGGTTGTATGAAATTCATGAGTTATTAATTTATAGTTTTCATAAAAAAAATAACGTTATTCGTAGTGCTAATTTTACACTAACAATTCCCTCTTAATTTTGAATATGGTACAAATAAACTGTAAACAGGAATGTTTAAAAATGTGGTATGATGTAACACACTGTAGTGTTTGTTTAATTGTAAATAAATATACGGATACACGAGTACCTATACATGGCTTTAACTAGGTTTCCGCAAAACAATTACCTTGTTAAAGTAATCGCGACGTAAGGTCCGAATTAGATAATTGCATCGAATGACAAACAACAAGTTGACAATGTCAGTAACATCTTCCTGTCTTAGTGCATAAGCACCTACATTTACTTTATGCCATGCTGTATAATATGTTTGTTTACCTTAGTCCTTTGAATCTTCTTTTCAGTTTGAGGTTGGGACATCTTTTGAACACAGAAAACGAAACACCATCTAAAAATCCCATGGCTGTTAATGTAACATCACATTTTATCACAAGAATGAAGGTGAAGTACGATTTTATCACAGATGTTGTGCGCGAGTGTGGCGGCACTGGCGGCATGCGCCGTGACTAAGCGATTAGCGCGTCCACGGAGACTGTAGGCCTGCCCGGGCATCAGCGGGTCCCGCGAACCGGCAACAGCTGAGCGAGCCGCTCTCCACGTCCCTGGCACGATGCACTTCACTGAACGCGCCGCGTTCACTAAGCCCCTAGTCACCGTTCTGCATTTTTTTCGTGACGTCCTTGGGAGATCCTCCTCGCAATTGTTTAAGTAGTCATCGCGTCATATTTACGAGTCGGTGATCTCGCACCGAGACATGTGTGAGCTCTGCGCGCGCGCTCACCTACGACTATGCCGTGTCACACGACATTTCCCATGTAACCGACGTTGTATTTAAACTTTATATTAAGACTTCTGTTGTCAATTCCAGTTCCATATTGTCGCACAATCTTACAGTCAGTTTACTTGGATGATAATGCTACTACTGTATTAAATCAGTAAAATAGGCAGCAAGTAGATACACTCTCGTTGTAATATGTAGATAAATATTTCAGGCATGATAATTATAATTATCTAAATTGTATGTGCTTTAACTGAAGGGTTAGATAATGCTTTGCTGCGTAAAGGGACAATGTTAAAGCTTGTATTTTCCAACTATGTGAACATGTACTTGTAAACGGATACCTACATTTTGTTGTATTTTACAATAAGATTACCTGTTACTATTAAAACTAGGAATGTGTGGCCAACAAAGGACGTTATTTATATACCTAATATTCTGAAGTGTGTTACTCGTGTCTCTTATTGTAGAAGAGTATATGACGAATTATAATTTGTAGAATAGATACAGTTTCATAAATAAATAAACACATCGACTCAGTCTGGCTAGGCTAGGATTTATGGTTCAAAACCGTCTGTTGAATATTAATCATAACCCAGTCCCATCTCACTCTAGATATTGTAATACTGGAAAATTTTAATTTTCTGCAGTACCTATCGTTTCATTTTCTTTTCTTGTCTTTATTATTCGAATTTCGAAAACTATTTTTTTCTATCTAAACAAGGAAAATAACTGGTCAAAACTACATATTTTATTTTTAATTATTATTAAAAATAAAATATGTAGTTTATACAGTATTACCATACAGTATTCACATAAGAATCATTATTTTATAGGTACCTACTTATCATTGGTTTATTGAAATGCATCGCATATAAATTTTATTAGATTTGAACATGTATATAAATCGATATCAATCTAGTTTGTATTCTTTAACAACGTTTGCGATTCGTTAGGGATTAATATTTTTCAAAATAAAAGCAATAAAATACAGCATAAAAATGACATACCTAACTGACTGTTATTTTCCTTAACCCTCGACGACCATCAGCTTGATATCTACTATTGTTTAATAATATTGTATGTAATTATTACGTATTTATAAATCGTGATGATAAGATTGCAAACCAGAACCTCAACATATACAACGTTTCTTTTGATATGCCATAACTGTAGGGTATTAATTAATGAAACGGTGTCAAAGAATCAACCAGCAAATATTTTTTTTTGTTTTAATTTTTCATACAAAATAATTCGACAAAGTCACGATTATTTAACGATTTTTTTTTTTGTGAAATAAAAAAGCATCATATAATTCAGGCTATTATTATCCATAAAAAATATGACAACGTCGCATTTTCTTAGCTTTAAACATGAATGATTGGATTGAATGAAAATTATTTACTTATTTACGTACTTGTCAATGAAACATACACACATGTCTCATGTGTTATCTTCGAAACTATAAACTTTTGAAACACTTGTTATCGGACATTTTGCATTATTTTTGCTTATAGCATATAACCTTAGAATTATGGGATATAAAAAAGAAACACGTTGTATAATTAATGTGTCTTTTGATACCCTTAGTAAAGACATCAACGATTAAAATGCGTAGTTTTTTTTTTTTCAAATTAAATGTAAGAAGTCATTATTTATTACGTCGTCGTATTTAGGCGTCATACCGTATGAATCAGAAGTTGTAATGAATTCGGCTCGTTTTGAATAACTTCTGTATCAGAATGCTGGGCGTAGATTTATCTAAAATCGCCAACATGCAATAAGCAAACGTCACACTAGAAGCGTGGTTGTACCAACAAAATAAACGTTATTTCCTTTACGAGGAACGAGGTTTCTCCAGAAATATTTAAACGGATATTGCATTTTTGGGAAGATACATTTATGTAACTGATGCATACGACGTATATTATAGTATTCTATATTCCCTACTTAACATTCATCACTCACTGCCCTAATCCCAATTGGACGTCGATTAGCAGAAAGGACTCAACCCACAAAAAGTAATCTTCGAGCTATCGAGGTTTTAAAAGTTTAGATGTGTATTGCTGAAATAGTGTTGTATTTGGAATATTTTGAAATATTGTCACATATGGGCAAATATACTAATATTTTTATGAGTCAAGTTGTATTACATAGACTGACGTATTCTTCGAGTTATTGGGAAAAAATTGGGTTTGAATCGTTTTTGTTAAATTGGTTTTAACATTACGGAGTGTTTCTTTTAATTTCTCAAAAAGGTTCCAACAATCAAAATATTGTTAACAATATTTTTTGTGGGTTTGGTCGTTTCTACTAAACTACGTTCGTCACATTGGTACTTGCTAAATAGCTCATGCCTTGGATAAGATACTAGCTAGTCATCAAACTGTTAACTGAAACGACTCAAAGTGTTTTGAGATAATTCTGCTTTATTAAATATAGATCTGCTTCTTCCAAGTTGGATTTATTAAAAACGACTCAAGCAGTCTGGGTTATTACCGTGGCTTGTAAAAAAAATTACATGCGGGTTGGTTCCATCCCATCATCAAAAAATCCACCTTATCTTTGTAGTATCAGGGATCTTGTTGCTGAGTGAAAGAACCAACCGAGCCAACCTTTAGGACCTCTTTGGCATATATATCTCATTTTTGACCATTGTGTGGGTTGAGTCCTTTCTGCCAATCTACGTCCAATTTAATTTGGGCCAACGCAACTTGTCTTCTTCCATACATCTTTATTAGGTAGTCATTTTAGTAGTCAACCTCTTTCTAGCCGTATCGCCTCCCACACAATCCGTCCATCGTTTGTTCATTACTTTGGTCTTCCCCTACTCTTAAATACCTCGTTCAATTTCATTTCTTTGTAACAAATTCCTTCTGTTTAAGATTAATGGCACGCTTTGTTAGTTGTGGCTAAAGTCATTATAAGAGGTAAGTTATTGGAAATAGAACATTAAAGCTTGCTATTTCATAAGCTCGACCCTTCCTTTGATATCTTTGTAACAAAACACAATCGAGGTTATAACCGATTCCTTGTTGACTATTAAATTAATAAAATTAGCTTCTTTAGAAACCGATTAATGACAAAGTTCTTTAGAAATATATAACAGATATTATATAGTATTAAACGAGCAATATTTGTATATATATTTATTTGTTTGTATATAGATTTCTACTGACGTTCTCGAAATCGGCTCTATCGATTTCGATGAAAGTTGCAATATAGGGGTTACGGGGGCGAAAAATCGATCTAGCTAGGTCTCATATCTGGGAAAATTTGCTTTTTCTATTTTCACAGCCTCGCGAATGTGATACAAAATTGGAATACCTGGACGATATGTTTATCTATTTTCACCCGAGCAGAGCTCGGTCGACCGGGTACTATATAACAGATATTAAATCAATTCAATGCCTTCGTTGTAATATCGATGATTTTGAAATTAAGTTTTAATTGTTTGAAAATTTTTGATGAAAAGTTACCTGTCCGACCTTCTAGCTAAATATAAATAGTTAGTGAACGTTTTCGTGACGCCATAGACTTTAAAACAGCGTATTTTATGTAGCCAAACAAGTATCGACATAAAGGTTTTTACTATTCTCAGTGGATTTGAACCTTTTTCTGACGTAGTACCTTTCTATCCAGTTTTGCGAAGGCCTGCTATCTTTAAACAGATAAACACGTTACGATAACGTTACATAGAACCATACTTACCTAGATCCCTAAAGGTCTGAACTGTTGAATACATTTTCAATGTTATGTTGAAGCCACATAAAAAGTTTATTTTCCTACATGAATCTTTATCATAAATACAAGCAAACGATATATCAATTTGATAGGAGAATTTCATTTATTTCGTTCGATCACTATCGTTGTTAGCGCCCAGTTACAAACATCAGATTGTGATATTAAATCGGAGTGCCGCATCCCATTGACTTGCAGATCAGTCTGTTCACTGACATGTCGACTGAAGATTGCAATTTCGTTTCGCGCCGCTCTTTCATCAGTTTTGAAAGCTGCTTTGACTCTGCACTGAAATAAATCCCACCTGTTATTTATTTGTATTGTTCATGGAGGGATCCACTAATAGAGAAATATACTATGATGCTTCCATTAGAACTAAATATGATGTGGTTTTCATGCGCACATTTTTGGTATATCTATTAATTCGTCAATGGACGGCTGTATAGCTATGGCCATCTAGTTAAAGAGAAGCTTCATATTTTTAGGGTTCCGTACCTCAAAAGGCAAAATGGAACCCTTATAGGATCACTCGTGGGTCCGACTGTCTGGCTGTCTGTCTGTCTGTTCGTCTGTCACAGCCTATTTGCTGCGAATTTAATGGACCGATTAAGTTGAAATTTAGTATACATATGTATTTCTGTGACTCAAACATGAACGTGTAACGTAAACATATGAATTTTGAATATAGGGGTCACTTTTGAGGGCAAACAAGAAAATTAAAAACAAAAGTTTTGCTAACAGTACCGTGTGGAATATCAAATGAAAGGGCTTGTTGCGAGGATCTTAAACATATGTTTTTATATTATTTTTAAATAAATACTTTTAAAGATACTGAAGAAATTCGATGAAAATTGACCATTCCCCCCTTATCTCCGAAACTACTGGAACGAAAATTTTAAAAAATATACATAGTAGGTATGGCTCTTTACTGAAAGATTATACAATTAGCAATTGGCAAACCTATAAGAAATCTAAGGTCTTAAAATAACGTGGTAAATCTCTCCATGATGTGCGTAGAAACTTACATTTGCAGTTGGAATGTATGAACATGTTTTTCAACTACAATGTTAAGTTTGTTCTTGGGATAAATAAATTCATCTCAACTACGGAAGCCTTCATTGTGCGTAGTCCGACACGCACTTGGCCGGTTTTTATTCAAAGGGATTTAATTTAAATTCGTTTGAATAAAAAATATGAAGCTTTCTATGGCCATAATGTTATAAAATTTTAAACAAATATTTAGCTACGGGCTGTAAATTAGGTATTACGTGTAATCAGTCCTATTCAGTGCGTACTTCGAAAAAGCTTTTATCAAAACAATGTTTGTTTTAAAATAACTAGCTCAGTACCTTCATAAAACCTGTTTGTTAATCGATTAACGGTAGTTGGATTACTTGCAAAACATAACCCATTAATAATGTAGGTTAGATTACAAGTCTTATCATAACAGATAGGAATTTCATACAAAGTTAAATCGAGTTAATCACCCACATAGTATGGAACAAGATTATCTGGGGGGCCTTGAAAGTTCTATTTCTAGTAGCTAAATAATTTTAAAAGACAACCGGTTGACGAAGCTTTCCCATCAAGTTATGTTTTATATTTACGATTTATTGCTATTTACATTATGAGAATTTCATCCTGTGTAATTTATGTACTTACCTATGTAGTTCATCTTTTGTCGCTGACTGTACTTATATTATATAATATTATCACGCCTGTAATACCCGAAGGGTTAGGCAGAGGTGTACCTATAGTACACCGACATTTCGTCAGTTATGTTTAAGTCCCATGTAATAGGGGGCGAGCCTATTGCCATCATCAATCTTTTCCTTAATGCGAAAAAAACTAAATGTCTTAAGTTCTTATTACCAAATGTACTCAAGCTGGCCTAAATTTAAATCTTGATGGCAAGAAACTAGATGCTATTACGAAAACTGTGTTTCTAGGAATAACTTTAGACTCGAAATTGCAATGGGGCGCCCACATTGGAATTCTTTCAGGTAGATTAAGTTCAGCTGCATATGCAGTAAGAAAAATAAGACGTTTGACTGATGTAGCCACAGCTAGGTTAGTATACTTTGCTTAATTCCACAGTTATGTCTTATGGCGTTCTGCTGGGGAGATCGGCAACTGATGTACATTAAATTTTCATTTTACAAAAAAGGGAAATTCGCTCAATCTACGAAATTAGTCCTAGTGAGTCCCTCAGAAATAAATTCAAATAAATTGATATACTGACCCAGCCTTCTCTTTATATTGTTTGCAAAAACTTAGGACTTTTCAAAATAAGTAGCGTTTTCCATAATATAAATACACGTAGTAAACATGAAATTGTGATTTGATTAACTCAAACTAGTAAGCCATTTCTTATAAACAGTATCCGCTTTTATAAAACGGATACTGTTTATATACAAAGTCGGTTACAGAACTAAGCGTTGGAAAGTTCAAAACCCACATCAAACGTGTCCTTATCAAAAAATATATTATAAAATTAAAGACTACGTTGAAGACAAGGAAGTTTGGCAATAATTCCTTCTGCACATGTGGCATCTCTGGTACTTCATTAAGGCATAATTATGTAAATGTCTATTAACTGACTGCTCCCAAATTACGATGATTATTTTATTTTACTTTTTTTTACATACTTCCTGGGTATAATCTTTTCATTATTTAACATTATATTATTATTCTATATTTTTTATCAAATTATTACAACATTAAGATATATATTTATATATGTAGATTTATTACAACTGTAGTGGCAATTATGTCATTTGGTGGATTTAAATAGGTCCTTATTTTTATTATATTATTTATATTTTATATAAATTCTTTTCTTTTAGATTTTGTGGATGTGAGAACATAGTAGGCTGTAGACTTGTGGACCATTTTCTATTTTGCGAAGTACCTGGTATTTTTTGATAGACCTGCACTGTCCTCTCATGCCTTTTAACAATAAAAAACCATTTATTTTTTTATAAGAAACCGTGGAGTTTCTTGCCGGCTCTTCTCCATAGGAAACGACCAATTGGAATCGTGCTTCTGACGTTTCATAAGTGCCCTTGTATGTTTATGTGAAATAAAATCATTTCAATTTGAAAAAACCGAGCACAAATCCAGACTCCGGGCTACTACTGAGAAATTCCTGATGAAAAAACCCAATAACACTTTGCCCAACCTGGGAATCGAACCCAGGACTCACGCTCAGCAGTAGCGCTTGCGACCGCTAGACCAACGAGGCAGTCAAATAAATATTAAGTAGTTCGAAATTATATGATCATGAAGCGAGATTGATATTTGAAGTCGAAATGTACCGCATTAATGTGTTGGCTTCATGAGGTGCCTGCGTATCGTTAAATTAATTCCTAATTCCTTGCCTTTCGAATAAAAATCAATGAATTACCTACATTACTTAGACTATTTTTTTGTTTTTTAAGGCACTCCATGTCAACCTTAAATAAATTATTCCTTAAATTCAGCATTATCCTTATCAGGGCCAAAACAGTATATACATCGTCGATAGGAAGAGAATAGAAAAAGCAATATCATGCTACGATGATAGTTAAGGTGAGTGCAACATGAGTGCAACGTTTATTAAATTCTGAATAATATTTCAGCTCCTTACATACCTGAGCTTGAAGCTTGGTTATGAAAATATGCCAACATGAAGCATTACCGTGACTCGCTTTTCATTTTAGCCAAAATTTGAAGGCTGGCTCCTGGCTGCCTCACAATATTGAACCCGTCATCAGTTATTACCAGGTCATTTGTTACTTTATGAGATCGATTTATTAAAGCCATGGTAGATGAGAAACTCTATGCTTTTCAATTAAAAATATAAAGCGAGGAATGAGAAAATCTTGAAGAAGTTTAAAAAACTGAACATTGAGGCCTCACATTTGAAGTTCAGTGAATAAAAGAATAGCCAACTTGAAACTTTTCAGTAAAGTGGCAAAATAAACGTTAAATATGAATAAGCTAACTAAAGAATACCTACTAGAACCTAAAGAATACAGAGTTTCACAACTGTAGTTGTTCGCAGAATTATTATAAATGAACGCTTTATCTCTAGAAACTTTGTTCGTAAAAGGAAATAATGTCTACAGAGTTTAGATTTTATTATAACTTTTTGATAACGTTTAAAAGTTTAAAATGCAAATGAGTTTCATAATAAGGAATAACATGGCCATAAGTTTCTGAATAAATTTTATAAAATATTAGGTATTTTATTAATATGAACTGAAAAACTTTTCATACTTATATCCCGCTTCTTAGGAGGACAATTTAATTTGGCTTACCTGTAAAGAGAAAGCATTAAAAAAAATAGAAAAAAATTAAGGCGACTACGTTAAAATGAATTAAGTATTAAAAAAAACCTTATAAATAGGTAATAAAGTGACATAGATCTATTACTTATTTGCCAAAAAGTAAGACACAAATATAATTAAAAACTTTCTCCCACTGTATAACTTTTTCAGTTGAGTGCAGTTTATTATTTCATTCTTAGTTGTTAATAACCTATTTAGCGAACTTAATGGAATAAGGCTCGGTGAACACGGTTCAGTAAATCAACCAGGAACTATTCAGGTAGGCATCCTACCTTGTCGCAGCACCGCCAAACTATAAACAATGGGGATGTATTCCAAACCATTTACATTGTGATCGGTAATTATCCAGAAAGAAACGGATAGTAAGGTAAAACAAAGAAAATTATGAAAGCAAATTTGGTACAGAAAAAGTATGCGGCAGTATGCGGCGTATGGGATTTATGAGACAAACATCTAATATGAGGATCTATACATTCTGACTTGGTATCCTACGCACGAAATAGGTAGGATTCGCATAGATGATAAAAATAATAGTGTTCAAAGATAAGTCGATCACCGACGAGAAAGCGACTAGCTATATGAACTATTTTCTCGCTCAAGAAGAAGATTGTAAGAGAGAGTTCTCACCTGCATCGGCAGTGTGAACAGTCAGCGATCACCTATTATTATAAATGCATCTGTTTTAGTGACACGGGACCTATCTCCATTGTAGGTACGTTTCTTGAGCGAGAAAATAGTCCACCTATCCCAACCTCGCGGTGTTGGGACAGAGCCTAGGCGATATTTTTTCTTCTTATGTCATAAATTACTACTATATCTGATTAGCATAAAGCTATAAAGTGTACTTGGAGATCTAAAACGCAAAAAAAAAATCGTAGAGACCGAATAATCCGATCTGAAGGAACATAATCAAAGTTTAAAAATAGACTTTTAAATGGAGCTGTTGCAGTGTTGCCATTGTTTACTAAACCTAGCAGTCTCAACAGTCTTGACATTGTCAGAAATATTCCTAGAGAAATAAGACTCTTGAAACTTGGTTCCTAATTTATTTAAGATGACAAAGAAATTCTTTTCTCTGCTCAAAAAAAGTAAAAGCACAGCGCCGTGTCTTAATTAATTAATTTACTCGGATTAATTAGACGATTTAAGTGTATTTTATGAGGTGGAAGGGAGGTGTTTATAGAGCAGGCGCAGCTGGTCTGTCCAAATGGCTCGTCTACGGAGCACTGCTGAAATGACGGCGTCGTAACTTTGATTAATAAGCAAGAGTAATGTTCTAAATAAAATGCGTTTAGAACTACATAAGCTTGGAAATGTAGATGAAATGTAACTGATGCTTCAGCACGCATAGCATGACAACCATAAAACGGGTTTCCTACGGGTTTTGTTGACGGAAGAACAGATTATGATTGTTTATCTGTCACTTTGTCTATTCTTCCGTCGACAAAACCCATTTCTGTTATGGTCATGCTGAGCGTGCTGGTGCTATTCCGCAAACACTGGCACATATCATATCTAGTCATGCGTGCCCTAATAGCTAATGTGGATGCTGCAACGGTTATTACTGCACATACCTACTCGCAGCTAAGTTCTGGGCTGACCCTATCTAGATTGCCTTCAACTGGCTATTGAAAAAACTATAACAGTACAGATGAATTTCAAATTCCACTATCCAAAATCTCTGGCTAGTGACATACGTATAGAAGTATGATATCTTTGAAAATATGCTTCATAGCGGGCCCTGTCCTGTCTACTGAGCTCTGAGCGGTACATGTCCATATTGAGTTAATAAAGCTGGTAAAAATCCAACCTCACGCAGCGGATACTAAAACTAAAACCGTGCATAACCATATAATCCTGCAAAGGCTTTTTCACGGTTGTACGTTGTTTTATAGCTTTCACTTTTAGAGAATTTCGTACCACATAAAAAAAAGAACAGGTACTTTGAATCAATTTAAATAATTGATTTGAATGATTTTTGTTACAAATAAAATTTTATGTTTCTATATTCATATCATAGAATAACAAATCAAATATTCTTTATCTTCATATTGTTTAGTTAATATAAAACTTATTACCAAGAAAAAAATTTATCGAGTGACAGTTTCTAAACGTTTCAATTCATACCTTAGACAAATATTCAATAGTCTATAATATAGTATTTGATCATTTTATAGGGTAAATATAACTTTTTTAGTCAACGTAGTCCACGGAACCTCACTTAGCGGGGCTCCTATTTTTGTGTGGTTAAAAAAAATAACTTCTAAGCTAACCCATCCGAGTCGGGGTGCCCCAAGTCCCGAGCTCGCTTCGCTCGCTCTTGCAGCCAAAGTTCTCATTCGACTTTAATTCGACATTCAAATATGTACACTTATAAAATTATGAATATCATAACGTCTGTTTTTACATTTTCGTTGAAATAAAATACAATGGAAAAATACACCGAACAAACAATATTCGTTAAAAAATAATTTCACTGTTTGATAAGTTTGTTAAATAAAAGAATGTGATTTTAAAATTCATTGAATTGTGTTTCTGTGAAATTTGTTTAATTCAAGTAAATAGTCGTTAAAACAATAATATTGGAAATATTAATACAAAGATAATATATTATATGAAACATTTTCTTCGAAACGAAATTCTATGAAATTTCTGTCTGCGAAATAAGGGGACACCCTTTTTCACCGTTCAATGCGAGATAACCGCACGGGTCGATCGAAAGTTAAGCTATGGTTGCCACGGTCGGTTCGTGGATGGTGACCATCCATACATTTCGAAACCCCTCCGAGCCTCGGAAAACACGTTAAGCCGTTGGTCCCGGCTGTCATTTGTAGATCTTTGACAGTTGTTTCGGGTAGTCTGAAGTACAACAGTCTGACAACCAGTCTTACCAAGGGGTATCGTGTTATCCAGTAACTGGTTTGTGGAGGTCAGATAGGCAAGCCATGTAAAATACTGGTATTCAGCTGCATAAGGTTAGATTGGAAGCGACCCCAACATAGTTGCGAAAAGGCTAGGCAGATTGATTGAGATGCATTGATGAAACTCTGTATGCCTTTAGTTAAAATTAAATGTGTTTCATTTAGTCCCGTAAGACTATAGTTAGGTATTTTCATTATATCAGTTGTATAATATCCATTAAAAATGAAGTGAATAAATTAACAGCTTGGGAAGCTGGTGACGCTTTTAAAACCTTACCGCGACAGTTATGACATTAAAATAAACAAAATGGGAAGCTTTAGTTTTAATAGTGTTGCGGTAACGTATCATAAATTCATAATGCTACACATACATACTTTAGTTATTGTTATATGCACTAGGCTGGTTAAGTTATGAGTTTACTTAATTTAGCTTGTTAATTTGGCACTAAGTAAGGCGCGGGCTACACAGAAGAGTCGCGAGACGAGGACGGGAGTCGGGACGCAGACATGGCGTCCCTTTCATGTATTTTCATACAAAATGTATTAACACGATTTTGCTCAAAACATACAGAAAGGACCAGGCTCACGTATGACATTAAATATCATATAGTTCACAACAGCATGCAGCCCTCGAAATTAAGTGTCAAAGATAGTACTATATATGAAGCGTTTTCGTCCCATCCGCCGTGTCTGCGCCTCGGCTTTTCTATATAATTTGAAAAATCGCACCCTCATCTCATCCGTGCCGCATCTGCATCCCGTCCTCGTCTCACGTCCCATTAGTGTGACCCGCGCCTTACCGTTTTTACTATATGACATTAAATTAACAGTAGAACAATATTAGATTTGTTGGATAAAATTGGTCCTGAATCAGAGCCTACATTTGAAAATAAATAGAGTTCTGATAAAATACGGAAAGAATTTTGAAGAAAACGATATTTATTTCATAGTCTAAGAATAGGTTGTCATCTTGAAAAGTTGAAAGCAATAAGGAAGAACCGATGCTCCTTTACAAGGTATCATATGTTACGTTACGTGTTTTATCCTTCTAATACACTTACCGTCCTAACGTAAGTGTATTAAATGCATAGTACATTATGTGGAACAGTGTAAGAGTCATAAAGTAAGAAAAAACACTTCTATAATATTGTTATTTTAATGTGTAAAGTTACACTCACGTTATTTCAAGTTTGCCCGATTAGTTTCGAGGCTGTGAGAGACAGCTGATGAATAAAAGCTCCGTTTGAGTTCGAAACCTGACTAAACCCGAAAATGATGTATGATACCTGAATACTAAATAATTTACATAACGTATACGTGAGAAAAACTGTAAACATTTACATGAATGTTTCACAAAAGTCTACACACCACTCGTTTGACTATGTTTTCAGTAATGGTACTGGACACATTTTATCTTCTCTGTCCATAGATCAATATCAATAAGTGAGCATAAGATGATATATTACGAGAATGGGCACTTAAGCACTCACTGCGATTACCAATCCATTTTCGAAAACCACAGTTATTGAGAGACCCATGTTCGGAACTGGACATTTAAGATGACGGAAACTACCGAGCTAAGGATCATGAATAATATTATTGAACATGTTTTGTTAAATCCCACATATTTCAGTGTTGATTACGAAGTAATCATTTTTGAAATATTTTTAACTAGCTGCGCCCAGCGGTGTCACCCGCATAAGTCTTGATCCCGTGAGAATATCGGGATGAAAAGTATTCTATGTCTTAACGCAGGTCATGGACTACCCATTTGCCAAATTTCATCCAAATCTATTTAGCCGTTTTAGCGTGAAAGCGTAACAAACAAACAAACTCACTTCCGCATTTATAATATTATTATTGTTAGGTTGGGTTGCTTTGGTTGGTTGGGTTAGTTACCTGGGTCACTGGGTCACTCATGACCTGAATGATGAATATAAATAGAAAGATAACGCATAGATAGGGAACGCAGGGCAATACGGCTGCACAGTAGGTGTCAGTCGTTTCAATGTTCTTATAGAGTGTGGTTTTTACTAACATTAGGTTAAGACCTTCACAAACAACTTATGGATCTTGTAATTTTATCAGAAAAAAAAACAAATGGTACTCCGGGAGTGCCGACAGAAGTGAAAACTTGAAAAATCGGCACTGTGGTAATCAACGCGTTGATGTTTTTTTAATGGTCAAAAGCTGGTGTCATCACGGTGTTGCGAAATCATTGTTTAGTCCCATCTCAAAAATGCCCAACGCGCCTAAAGACGTTTTCACTTCTAAAAATAATAATATAATGATGACGTTTTGGTGAAAAAATTATATTCTTTGCAAGATAAATCAATTGCAGCTGCCGAAATAGTCTTTGAGATTATCAAATAGACCATTCGTAAAACGCCATGAAAATATACCTCTCTTGCCAAAGAAGCATTTTTCTACAGAACGTGCCTGTATACTAATGTAAACTTAATTGCAACATGTTTTTTGTTTTTACAGCAAACATGTACCTAACGCGTTAGCAAAGAAAAATTGTACCAAAAAATTCAAGTTGCCAGTTTTTCCTAGGAAAATGGGTCACACACATTTTAGTCTCAACTTTTCACGCCCTTGTGAACCTACGTGAATAGGTGCCTCCTTCGTATCTGCAACTATGCAAAAGTAAAATATTTTTTTTTCAAGTTAACTTTTCAGGCATTCGTTTATGAATGTAGAAAACCTTTACTACATGAGAATAGAGAGTATAGGTATTTCGTAATATGAAACAATGCTTCATTCATGCAGAATAGCGTAAAGCATTATTGCTTTACCTACGCTCATTCATGCATTCTACAAAATAATTCAATCGAATTGAACAAGGACCTATGTACCTACCTATAATATATCTCTGTAGCAAACCGAAAAAGAAGAAAGTATTTAAATATTTTTGTTTTGACAACCTTGAACAGAGAACCGAAATTTTTCGCCCCTCTGCCCATGCCTTCAAGATAGTTTTTTTAAGCAAATTGTGTAAATTGCTGGAATTACTGTCAGTTGAAGGCTTTTATTAAAACGGCTATTTGATTGTGTTATTTGATTTTGCTAGTTAATTTTATTTTAGTAAGCCAACATCGACAGCCGTGATGCCTTTTAAACTCGCCCCGAAAGTTGGTACATAGGTACCGGGTCAGGGTTCACGACCTTACAAAAAATTTAAAAGCTAGTGCTTATTGAATAGAGCACGTACGAGTAAAGCAGGCTGGCATACACTGGCGTATTTTATATTTTCACACAATGGTGTCGTTAGTGGGGGCGCGCGCAGCGACACTGCCTCAGCCGGAAACCGCAAGCCGACGCGCGCCGTGCACCATTCATTGAAACACACTACCCCCATCTGTTGCTACCGATATTAATTTAATAAAACATTATTACTTCAACTATAGCTAAGTACCACTTTCCTTATGACTTGCTCATTGTGATTTATAACATTATTTACTCATGAAATAATAATATTGTTCCATAATATTTGCTGAAGAATTCTATTTATGCTATGAGCGCTCTAATTAATCATAGTGAGAGAGGTGCAGGTGTCTAGTTAATATTGTTGTCAGTATAAAAGTTACACGAGCAAGTCTTAACAGCTGTATTTAAGCGATGTCTCGAAACTATAAACCTAACAAAAGTTTATAGCCTAATAAATACGTCACAGTCTGTCAAATCTGGTTAAATAACCTCCTCAGTTCACTGAAGTGGGACCTAAGATTACAACCTATAAAATTGTGTTCTAGCAAACGTAGACTCTTAATAAAATGTGAACTATAAAATAGTATTGGTTAGCCGTCGGTACTGAAAGACATGCCGCAAGGGACCTTAACGTGAATAAGAGTTTAAGAGAAGCATATAATAAGAGTTTTTTTTTTTTTCTATATGGCATCTCATAGCTGACCTCTGAGGTCATGACTATTTAACTGGTCAATCCTATGATTGCCTTAAGCTGCTAAACTCAAAGCCTCCAGCCAGGGGCATACAAACTAAGCTAAAAAACTAGGTGAACGCTCGCTAAGGGCATCCCCTGTGGGGTAAAAAGAGCCTCGGCTTATGGCGTCACCGGAGGGAGGACATCAAAGATGGGACGGGCTGGATCAAAGTTTTGATCATGGTTATTAATCGGGGAATTTAAAGATACGTGCACAGCTGCAACAACTGCTGCCACCTCGTTTTCGAGCAAAGGTCGGGGAGGAGTATCATTTACTCGGGGTTGCGGACGCGATCGCAAAGGACTTCGGCGGCGAGGTCGGAATGACGGGAGGCGTCTGTATCTGTGTACTGTACTTGTAGCCCTATTGCTTTCCTGGAGGAGGGTTATGGGGTCATCTGGGTCGGTGAGAATGTGCCTAGGACGGCGGGTATGACTAATCCTACTTGGGACATAACTGGCGGTCTTGACAACCAGAGGGTTGCGATGTTTGACCACGGAATCAATGAAACGCTTTGCAAGGCATTTTAGGAATTGGGCAGGTGGTATTGAAGCGAGCAGGTATTAATAATTATGCACAGATGACATCAAGTGGGAGTCACTTGATATTTCGACACTGGAGTGACTCGAACAGCTCAATACCGTACAACGAGCGCTCTCGATTGGTAGTACAATTAAATTTTCCATCACGATAGAGGACGTCCCGCAGCCGACGCGTTTCGCTTTGATTGAAATTCACTTTACTCTCACTCCACTTACAAAATATTTCATATGATGGTACCGCACTACTTCAACATTCTTGATGTATAATGTAGCCGATAGGTGACGTGAGCGTGAAATGAAAAGCCGCTTGGGATTTTCATTAAACCGTAATCAAACTATGTACTTAACGATCAATCAGCAGCAGTAATGGCTTTGTTAACAACTTAGGTGAATTGTGGTTGAGGAGCCTTTGATAATTTCTATACACATTATGGAAACAGTTAATAGATAACAGGTTGATAGATTGAACAAGAATGCCCTACGGATGGTAAACTAATTGATTTACTAAGTTCAAACTCAAGCAAAACCATTACATTCCCATTTCGTGTGTATTAAATTAATAATTCATGGTACAAAAGTTCTCGCATTGACCGCCTATTGCCTCGACCTCCCAACTTTGAGAGGTCGTTGGAGGGTAAAAAATGCCTTTTATGTATTTCCCTTTGAACATGAAAAACAAAATTATAGGTACCTACTTAACATAATATCTATGGTATCATAATAGTTGTAGGTTTTCCAATATCCATAATCTAAGTACCTACTGCTGACTGAAACCTTGCAAACATTGTAGATAATTCTAAAATATTGCGCCAAACTTTGTTTTCAATGTAGTAGGTACATAATCCATTTAAAATGTAAATATAGTGTGCTGTACTGAGTATAGGTCTGCGGCCGCTCGTTTCGTACCTGTTGCCGGCCGCCGGTACTCCGGCACTCCGGCAGCGGCACACGTGGTTAGAATGCTAATTGGCTTTTTGCCGGATGTCGCTCTTTGTTCACATCGCACATCTACATCGCCACGCACAAGTTGCTTGATTAATGTTAATGACACGGACGATGAGCAGACGGTTAAATAACTAACATGTGTTAACTAAGGTATGGGTTAACGCCATTGAGATAATCATCTGCAATTAACGAAAACAATAGAGAAGATAACTCAATTTTCCCAATAATAGGCTCATGCTATTGTTGGAAACAGTAAATGATCTGTAATTTGGACAGGTACTAGACGTGAGGGGTTAAGTGAGCTAAATTCATTGATTGACCTCAATCTTCTAACAATATAGACCGCTCGGCGAGACGAGATTTTAGTCAGCGTAACCTTCTAAACCGATTAATTATTGTGATCGGGAGTGCTTGAACGCTTTAAATAAGCGACAGTTATTTGTGAACGTAGACGCACACTTTAGGGACATATTTTCCGTAGGTACCGTGGATTCTTTTAGAGACCTTTCATTGGCAATTTTATATAAGTACAATCGATGGTATTGCTGTGAGGTTATCAAGGGTCTTGCGTACCTAGTTAGTAGCTGTCAATGTGATAGTTACAGTAGATATTTAGTCTTTGCCTTTGCCGAGAACTTGTATCCTTTTATCCAGCAGAACACTGGTTATTTTTATATTATAAACTAAATATTTTAGTTTTGTTTTTATAATTTGATAAAAATTGAGCGAATAGATGCCAGTGAAGATGATCGCTTAGTTATGTAGCGTAATACATGTACAATGCTAGTCGTAAACTTTTACAGACCTGATAATTCTATAGACAATTTTAGATTTCCTTTTAAATCTTATGGCGTGTCGTCTTCGAGCCATGGCGGAGGCGCCCGGGAGCAGCGGGCCTTGAGCTTCGTCGTCGCTGCCGGCTTCCTCGCCACTAGACGCCGCCGCCGGCGGCGCGCGGTTGGCGAGCACCGGCTTTTTCGAGCTGCCTGCGGAGCCCCCGCCCCTGCCCCAGGACAGCATGGAACTCCGCAGGGACCTGAGAGTCTCCGTTGTACAACCCCTCTCACTGCCCCGCCACCATGCAACAACATATCGGCGCACCGACACACACACACTTTCCACCTCACACACGGCTCACTGACACTATTCACCATCAAATTCACAGATAAAAACGCTCTACATGCTACAGTAGAGAGATATGACGTCACTGGTTTTTATGAACTGCGTTACCTCAGACAGGTGGGTCAACACGTGGTTCAGAGTATGCAGAGAATGTGAGGAGTAACCGTAAAGCGCGCGGGCTGAGCGCGGCATCATTATCTCTGAACAAACAGCGATATCGGCAGCGCATACATTAACGGCGATCACATAAATGCGGGTTTACGGACATATATTTTGCTTTATCTATAGCTAAACAAACAAGGAATGAATGAATTCCTTTTATTCACTGTCACTTATCTAAATCTCTCATCATTGTCATGACTGAGCCAGTTACTATCTAGCAGTTAATAGTCGAGTCAAGTGAACTCGAGGCAGTGAAATAGCTTCAAATGATTAACTTTATAACTTTGACCATAACAGTAATTAATTAATAAAAATATAATCACTACACTTGACTGACCATGTTTCAAATGTTCAGAACATATACATACAACCAAGCCATGACTCATATGGTGACGAGATTTTTGGCCTTCACAATGGGAATATTTAATCAAAGTAATAATGACATAATAACACAATAGTTGCCCGGCATGCTGTTGTTATAAATTTCGATTGAAATTACGAATTATGATGAGGAAACTGGTACTTAATCAAAAATGCTACAATAAATCTCTGGACTCTGGTTTTATAACCTTCCTAAAGTTTGATAAAACTGCTTTTAAGTGGTAAGTGGACGTAAAACAAAAAATAAAGTCGCCCTGTTAATCGCTACACTTCACATCGTCACTTCACATATTATTCACATATTGTAACACGTGATAGCCTGAATTTTTCAGCACACAATTATTGTCACAGTCAACAGGAAAGAAAAACATTGGGCGTTCGCAGTGTGTTGATGAGGTTAAACGTGTTCCGTACGGGAAACATACGCGTAAACTAAGGAGTGTACTCGTATGCGCGGGCGCCGACCGGCCGCGTGCCGTCGCGTCTCGAGCGCGTCGCCTCTCGCGACATTTGCGCCGAAATAGAAATGCTTCCAGAGTCACGCTTGCACCAGACCACCTCGACAGACTGTCACCTTGGCGAATGCCCATCTATTGATGTGGCCCCTAACTTACATCAATCTAATTTGCATATATATTAACTTAATTTTGGAGACGAAGCTGGTTATTGTAAACGTGTTTCGATATTTTTTACCATTAAATATTTATGTTAATATTACCTAATCCGGAGTCTCTAAAAACCAGTAAAAAGAGTCACGATGAGTGTGTCTGTAGAACGGTGCACTACCTAATTGGACGAATATACTCATAGCCCAAGTTATTCAATTAAAATATACAAAATAAAAACACGAAAAATATAAAAATCCTAACGTAAAAGTCTCCAACATAAACGAGCGAGAAAAGTGTGGTTATTAAAAAACTTTGCGCCTACTTTTTAACCTAATTCTGGGATTCCAACTTGAACACCAAAGCGTGAATTTAATTTGATGCAGTCTTTGGAATTTGTCGTAAAAGTTATGAGCTATAAATTACGCATTTTATTCTAGGTGTAAAAAGAAAGGCCATAAACTTGTTGAGAGTAACCTAAGTGAGTAGTTCGCTGGTTGGGTAGCTCATTAGGACCGATAGGCTAGACTCTCAAGTCAATACACAATTCTGTCGTGTCGTCCTGTGTGTGACCTATTTAAAGGTGACACGTAGGTCTATATTTTTTTACCTGACTGACTATTATTCTTACATTTTCGTTCGGATTCAGGACACGGTAATATTGTTATACTTATAATGATCATCGGTTTCTTTTCTAAATACAATATAACATATTATATGTATTGCAAATACAGAAGAGCTTGAGTTAATAGGAGTATTCGTGATTTACTACAACTACAGAAAGGAACTGCCTCGTTGGTTTAGTGGTCGCAAAGCGCTACTGCTGAGTATGAGGTCCTGGGTTCGATTCCCAGGTCGGGCAAGGTGTTATTCGGTTTTTCCATCTGGAATTTCTCAGTAGCAGCCCGGAGTCTGGATTTGTGTCCGGTTGATGGCAATAGGCTCGCACCCTATTACATGGGACTTAAACATAACTGGCGAAATGTGGGTGTACTATAGGTACACCTCTGCCTTACCCTACGGGGGATACAGGCGTAATAAAAAAAGAAAGGAAGTGTTCTATAAACCCCAAGACATTAATAAATAATCAACGTGGAAAAGGGTATTGCAAAATTAAACCCAGAACACTGTGATGGCTTTACCTAAAACCACAACTGATGATGATATTAGGCTACAAACCCCCATGTACAGATGATGTGGTGTGCGCGGCTGTTGAGCCGTCACTTCCCACCATTTCCGATCATACGACTGAGATTAATCGTACAAACCGGTTACTGAGAGTCAGTCAGATCGATCACTCGAATATTAAGGAAATAAGTACCTATCCATTCCAGAAAGGAATCACATGTTTCAAATGGAGACTAATGTAGTTTTAAGCGATATTTCATCATATTTTTTTTTACTTCCGTAATGTTTTCGGCAACACTTGATGTTACCGTATCTATGACAAAGCAGTCTGTTTATTTTCATACTTATGTAAAAAAATAAAATCGTCATAGCAAGTCCTTTCTGTAAATACTTTATTTGTGTAACTGACTGCAACTTTAAGTCTTCAATGTTCGTGAACGAGCGCCGTCAGTAGGGACTGGTCATCTCTTAGCTGCCACGGCTTTTTAATTTTTGAATTGTTTTTTATCTTTTTATTACGGACGCTTTTAACATCCACGTCTTTCTACATTGTTCTCATATAATTTCAACATGAATGATGTAACCAATATTTTGTAACAATATTATGATAGTTAATTGATTCAGGCGTGACCTTGCGGAAATCCATAATGAAATGATGATGTGGATATATTTAGTAACCTTTTCCGCTTAGCTATTTCTAAAGAGTCTTGAAAAGACCCTGGAAGAAATCGACACGTGTTTCACCTCTCAACGAGGCATCCTCAGGATGACGATTAACTTGTCGTGAACTCGTACACGGCGTGGTGTGGCAACACGCCGTGTACGAGTTCACGACAAGTAGAAATAGCTAAGCGGAAAAGGTTACTAAATATATCCACATCATCATTTCAATATTATGATTTAAAAAAGTGTTCGGGGAGTTTCTTGCCCGTTCCTCTCCATAGGAACCTACTTACTACGCTTTGAAATGGGCAACTAGCTTCTTCTTTCTGACTGACCGACCCCTTGACAGTTCAAAAGTGCCTGTAAATGGTTTAATTGAAATAAACGCTTTGAGTTTGAGTTTTTAGATGAACACAAAAACTAACTCAAAGCATTAAAGAAGATTATAAAATGTTTTAGTTGCGCCTTACTCAAAGCCTTTTTGTGCTATAAATATTTAGTAGCTTACCTCGTCGTATCCTGTTCAGAAGATTTTAGAAAAATCTTCTGAACAGAATTCTAAGTTAGCTATTTCCTAGGATAACAAGCAGCGTATGAAAAATGAGCTTAACTTGTACCAGAACCATTTTTTGAGAATATTTAAATACCAAGCCAGTCTTGCGTGTTAAGAAGTCAAGGGAATCCTACAAAAACCCAACTAATTTATTATTAAAACTAGTACTTACCTTACTTATACAATTCAATCTTACTTTTTGCGAATTGTACGAAATACAATATTAGTAAAGGTAAATACAAGACGGAAAATAAGAGGAATTGCCTTTAAAAAAAGAAATTGCTTGAGAAACGGATTAGTGGGCACAAAGCTCTCAAAAGAGAATATTAAATAAGACAGTGGGTGGCACTTGGCAGGTTAATTAGATAGCTTGCACGTACAATGTTCAAATAAAACGATATCACATTAAACTAACTACATTGCTGCACTAACTGTTAGCCTACTTCTTAAACGTCGTTTTCGTGATAGGATGGACCGTCGTCATTACCACGTAATAGCACTTCACAACATTTTATTTCACCACATTATGTCTGACGTGAAATAAACAACAAGGAAATGAACGCCTATAGATCTATACACGTGTACGAACAAAATAATTGAGGTAATCGAGAAGGGTTGTGCATTGAATAATTTTAGGAAAAGGGGTCAGTAAAAATTCCGGACGAAAAGTTTTCTTGGCGTTAACGAAGCAAGAGGGCATTCTACGGCTTTCGGAATAATTAATCGAAACTGTAAGCGAACGAAACCAAAAGCAGCATCCTGTAGAATATAAAGTTGCAAGGCATCTAAAACATTAGAAAGCAAATTACAAGAAAACATAATATATACGAAGAAAAACAAGTTGCCTGAATGAAAATCGCGAGTATGAAGTGAACATATAAGAATGCATAAAAATTGGGGGAACGCGTTTTACTGACAGGTACTCACCCTTCCTAATAAAAGTGTTTAATAAAAGTGAGGGGAACAGGTAGTATTCGGAAGGTCAGACGGATACACCTGTGTCTATTTTTATTATTTAACATTTCAAACACTGTTGAAAGAGACACTAACATTTTTTGCTCCTAAAACACTCGGTGCCTAAATAGCTGTGATGTCAAAGTCAAAGATTTATTTGCATACTAAGTGTACATTTTGGTGTTGTTTACAAATGCAGGTACTTACAACTTAGCGGCCTTTTCCAGGCATCGCAAACTTGAGATATTAAAATGGATGAAAGGAAGGTAAACTGTATCTTACAACAGTTACAAATAAATGGTGTATATAGAGGCGCATTTATTTGGAATTTTACTAACCCACACCAATTCATTTTTAAATAATCAATAACACACGAGCTTATCTATATCTGTTAGCTAATATGGCCAATATTGGCCACATTAATACTATTTTATGTAAATTTTAAATGTAACTATAACTATAAAAAAATCTTTCTTACCCTGCCCTGCTCCCTAGTCCCTAGGCGTCCCTCTGAAATTATTTCTGTAAATAATCTTTTTTTTTTAAGTGAAAACTTCTTTAGGCGCGTTGGGCATTTTTGAGATGGGACTAAACCATTGATTTCGCGACACCGTGATGACACCTTTTGACTATTAAAAAGACATCAACGCGTTGATTTCCGTGGTGCGTGGAGTAAAAGACATCAACGCGTTGATTACCGCGGTGCCGATTTCTGTCGGAGTACCACTGTTTTTACCAGGGAGTGCCACTGCTTTTTTTACTCCAACGGTCTCCAAATTGATAGCGTCAGAATTAATTACAAACATGTAAAAACATTCCAAAAAACTTCTACAAACGGATGAATGGACGATGTATAAACAACAACATTAATTGCTCTCCTTCCTCATCACGTCATATCCACCATCTACAGTCGCTTTAATTGTTTTATAAATTAATTTTCATAGTACATAATGGAAAGACGCCCAAAAATAACCCGGGGTTTGTGTTTAATTACTCCAATTAAGTGGGATCAACTTGTTCGCTACATGTACTATCTCGGGACTAGTTATGAATATCTGCACTGACGAAGTAGAACATAACCCCTATATCAGTGTAGTTGAGAATTTTTCAGTATTAATAAGTTTTGCTCGGTTTTCCACTGCTAACTACACGCTTTATTACCAAGCTGGGACTATTATTTTTCTTATTACGTCTGTTGTCGGTTCCAAGGCACTATAAAAGCTCTCGTTGTATTTTCGTTTGAGACTGGGTAATGTAGTTTCTAGATTATAAAACCGGTAGAAAATGGATCTTATTTCCTTTTGAAGGTCATACACATACCTACATACATTATCATAAATGATAAAGAAATAAAAAAACTAGAAAGAAAAGAAAGAAAGAAAAAAAGAAAGAAAGAAAATAAAGAAAGAAAAATAAGTTTATTTGTCACAGAAACACGTGCATAAAAAAACTATTGACACAAAAACAAAAAGTTGGTCCTCCTGAAATTGAAGCAGATGCAGTTTATCACAAAAATCCTTTTTTATGACAAATAAATAAAACTTTAATAACTTTTAAAAATTGTTACGTCCGCCGGACAGACAGTTATCGTTGTGCACTCGTATAAAAAAGTTTGCATTGCTCAAATAAATAAATTATTAAAATAACTGAAAAAACTTGTTTCATGTAGACTGTATAGCTTTTGCGTTTATTGCACTTTGTTCAGCGTGTTTTACAACTCATTATGTATTCACAAATATTATGGGATATAACTTTTCATCATGTATTAAGTAAGTACCTACCGGGTACTTTCAAGTACGTTCGACATTTACAGATTAAAAAGTGTAATTTTACTATTATTTACGGCTGCTTAATATTTACAGTCTTAAGTAAAACTCTGAATGATTAAGGAATGATCTGTTAAGGCAAATAATTGAATGGATTGAATAAGTTGTTAGACAGAATGAATGAAAGACGATTAACAAAACAAATTAGTGTTTAAGGCGGATATTAGTAGGTAGAGATGCCGTACAAAGGCATACACTATACACTGATCTTATTAGTAAGATGTCCTTCTAAAAGGTCAGGTACGCAGTTCTCGCAACCGGCGCCTTGATGACAACATATTTCAACGCGGGCGAAGCAAAAGAAGTATGTGAGGCATGTAGGGTAGGTGGCTACTGTAGTTCCTGTAAACTTCCACGAGAAAAAATGTTTGTTAATGAAATGTTTATTTATATAGACTAGTCGGGTTTACTGTTGCGAGCATTGTACTTAACACTGATTGCGAGTATCGATTTTATCTTAACAATTCTTAACCCATATTGTAAAACTGTAGATTAAAAAATTATGCTAAGTTTAGGTATATAGCATATAGGTATACGCTACATTCTCGCAACGTTGCGTCACATGCGCCTTAAGCCTTTGTCAAACATAATAGGGTTACAACGCTGAGTGGCACTTGAAGGCCGGGCATGTGATTGCATACGTCTGTCTAGTTCCGTATATAAAAGGAAAACTGACGTAGCACTGACGTAAATGCTACGTAGACAACGGTCTCTGAATATTTATCACTATTGCAGACGGAGGAGCGCTTCTGTTAACAGATTTAGTACCAGCAATCGATAGTAGTTAGATTTACGCGTCAATCTCCATGTCTGTGGCCAAAAATAAATAACGGAGCTCAGCGCGTGAGCACGCGACATTTAGCGTGGAGTGCGGGCGCCGGGATCGCCAGGACATTTGCCAACTGATAGAGCTATATATAGCCCACAAATATGCGCGTGACCGACCACTTCGGGTGACACGTCTATTTTAAGTGGGTACAATAAAAATGTTCGCAGATAAACACGGAAGAAATTGCTACATTCTTGACATTGTTTGCAGTGCCTGAATGTTTCTCGGTTTGGGTAACGATGACGCATTCGCACATGTTTTTCGATGCAATATAGCTTGAATGGTCTACCGCACTTGAACTACGAAAAACCGTTCGCTACGAAATGAAAGCGCTGTCAAAGCCTTATTGCAAAAGTTTACAACATAACCGATGGTTACATAGAACACTCAATACTGTATGTTAATCACATTTTTAAGTTACGATTTTCCATTGAAGTGCAATGCATGGAAAATTGCTTACACTAACTAATTTTGAAGTAATAACGAAATGAAAGGTATATTAGTTAAAAATCGTTAAAATAACTATAAAATGTACCCGAGCTCATTAACTAAGTACTTGGGTACAAAATTAAGTGTGGGGTATGTTAGTTCCTCGTGCTCCCACGTCACCACGTGTCAATGTCCAACATGTTTTTTATGCTATACAACACACATAACATATTGTTACACATTTAATAAATTATACAATCTATTTCAATCTTATTATGTTATGTCTGTATATCATAGACGATAATTTTATAATTAAAACTAGAGAGTATCATTATTCCCACAAACGCAATTAGCAAGAACTTTATGGTTTTATTTTTCACTAACAGCATTTTCGTTTTTCAGGTGTTTGCCCATGAAGAAACAGCAATATGTTGTATGTAATTGGAAAAGTAAAATAATTAGATAAGTAATTACTTTACTATATTACTATAATATTATGCTTACCTATAATGACTAAAATGAATGAACGAATTAATAATAATGATTTATTTGAAATAAAATGTAATAATGAATTAATTAATTGTTATTAAAATTTAATGAATTATTATAATTAGATTCAATATTATATCATGTAATTTAATCATTTGATATGTAAACATTTGCAGTGCCCTTACAGGGTGCATGTCTTAATACTGTGGCATGAAATTTTAATGCGTGCCTACTAACCAGTATTTTATACGTCAGCAAATAAATATATAAATAAAATGTTATATTTTCCATTTTAAAGTTAAGTAATCGTACGTTATATTTAACAAGCTTCAATACATGAAGTATCTTAACTCTTAAATACAATTGGGCTGTTAACGATTTAACTGGGAAATATCAACTTCAAACCTATTATTTTATTTCAATGTTCAGCATCTATTCAGAAATATTCAATGTTATTCAACTCGATGGCCGATGAGTGGTATTCAATAAGGATTTACCTCGGTTTTGTGAAGACACAGCTTTAGAAAACTAGTTTAACCTTTGTTCGACTTATTCAATAGCTAGGTACAGCTACTCGTATTGTACGTACTGTTAAAATCTTTTCATAGAGATACAATTATTGTATCTCCATGTAGCGGTGATAAAAGTCGCTTCTTTTATTTGAAGGTAGGGCTTAAAATGTTTCGCAATTTACAAAACAATGGTTGAATGTACAATAGAGGCTGGCACGGCATGGCGGGTACGCAGGCGCTGCGCAGAACGCGAGCGTTGCCAACGTGCAGCAGTTCACACGACCGGCTAATTTATAAATGCCATAAATTTAACAAGAGATGTCCGACGTCTTACTGCAAACAGCAACAGACAAGTTTTAATTAGTACCGGCAGTACCGCCCGCCATGCTGGTACTATAACCTTCGCAATTCAACGGGTAAATTACAGTTTGTTAGAATTTTTGAAACTGCACAATAAACTATTACCCTAAGGTAGACTGGTAGAAAATGCTCTAAGCGTTAAGTCCGCCCTTGTGCCTTTGTTTATACTTGTACAAAGCATTAAATAAATACAAAAGAAATATGAAAATATCATACTTATGTTGGTATTATTGTATTTCAAAATCTAATAGCTTTGAGAACTAAAAAGTGCTTGTAAATGGTTTGTTATTAAAAAAAACTAAAAATACCCGACTGCATAAATACAGAACTGAAAAGAGAAAAAAACGACCTCTTTCTTACCCACTTCAACGGTTCGGGATTGTTTTATCATTTTTCATTCGAATTAGAATTAGAATATTTTTATTTTTAAACAAACATTTTGGCGTCAAAAAATGTTTATATACCCAGTGACACTTGCGCAATAAAGACGAATCTAACGACATATCATTCATCAAAATCGGTTCAGCTGTTTTGTAGTTGCGAGGGAACATAGAGACGAACACATACATACAGGTCAAACCTTCCTTTTTTGGCTTCGCTGCAGTCGGGTAAAAAAATAACTATTTAAATATTACAGTTGAGTTGTATAAAATAAGCCTACCTAGATGGATGACCTGTGGATGTGTGTGACCAATTTCCTCTCGTGAATAGCAAAAGCATATTTTGCCGAGGTATTTTTACACAATAAAACATATTGATATTTGCCTCTATAATGAGAAAATGAATGAATGCTTTTCACATATTGAAGCTCTTAATAAAAAACCGGCCTAGTTCGTGTCGGACCACGCAGAATGAAGGGTTCCGTAGTTGGGATGATTTATCCCAAGAACAAACTTAACTTAGTAGTTGAGAAATATGTTCTCTCATACATCGATATACGTCACGGTCAATTCTCCAACTGTAAATGTAAGTTTGTAAACACATTTTTTTATGTGGTAAAACTACAAATTATCAATTTTTTTTTTTCCTTTACTTGGGCTGTGAGCCCTTGCTTCCTGCCAAATTTCATAATTCTAGGTCAACGGTTTTGGTTTACAGTCAAAACCGTTTATAACGACTTCGAAGGGGTCAACTGACTTACGGTTATTATAGCCGATAGTCATTATAACCAAACACTATGTTAAATGAGCAAAAATGCTGGGACCTCAAATTAATTTCATCGTTATAAACAGTTTTAACTGTACTTACGAGTATCAAAATATGTCACATAAGTGACCGTATTTTTTTATTGCATTAACTTAGAAGCTTGATTTTTTTAGAGCTCTAAGGGAACATAGATCTACGTATCGAGTATTAATTTCAACTTGATACTCTTGGCGTTCCTGAGAAAATGGGTCTTGACAGACTGACGGACGTACAACGAAGTGATCCTATAAGGGTTCCGTATTTTCCTTTTGAGATACGGAAGCCTAAAAATCAAAAATTTTTGTGTGGGATCTCGTGGAAACTTTTGATTTCGGCGCCGTGATATTTCCCTATTGATCGTGAGACAATATTCCGAAGCCTGAACGGAGGTGTATTCATTAAAAATGACCCAAATCTAACTTATACACGTGTAAACATGATTGCGCTCTCTCAAAATAAAACGAAAATAGCATATTCTTCCTTTGAATCGTATTTGCAAAGTTATTTCCCTTCCAGTTCCATCTCTTTGGAAACCACAACAATACACCATTGTCTCTTTCGTCTGGGCTTTAATCGGCCGCTCTTGAACACCAAAAGAGTATCGTTTTCTCTCGGCCAATACTGAATTTAACTCGACAAACAATTTAGCTAATCTGTGTGGATTATAATAACGTGTATAATTGAAGCGAACCGTAACATCTAATACCTTAACAGAACTGTGTTCAACAGTTTGCAGTTAATTAATGTTTTTCATTTACTAATTGTGCTTCATAGTTGCTGCTTTCACTGATTTGTTCTTTGAATTAAACCTACGGTGGACAAGGAACACATTTTCCGACCAAACACCGCGAACTTACAAAAACGAATTCAATGGGTTCGCTCAATATTAATTTACTTCATACATTTTGAAATGAGTCACCATTTAACATTCGTGAAGCTTTACATGTTTTGCAGGGAAAATAATTTGAAAGATGTAGTAGCTAGCTTCTATACATATTATTATAAAACAAAGTCGCTTTTCGCGTTTGTCTGTATTTCCGCGTTGTTCTTCTAAAATACGCAACGGTCTTGATGAGGTTTTCAACATAATTTAGAGAATGTATTCCGGAAGGTTTATGTGTATGAATTATTAATATTACACTTATAAATAATTAAGAAATCTCGATGTTTTGTCAAGTCGTAAAAAACCTTGCGAAGCATGGGCGGGTCGCTAATTTATTATAAAATTGGAATATGGGAGGTCTCCATAGATGTGTATTGTTTGTAATGTCTACGTGTATGACATGGGTCCAATATAACGTCAAACATCTGAAAAGTCCTTTATCAATATCAATTTGGCTTTGTAATTTACGATTTTCGTCCCCTCGTTTTTCGTCCATAGTGACTCGCCTAAAATACACAATGAGCGTAAACGTTTAAATAATTTACGAGTGTTTTTGTGTAATAATTTAGTACCTATGTGACATTGTAACAAAAGGCAACATTGTTTTTAATAATAAAGAAGCAACAGCGTTTCGTCAGTGCTTATGTTGCCACAGTTATACGATTATAATCTAGTCACTAGATAAAAAAATGTGTGCGGTCGGGGGACTCCCGTCAGGAACGAAGTCCTTTCTCACGTATGATTTAAAACAATAACAAAATTTTTGCAGCCATCCATGACAATAATTTTGAAAATTTTCGGAGCCACCATCTTGAATTTACATTTTGACCTCACTATCGGCTTTAGCATTCTCGAAAACTATGAATACGACACCCATGACGAAAAATTTGTAAATTTCCACAGCCGCCGTCTTGGATTTTCATTTTCCAACTCCAACACAACCAAATTCACACTTTCTCTCTCTCTTCGACATGCAGTGTACTCGGACCAATGTGTACAATTTTATCCCACGATGCTGTAATCGCAGTAATCACTTTACTCTTTTCTTTTGTTTTTTTGTGCCGGCATCCTCTCTCTCTCTCTCTTTTTCTCTTCGAATCAGAAGAAGACAGTCGCAAGTATTAGCACTTTTTAGCGTGATGATTTCTGAAAGTTTACAAGCCGTGTTAAGAACTTCGTTCCAAAATGTGCTCAGGTATCCATCTCCTACCTACGCCGACTATAATGAGCTCTATTTTGGTCTATCTCGAGCGAAAATAAAGTCTAGCAACGAATAACCGCCGTCTCTCGTATCTTCTCCCACATATTAGGACACGTATTTTCAGTTTACTCAAGAGTAAAGTTTCGTGTATATCTACCATGTTATATGTTGTTTCTCAAACATCTCAATACAGGTAGCTATTATAATTACCGACGAATCAATGAATTATTTGAAGCTAAAATCCTATTTTAAATGAAAATCAAATAATAAGCACGCTAGTGGGAACATTGTAAGCATGAAGCTACGTACGTACGTCAGTGGTTTGTTAATTCCTAGTTAAGTACCTTCGTAGTTAGTATAAGTACTTAAATAAATTAGTTTATAGTTTGTCTAAAAGGCTTTCAAATTACTCTATCAATACATTTTTAGTTTTAGTACGTGCGAATGGAAAAACAGAACCCTTATAAGATCACTCATGTTTCTGTCTGTCTGTCTGTCTGTCACAGTCATTTTGCTCCGGATCCAATGGATTGATTAAGTTGTTTGGTACACATCAATTTCTGTGACCCAAACACACATGAATTTTGAATAGGGGTCACTTTTGGGAGGCAAATAAGATTTCTTATTTTAAAGTTTTCCAAATTATCCCGTGTGACATATCAAATGAACGGGCTTAATTTGAGGTTCTCAATTTTTTTTAAATATTTTTAAAATAAATTGCTTCAAAGCAAATAGTAAATTTTCATCTATTTTCTTAGATAAAGAAAATAGATCAAAATTTACTATTGCCCTATTATATTCGGAGATACCGAAACTACCGAGACAAAAAAAAATACAGACAATACTTAGGTCTACACAAGTCTTTTGTTTTAAAATAACATGATAAATCTCTCGATATTGTGCGTAAGTTTGCAGTCGGAATGTATGAGAGAATATGTTTTTCAACTACAATGTTAAGTTTGTTCTTAGGATAAATTCATTCGAACTACGGAACCCTTCATTGTGCGTAGTCCGACACGCACTTGGCCAGTTTTTATTACCAGAATAGCTGACTTATATTGATCTTAATGGCTTCAGAAAGGCAAGGTGCGTAGTACTCGCATCCGACGAGCGACAATTAAGTCTGTATTTCATTATATACAGACTTCATTCAGAAGAATCATACAGAAGTCATTACTTACATACCCACTATGCAGAATTTGCAAAGAAATAAATCAAAGACATTGCAGCTTTAACTACAGATCCCCAAACATCAAGTGTTCCCATTCATCCGTGGTCCCTCAAAAGCGGATTCATGAAAGTGACATACTACAAACAGCTAGGTATCTCATTAAAAACTGAACGAGAAGCGACTCTTCGCCCGCATTTCCATAAAATTCAGAGAGTGTTTTCACATATGCGTAATTAAGCTCTCAACAATGTAAATTAATTTGATTGAGACGAGCATAAATCTCTGTATTTTATAACACGTTAATTAAGACATGCAAATATTTAAGAACCTTTAACGCATGAGTTCCCACCCATTGTGATGTATATTGGTACACTGAAACAAGCCTTACAAAAGCAGTTTACCGGCGCCTACGTTCAACCAAATAAGTAAATAAATAGATCGTATGTTTTTGTACATTAATTGGAGGAGTTATTCTGAAACTGTTATAAATTAACGGAAATAAATGCATAATTTAACTGCTCCGATATTTTCATAAGTTTTATTTTACTTCAAGTATTGTAGAGATGTTGATATTGTTGATTTGCGGATTTAATAGTATTAACCGGGGCGTGCCCGTCGGGAGTCGAACCGGAAACCGGTAAATGGCTACCGCCAGTTCCTTCTGCATTATTGATTACCATTTGCTGTTACATAAGCATTCTCTTTAAACAAACTATAAATATTCTATTAGGAGCTTGGTTACGGTCTGCAATTTTTAATTTTACATTTCTTACTACAACTGCGCAGCACTGATGAAACTCGTAGGTAATACAAAGATTTCATAATTTTGAAAGATAAATTGTTGATAAATAAAATTCATGATGAAGATGCTATTTTCTAAAGAAAGTATTATAATGAGTTGTTTTTTAAAAAGGTTGCGTATATTTGTCTTTCTGATCATTATTTTTAATAGGCACATATCTACAGATAATTATATTAATGATGTACCTAATAATTATGTACTATTTTTCTTTACTAGTTTCTTCTTCTAGAACTTAATCCCTTTTCTTTAGTCGTGGTATTTTTAACAAGAAAAGAAGCAGCGTTTCAGCGCGTTTTAAATTATTATAGTGCTGTAAGTCAGAAAATACGACCGCGGAAGACATAAAGAACGAGTCTTAGCTGTCTGTAGCCTTGAGCAGTTTCAGTTTCAGACACTAATTACAGCCTCAAGTTTTGACTAAGCGCAAACTTTCTTACTTTTGGAGAAGCTAGATCATTATTAAGGCATTACGTAGGTATTTCGCTATGTGCCAAATTTTGTACCTAGACCTTAGTACCTTTATACCTAGTCTGTCGAAAAATATATACCTACTAATACAGTTTCAGAAAAAAATCGTTTTCGTAGAGCGTTGTCTCCATCACTCATCATATCTGTGTGACAATTTATTTCTAATAATGCTGGATATAGTTTACGATCCACTATACTTTATACTCAACATACTGTATAGTTACCTATTAGGAAAACAATTGTTATATCACTATCTACGGAACACTGATTTGTGGCGAAGATGTTACAAACTTAAACTTCACGTCTACTGACGGTATTGTACTAAACAGACATTTTGAACTAATACGCGCTGATGCGTTCAATTCATTGCAATGCAGTAAAATTCTTGAATTCACTTCGATTAGATTTATACAGGAAAAAATATTATTATTATAATGATATCATTCTTATTATCATCATGTTTAATAATAATGATGTCATTTTTCAGTACCTACTTAGCACTAAATATATCCGCTATTTAGTATGATCGATTCCTGTTAAAGGGCAATCGAGGAGATCAATACCAATTTAACAGATCTCGTGTACCTAGGCTGGGTACTACGGCAAATTCTAATTCAAAGCATTTATTTCAAATCAACCAATTACAGGGACTTTTGCATTGTCAAGGAGTCGGTCAGTCAGAAAGATGCAGCTAGTTACCCATAGTAGGCACCTATGGAGAAGAACGGGCAAGAAACTTTAGAAGTTACAAAGAACGAACAAGAAAAGCTGTAAATTAAGTTTTTAAATAAATAGGAATTGGTACCTTGATTGCGTGTAAAGTATAGTAACTTTAACGCTAAACAAAACGTTAAAGAAAACAAACATAAGACTCTTTCAGTTCAATTTTTTGTTCCGCATGTAAAATATAATAATAACTTCGTCTACGTTTCAGTCACAATTTGAATGGCTATTTTCTTTAGTAAGGAAAAAGGGGAGCGCTGTGACGTAGCCTACAGCGAACAAGACTCGACGTAAAAGTTCTATTCAATTATATAACGTTGATATGGGCATTACATAAATTCGGGAAAACTCTTTTGCATTCGAAATGGAAGGGGAAAATACATTTCCTTATCATTATGAGTTTTTAACATCGACTTGTGACATGATGGCATTGTAGCTCGATTTTAATACCTACTTACGTCAATGCGAATTGTTAAAGTATGACTCAATTACTTAAGTAACAGTTATTGATAAGTTCAAGTACCGACTTGCGACTGACACGACATTGACAGTGAACGATAAATAAATAAATGGCAAACGACAATGAAACAATCAACTAACAAATAATCTATGCATGAAGCAAAATGTACTGAAAGTTTTATACCTACTAAGTAAATGAAGGCTGCAATTATTTATATTTCAAGCGTTACAATTTTCCTGCTTTTAACTCGTTACATTTGTAGAAATATTCTTAAAAAGGAATCACACGGTCGGTCTACCATGGCCGCCTACTATTGTAAAAAGCTTCAGAGATAAAAGAATTGCGCGGACCAAAAAAACAGCAATTACACAAAAGGACAAACACAAATAACTTGTTAGTGACCTTAAAGTATTTTAATGGCTTTTAGAAATTGTCAAGAATTTCTCTTGTCAAATAAGTCTGAACGAGAAAACTTCATTAAATTCCAATTCGGACAAATTATCATACCTTTAAAGCTTTTACTCATTTTGTGTTTAAGAGTCTATAATTAGAAAGTTAAACGAAAATTATGTTAAATTTTATGGAGATCGACGATTGGTCACGCCTGATTCTCAAAGTGTAGGTAAGCTCCTCAATTCTTAAATCATATTATGTTCCAATTAATGAAATTAGCATAAAACTGCTTTAGCAATAAAACTGCTTTAGCATAAAACTGCTTTAGCATAAAACTGCTTTAGCATAAAACTGCTTTAGCATAAAACTGCTTTAGCATAAAACTATTTTACCTGACTACTGAAAAAGAAGAGCAATAAGTTTAACAGTCTTTGTATGTATGTTTATCATAATAATATGCTTAAAAACCATAAACTGTTCCGATTTTGACAAATGAGGAGTCGATTGACTTTAATGTTAGAGTGTGTGTGGAAGTTTTTTTAGGGTTCCGTAGTGAACAAGGAACCCTTATAGTTTCGCCATATCCGTCTGTTTGTCTGGCAGCGACTTAGCTCAGAGACTGTCAGTACTAGAAAGCTATAATTTGTCATGGGTGTACAAGTTAATAATAATTATCCAGTTATGATCCCGCCTGTCCCATCTTGCTGTGCTCCCGCCAGCGACGCCTTAAGCCGAGGTTCCCGCCAGCGACCCCACAGGGGGTGACCTTAGCGAGCATTCGCCTAGTTTATTATTAATATTATGCCCTGGCTGGAGGCTTTAAGTTAGCTTAAGGCAGCCACAGGATAGCCCGGTTAAGTAGTCACAACCTCAGACGTCAACTACGAGATACCACAACAAAAAAAAATATATATATCACAGTCAAGTAGACTACAAGTTAACGAGTAATAATCATCCAACTTACATCAGTTGCAAAAACATGTTCTCCCATACATGTTAAGATTGCTCTTCCCAACTACGGAACCCTTCATTGTGCGTGGTCCGACACGCACTTGGCCGATTTTTTTTTGTGAAACAGCTATATATATATATATATATCTTTATAACATAACTTCACGCCTTGTTTCCCCGAAGGGTTGGGCAGAGGTGTCCCTGTAGCAGGTAAAGCAGAAGCAGGCATATATCTTTATCTTTCCTCGAAAATACGTACTTCCAAAATAATATAGGTAAAACAAACAACAACCGAGGGTTATATTCCCGCTGAAACTAAGAGCTCTAGTTACTAGTTTCTAGGTAATTATTGGATACCCGTATCCGATAAACTCAGCCACGTGCCAAAATATTTCACTATATATTATACTTCGTAATTGTACCTTTATTATTTTTATTTTTTGGTTGGGAAATTATCAAATAACTTCTCCCGCTCTGTGTGGAGCGGGAGGGCGTGTCAGACTCTTACTGACTAAAACCCACCTGTGTTCCTTCAGTTACCTATATTGCCAGGGATGACGTTAACCCTTTTGGACATCCCGCAACCCCGGCAGGCATCGGCCCTATCGGACCCCGTCAGGTCTGCAGACATCTCTTTGAGGCACGCGTGGAACACAAGACGCCGTAGACCCTATTCTGGTCCTTATCGGACGGCAAGCTACCCATTGCTCACCGTCCGCAAGCCCACGCTTACGGTGGCCGGGAGTCAACTTGCGACTCCCGATACCCAGGGCGTCTCCTGCGGTGGTCAGGAGCATGAGGGCGTGAAATTTGCCTCTCCCTCACGCGTTCCGCCTCCTCCTTTGCGAGCATTACTGCTTCGCAGAAGGAGGTGACGGCCTCCCATGCCCTCTCGCTCCGTACCATGGCCTGAACCATTACTTTCACGAGGACAAGGAGAGGCTCCGCCCAAGCCGGGCAGACCTCCGCCGTATGCTCCACCGTGTCCTCCGGGCGATCTCCACAATGGTGACACCCGGGCGTTTCCTCCCGCCTTATCCTGAAGGTCATGATACAAAGCGAAGGTTACAAGGTACTTTCCGGGGTATAATCTCTTTAAAACAAACACGAGGTTTTTGACGAGTCCTCGAACATCACTGATATAATTTAAAATATGTTTTTGTGATGTTTTATAAAAATTAAGCCAAACCATTTTACAAAATTATATTAGAAATCGCGAATTAAACTGTAAATGTGGTTGTTTACCAACGTTGGTTCCTTCTTTAGGTAAGAAAACGTACTTAGCAGTCGAAAAATTCTTAGGGAAAAACTAGCTTTTGCCCGCGGCTTCGCACGCGTAATGGTCGGAAAATATCCCACAGGAACGAACTACCGGGATTCAAAGTACTTATCATAATGTCCTAACCCAGGTCATGGCCTATCCGTATACCATTCATCTAAATCTATTCAGCCGTTACGGCATGAAATGTAACAATCTGTTTTAGGGTTCCATACCTCAAAATGAAAAATGGAAACCCTTAAAGGATGAATTCGTTGTCTGTCAAGACCCATTTTCTCAGGAACGCGTGAAGACATCAAGTTGAGATATATATAAAAAACTAAGGCTAAGCGCGCACTACGAATTTTGATCTTTTTTTTTTTTGTGGGTGGGAAATCATCAAATAACTTCTTCCGCTCTGGGCGGAGCGGGAGGGCGTGTCAGACTCTTACTGACTAAAACCCACCCGTGTTCCTTCGGTTGCCCTGTTGCCGGGGGCCTCGATCTCCCTTTCGGTTTTCTTCGCAACCCCGGCAGGCATCGGCCCTAGTGGACCCCTTCAATTCTGATGACATCTCTTTGAGGCGCGCGTGGAACACAACGCGCCGTCGACCCGGGCCTGGTCCTTATCGGACGGTGAGCCACCCATTGCTCACCGCCCGCAAGCCCGCGCCTACGGTGGCCGGAAATCGCCTCGCGATTCCCGACGCCCTGGGCGTCTCCTCCTGTGGCGATTAGGGGCGTGAGGGCGCGAAATTTGCCTCTCCCTCACGCGTTCCGCCTCCTCCTTCGCGGCATTACCGCTTCGCAGAAGGAGGTGACGGCCTCCCATTTCCTCTCGCTCCGTATCATGGCATGAACCAGGGCCGGACGCGAGAGATCACCGCCGCCGATCGCCTCCACGAGGACACGGCGGTGGTCCGCCCAAGCTAGGCAGACCTCCACCGTATGCTCCACCGTGTCCTCCGGGCGATCCACACAATGGTGACACCCGGGCGTTTCCTCCCGCCTTATCCTGTGCAGGAACCTCCCGAAACAGCCGTGTCCGGTGAGGACCTGCGTCAGGCGGAAGATGAGGACGCTGTGGTGCCTCTCTAGCCACTCCTCAAAGAGGGGTCTTATCGCCGCAATTGTGGCGTGCCCAACGAATTTTGATCTAAAAGGTTGAATTTCCAAAACCTGTGTGACAAATTTCAGCCCAATCAGTTCAGTGGTTTGAGCTGTGCGTTGATAGATCAGTCAGTCATTCAGTCACCCTTTCCTTTTATAGATATGTTGTTTTAAGACCACGGACGTCTTACGTGTCATCTATAAGTATAGAACTACGTTATGCATTTTTTTCAAAGTTTTAGGCTCTTTAGTTTCGGAGATAAGGGCGGTATCTATTTTCTTGAATAACTTTATAACAATTTTTTAAGTGAAAACTTCTTTAGGCGCGTTGGGCATTTTTGAAATGGGAAAAAACAATTGAACTCGCGACACCGTTACCAACACCACATTTTTGTAAACGCGATTGTGCTTTTTATTTATATTACGTTACGGATCAATGCAAATATTTTTACTTTAAAGGTTTTGGAAGTATTTTTTAAATTTTCATTTCTGTCGGTACTCCCGGAGTGCCACTGTTTTTTTTTTAAATATAATTGAGACACACAGTAATCTATTTAATTTGATATGTCACACGGTCAAAATTTGCCTCCCAAATGTGACCCACATAATATTCAAAATTCATTTAATTACGTTACACGTCCGTTTTTCAGTTACAGAAATTCAGACCTTAGTGACTTTTCACATTATGAAGAGGGGATATCCTTACCTTTGTACTTACACGTGAAAGGTGTTAATTATAACAAGCTGGTCCCCAAAGAGTTTTCCTTGCCACTCGGTTAGCACGATGTACGCAGATCAAAGTTATGTAATGAACTAACGACTGGTACCTAATACATTAATGGTCTGCATGCTAATGCATCTATTCGAGTCAATGTCTATAAATATACTCCAACTCACTAATTAAAAGTAGATTAATTACATACATCATACCTTAATGGATGCTAGCATATCTAAAATGTCCGTAAAGTTACACAAAGGGAGGTTGATAAGTAAAGGTAAGTGATGAGAATAACAGAGGAACAGAGTATGAGCAAATATTGTGAAAAGGTTCGCTGACAGTCAAACAGTATTTTATTTCTACGACGTGGTTCATTTTCACTGTTCGGCAGTTTGCTCACGTGATGGAGGTGTGTAAAATGTGCCTTCAAATAACCATTAAACCGTCAAAGGTTGTGTTATCTTTTGCAGTAAACTTCAGTTAAGAATTGCACCATAGGGTAAAACCACATAAAACAATGGATAAGGATTGAAACAATGCATTGGAATGGATTTATAATAGGTAAGTATAAATAAGTACTTATATAATAAAAGAGAGAAAAAGAGTTTTTGCAAAGCTTTTGTCGAGATAACGTCTAAATGGGCGGATATCCGTGCGTAAACGTGAAGTATATAATTGAATAATATGTTCAATGATATTTAGTATGATCAATGTCAATAAATAGTATGATTTATTGACAGTATAACTTATGATTAGGTTACTAATCTACGTATCTACGCATCAATAATCCAACATTTAATTAATAAACTGATTAGAGCATTCATGAGCTTTATATAATGTGCTCATGGCATGTCTGTAAGTGGCAAGTGACCCAATAATAATGATGCCTATACTGTGTTATGAAACCTATTGGCTTCATATTACAAAAAACAGACCAGGCCTGAAACTGAGACAAATAACAAACATAAAACTGACCTACCAAAAAAATTACATTCCAATTCCATTCCAATACAACGTGGCAATGCCGCCAGTCTCTTGGGTACATTACCAGTCGACATCGATACGAATGAAGTTTTCGACCTTATATTTTAGTTTCAGTTAAGTTTATATAATTTTGTTTATTAATTAGGTTTTAGTTGTTATTTACGTACATATTATTGTAATTCCCTATATATTATTAATAAAAGTCTCGAATTCAGGCACAATATTTTCGTGTGCGTTTGAGTGAAGTTTTCACTGACGTTTCGTTTCTCAAAGCTTTTACTCACCAACGTCATTCAGGTTCAGGTTTTCGGCTACCATGTCATGTTCAGAATCCTCTTAATATCAATTTACTTTGAAACGTGCTGTGGCCAGCAGCTAAGCTGGACAGAAATTGGAGCGGGTTTTTAAGCGAATGCAAAAAAATATACACTGAATTTTTAAAGTAGCAATTTACCTTCGTGACTCTTAAAAAATGGAAATGTTATTAACCATTTTAACATAATAAAATGCCCGGAATATTCTCATTTTACATGTTAAAAAGCACGCAACGTATTGTATGAAACTGAAAATGTGTTAATGAGATTAATATGGTAATATAATCTCATATGCAAAGAACAAACGCTTGTTTCCCTGTTGACCCAAAAATTTTACCGTAGGTGGAGGTCTCTATGGGTACCATTTGTGTCGTTTATTATGAAAACTGAATAGTTCCACTCTAAGGGAAAATGAAAGAAATATGTTTTTGGGTATAGATTAAGTTTGAGGTTTTTTATTAAACGGTCACTCGTGTATGATATTGTGTTTATTAGAATAGAAATAAAAATAATATTTAAATAATGGATTAAGCCAAAAAATCAGGTTACAGTATGGACATACCAATGTTTGATATAAACAAGCAAAACCTACCGGAGTTTGTAAAAAAATCAGTTTGAACTTGCCGCCGGCGTCACTCCCAATAACTCATGGAAATAGCAGCCATCTTAGACTTCATACTTGACGCTGATTGGTTCTCGTGGACGTGCTTGATGTGAATGGACAAACCGGGATATGAAAGAAATCCTCGATTTTAATCGTTTTTTAGTAGTGTTTTTTTTTTTAGTATTGTCTTACCTTGATTCGAAAAAATCAAACAGATAAGCATTTTTAAATTTGAAATGTTACCCCATTCATAGCTCAATTTCGAGTAGAGGTGTGACTTACCGGGTTTTGATAATTAACTACATATTTATAAAAAAAAAAAATCATCGAAGGAAACAGAATAGGAAAACCGATTACTTACATAATTTTCAAGTAAGTAACATGTCTGTCATAATTCATAATAGAATAGTAGTTGGTGCCAAAGTACATCCTAATTACACTTTTTTTAAATTTTGTAATATGCGACATTTTTTTTTAATGTCGCAGCATATGCTGAGATAGGAGCCTTTTGGCCTCGTACAGGACTTTCTGTTATTATTTTAATTTGTTTTTTACTTTTTTATTAATGTTTTAATGAGTGTGTTATAGTTTAATTTGTGATTTCCTCTGCGAGTCTCAATAAATACTTTTTCTTTCTAATTAAACAGTAAACAAATCTCCTTCGAATACAATTATCACATATTGTTTCATCAATTGTAATAAATATCAACATCAAACACATTACCAAATGACATAGTCATTGTGAATATATTAACTCATTGGTAAACAGAATCACTCAAGTTTATTCGCTACAATAAGATTTGCGTAAAAATGTGTACAATCTACTACCTTAAATCTGCGCTTCGTAGCGCTGTCAAATGGCAAGTACCTTCTATCTGGCAAAATAAATGCGGGAACGACGTGGAGAAATATTGTTCACATAGTGGCCTCAGAATCCCGCGGCTCCCTAGATATTCGAGGTACATACAATAATCATAAGTAGGGGTTTACGGCCCCGCATTATTCAACCGTGGAATTTGTGGAATGTCGAGAACTATTTGCACTGCCGCTGTCGGAGTACGTTCGCTTATAGCGACACAGATTATACGTTTATCAGATGAGATTGTTTGTCTGGATTGCATTTGGTAATCGAAATAATATACGTTATTATGTATTATGTCATTTTTATGGCTTGTGAGAATACCTGTTAATGATTACTTTTCCAAAGTTCTAAAAATGTAAACAAGTGACCTTTAGGACCAATCCGCGTCGCTGTGAAACAATGTTTTAGCGCCTCACGTGTGTCTCCGTTCCGGGCGGCCCGCACGGGACACCAGCGCCCGGACAGCTGTGAAACCAGCCTTATAAGTGCATTTTCCGCATTGTTAACTGTTAATTCTTTATTCTAAAATAAAAGTAACAGCCTTAGCCTAGCCTCATAACTTCAGCTATTTGCCAGTGAAATTCCCGTCAAAACCGGCCCAGCCTTTTCGGAGATTAGCCGGAACAAACAGACAGAAAAAACAATTAAAAATATTTTTTTTGTTATAAGTACCGTCATTCATAAGCATTTAGTCAAAAGCTGTTATTTTGACATTAAAAACAGACACTTCAATTTTATTTATTTATATGTATGTTGTATACATATGTATGTAACTATAGATAAATTACTTATTCAAATTATTGTAACCTGTGTATTCAGGTATTCTCTGTAGATCAATATTGTAATAGCTTATTCATCTCAAGCCAACATAATAAATTTCGTTAATAACTTCTAACAGTTACGCTGCTCATAAAATTCCTTGAATCAACCGCGTAGCTTCTGGTCTATTTATTTGTTCTGAGGCGCTGATCTAATACGTGGAAATTTATTGAGGCAGGAAACGGAATACGATACTCCTTTTAAATATTTTATTACACTAACACCGTTATTCAATTATTGTTATGGACCTACATAGAGATAATACCCTTTTCCCTGAATGCTATTTGTTTGTTCTAATTTCAACATTTATGATAATGCAGTAATGAATTTTAATTTTCCTTAGCCGCATCGTGAACATGACTGTTTCAGAACCATTACACAATTACTTGATTTGACAGGAAAATTACTTATTAATCAAATCGACGTCAATTTGCCGTGCTTCAGCCACTGCATACAACTGTCAAAAAATCACAGTTGTGATTTGAATACACGGATAATTTAAGTTGGTAATCAATCTGCTTTACAATTAATTTCCCTGATTTTACCTACGTCCAGTTTTCAGAGGTCCTAAATCGGAGAAATTAATTTTTCATACAGTTACAGATGATGAATGCACATACACAGACCGATTTTTTGACAGTTTATGTTGGTTTCAAGAAGACGCTAATAATGTGATCCCCCACAATGTCAAGAACTGTAGATAAGTACCTTTATTATGGTCACAGTCGTCCTCATTTTATACTTTAAATTGGTACATTAACTATGTTACCGTTAAACCTTATCAAAAGTAAGCCGGTTGGATGTATAAGAAAAAATAATTGATTAAGAACGCGAAAAAAAATCGATACGAAAGATGTCTCTTCTGCGTTTGACATTTATAATTTCTTGAGAAAAACTTTACAAACGAGATTATTTATGGATATAATTTTATTAATGTCAAAATATTTAATAACGTCCGGCGTTAACGTTACCTATACATAGGTAGAGTTAGTGACATATGTCAATGACCATTTTAGGAATTACATTATTAGATACTGTAGAACCTAATTACTATTTTGATTATATTATAATGATAGTCTTTGAAGTAAATAATTGTTACAAACACGTAGTAATTTGCAAATTTTCATTCAAAATGTCTTCTGAAACTTGAGAAAGAACTATTACTAAAAACTAACTATAGTCCTATACTATTAAATCACCAATATTTGTATATGTATTTGTAATGACGTTCTCGAAATCGGCTCTAATGATTTCGATGAAAGTTGCAATATAGGGTTACGGGTTACGGGTTAGGTTGGGGTTAGGGTTTACGTGGGCGATAAATCAATCTAGCTAGATCTAATATCTATGAAAATTTGTATTTTCCGTATTTTCACGTGAGCAGGGCTCGATCGCCCAAAGTTTAGACAAAAAGATGGCTACCTTCATATTATATTGTAGTCTTTGGCTACCTTGGAACAATGAAATGGCAGCATGGAAATAGTATGTACTATCCTGGCATCATGGAATTAGTATGTACTATACATAGAATTAGTATGAAATACTATTAAATGAGCATTCTCTATTTTCACCAGAGCTGAGCTCGATCGCCCAGGTTTATGTACTGAACATAAACTGCAGTTCAAGTGATGACTTATATAAAGATCACATGAATCTTGTGTCTTCCCAATTTAATTTTATCATTTCTTCGCAGTTTAAGTTATATTTAAATTACTTATAAGTTAAAAATAAAATATAAATCTCTCCCCTCTCCCTCTCCCTCCTCCTCCTCTTAGATTAAAAAGTGTTCCACACAACGTCACAACGGTCCCCCGACTGCAATGACAGTTAGAAATTAACTAATACAACTAGCTTATTACTTTTTAGTTAGTTTTTATTATTTATTTTCATTTTATACATTTTAATGACAAGTTTTTTTTTAAACATGTCATCCTAGGTGACTTTATACTCTCACGGCTGCAAGGCGAGGCGAGGGGTGGATGGTGTGAAGATGAAATTTTTATTTTGCATATAAAATGTTAAATCTATGCTAATAAATTATAAAATTTTGGAATGTGCTCATCAAGGCCTTCAATTGGAAACCAATATTGTAATAAATGGTAAAATTATTTTATTTACACATTTGAATATGGAGCCACATTGCCGGCATTTTGATTTATTTTAAAAAATATATCCTATGTCACTCGGGATGATGTAAGGATGATACCCCATACATCTAAATCTGTTCAGGCATTTAAGAGTTATGGTGGCACAAAGAAACTCTCATACATACAAACATACATTACGTACACTCTTTTTTGGGCAGTCGTGTAAAAAAGATTAGTAGTAGAAAATGCTATAAAGTTAAAAATAACTTAAATCTCGAAAGTCGGTGTCTTTGGTTTTGTATTTTAGCTATTTGCCACCGACTTCCGTTTAAGTTATTTCTCACTTTGTAGTGGGTTTTGAAAGTCAGTTTTTTTTTTTTTTGTAAAAATGTTTTTATTTCTCGCTTTTAGTGGGTAGTTTGTAATTTATCTTAGTTACAATAGCCTAATCTCAACTGCTCATCACCTTTTACAAAATATTGCTTTCCCGGTACAGGGACGTTAATCGTTGAGGAGTTCTCGTGGTACTTCACAATCAGCTCCACTTCTCCATATGCACTGTGACGAGCATAAATTGCATTGCAACCATATTAAAGTAATTGAATCGCAACCCGTGAAATACTTGTTATTGAGTAATTCCGGTGGCCATTTGTGGTCTTCATCATCAGTTCCACTTCACTAAATGATGCTTTTCAAGAGCAACTGCACAAGTTACTATAAAAAAAAAACCCAAATCGCTACAGGTTTGCCTATAATATTTGAAGAGTTTCCTCGATTTCTCCAGGATTCCATCATCAGATCCTGGTTAGGATATATCCTGGTTATATCATGGTATCACTTTTGGGATATAGTCTTTCCAACAAAAAACAATATTTTCAAAATCGGTTCATAAACGACGAAGTTATCCGCGAACACACTTAAAAAAATATATATACTGTCGAATTGAGAAACCTCCTATTTTTGAAGTCGGTTAATAAAAGAATGTGTAAACGAGTGATTCTATCAACAATACCTACCTAAAATTCAGGTGTATATCTTGAAATAATTCTCTATAAAAAAAAAAACAACACTGAGCTTTTTATAACGCAATAAATAATAAGAATGGTCCAAAAATAAAAGAAGCGATATAAAAACAAAATAGCCAATAACTTATTAGAGCTTTCAGTTCAGTAGATCGTATATAATCAATTTGTCGGCAGATAAACAAAATCGTCCGCCAGATTATCTGTACGAGCGGCTGAATGCGCCATATTAAACAATGTTTAGGTATTTATTATTTTCATTAAAATGTGTTTCATTACGATATCGATCCTCAGTTAAGTTTGTTTTAATGTGATTGCTTATTCGTTATAGTAAAAATAAACAACTTTTGTAATAAAATATACATAAAAACGCGCTAATAACCTATCTAGTAAGTAATATAGTCCGGACTACTATCAAGCTTTAAATCGAACAATAGATGATTCCATTATTTTATGGTAGGTACTTTTTGTACAAGAGTAGATGTAAAACTTACTAAAAGGGTTATGTACGGTAGAGGTTTGGCCTGCATTGCTTTCTCATACAACCTCCACGAATATTTTAGTAATTGATGTCATTTATAATGAATGAGATAAACACTATTTCATATTATTACATGATTAGAAGAAAATAATTGAGTGTCAGCTCCCGAGCTGACAGCGCACGTCTTTAAATAAAATAAGTACTTAGAAATAGGAATAATTACGAGATTAACATAAAATATGCCTTTATTTTATGGTCCCGGTAGTGTAAAAGGACGGGGCTCTTATAGTACTGACAGAAAATAAAACCACTTGTACATTGTAGGCTATAGTGAAGGCGTAGCCATAAATCGACCGTAACGTCCGCGTATTCTATACTCGAACCGAGCCTTAATCAACACCCTTTTACATCTTTTTTTACGAGATTAAGTATAACAATTTATAGCTCAATTAAGTTGGCTACACGTAAATAAAATAGAAACAGTACGGAACTAAATAAAGCGCTGCAAACTGATTTCATAGGGTCGACTAGGAAATCAGTTTGCAGCGCTTTATTTAGTTTCCCTTGAAGATAAAATAAGGTCATCAAAAATAAAAGAAATAAACAAAACATTAAAATAAAATTTAATACACTGAATAATTGCAATCAAACAACTAACCTGCACTCTGCGGATGAAACGGTCTGCGACACAGATTCTTCCTGCTTCTGTTGATTTGAAGAAGTCGTCACTTGCTGAGCCGATGTTAACGCTAACGCCTTATATCTCGATTGCTCAGCCGTAGGCAACACTATATCTACCGATCTTGATCTAAGTCCACTTCCGGGAACTGTAAGAGAGTTCCCGGTACCATTCAACTCCTCAGCTCTACCACCAGAAACTTTTGAAAAACACGAGTCGACAGACGCAGCGCGATCACGTTTTAGTTCAGGAACTGCCAGGTAGATGTCGTGAACAAGGCAGTCTTTAGCAGCGTTGGCCGCTTCCTCTTCAGATGCACGAACATTTTCGAGTGAACTACCCGTGGGCTCCACGAAGAAAGCTTCTTGTCTCGATATGGAACGCCTTCGTTGTGGAAGCATGGGAGGTTCATCTACCGGCGGTTGTAGTTCGAAGGACGGTGCCCCCGGCGTCGGCGGCGGCGAGTGCACCGGGGGCGGCAGGAATGTTCGGGGTGGTGGTGGCGGAGCGAGCAGCACCTGCGGCACGTCCTGCTCGCTCTCGTCCTCCTCGTCATCGTCCTCTGCTGAAGAGGAGGCGAGCGCACGCTCGGGCGTGACGCGCTCCTCGCTGCGCCGCGCGAGCCACGTCTCCATGTGGCGGCAGTGCACGCATGGTGGCGGCGTGCCCTTCCCGGAGCGACGGCGGGACCACAGACGCGGGACCTGTCACAAAATATAAACCACTTTACATTTAGGTAAATTCATAGAGACAACAATTATTATCTGCTGCACTGACTTAATAACATGCTCTCCGGTAACGTTGAGCTTGCTTGGCTTTATTTGTAAATTAAACAATTTAATTTATTTACCACACATGAGTTTATACCACAGAATCTGTTTGTTGCGGGCGATGTATACGCTTGGTTCGCAGAATCGCAACCACGGCGGAGTTAACATAGCACACCGCCTCAGGGCATAGTTATGAAAGTTCGATTATTAGCATGCTTTAACCATGTTTAGAATGAATAGCTAGTCAACTCCTCTGAACGATTTGGTAAACGATATGGTACTGATTCATATTTTGTGATTTTTAATCAATGTTACAGAGGCTGCGTGAATTTGCAAGCATAATCAATGTGTGGTGTTGCACAAAAATGCCTAGAGACTGCAAAAAGCTGCCTGGGTAATGCACACCTGTGGATTTACCCGGCTGTATTTCTGAACGGAAAATATTTAAAGAACGAAAGTTTGATAACCAGTCTTATCAAGGGGTATCGTATTATCCAGTAACTGGGTCAGATAGGCAGTCGCTCCATGTAAAATATTGGCGTTCAGCTGCATCCGGTTAGACTGAAAGCCAACCCAAACATAATTGGGAAAAGGCTACACAGATGATGGCTAATAGTTCTTCCTCGATGCCGGGCGAAAACCTTGACATAATATGCTCTTTTGGACATCTAGTAAATCCTCTCACCCCCCATTTTGAGAGAATTTCCGTTTCTGTATTTTTCAAGGATTGTCTACTCTCCACTTTAGAGAAACAAGATTTTAGAAAAAAAAAGTCGGTGTTCATTGTCTATACTCCTAAATAAAAGACTATCATAAGCGAGGAAAAATTTTTTGCAACTTTACTCGTAGCCAAGTGCCATTCACTCCGTAAGTGGAAGGTAGAGTTTTTTAATGAAACCTTTTCAACTAAATCCATTAATTCAGTCATGTCGTAATTTCTGCTGGACAAACTACGACAAATAAATTAGCAAGAAAACGAACTGCAAACCAAGTTAAACTCACTCTTTGCTTGGACAATTGTGGAGAAGGGACCTTGTTTATTCTTATTTCTCTCAAAAGACTGTTTGATGCAAGTTAAGTACTCATTAAAGTCTATTCATCTCGTTGAGAAACTGACGTCAAAGCTAATGTTGACGTAATTTTGTAGGGTTGGGAGGGACCCTTCATCAGAAATAACACGGAAAACGTTGATAAGCCTTTGCGCTTGGCTGCTTGGATCATTTCCGAAATTAAAGTTAGATACCTATGGATATGGCATTGTTTTTTATAAAATCTTATTAATTAAGACTTAATATGCATACATAGGTACTACCTATTTGCATACTAGTTATGTAAAAAGTTATGATTGATCTGTATGATAAGAATTTACAGGTATTTTTTATAGTATCTATTATTTTTATGTCCTGAATTCCATATTCTATGAGAATCTTAACGGACACACTAATTTATTATTTGTTAAAATGTTAAGAAAAATCGTCTACGGTAAATATGTAAGGTATTTGTAAATATTTAAGCGTAAGCACCATATATCTATCAACAGATTCGTATATCTAAATGTCATTGCACTTTGTACCTATTGAGTATTGTAATTTTATTCTAGGTACATCGTCTTGATAGGTATATAATTATAATTAATGTATACAAAATAATGTAAAACATTTTAAAAGAGTTTAAAGAATTTCTTACCCATTCTTCTCCATACGAAAGTACCGTTTGCGTTTGTGCATTTACCTCAGACGATCTGCCTGGAAATACAGGCGTTATTAAATTGTGTCAGTTTCTTACCTCGAGATAAGTGCCCGAGTCATCAGATCCGGCCGAGTCGAAGGAGCGGCTGCGGGCGCCTGGCTGCGGTACCGATAGCAGGACACTTGCGCCCGAGCCACGCACTGCCTCCAGTTGGATCTCATCGAACGACGCGGACCGGACCTGCCAAAATTCATCTGTTATATATGCTCTATGGATCAATAGTTTAATTAGACATAAGTAAAAAATAACAATAATAATAATATTCTGCTACTCCATGCTAAAGCCAGTTTGGGGTTCTTGATGTCACAAGGCTCAATTATTAGCTCTGCAGTCGTGACCTAGTTTTGGGCTTCTACATATCTCATGAAAAATCACATTTAGGTGTTCAGAAGGGCAATTCCCGTATTCCTAAGAACGTTCGGATTTTAATCTGCCTCATTATGTCCAAAATATCTATTTCTCCACATTTTTGACAAGTTTTTGACATTGCTTGTCGTTGAAATGAAATTGAAATTAGGTTTTGAATGTTTTTATTTACGGGAATTAGCCTTCAGTTAACTTTACAGCTTATCATGAGACGTCGTGTAGAAGCAGTATTCATGACGTTTCTAGGCTGATACCAAGTATCAAAAAGTCTTAATCGTTAATCAGAATAAGTAATACAATAATTACGTAGGTCCTTACCTGCTTGGGAACCTCGAGGCTACTCTGCGTCTTCATGTCGGCGGGTGTGGGCGTGCGAGATCGTTTGAAGGTGGTGCGCAGGCGCTGCATGGCGGCCGGGGCGGGCTGCGCGCGCGCTCCTCATGTCGCGGGCCCGCCCCGCCGCCCTCGCCCGCACCCCGCCGCAACGCGCTTTCACCACCTCTGTACATGACATACAAGTTATAGAAAATGGTCTTGTGGAAATAATACCTCATTTCTGTCTGCCACTGCGATAAAATAATTATGATGAAATGTTGACCACAGTACAACACAAACTGACACTTTATTTCTGTTACCCAGCATTAGTAGTTATATCTACTCATGTAAATATCTGAAATCGATAAACTAGTTCAAAATAAAAGCAGGTAGAGACTGCAAATCGCGGATCAAGTAACACGGTATAAAGAATAAAAAGGATCGGGTTTCCTACGTAAGTAGTATTACACTCGGAGGGCACGGCAAAGCAAAAGCTTACAAACTGAAATAGCTTTATTTCAAAATAATAGGTTTCATATACCTACCTACACGTATTGTGTATCGGCTACGGGATATCAAAGAAGAGATAAAGGGTACTTATTCTTTTGTTAAGAACTAAAAGTACAGTACAAATATGTAAATATGTTCTTAATGTTCCTCGGCAAACCTCGTGTTTCGTCAGTCTTCGGATTTCTATCAGTTGCCCTTTGCTCTTGATGTAGACTGGACGCTCTCAATCGACTTGGAAGTATATAGAGTTGTTAATACTCTTTTAACTTAATGTAATTTATTTAAAAAATGGGAGAAAAGCCGCTAAAGTCGCAGGCACGACAGATAGGGAAATAGTTTTACAGCTCTATATAGTTCACACGGAAATCAAAACAAAACAACAATAAAGTACTTAGTTCTGAATTCAAATTATTATGAAAGATAAATCTAATAATTGATGGACATGGAAATTAGCATTCCTTTGTATTCGGAAAACCGATGATACCCGAGGGACATTAAGAAAATAGACTGTAGTTACCTATACTTTATTTTTACCCTATATACGAATAATGAAAGCCTATAAATCATTTATTTCTTTGCAAACATTGATAATGGAGTCATTACCTATGACTCATATTTAAAAAAAACATCTACCTATGTACCAATTGGGTTAAAGATTTTTTCTATAATAAAGTCCACCGTGTTCTACCGTCACATAAAATATATTATAATCAATAAAAAACCACTTAAGTGCGTGTGGGGCCACACACAATGAAGGTTTCCGTATTTGGGATGAATTAATCCCAAAAACAAACTTAATATTATAGTTAAAAAACATGTTCTCCCTCCCATACATCGATATACGCCACGGTCAATTTTCCAAGTATAAATGTAAGTTTGTAATCGTATTTTTTTTTAATGTGATGTTACAAATTAACGATTTTCGGTCTTTTTCCTTTACTTGTGCTGTGAGACCTTGTTTCTTGCCAAATTTGATGATTCTAGGTCAACGGAAGGTAGCGGTAGTAACGGGGGTTTTAATTTATTTGCGAGTATCAAAATATATCGCATAAAAATGGCCGTCTTTTTTATTTCGTTGAAGAAACTTGATTTTTATTAAAGCTCTAAAGGAAGAGCCCTATTCCTACGTATTTGATATAAATTTCAACATGATACCTCCACGCGTTGCAGAGAAAAAGGATCTTGACAGACTTACAGACAGACAGGACGGACAACGAAGTGATCCTATAAGGGTTTCGTTTTTTCCTTTTGATACCTCAAAAACTTTGGTGCCCTAAAAAACTATATTTTTTAACAAGCATTAATATCCCATCGAATATTACGAGTTGCAAGCCTTGCAGGGAATGATAGACAGCTACTGTAAATGTTACCCTAAATAAACTTGCTAGTTTCACCCGTAACTACTAAGCTTTACAATTTAGTCCATTCCTATTCCTACATCAGTCGACATACCGGTTCCAAAGGCATTGGTGCGAGAGCAGATAGCGTCGCGGAAATTCTAAAGCACCATTGTATCTCACCATGGCTATTTTCTTCAGCAACTTACAATTAGATTGCTTTAGTAGATTATACGAATATGTAGTTTCTTGCTATGATTGTCTCAATTCTCTTGTTTCGTGTTTATTATTTTATGGGAGTGCCTCCGCTGCCGACGCCGGCTCCCGAATTAGCTGCCGGCGCCGAGTTTAGATAAAAAAGCGGAAAACGGGGCTGGCAATTTGGCATATTGGAGTAGATAGGCGGGGTAGGCATAATTAAAAAACATGTAATAAAGCATTATTTTTATCCAGTATTATATTTCCATAATCAATTATTTCTATATTCTATCAAGTACTAAGTACCCTGAACCACAGCCCTGAACCGAACTATTTAGATTATGTTAATTATTTTTATTCGCAAAAAAGGTTAGGTTAGGTTAGGTTAGAGCTGTGACCCACTATGCACGAGCCGAGCGAGCGAAGCGAGCGGTACCGCGGCAGCGGCCGGCGAGTGCCAAAAACGGCTAATATATATAGAAAAAAAATACTTTAGTTAGGGTTAGTTAGTTAGAGTTCTGAATACTGGAACGGTTTCCATAAACACTGCACCGCCGGTGTCCATTAAGGGAGCCGGCGGTGCCGGCCACAGTGTATCTAATGTGCAGCCGATGTTTTTAATCCCGGCTGCCGGCAGTAATGTCATGTCGGTTCCCAGTGGCGTTATTTTTGGGAGCTGACGCCCTCCCTCCCTTATTTTATACATTGTATATACAGGGTGGATTTTTGAGATGGAGCAGTAAGGGCAGGACCTTAACTGTTGTAGTTACAGGAAAGCGGTCTTAGGAGACTGTCCTTAAGTTTTTGAGACATTTTGATCTGCATTCACAGATTTATATATTTTATATCTTCGATCTATATTTTTAACGGGGAGCTCGTGGCTAAGGACTAACAGCCGCACGGATCGATCCATCAAGTTAAGCTACGCTTGCCGGGGTTGGTCCGTGGATGGGTGACCATTTCTACATACCTAGACTCCTCCGTGCCTCGGAAAGCACGTTAAGCCGGTCCCGGCTGTCACTCGTGCACCTTTGACAGCCGTTATGGGTCTACAGAAGCCCGAAAATCTGACAACCAGTCTTACCAAGGAGTATTGTATTACCTAGTATCTGGGTTGTGGAGGTCAGATAGGCAGTCGCTCCATGTAAAATACTGGTATTCAGCTGCATCCGGTTGGAATGGAAGCCGGCCCCAACATAGTTGGGAAAAGGCTAGGCAGATTGATTTACATATCTATATTTATATAGATAAATGTATGCATGCTTTATGTATGTATTTATTATATATGTAAATGGTATCTACACCACTGACTAAGGACCAGCAGTATTGACTCTCCTTCTCCCTTTAATCTATGCAAAGATTGTCTGTGAAAGATCGCTTTTAGCGATAAGACCGCCCATTGTGTCACCCTATGTTAAAATAAAAAAATAAGTTTAAAAACTGTAACCCGACTACGGAAAAATAAGTGATCTAAAAAGTACAAAACAAGAAAATATATCAGATAGAAATAGCATAGGTTCAAAAATGGTCAAAGTAAAACCGTCGTCGCATGCCATTATAATTTTGTAGGTGTTCCTGGCACCCACATGGTATACAGTTTTTAAACTTATTTTTTTATTTTATACTTTTCCGTTTTAACGCTTGATATTAAGAAAATTTGATAAACTGCGCGTTGGTATCATTTTATTCATGCTTTTTGTTATATAATTGGTATTAATTTGACAGCCGCGCCGTACGTAGCGCAGTCTGGCTTTTGCTTGTTTTAACAATTTAAACATGTTTGTGTACTTAGACAATATGATATATATACATATTCGGAATGTGCTTGTCAAGACCTTTCTTTTGGTATCATACATGTCATACTATTTTTATTTACTTTAGGAATTTACGTGTGTAATGTTGGACTTTACCAACATTAAATTTAGGGAGAATTTATATAGCCTATGTCACCCGGACTATTATTACAAATCTATTGATACCTCATTCATCGAAATCGGTTCAGAGTTTAGGCGCTACGGTGGAACACACGTAAATTCAAACATACATACATAGACTGCTAAAATCATAACCCTTCCTTTTGGCTTTGCCGTAGTCGGGTAAAAAATAATTCAAGTCATAAATTTTTATGGTGTACATAAGAGTATTCTATCTGTACGAAACCTGTTTGTTTGTCATAAATGAAGCCAAACCAAATCAAAGTTTAATAGTATTCGAGAACCTACCCACGTACGGCAGATACCTACACACGGAGGTATACGGCTGTATTAATTTTCGCGCTGGATCAATTCAGTAGCCAGAGTGATGCCTATCGAATAGCATTCAATCTGAATTGTTCTCAATACGGAGGGCGCTACGTCTTTCAATTTAAATCGCATTGGAAACTCGTCGTCACGTGAACTGTTGAAATTGAATAGGGATTTGAATCTAATGATTTTATATCCAAAAAGAATCTTACATTGATAGGATTAAATTAAAAGAGGAGTATTTTTGCTTGAACTCTGCAAAGGAAATGTAAACCTCAAATCTGGAGAACTTTTCCAATATCTACGATATTGTTCTCATTGTGGGTACCCTTACTCTTTTGTTATTTAAAAACAAGTTATTATGAGTATAATGAACAGACTTTTCAAAATATCATCAAGTTAGTTTGATTAGGAACTTACCTACAGCAATAACGATACAAGTAGGTAGTCAATTCGGCCAAAATGTAGACGCCTTTGTTTTATGCAAGACTAGCTTCTGCCAGCAACTTCGTCCGCGTATAACTTTCCTCAAGAATTGAGATATCCAATGCAAAAAGATTTTTTTTAATCCGACGGATAGTTCCAGAGATTACCTGCCCCTTACAAAGAAACTTACAAACAAAAATACAAACAAACAAATTTTACCTCTTTATCTTAGTGTAGATAGATGAGTAAACTTACTGATCAATATACACAACTACAAACAACAAAAACAAAACAGAGTAAGTACCTACATGTAGGTACTTACTACCTACATGTAGGTACTTACTACCTACATGTAGGTACTTATTCTGTTTTTCTGGGTACTCCCTACTTGTTCATTCATCCATAAATAAAAACAGTATCAGCTTTGGGCAGTTTCACAATAAACTCAACATGGGTCCTAAAAACCTATTTCAAGGATTTTCTGAGAAATATTTATTTTACTCAACAGAACTTTCAATGAATAACAACAGAGCGACAAAACCACAAAAGAGGTTTGCGTCTGCCCAATATAACGACGACTTATTGCGAGGTAGGTACAGTTATTATTAATAATGTCACCATGCACCTATAATATAACATCTAAATGTTAATCGTCCTTCACGTCCGATCAGAAATCTTTCCGAAAAGATAACGATCACGAATAAATCAGGAACTGCCAGCAAATTCCTTGATGAAGGTTTGATATAGGTTTCTTCAATAATAATGGTTTTGCATCGAGATTTATAGATTCAGGAAGTTTGTTTAAACCCTGCGTACTTCGATAGCTCTAAATAGGATTACGGCTTAACTGTATTGCACCTATACCTACTGATGAACAGGAACATATTGATTCGACCTACAAAATCCGTAAATCCGCTTAAGGCTAGCCTCTGTATACCCTCGTTATCATTGTGTAAGTACCTAATCGTCAACATTCAATAGACGTGTAAATTGTATAGATAGGAACCTACCTATCGTCATTAAGTTAAGCTAATCAATCAGAGGTACCTTTCTGTTCTGGCATAGCAAACATAAACTTTAAAATTAAAACGAATGAAACAACTTACTCGATTCGATATTATTCTCGTATCAAGGTGGAGTACAACATTCATGGTTGTAGGTACTCCACCTTAATTTACACTGTAATGTAGGTACACACTGTGTAGGAACCTATGTTCCAGCTACCAGCACATTTAGTAGGTAATATTTGAACTTATAACTAAAAGGATATTCCGAAAACTAAGCAGCGAAAATTCTCCTTGAGAAAATAAGATACTATACATATCTAACAGGCGTTAGTTAATCATTTCACATACCTCAGGAAAATCTGTTTCATTCAGTTGATTGCAGCGTGCGCCTAAAACACACAGTACACATCGTTACGTTCAGCGCGAACAATGCCGCAAACTTTATGGCAGGCGCTTGGACGTATGTTAGTCAAGTTGAAATATGTGCGACTTACGTGCTTATCCTTCGTGATAAAACCAGCCGGAGGGGACATGGAAAAATATATTAAACGTACCGACTGTGCTCCTTGTGAAATATTGATAAAAATTGGTTCGAGACCGTATTCCATCCTTCTTTTCTTTTCAATTACGTACCATTTATTTTTCAAACCGGCCTTCATAATTTTTTTAACAAGATGAAGTTCTATTGGGTAGGAACGGATATTTTTTATGAAAGTAAATAATGAATATGCTACAATTTAATCACCCAAAGTATTCCTTATTTAGGTACCTAGATGGACAACGTCATATCTGTATCATTTTTAGTTAATAATTATAATACTTAGGGTAGCTAAATTTATTTATTTATTGCAAACATATTTATAGATGTACCTTACTATTTAAATAATCAAGTAATCCAATAGGTACACAATCAATAAGTACATTAAAAAAAAACATTTCCCATTGCAAAACTTTACCGTAACGTAATTTCACTCCACACACTTCTTCAAAACACCAATAATTCGCGTAACTACGTATTTATCTCGTTTGCTCGACATCCGTACCTTTGTCCCTGCAGGGATCCAACAGAATATCAGCGTCAGGTATAAGTGCCTGTGCTGAGCTGGACTTCCATTTGGTGCAACCTTGAGATGCACACTGCACTTTGTATGTTCGTTATTTGATTTAAAGTGTGTCATAATCATAGTGTCACTTTATTTCTTAAAAATTTGCTTTTCTTTTTGGATAACTTATTTTATTTTATTTTATATTAATGTATTTGTGCTTTTTTGTGTTGTCCTATTTCTTTTGTGTACACTAAATAAATGGTTTACCTGTCATACATACATTTCTAGGTACCTACAAAAAACGATATACGTATAAAATCGCACTGTTGCTACACAGCAGGGATGCGATGTGATTTAGCAGTACTATGGAGTAGTGTACATCTGTGAAAATAATTCAAACAAAGAAAAGTGAAGTTCCTACATTCGTACCTACAAAAATATGAAAAGACTGAATTTATACTCAAGAGATCCAGCAACAAGTTAGAAGAATTGAGGCGTAACTACGTTTAAAAAGCGTTATTGAACAGCACTAGGAAGTTATGGAAGTTCACTAACGTATCGCTTTGTAAATAAAAGAAATAAATAAGAATCGGAAACTTCGTAAGAGTCGTACTTTCCATAAATCAGATTATTTTAGTTCAGCTCCGTTTGTTTTAGCTTCGTTTACCATCGAATCTTGTAACGTATTATATCTTGTAAACTAGTTGTGCAGAAGTAAGATTTATCTTTGGAAAATCATTCAAAAAAGTTATCTATAAGATATGCAACCAGTGCTTCTCATTGCACTCTAAATAAATAAAAAATAACTCTAAACTATATACTAACTATTATATATATCTATATTAAGTATGTACAATATATATTAAATTTTTTATACAATTGGGGTACCCAATTGATGCAGCCCACCATACAAGTACGTAAAGGAAACAGTAAAAAAATACTACTTGGCGATGTTCCGAAATACCTACTCGGTGAGCACTCAGACCCCACGGCTCTAGTGTTTCAACCCCAAACGGCTCAAACCAGTAAGTATTTTCTGCACCTGCAGCAGCCACCCCGGCACAGCCCGCAGTACTAGGAAGAAGCAATAACGGCGTTAGGGTAAGGCGCGGTTGGGCGATCGCCCAGGGTACTGGATATGAAGAGGCGCCGCGGGCGCCCCTTTACATCCCCTCACTCACTGCCGGCATTAAGGCAGGGCGCGCATGGGCACCCGCCCACGGCGCCAGATATGAAGGGGCGCCCAACGCGAACCACCGGCCTTTTATTTCTCAATCTTTTCTGTTATTTAACTCTGTTTTTACCCGATTTCGGGACAGCGAAGACATGATTATGTTTTTCTCTAACTTTCCTGTAGAAGTTGACAAAGTTTAGGTACTATTTTTATAAGGATGGGCCAAAGAAAAGACGCAGCGGTGTGCTAAAAAAATTTGAGCTCGCTCTTCTCGCGTTCTCTGAAGTCTGAATTCTCAAACTTTTCTGCATAAAAGACATCCTAAGTTTTCCGTGGCGGGATGCTGAAATATTTGAGCTCGTTTCGCTCGCTTTAGCATTGCATTGCACTGCATTTTCCTATTCCCCAAACTAGAACAAAAGCTACAATGTTCGCCTCTCTACTCTCCAAGTGTAGTGAAAGGCGCCACAGAAATCTTGCCCGGGGCGCCGGTATTGCTAAAACCGGCACTGGAAAGATGGTAATATATCGACGCTGGAAATTTCAAATGTGTTGTGGGACAGGGAATACAATGTCCCTTACAACATTTGAAATTTCCACCGTCGATATATAACCTCTATAAGATATAATTTACATGGATATAAAATATTCTCGACGACCTAAAAAATTCCAATTACCTACCTACGTAAAATCGTGTCTGCTTTTATATCCAAACAGAATTAGATCATTTATTTGTATATAATTATTCTTTAGACCTTCTCTAGTCGTGGTAGCAGACAAGATATCACAAAACTCTTACAAAAACCAGCCATGTTCGAGTCTGCTTTCACAACCATTTTTCCTCGTTGACAATGTGAATAGCCTGAAAAGAGCTCCGATTTAATCCCTTGATTCTAGTCACGTCTAGTAATAACGATTGGATTTAAAGAAATTAGTCCGTGTACGTACTTAATTAGGGGAATAATTGTCCCTGAGCAGCACTTTTCGATTCTCTTCGAAGCGAAAATAAAATAGCTGGATTACCTGATTGTTTTTCTCTAACTTTGGAAGAACCTTACTAATGTGACGGTTGTCAGGGCTTCCATTCCACGTCACCGAAGAAGGACCACTGATTCCACTCAATGGACCATAGGACACGTTGACCCTTTAAAGGGTCTCCACTGACGTAATCTTTGACCTCTTGTTTCACAACCTTTAGATTATTTTTAACCTACTTCAAAATAAGGTCATATACCTACATTCAAGAAGGTTTCTTTTCTATGTACATAGGTGGAAACATACGCAATAGAACAATATATTATCTACTCCAGATCTATACCACTCTATACTACTTATTCCATGGCATAAAAAAGTAATAACTTCAAAAATAATGTGGTCATGTTATATGTTAAACAGTTTCCGAAGTATCTATTCTCTTTCGATTTATTTTTGTTTCCTATTCTTCGATTTAGTTTTGCTTAGCAACGACTTCTGAAACTTTTAGACATGTAACAAATAAGTATTCTTTTTAAGTTCGTGTTTTCTCCATTGATTTATGAACATTATTTATTTATTTTACGTGTAGATACGAGCATAATTTACTAAGTTTTTCTTGACCCCTGGTACCTATCCTAGTTTACCCTTCTAGGGATTATACTGTTACACAATGTTATTTATGTGTGTAATTATGCATAGGCGTGAATAATATGTACCTAACGGCTTGGTAACTTAATGCCTCACAAGCTCCGAAATACCGCTCGGCCTCACTATTAATTACGTTCTACATAAAATTACCGGGATCAGGAATAGTTTCGTCGGTAAACGCTACGGGTAATAATAGTACCTAACAGATTATTATGTGTATGACTTCTTATTCATACACATATAATCAATATAAAATGGGGTTAATGAGGTCTCGCACACTGTCTCCAAATTAATCTATATGTATTAACTTACTGTTCAAATCCAAAATGTCTACCCCAGTCATTACTCGTGCTTCTTTATGATTTGCTTTTTGGGCCAGTTTGACATGGCCCAGGGCCGTTACCACTGTGACACTTCTTTTAAACATAATATAATACTCCAGACACACACATAATACATAGGTAGCATAATCTCCTTGCTACAAGTATTCATATTACGAGAACTTTTACACATGAATACGAAATAAAATAATAGGAGCCTTCTAACGCACAGCTTCTTTGAAAAGAAGGTACGTATTTCCCAAGATATTTCCTTTTAAAATAATAACTTGAGGAAAAATTACGCAGGAAGAAATATAATTTTGATAAGTAGAAGGCTCAGAGTCTACGATACGTTTATTTATATTTTAATTTCATTTCACCTTTAGAATTCAGGAGCTTACCGGCTGTAGCTGTCTTAACACAGGCAGGTGACAGGTGTATTGTTGTACAAAAATCTTTCGCCGGGAACCTATTGCTCTTTGTCATCTTCTGGGCATAATTCTTAAACCCGACCTGCTACTGACAGTTTCCAAGCAGAAAATAAACACTTTTGTTGACCTGGGAATCCCTGACTTACCCTACGTTGACACGAAACCAAAAATAAAGTAAAAAAGGTTACAAATAACTAAAGACACATTCACTAAAGACAGTAAAATTGAGAATTTCAAAAAGTACGTTACACAACCGTTCAAACTCGAACACCACATCGCTCAACAAGAAAGGGATTTGACAATTGCATAAGCTTCGAAAAGTTTTAAGAAAATGACGGGATATGTACCGCCGCGCGCCGTACGTTCAAAGCAAGGCAGATGCAAATGACTGGCAAACTTCTTTAGAAAATTCGTTACCTTCAATAAAGACAAATGGTAGGAAGTGCTACACCGAAGTAATATGGCGAATACTTTCGAGTTTAGTGAAGAAAATTATCGACGCCCGTTTTTCATTACTCACTGCTTTCGTGAAGAAGGTAAATATGACGTGTTTTTACGTAGATATTCTTCTTCTTCTTGACGCTTGTTCGTTAATAATGAGTGTAGTATACACGTACGTGTATGGTGGAGGTGTGATAGAGTCGGAGCAATTCCCGAGTGACATACTGATGACTTTCGCTAGAGTAAGCACAAAAATCACAGTTCGAGAAAAACGAGAAAAGGGGAAATTGACCATGCTCACTAAATATCCACTGATGAAATAGTATGTAGGTAATCGAAGTGAATATATTTCTAGTGTAAGGGTTTAAAGTATGGCACCGGCCTGAACTATTGAAATCGATTACATTATTTACGAATTCTAATTTACGAATTCTTCAACTATCTTCGAAAAATAAATAAGAACAGTTACATACTCTTTATTGAGCTGGGATTCAACAAAAGTTATTTAAGTAGACATCTAATTATATTTATTTCAGTATAACTTCTGAGAATCTGGAATTAAGTGAAATTCCAGTAGCAAGATTGCTCAGATACAGCGAAAATGAAACATTTTGTAAAATTATATTCGATGCTAGAGAGATAATATCATTTTTGAAGAAGTGTAGGCACTTCTTGGAAAATTATATTATCTCTTCACACCGCCCCAGGGCTAGGGCCCTACGGCGGTGTCAAAAGGGGAAATACAGCGTTAGCGAGTGTCTGCTTTAGCCCCCAGCGATCCTGCACCAACGAACAGTAATTTTGTACGCGTTTAAATCCGCAAATAAGTACCCAACGAAAAATAATATTATCATGTGAAACCGTCCAATAACTAAAGGAAATCGATTTAAAAAAAAGTAGGACGCGATAGAATGCAATTTAATATAGTTCCATTTTCAATAAGTTTTAAAATAAAATTGGAAGTCATACAAGGCGTCTGAAAGCAATTTCATAAAAAGCATTTTTAATCCTTCAAATATTTATTATAATCTTATTAATTCGATATATTACATATCTAATGATGGGTGTATAAAATATTTTTCACTTAAAGTAAACATGGAGGTTGTTACTCGCGTGCTATCATACGATTAATTCAACACATACTTTTTTATACATGACACGTAATAATTAAGTACGGTAAAGTCCCTACCACAGTGTATACTGTTGGTTAGGCATGCAATTATGCGTTCCATTTTACTAACCGGATAATTCGGATACTTTCAGAACACTATTCAGATATATACGGATAACATGGATATTTTTGATAGCACTGTTAAAATGTTAAAAAAAAAACAAAGTAATGTTTAATACAATAAATAAAATTAAAGTAGTATAAATTCCGCGTCAATTACACGAACAGGAAAATTAAAATGTGTAACTCCAACTTATAAGAAAAAGAATGACGCTATTGTTATTCAAAATCAAATAATTAAAATATCTAACTACTGCAAAAAATTACAGCGTCAAATATCATGAATTTGCGTAAAAAAAGGACAATGCTCAAAAAAACCCAGGCCCGGCAAACGAAATTAAACTCAAATTGTAAATAAAAATGAGTAATTAAATACTGCATAGGGGGCATCATCGAAATCGATGGCTAAGTGTGTGAAATTGCTATTCAAATTTTTACAGGGGTCATATTAATAATGTTAAGTAAAAGAAGCATTAAATAGTTACAGCATATAGCGGTATAAAAGTGTGTAATATGACTAATATCAAGTAGTCCTTTTACATTTACAAGATAAGATAACCATTAAAAATGATGTCAGGTAAAAAAAAAGTTTAAAAAAAGTACGTCTATTTTAATATTCATTTAAATACCTTTGCTTGGAAGTTACTGATTTTCCAGCTCTAATGCTACGTGATCGTGAATGATGCGGGATTATGGAAAACTCATTACATGGGCGCAACAGCCCAAAGTGCTCCTTCCATGAATGCAGGACCAAATAATATTCGGATATGCCATGTTTTTTTTTTGTGTTTGTGTTCTTGCAGGTCAACCTAGGATGGAGATCGTGGCTCCCGGCAACATGGCAACCGAAGGAACATGGGCGGGTTTTAGTCAGTAAGAGTCTGACGCCTCCCGCTCCGCCCAGAGCGGGAGAACTTATTTGATCATTTCCGACCCAAAAAAAAAGGTCAACTTAGGATTGACGTCTGCTTAGCAGGACTTTCCTGTGAGTGCCTCAATAAATTAAAGCCTCCAGCAAGGGCATAAAACTTAAAAATGAAGCGACTATGCGCTAAGGGCACCCTCTGTCGGGTACGGACCTCGGCTTAGGTTGTCGCTGGGGGAGGACAGCAAGGGACAGGCAAAGCCGAGAAATCACGAAACATTACGAATGACTGAGTTACAAATAGGTATGCTTCATAGCTTACGTATCCCTTTGTAGGGCTACTATGTACTTGTCAGTTGCCATCTAATTATACATTTTTAAACCGCAACTTAACAATTTAATGCTCCTTTTATTCCAATAGCAATTTCACACACTTAGCTATCGATTTCGATGATGCTCCCTATGCAGTAGTCAAAAACTATTTTACCTACAATTTGTGTAACATTTCGTTTGCGCCGGGCCTGGGTTTTTTTCCATACATTATGAGCATTGTCCTTTAGTTTTTTGTCTCTCCTGAAAAGTAACGGTTTTGTGGATACGCCCCTAAAGTTTGAGACCCGCGATATAGAAAATAAACATACGAATTGAGAGTCTTTTTAGGAAGTCGGTTAAGAAGCATCTTTAAAAACAAATCAGGATTAAAAGGAATGAACATTAAAAAATAACCAACAAAGTCTTTTAGATGTAAAGCTTTGAGATTCGCGAATTTTAATGGGCGAATGATTCTTATTTCCTTTAGCTTATTACGGATTTCCGAGGTTCCACATCCACATTTACATTCCCAGCACGACTTTTTAAAGTGAAAACTGGATTACAAGAATAAATATTCAACGTTTGCCACAAAGTAGCCCCGTCATTTTTTTTTCTGAAGAGCTTTAGTTATGAAGCGTTTAATTTCTCTTTGTTTAATTAATTAATTTAATAGAAAACTAACACAGGTTCTGCCGTAACTTCTTGCATAATAACTTGACAGGTTAACGTTAAAGTAATCATTATTTTAAATTTAAAATAAATTTAGGTTGTAAAGGTTATCTCTTTTGTCTAAGTTTTCGAAACTTGTTCTTGACAGTAATATTTTGTAGATAATATTTATAACATTACACAAGTAATACAAGTAAAAAGGGCCAACAGATGAGATTAAGTGTGTGTATAAGCACAACAAAAGGTTTGATTTATAATGGAATGTTATCATCTTATTCGATAGATATACTACGAAATCAGATCGAAATCAATATTTTTAATCAACTGGGAACAATATACATACCGTCCGATTCTTCTTAAAATAACTGTTAATTTCAAATCTCCCAGGAAAATAATTCAATCAGAAAATCTTCAGAAATATATTCGAGCTTAATTTTTAATTAAGGTACCATTCCGTAGCCGACCGCAGGCGGCAGCAGCAGACGACGTGTCGCCGCGACACGACTGGTTTCTATGTATTTCTATGAAATACCTTCCGTTTAGTTCATAGTAGAGTTATATAGACAATGCGCACATCAAACGTGAAACAGATTTCAGTGTTTTTAATAAAAAAAATTATTTTATTTATTTTTTTCAGAATACACATACATTTTTTACATTTAAGATGGTGCTAACATAAACACATTAGAGGTTTACCGTGCACCAAAATCATCGACTGTATAATTTAGACAATTTACTTGGTAAAAAAACAAATAAAACTACAACGAAGGTGTAAGCGAAATATTTATCTATTACTAACGAGCGAACATTGGTAACCAATCTGACCGTCCGTCCTTAAAACAAAAGAGATGGAGGAATGTTTTGAATTGATACAGGTTATTTTACTATATATTATATATATTATATATTATATATTTACTATATTTTTTGTTATTCTTAATTTTTCTATTCTATTTTTTGTGTTATGATATTATTGTTAGATATCAATTTTGCTTCATTATGTATGTTTTAAACCATTTAAAAAAATAGTTTGGACTATTAAACCCCTTCGCTTCAACTTATGTGTTCTTCAGGCAATTAAATCGCATCGTATACATAAGGCTTTATTTGCGAGTATGCGCGCCATTATTGTTTTCATTGTACGATAATCTAGCTAAGACAGCCTCGACTCAAGTTTGCACATAACCTTATGGAGGTGATTCTTTTTACTTATTTTGTCTCTTATAGTTGACTTAAGATAGTGTACCTAGTATCTGTCAATCGAAAATAAGACACACCAGACAGATATTTAAGATAAGATATTAGGTTATCCACTCAAATCAATGTCCTATTAGTCACTGCTCCTACTTTGTGTAGATTTACGAAGAATGTCTGTGATTCATTCATTGTTTAAGTGTACCTGTATATTTTCTAGATAGTTAGATTTTGGACTATTAAGCCTCTTTTACACGATGCAAGTTTCTTGCCTGTGATCTATACTTAATAATATTATAAAGACGTTTTTTTTTTTGTAAGTTTGTATGTAGGGTGTAATCTCCGGAACTGCTAGTCGGATTTGAAATAATATTTTTGCATTGGATAGCCCAATTCTTGAGGAAGGTTATAGGCTCGCGGACGAAGTCGCAGACAGAAGATGCAATAAAATTGAAGCAACAAATAACTAGCACATAATACACAAATAATAATTATTTTTGCTTCAACTTATGGTATACCACAGGCAATTAAATCGCATCTTGTAATTCAAGCTTTATTTGCGAGTGTGCGCGCCATCATTGTTTTCATAGTGCGATAATCTGGCTAAGACAGCTTTGACTCAGGTTTGCACACAGCCTTATAGAGGTGTCTCTTTTTACTTATTTTATCACATAAAATTAAGATAGAATGCCTGACATTTTCCTTTAAGTCAAATGGAAAATGCCAGACAGATATTTAAGATAAGATTATATGTTATCGACTCAAATCAATGTATTAGTCACTGCTCTTACTTTGTGTAGATTTACGAGGAATGTGTGTGATTCATTCATTGTTTAAAAGAACCTGTACATTTTCTAAATAGTTGATTAAGTGCACAGTAAGTGTTTTTTTTTACCTTAATATATTAGTAAACCTGCCAAAAATTCGACTGCACTCAATGGTGGCGAAAATCCGCCAAGTTTATTTTTTCTAGTTTTTTATGGGCAGTGACACTCGTGGGATCAAGACAACCAATCAAACCATTTAAATTAAATTATTGGAAAAACAATATTTTTTGTTTAAATTTGGCTTTTCTTTGGCAGATTTTTTATATGTCTCTTAGTAATAATTACTTCCTATTTAATAGACTATTCAGTGACATAGGTCGCGTTAGTAATAGACATTTGGATCAAGATCCATACATTTTTGCTCAATGTTCTTTACATATTACAGCTTTCGAACGCCGCTGTATTATTTACCACACGGTGTCAGACCTAATACAAAACAACAACATATTCACTGAAATAATAACTGTCCTGTGCTGGAATCAAACCCAATTACAACTCGGAAGCCGCAACGCCATAAACACGTCGGTTGACAACATAATGGATAAGGTAAAAAAAAAACATTTTGATTATGAGACATACATACACGTAGATAATCATGAATATGTATATCATTGTTAGTAATATCAGTATGAGTATCAGGGATTTCAACATACCTACTATGTAAAAAAGTGACCAAAATTGACTATAACGTATTGTAACGTGTCAGCTGGAAACCCTTTGACATAATTAAGCCTGAACATAACTTTAAAATAAATAATTGGATAACAATTTCAGCTTAAAGTCATTACATACTTATTTTAGTAGGAAACGCTGCTTGAATGTTCAATAAAAAATTGTCGATTTACTTTTATAAAATAAACTTTGCTTCAATAGAAATTTCCGTGGATGACATGCGTGGGAGTCGTACTTGGAATCCGGAGCTCAGAAACTAATCACACAATCACGAAAAAAAAGAAGGTATTTTGCTACCTTCGTAAATATACCAACATAATTAACCGCATTGCCATAAACCTGCATTTTCATTTGTATTTAAATTCAGGTTGGCTCATTACTGTTAAAAGTATAAATTATTGATTTATTATACCCAGGATCATTATTACGTTTGCGTTGCGAGAGTAAAATAAGTAAATACAGAATGTAATGGAACCTGCGACACCCGTGGTTAGCTCTGTTGTTCCTTGTTTGAATTGATGATGCAAAATTTAATAGGTTGGTTATTCATATTATACGAAACGCTCCATTGTAACGATGAAACAGTACATACAATACACGTGTGTACGGTGCATCCATTGAACAATCCTGTTAATATTCAAACGTCGTTTTAGCTATTAATAGAGACACATTGTCCTGAATTGCTGTAAATAAAATAACTTGTTTGCAACCCGATTTAAATTTCATTTAAGTACTACTTTCCATCCGTATAAAACATAATATGGTCATACAAGTGCATGTAAAAGGAAACTAAAAGAACTAATAAAACGGGAAACAAGTTTAATCCTTTAACAGCGCAGTACTTTGTACGACTTCGGAAAGAAAATACATTGTCGAAAGATGTCATTCAAATTCACGCGTGCGTGCTGCCATGTTTCTGCCAATCGTATTTCTTCTTTACGAAGTTTCCTATCGTATTAGCTTCAAACGAAGGAGAAAAGTACTCAACAGTATTCTTTTTGTGAGGTTTTTACACAAAATCAATGCAACTATCGTAGAAAGTTTATAGAAGTCTTTGCAGCAACGCGACGTCGATATTCAGCATCGTGTGTTAGAAGTCACCTCAACCAAGCACTAGCTAAATATTAGATAGCTGATTAATGAGGATGGAGATCGCTAGCCCAAACTAATATCAAGTGCTGTCAGTTGGCGGTGCATGTAGTTAACCAGCTACGTAATACCGCGGCTGACAGTGCGGTCCATGAGGACATGAATAATACAGCATCACACAACCTCCCTCGCTTTCCTATGAGCCTAACACAAACATCCAATTTCTAAGACTTAAATCAGGATTAAAATTAACGCTTTTGTCTGTCACCTTAACGTATTAAAGGCTACATTAAGTATTAAAGTACTTTGAAAATACGATGTTTTAAAAGCTTTAGTACGCAGGTAATATTTCGGTCCGCGTTGTCACAAGAATTAGTTAGAGGTGTCAGGAGCTTAATGGAACTCATGTACATAGAATTTAATAGTACCTACAAACAATAAAGTATCTAATTGCTGCTTATTCTGTCTTTTTATAGAATTTGTTTCCAGCTGTTGTTGATTTGAAATACCCGTTTCAGTTAAATACGTAGCGGTCTACAAAGTTTGAGGTTTCAGCTGAATTATAAATGAGATGGATCAAACATTTGTAGGACTTGTCCAAAGACCGACACGCAAGGTTCATATAAACACATAGGTATATAAATTGTTGACGATGAGAATTTTAGGCCGGTAATAACGAAATTGAAAGCACCATAAAGATTTTACAAATGTCATCCAGAAACATCATATATTGAAACTAGTTCCTCATGTACTTGTTTGCAAAACTAAGTTATTGCACATACGACAATAATCAATTTTGTAAAACATTCATTCAAACAGTTCATGGCAATTTTTTTTATCTCCAACTGTGTACCCTTTTATTTGGTTTACCGAATTAAATATGGACAGGCGGACAGGCGGAAAGCGCTCTACATTATGTAACAATTTAGAATCTTTTAGGGAATCTTCAGTATGTTAATAAGTCATTTTAATTAGGAATATACTATTTTATAAAAGTCTTGGGAATACTAAGTATCTAAATACTTACAGTCCAGGTTTAGGTCATCAAATCTATTTCATGGCAAAAGCACCCAATTTGCCAACGTTAAAATTCGATTCGACGTCGGTTTCCTGCGCTAGTGGCTTTTTAGTTTCTAATTACCAATTTCGTAACCGGTGCAGTAATTAAGGCTCCACCTACGGCTTAATATGTAGCTTAAGTCAACTTCATGCTGAGTTTGTTTTCAACGTATATTCTTGTACTGACATCAGGTAAATGTCAGTTAAAGATTGACCTATATTTGAATGCAGAATTGTAAACTTTCTGCAAATGCAAAGCACTCCCAACTGACTGACCCACACGTTTTCACGTGAGGCTAAAAATACACTTTAATATTGTGATTCTTTTGCATTTTACACCGTACACATAAATTTCTATCAATAATGTGACAGGTTACGGTACGGAATAATGTTTGATCAAGATTCATTAAGCGATAATTCATCATTTAAATTGTTAATTTTCATATGAGCTTTACAAAGTAACCTAATGAAGTATTGTACAATTGTACGTGTCGTAAAGCGGTCGCACTAATTACAAAGGGGCCTCTAAATGCGTCTACACATGGCTCTGCAATCGATTACATTAGCCGAAGCCGTATTAACGGCTTTGTTGTGTGCTTCTTACTCAGTCAGCATTTACTAATGAACTTTGTTTAGGCTGGGCTTGTTCATTTTTTAAACATTTCCTTTGGTACTTGCAAGTTTTCATAACAATGATAAAATAATGTGAAGCGTTTTGTTTCAGTTTAACACACATAACATAATTCGTACATATTATAAACATTGTATTCCAGTCCTCCAATCGAAGTTGTTGACGGACAGACGGCCGCCCTCGGGCTATCTGTTCTTCCTCTTTTCTCCAAAGATATACATTCCGCCAGACGACTGCATGAAATTACTCCGTATTTTTCCAAGTAATTTCGACTACATCTAACAATAGAAATAAAAGTCAAGAACCTCGTAAAGGCTCTTTCAAACAGGCGCGACACGCGACGCGACACAAAGACACCGCTCGTCGCGCGACGCGCGGTGAGAGAGAGCCTTTAAGCGTTTGAAAACAATATTTCATTAAAGCAACAAAATGGAAGTTGGCAGTATCTTTAACTGTTCGTTCGTACAGAAAAACATGAAGAATTTAATAAACTGCTGTTCTTATCCGCCCGACCTTTTGTACTCTTATCCTGCATTTTTCAGATGCTTCCGAACGGGCCAACGTACCGTGGACTGCGGTCTAATATAGATTAAGATGAACAAATAGTGTGGATCAAACATATATACGGCTGGTATGCCTTTGTATCGGCAGCAAGGCGATCATTGTCTGCCAGCCGCGAGCTCCGCATGCCAGTCGTCAAAACCAACCAACTTTACTCTATTGTATTGTACGTTTGTACCTATCTATGCCTTCTATTTATTACGGCGATATTTACCTACTTATACTAGATATGTAGGTAAGCCAGGATGACTTTTTGCTCTGTAGTTCGAGCATGTCCTACATACAAACCCAGTGATTTCTTTATGGTCTCCCTGACTATCAATAAAAGATAAATCAACGATGAAATCAAATCAGCGCCAATGTAACTGTCAATATTCATTTTCATTAATTTTTAATGATTCCTTAATTGAATTTTACTTACATATTATTCAAACGAGGCTCAATTCAATATACTCGTCCATTTAGTAATCTTTTAGTCTTATTCAATTGAAATACTGTCTCTGCACGAGAAGGCCAATTTTCGTATTTTTTATAAATGTTGAAAATCTAGTTTATATTTTATTCTCTATGTCGACATTGAAACCAGAGAGATCGAAACCAGATTTGGAACATTATTAAGACCCAAATTTCTTTAGTGTCTGTTACTTTTATATTTGTGTACCCACCTTTCTTTTCTTGGAGATCCTAAATAAATAAAAATCGACAGCTAGTGCTGCCGATTTTCCTCAAAGTCCGGTAAAGTCGTTTTCATTTATCAAAAGGCATTTAAATGGGGTAAACCCTTTTGGGCCATTTGCATCTGCGAGGGATAAGAAACAGCTGGTCAGTTGCTATACTTCGTATTCTTCTACGGAAATAATAACATCTACTTCCAAATAATAGAGTTCTATTATTTGGAACTTTCAAGCTAGAAGTAGGTAGTCCGGGAGATGAAGTTATGTTGATTAATTCATTAGAGCTAACGAACATGTAGGTACCTAGTACATGGTAGGTAGCTTGTAAGTCTGCAAGTTTGCATCACTAAGTACGTTAGTGGTTTCCTGACTCACTTGAACCTGAGATTCCTCGTATGGGGAGTTTTTGCGTCATCATCTGATACAGATCACACTCCACTGGGAAGCTAAATACAGATATCGCGTCACTTGCCGGCTTACCGTCTATAACAATTGACCTAGAAGCAATAAATAGGTAGACGTGAATATTATTGGAACATGATTTTTATTGTTTTAGATGCTAATATTTTATCTACGATGCGGAAGTGACTTGTGGATGAAGACTCATCGCTCGTTTACAGTACTCCATTCCCTAGCAACAGAGAAATTGCACACAATGCAAGTTTAGGATCGTGTTCAATTTATCTGTTGCTTTGGGACTATAAATGAATCAATTATTTCTTCCAAATTTAACAATTCATCGTAATTAAAAGTTGCCTAGAATGACGTTATCATAGTCAAACACTTCTTTTTTTTACCGCAATGGGGAAGCTCGTGGCCTTCATCTCAACTGATAGTAAGTGATGATCAGGCTAAAGATGGAATCCTCAACCACAGAGCTTGAACCCCTGTGCTTAAACAGTCCGTTATATCACTGTAATAAAACAAACCCCGTTTCGTTGCATACAGAATCGTTTCCCAAATCCAGATTTAGACCGTCCCAAATATTGACGTTCCACTTTTAGTATTTAATCGATCGCTCATCTGTAGAGGTTAAGTAATCGTTACGAACATTGTGTATTATGCCTATAACAATGAAATGCTCAGACTAATCCCCAACACAATCACGACATTTATGATGATAGCGCTCACGATATTGCGATAACGAGTGCTTGATACCGGCGACAGTGATAACCAAAATTACGATAATGGAGACAAGTTATCTGTCTAAACAGCGTATCTACTCAGAATTGACAGACACGAAATAAGATAAATCAATTAGGAACAGATTCGTGTCAAATTGAATAGATAAAGGATGAATGATGAGGCGGCACATTTTTTTCATGAGTAAGCGTGCATACGCGTCTTTATGAGTGTAGAAAGTTTCGAGTAGGTTTTACAGGATTATAGTTTTAGGTTAGCATTCGTTGGGTATTGGTTTAACGTAACAACCATCAGCCTCAATAGCCATTGTTTCAGGTGAATGTGAAGAGCACATTGGAAAATGCTGTATAGTCGGTACAGAAATCATTGTTAAAGTTTCAGAAAGTTTTTATGCTCAAATAATTCTTCTTCATCGCTCAGATTCTGGATTAACACGTATAGGACTGCATCCAGTTATGATGCGAGGCAAAACTTAAGCAGTTAATTTATCACAAAGCTGAAGGTATTTAAAGCAAACATTTACTGAAAGACCTATTCAGCTCTCGGCTTTGTTTTGGTGAAATAAAGTTTTTGTTTTTGTAAGCAGTGCCTACCGAGAATTTGTACACCCACATACATACCTATTAGCATAAACAGCCTATGCTATTCGCACTGCTGACGGACACAGGCGTCCTCTCTGTGAGAGCCAAGTACCTAGTGATTACGTGGAAATCAATTAGTTGCTGGAGTGTAATACATTATGGTATGTTATTATGAGTATGTTAATAACGGCAGTTTTGGCTCATTTTCGTTGCTCGATAGGGCTCGAATGCGGGGTGCGAGACATTTACAGGGATCTGTTTTCCTTAGTCGATAGGGCCCGCATATGGGGTGCTGAAGATTTCTGTAAAGCATGCCGTAGAGCTCGTATTCGAGGATCCATTTTTATTAGTCGATGGAGAACGATTTCCGTATGCGGAGAACCTGCACCGCATGTTTGGCAGTTGCTTTGAAGGCTCATTTTCATTGGGTGCGAGTCTCCGCACACTTTTTACCGACCAAAGAATTTCATTGGTCGCTACGCCCGCTACGGGGATTCCCGCAGACGGTGTACCAAACGCTTTATCAACTTATGACTTTCATTAGTCGTCACCCCGTCTGCGGGAAGTCCCCGCATGCTGTACATCGGCCGAGTTATTAAATCGAATAATGAACATGAGCCACTAGTATTATTAGTATAGTAGCCGAACGTCAATATGGCACATTAAACTTTAGGCAGAGACTGCCACAGAGGTATGAGTGATAGAGAGGACACTCAACAAAGCAAAACTTTTTCTAAAACTCGATATGTGTATAGGTAAGGTACGTACGATTAATATATCACTAGAGCACTATTCCCTGTAATTATTACAGACTGAGAGACGCAACACAGTCGGCAAGTAGGTAGGTATTGTATATTATTATTTATTTCATGCGATTCAAATAACATATTTTCGCCGTTTTACATATATTATTTATACATAAATATACCTACAGGATCTCAATTCGAAGCGAACTTATCTATTGTACGCATCAAATTGACATTTTATAAATCGATTAATAATTGCCAACATGAAGCTCGACCATATCAAAATTGGATCGCAGGTTGCGATTTTGCGAATCGCAGTTCGCTAGACAGGGTGCAAGTATATAAATTAGTAGTAGCGATGTTCGCTCGTATGACCCAGCTTTGTGCCGATGTACACAAACGGCCAAAAGACTCATCGTATGCTCCACGGCTGCCGGCTGTCTCGTGCAACCGAGGCCGATCGCGTGCTGCTCGATAGAATTGAAAAGCTCGCACAAAGAGTTCGTATATAAAACCCAAAAGTATACAACACAACCGAAGTATAAACAAGATTGCAAGTACCAACACGAGTTTTCTTTGTTTGACCACTTTTTATATTCACACGATTTTTCTATCGTAAAAATGTGTAAATATTGTTCAGTTAATGAAAGCAAAACAAAATCAGCTGTTTATTTTCCCAGCGCAAACAATAATCAACAAAAGATAATGACTAGCATTTCTGTTAGAACTTATGAATGTTCTGATAGGCACATGCTTACACATAGGTTAAACGTACCGATCTACTGGAATGATGGATCGTACTATCTGCAAACACTGGATGAAATTAGATCAAGATAAAGTCGTAAGAAACGATACGCGAGCCAACAGCAAGAAGCCAGTTGCGGCTGTTTAGTGTGCTAGCACACTAAACAGCCGCAACCACACCCGTAAACAATCAGCATTTGTTGAATTAACTATTCTCCGATACCGTCAAATATATCAAAGTTTGACATTATATTATACACCTATATTTTTTATATATAAGATATTATTTATTTAATCAGAGGATTTAACATAATATATACGCTAACAGACTGAAAATGTATATAAAAAAGGAGGGGAAAAAATCATAGGGCATCCAAAAATTCTTTCGCATCACTGACAACAGGAAAAGTGCCCAAAAGGCTGGCAGCATTGCCACGTTGTATGGCGATGCTGAGTCTTTGACCAAAACATAAGCCAGCCCGGTCACATGAAGAGTCAACCAACCGCTTGGCGATGTCTTAAAAACCAAGTGGGCAATCGGACCCCATGGTCCTAGTGTTTATTGATATAACATATTCGAAAAATATCCCACGGGAATGTACTACCGAGATTACATACCTTACCATAATAGCTGAACAAAAGGTCATTGATTCCTAGTGCTGCGCCCGCTGCCATCAACCATAATTATTTTGTAACACGTAATTTTGAATCTGTTGATATATTTGAAAGTATTCATTGACATAATATGATCTCAAGGCATATTCTAATGTAAATTAAATGCCCAATTTAAATAACATACTTCATTGTATAAGCATTATTATAATACCGGTCAAAATAGTTTCGGAAATAACAATTAAATTTTTATCAAATTCTGAAAGATACAATTGGTTACTTTGGGTCATCCTTAGAAAATGGACATATGCAGACTTTTTTGTTGAGCTTCTTTAGATGTACAATCCTGTAGAACATTAATTTCATGTATCTCTTACAGTTTACGCGACGCACGCCAGTGAAGCTCCCAGTCGGCTTAATTTTTCTGACATTTTCAACAATAATTGTCATATTTCAGCCAATTTACACACCTTAATGTTAAATACGCTTAAAAGTTCCTCATGAATCACTCGGTTCAGTGGTGAAAACCGTTTAAAAATCCATTCGGTAGTTTTTGGGTTTATCGCGTACAGACAGACGCGGCAGGGGACTTTGTTTTATATTAAGTAAAGGATAAGGATTAAATCAATTCACGAAAAAAGATATTTCCCTATTGTATCTCTGCCATACATACAAAAGAGATTGCTATTTACATCAGAGAACTTTTTACGAAATTTTACCTCCTGCCGAGTAATCTGTTGTACATTTATTCGCGTTGTTTTATTATGTATCGCAATTGAATAACAATATGCTTACACAAAAAATACAAAATGTATACTGGATGGAGATATAAATAATGCCGAATAACATGTAAAAATGTGACTAGGCACGTACGTACGTAACAGGGTGGCAAGGACATCGACGAGAAAACCATGGATTCATTACATGATTCTGAAGCCCCTTTTTTTTTTTTTTTTGAGGGTGGGAAATCATCAAATAACTTCTCCCGCTCTGGGCGGAGCGGGAGGGCGTGTCAGACTCTTACTGACTAAAACCCACCCGTGTTCCTTCGGTTGCCCTGTCGCCGGGGGCCACGATCTCCCTTTCGGTTTTCTTCGCAACCCCGGCAGGCATCGGTCCTAGTGGACCCCTTCAATTATGCTGACATCTCTTTGAGGCGCGCGTGGAACACAACGCGCCGTCGACCCGGGCCTGGTCCTTATCGGACGGTGAGCCACCCATTGCTCACCGCCCGCAAGCCCGCGCCTACGGTGGCCGGAAATCGCCCCGCGATTCCCGACGCCCTGGGCGTCTCCTCCTGCGGCGGTTAGGGGCGTGAGGGCGCGAAATTTGCCTCTCCCTCACGCGTTCCGCCTCCTCCTTCGCGAGCATTACCGCTTCGCAGAAGGAGGTGACGGCCTCCCATTTCCTCTCGCTCCGTACCATAGCCTGAACCAAGGCCGGACGCGAGAGATCACCGCCGCCGATCGCCTCCACGAGGACACGGCGATGCTCCGCCCAAGCTGGGCAGACCTCCACCGTATGCTCCACCGTGTCCTCCGGGCGATCCACACAATGGTGACACCCGGGCGTTTCCTCCCGCCTTATCCTGTGCAGGAACCTCCCGAAACAGCCGTGTCCGGTGAGGACCTGCGTCAGGCGGAAGGTGAGGACGCCGTGGCGTCTCTCAAGCCACTCCTCAAAGAGGGGTCTTATCGCCGCAATTGTGGCGTGCCCAGCGCTGGGTTGCGACAATCGCACTCTCCATGACGCCATGAGATCCCGCCGGAGCTCCCTCTGGGACGCGTTCAACCGGCGGGCTGGCCGCAGCCTTAGTGAACGCGCCCACACCGGTGCCCCGTAAAGGGCCATGGACCGCACGACCCCCGCGTAGAGCCTCCGGCAGGAGGCGTTTGGATCCCCTAGATTGGGCAGGAGCCGCTTCAACGCAGCCCCGGCCCGCTCCAGTCTGGGAGCCAAACGTCGGAAGTGTTCGACGAAGTTCCACCGGCTGTCAAGGACAAGTCCCAGATACTTCATCGTCGACTCGACGCCGATGTGAACCCCTCCCGCCATTACCTGGGAACCCGACGGTGGCGCATTCCGAGGTCCATGAAAACCCATGGCCTCGGACTTGTGCAGGGCCACCTCGAGTCCCAGCTGCCGGATCCTGTCGACGATTGTCGCAACCCCGCGTGTCGCTAGTTCGGCCGCCGCCTGGTACGACCCCCCCTGTGCCAGGACCAACGTGTCGTCAGCGTAGCAGACTACGCTGACGCCGCTAGGGAGGTCGGCGCGCAGCACCCAGTCGTATCCGATGTCCCACAGATGCGGCCCCAGGACCGATCCCTGTGGGACACCGCACGACATCTCTCGCCGGTTCCACTCTCCTTGGTGACCGGGGTAGATGACGGCCCTGTCCGTCAAATAGGCCTCGACCACACGACAGAGGTAGGTCGGCATCCGGTGATACCGGAGTGCCTCCCTGATGCAACTCCAGGGCAGGGTGTTGAAGGCATTGGCGATGTCTAGAGACACCGCCAAGACGACCCCACCCCGGGCCACAGCATCCCCCGTCGTGAGGGCCCGCACGCGCATGATGGCGTCCACCGTAGAGCGCCCCTTGCGGAAGCCAAACTGGCTCTCCGCCAGATCCGGCCCCACCCGCACCAGCCGCTCGACGAGGCGGTCTGCAATGACTCTTTCAAAGAGCTTGCCCACCTCGTCGAGCAGCACGATGGGCCGATAAGCGGACGGAGAGTCCGCTGGGCGCCCCGGCTTCCTGATGAGGACCAGTTTCCCCGTCTTCCAACGAAGTGGGAACTGGCCCCTCTCCATGCATGCGCTTAGGAGCCCCCTTAGTCGAGGCCCGAGAGCCCCCAAGGCCAGGACCCAGGTTTTTCCAGGTATGCCGTCGGGTCCTGGGGCGGTATTTTTCGCATTCATCTTGCGTACCGCCACTCTCATTTCTACCTCGGTCACCTCCGGATTCTGAAGCCCCTGCGTTGAAATTTTTCGTCGGTTATTTTTTTAAATTAGCTGTTCCATATATTTTGACCGCGTAGGCGCGCACTTTTCTATGAAACAGCTGATTTTTTTAAAATAACCGACGAAAAATTTCAACGCAGGGGGGTTCAGAATCATAGACTGAATCCATGGTAACAATTTTCGCGTCGATACGAGTATTCCTGCCACTCTGTTTGTACATACCTACATGCGTATAAATAAATGGTAGTAGCTTCAAGCGGAGCGTAGCACAACTTTTAATTAGTCTCTTTAGTCACTTGGTTTTCTCTGACTTCTCCGGAGATGGTCTGACTTAGTCTTAAACAAACAACTGGAAACTTTGACTCATTTTCTCCCCATCTTTATCAGAGTGCGTGAACTCAACTAATGTATTACATTCACGATTAGAAGTTAACAAGTCCCTAATGAATGGATGAACACTTGCCCCTAGATGTAGTTTTTTGGTTGAATTATTGTTAACTTAACTTCGACTGGTAGTCCGAAGGTAAGTGAGCATGACGTATGTTCCCCTGGAATAAAAGAAATAAGCACGCTTATAGTGTGCGCAGCCCGATTTGGCGTGACTGCATACGTCACCGATAAGCATGCTATTGATTTTTCGATCCCCTTTTTTCCTTAACTAACTCCATCCTACTTTTTTGCCTCATAAAATTCAACGATACCAGAGACATTTCCACTTCAGCCACTGTGTTTTGATGTATTTTGAACACGCTATTGTTAATAAACATTGAAACCTGTAGCTTTTAATGTATTTCACAAACTTTAGAATGTATTTTTCATTAGATTCAATGTTTATTTGTTGATCACGCATTTCCAGTGTTTCAAAAAACCGCTGATTTCTAAAATAAGGCAGCTGTTAAATGTTATATTTAACCCTTTTCCCACAAGTTCAGTGATACAATGTCAAATATGGATATATAATATAGATATGTAAAAAACAATTTAGAAAAATGTTTAGCTACGTACGACTTCATTAAACGTGTTCATATGGATTGAAGAGCCATGTTTCGTATTTAAACGCGGATACTACCAATATTTAGTTAGTAAATTAGGCGATTTTGTAGGCTCGATCCTGGAATTTGTAGTACAACCCTTAAACAGTGTCCGGACGTTTTGTGTTAGAACTCGAAAACTAGCAAACGGTTTTTTATTTTTTATTTGGAAGGGTTTAGTAGTACTTATGCGTAATCTCTACAAAAAAAAATGGGTTTTGTACGGCATAATTTGAGATAGCTACAATGTTTTGATATTCTTTATTAGCTACGTATATACATATATTTTCTATATACCGTCAGGGATTGAGGAGCCACATAAAATATGTTGTAATAGTGAAATTATATAGTTTTTCCATTTTATTTTTATACTAAAAATTAGAACACATTTACTACCAATTTATTCTAAAAACATGTTGTACTTTCTCAGAAGCAAGGCGGTGAATTTACTGGATTTTATGAAAAATAAAAACATTGTAGCTACCTCAAATTCAGCCGTACAAAACCCATTTTTTTTTGTAGAGATTACGCATAAGTACTATTAAATCCTATCAAATTTTAAAAAATATGTGTCAGCTAGTTTTCGAGTTTTAAGGTGGCTCCTCAATTCAGATGTCTGAAACGTCCTAAAACTTTTAATGGTTTTACTACAAATTCCACCGGTCTACAAAATCGGCTAATTTACTACTAAACATTTGTAGCACCCGCGTTTAAATATGAGACATGGCTTCTCAATCCATACGGACACCATTAAACACATAAGTGCCGAGTGTTATATCATGTACTTATTTCCTATATGTATTCATGTATTAATTTTACTTCCAGGAAAACAATATTGCATACTTTTACCTAATAGAAGTCGCAAACAAAAGTTATTTTATAAACAAAACACGAGAATTTCCAACCTAACTTTTATAAGTTTTCATAAACACAGTGAAAAGAAAACATCAACTACCTACTTATTTATAGATTTGTAAAACGTTTATTTGTTTGAACGCGTCGAAGCTGTTCGTTTGTGTTCAAATATCGGATACACGGATATACGTGTAGCCTTTGAAGGAATATCTTTTACAAAATATATGTCACCTTATTATTTCTTCGAGAATACAAGAACATTTGATAGGAATAGATTTTCTATCTACATACGCAAGCTCGGTGCCTACAGGGTAAATCTTATTCAGTACTTACTAATGCTTCTTTACATAATGTAAAAATACCCAAAGTTTCCCGAAGGCAGTTTGTTTTCATACCTTAACTATGCATTATTATAAATTATGTTAGGTAGGTATTCGCCCGTAAAATTAATATAGGTAAGTTTAGAAGTAAATGAAAGCGGTAAGATTTCAGCACATTAATTAACATGTAGCTGACTTATGTAGGTATTTACTCTTTGTTATAAGCGAGTACGACGGCTGGCCAAAGGAAACTTCCCGTATTTCCATCAAACGTATGTTCACTTTGTTGCACACGCGTGCATGTCACTGAATTCAGTCTCCATTTACATAGAAATTGGTAAGACGTGGGAATAAAAGCTTTTACACAGCAAACGCAAAATGGCGGCAGATAAAATGAATGTGAACAATGTCCACGCTCTTATGAACACAGATCACATTAAAATTATCCACTGACTTCCAAATCCAACTAAGCTCTACGTTATATTTAGCCTCGACGAGGAAGAAGGTTGCTAATAAGTTGGAAGTGCTTGTGTACCTGTGCAGTATAATATGCATATTATGCAATACATTATGTATATGCACTAAATACGGGCTACGACGCGAAATAAAAATTAAATTATGAAAATGTGTTTTTATTGATCAATTGAATTAATCAACCAATAACACACAAAAGTTAGAATCTGCGCAGTGTCCTTTAATTAAATTAAAAACGTTTAACAAAGTTAGGTAATAAAATCCAGTGTCACTGCTTTGGCTACGCTACGTCGAAGCTCGCACTGTGCTACGACCGCGTAGACCCCGCCTACGCAACAATTTAGAAAGCTTTATTTGTAAGATACATTTTATTTCATCCTATCAATTTGTCTTTATGAAATTATTTTTGTGCCATGCCATGTGCCTATATCCCAATTTATCATTTCCCTAAATCCGTCTGGACTTCCAAGAAACATACTTAGTGTATGTAGGTACTACATACCCACGTTTATGTACCTTTACTAGGTAATGGGTGCAGGTGTTTTCTTAATGTTCTATTTAGTCTGTATTTGTATTTAGAATACTGCATCGTTTCTTCTAACACCTCGAATTTAAATAAAGAAAATACACTCACAATGAATGTATTATTTAATGAATCAACTATCAAAGTCACACGCACCAATAGCAAACAGAATTTACGAGTCCAATATATTTGGCATAAAGATAAATCACGAATAAGTAAAAGTTTACTTGGATCGCGTGAAATACTCGAAGAAAATGTATAATAATATAAAACCATTTTATGATGCCATCGTAAATACAATAAACATAGTTAGTATGAAAAGTAATGCGATGTTTTTATTTTATTTTGAACACTGCCGTGCAGTTCAAAACGAATTGCCACAGACGTATTACTTACGGCATGCAACGTGCTTTGGGATACGCTGCGTAGCGAAAATAAAGATAAATTGGGACGCAGAGTGGTGTGCTTACGAGAAACGTACCGAGTTTTAGCGCAATATTTTAACTCTAGAACATTAGCATCATAAAGAGTAGCAAGTCTCGCAATTTTTTATGTACAGTGATATATGCGAGCAGCTCGAGTACGTATTAATTTCAGCTCCCGAAGGTACGAATAATACGTGCACTTCACTTCAAGAGATTGTGTGTAATTGCTCACTTCTGATTAAAAAATTCCGCAAAGCGCCTTGAGTTAATCATGTGTAATATTTTGTAGTAATTTCCAACATTTTTATTCTACAGCTTTTCTAATTATCATCCTAGCATAAAGGCTAAACATTTTTATTTTTTGCCTTGAATAAAAGCTTTGTTAACTTTTCTCTTGTAAATGAATACCCAATACCAAAATCTTTCAAATTTTGGATGTATTTACATATTTATGACACTGATTGTACATGCGTGGAGTGTGATGCTCTCACCTTACACGCAACTCAAAGGGGCTCGAATTTATTATACAATAGTATTAAATATGCGCCCTGTGAGACTACACTCGCTGTGTCGTATCTCAGATAATTTTACGATATGGATCTCAATCTTTATGAAAGAGAGAAACAAGATCGACAATCGAGGTGTCTGCTAGACTGCTATAGCGAAATAAATTATTTTACAGTATACATATACATACATATTTAATTACATTTTCCTCTCGTGCAAATGAGTTCAATGTTTTAACTTATTCAGCAAACAATTTGTTTAAAATGTTTAAAAGTTTGACCTCAGATTTTAGGATTATTCCACCACACGTTGATTTTGCTGTAGAAAATCTATCCTTGACTTAGACACGAAAATGTGATATTTATTTAATTAAAACATGTATTATTTTATTGAGTGTTTTATTTTTAACACCAAATTCAAGTAATGACAGCCCTAGTGGGACAAAGTCAACGAATAGTTATCGCGAGTGTAAGTTGCCCCCCCAAAATTGTGAACATTCCACTTTGCCCCACTGGTAGGACAGATTGGCGGGGCAAAGTGGAATAATCCAGATTTTTAAAGTAAATATAAACTTTCAGTCTAATATTGTTGTCCAATTACCTACTTAATTTAACGTAGGAACTTAATGACTAGTTATGAATAACTGTCAGATAACGCACAAGGCACCAAATCTGTTAATTTCACGGCTCCGGCCCAAATCTAATTATGTAACACTCTCGTATCGCACTCCCAATCATTTCGACATCCAACAAAGTTAATTGTGTTGGTCCAGTGGTCGTGAGGGGATATTTTTAAAACATATACTACCGTAAACATTGTTGAACTGTGAGAATAAAAACAATATTGCGATTCCGCTCCGAATAGATGGCTGGTTGCATTAGCCAGGTGCCTCGAATCATCTATAAACGAAAACCTTGTGTTCTTCTAGGTTACCATATACGGAGAGATGGAACTAAAATGTTGAATCTGATACGATCGGCCTTTTCAGTTCCAATGATTTGCTTCTAATAATAGGTAATCGTTCCGGTCGTCAAAAGAGATCGATCCAATCGGATCGATGGCCACACATTGTACGGATTTTAAAACTGGCCATATAATAGACTTGGGCAGGCCACCTTATCAGTAATATCCGACTGCTTTTATTTGTTCGCCTTCAATGAATACGTAATTAAGTTTTTGTTATTGATCAAAACATTGATAATACACATGCATTACTAAAATATTTTCATAAGGGAAAGGAAACATTTTTAATGTTACGTTCCCAGAGTAGCCGAAACAGCATTTTACACAAGTTACTTGTGTAATAGCTTCACCCTAACCTAATTTCATAGATCGATATGTGTAGATATACAATATGTAAATGAAACTCTGCCCGATCCGAAAGGAGCACATACTGCAACAACATTACCAAAAAGTTTTTTGTTATCATTACTGAAAAAATAAATGAAAATTTGCTATTTAAAATTTACATTTTTAGTAACAAAATTACCCCAAATCCTTTAAAAATTTGGATTTTTCTAAAGGGGTCATAAGTTATGACTTGTACACACCCGCTAAACGACGGCCGCTCGCGCCATTAGTAACTACCCAGTAAATTTCCCCATTGAAAAAAAAATGTGACGGATTTTTATTTTCCTTTTTGCTCTCAGTATCTACGATACCGAACAACACCCTCACGGATCAGACAAGGCTTTTTTACATGGTGTATGTACTTAGGTATAGTTAAATATTACGGTGTGTTCAGTAGTGGACGAGGATTTTATACGAAGAGAGATCTACTTCCAAAATATTTAAAACCGATCCACACTCCGAAACTTAAATTTCTCTACAGAAGTGATTTGATATCGAATAACGTTTCATCAGTTTTTAAATACCTAGTAGTTACCTACCTATTTAATATAATATTTATTAATTCAATGAGAGAGCCATTCAAACTATCTTTAAAATTTTGAGATTTTACTGTGGAAAGCGGTATATTTTTATACCCAAAACAACGTATTTAGGATGTATGAATTTTATAATTTATACATAGGTACCTAGAAAGGTACGAGTGTAGGCGTAGAACAGAAAAATTATAAAAATATGAGTGCAAAAATACATGCCCCTAAGTAAAGTCATCAAAATAAACGGTTTTATTTAATTAAACATTACCAGCAGTTTTTACTGTAAAAGTATCATAGAAATCGGTTAAGTATACTTTTTTGAGCTGACACGGACATAGTGAGCAGTGGTGGCCCAGTGGTATCGGCCCCGGTCGCAGGTCACAACGCGCAGACAGGCACTTTGCGAGTTGTAGATCGGGTTCGAACTCACTATCTATAACTCGTAAGTCAGTCGTCGTCGGTAATATTACGCAATATTAATAGTCTATGGCTCTGACATTCAAGTGGTAGACAATCTTGACATGTTTTCTATTGCTTGGCTACGAGGCTTTTGGCTAATTTATGAAAGTACATATAAGTAATATTTTTTGGCATGTGCGTTTAGCATGTGCAGAATAAACAATTTTTCTTTCTTTCTTTTCTTTAAGTCGGGGCCGATACCGCTGGACCTCCACTGCTCATTATGTCCGTGTCTGCTCAAAAAAGTATATTTAACCGATTTCTATGATACTTTTACTTATGAGCGTCGGAAGTCGCAAACCGATTCCCGGCCACCGTAGGCGCGGGCTTGTGATTCGAAAACATGTGACATCCACCAACTCGCATTAGGGTCGCGTGGTGGATTATGGCCCACTCTCTCTAACAGAGAGGAGCCCAACAGCAGGAACATTATAGGCTGATTATGCTATGGACATAGCTCATAGGCTCGGTAGAATAAAAGCATTGAATTGAAGTTAAAAATTAAAATTGAACTTATCATTGGCGACATCTTCCTATCATCTCATATACTCGCGCAGTTATGCGAAACCTCATACATAATTATAATAAATACGATGGTCGCTTATTTACGTCTTTCCCTATCTAATAAAGGAGTTTATGTATGTGTGTATGACTAGCTTCTGCCCGCGACATTGTTCGCGAGGAAGTCGTAATACACCACAATATACTGAAATAATAACCACATTTATCGTACGTACTACTACTTCGTTTTTGCTTAGTGTTGTTTCTGCCTTTTTTTTACTCCTAAGGGTCTCAGCGTAAAGTTGTATAACTAATAATCTTCCTCAAGAATTGCTATCAAATGCAAAAAGATTTTTTAGGGTTCCGTAGTCAACAAGGAACCCCTATAGTTTCGCCATGTCCGTCTGTCTGTTCGCTTGAAGTACCTACCTTTTTTTTACCAAAGCCTACCTTACCTACCTACCTTTTTTTTGTGTACCTACCTCCCTTGCACGTAAAATGGGGATGATATTTTTGTTCTCATCTATCCCATAATGTGAGGTATCATAGGATAGGCTGTTCAAAAATATTGCGGGTCCGTCAATACCACTTTTCGATTCAGGGATCCGTTTGCGTAATATTAAGCTTTAAAGTGCTAATTTTTGTTAGAGTCAAGTATCCCCAGCCATGCCAGCTAAATGGTTGTTTTTAGATATGTGAAAAAATATATATAAATAGTATATATAACGAAGTTAAAATGAAAACTAATACAGCTAAGTAGGCTTTACAACTTAACGGCGAATAGTCGACCAACTTAGATTTGTAGTTGGAATGTAGCGTATTAATATTAAGTTTGATCTTGGGATAAATTCATCCTAACTACGAAGGTCCGACACACATTTGGCCGGTTTTTTTTCAAATTCTACTGGTAGTTCTAGAGATTAGCGCATTCAAACAAACAAATTCTTCAGCTTTATTATATTGTTATCTACATAGTAACAATAATCGCACGATAGCAATAATACCACTAGATTTGGGAATGATCAAATACTTAAACTATGCCATATTGTCATCGTTTTTTATAACATTTAATTAACAGAAAGCGGCCGGCATATCACACGGATTTGAATGACAATGAATTTCGTTAGAATAATATGAGATAATGTACACGTGCAAACTCAAACAGAGCATACTGATGAGTCGTTTTTATTTCATTTCAGTGCAGCCGAATAAAGTTTACTCGTATTTCACAAACCAAATGGCAAAAACTCATTCGTTCGTATCGGTATTGTTATTTTTTTAAACGCTGGATAGAATTTCCAAAAAAGAGGCTACGAAAAAACAAATGAAAGACGTTAGACGCTGAAACGTCAGGAATTGTCAGCCTCAAATTGTATTTTCAGTCCCAAGTAATAAAAGTATTACACGAAAGCTTTTTACACACAACCAGAGAGTGTGTGTCTAGTGTATTTTTACGATAAAATGTTAGGATTTTAGAGGATAGTTTTATAAAGTTTTGTGAGTTACGTGTATAGACAACAGAGCTATGCTATCGTCACATTACTTATATAAAAATTGAATGGAACACGTAGACACGATAAGAGTCACCGAGCTCACGAATCATCGCTTTTTGTACATATAAAAGAAGTTCATCTCCTCTACGTCGAGGTGGAAGTTTGACGTCTCCCAGGCTCTTCAACCTCTACGTAGATGATCTCATAAAGGGACTCAGCAACATACGTGTCGGATGCAGTGTTGATGGGGTTAGCATTAACAACATCAGCTACGCTGATGACATGGTGCTGCTAGGTCCGTCTGCGGGGGCAATCGGAGGGTTGCTTAAGACTTATGAAGCCTGGCAGCGTAGGCTTCACAAGTCTGTAGGCGTCAAATGGATTAATTTATAATGTAAAAACGTGTGAGTACTTGGACTTTAAGGTTAGTGGCAAATGCCCTGAAGTGGAAACCGAGCTACTTATAAACGGGTCGGTAATTAAAAGGGTATCCGCTTTTAAGTACCTAGGTCACTTTCTTTCCGCTGACCTGAAGGAGCATGTCGATATAGAGAGGGAGCGCAGGGCACTCGCCGTCCGGTGCAACATGTTGGCCGGTAGATATGCTCGATGTACGGACATAGTAAAAATCACTATTTCCAAGGCTTATTGCCAGCTCCCAATTTTTAAATATTTCAACAATTTGCAAATTCGACCTTTGCCAGCACTATCGACTGTTTCATTGGCAACTAAAAATATTTTTTTTTATATTTGTACGTCGTTAGGTAGCTGATTAAATGAAGATGTCTTCTCCGTAATTTGTACGCTTAATGCCTTAGTAAAATTTCGAGATAACTGGTGTCAACGTTCATGTGCTTAGATGATTTTTGAAAATGGTTAGTAAACTTCTGCCTTTAACTTTTACCTGTTTGATGTTTTTAAAAATTTGGTAACATAAAAAGGTTAATTACTGACCTATTGTATTACTATTGTTATCGTTTATCAAGCGTAAAAACGGAAAAGTATTAAATAAAAAATTGTTTCTGTTCAATGAAATCCCCAAACGACTGGTTGACACTTCCCGTGACCCAAGGGCTAGTTTTTACCTTGGCCAGCGGCTAAGCATTGCCATACAACGTGGCAATGCGGCCAGTCTCTTGGGTACATTACCAGTCGACAGCGACGCGGAGGAATTTTTCGACGCCATATTTTAGTTTAATTTTAGTTTAGTTTTAGTCTAATAGTTTTAGTTAGGTTAGGATATTATATTTTTTTAGTTTTGTCATACCTTAAATAATAAAAAAGTAAGTTTAATAAAAAAACTGTAACCCGACTACGGGAAAATAAAAATGATATAAAATCTATGAAACAAGAATATATTTCAGACAGAAATCAAGACATAGGTACAAAAATGGTCAAGGTGAAGCCGTCGTCGCATGCCATTACATTTTTGAAGGTATTCCTGGCATCCACATAATAAACAGGCATGCAACTACGGCTTTACATTGACCATTTTTGTACCTATGTCTTGATTTCTGTATTATATTCTTTTTTCGTACTGTCAGTAACTGTAAATTATCAAATCAAATTGTGAAATATAAATCTTTGTAATAAAATAAGTTCAAAGTTTTGTTAAATAATAGAAATAATAAATATTATTAAATGATTATTAAAGTATTTTATTTTTCTTGATTTTTAAACTCTTAAGAAATATTACTAAAGCAAAATAGAAGAATACTTTATATTACAAAATATATAATGCATGACAAAAAGCATATTTCATGCCTAGGATGTCAACCTCCAATCTTATGCACGGCAAGAGATTTTGAAACCTCCGGTCTACTTAGACGTTGAATGTTCAAAAGTACATGGGCCTATTTGAAATAAATGATTTGACTTTGACTTTGAATAACTTTTCGTAAATTTTACCCTTACCCTATTCATTAAAACAATACATTATTATAAAAAAGTGTTTTTGCAAAATACTAAAACTAACTTGGGTATATCACGGATTTGAACATACATGTCTTCTGGGGAGTAACTACTTAATGGAGCTGTGTGTACTACTGGGATTTCATACCTAATAGACGAGGAAAAGGTCATTGACTCCTACCGCTGCGCCCGCGTTGTTGTCAAACAAAATTAGTTTGTTACGCGTAATTTTAAATCTTTATAATCTTTTGAAGTATTCATTTAAATTAGAAGATGGTTATCAGGATGGTTTATCTTAATCTACATTAAATGTCCAATTTAAATAACATATTTTATTAAATTAGCTTCGGAAATAACAATAACATTTTTATGAAATTTTGAAAGATAAAAATGGTTATTGTGGGTCATCCTTAGAAGACAGACATATGTTAATGCAGACTTTTTTAATGAACTTTTTAAGATCTTCAATCCTCTAGCTAGAACATAAATTTGAAGTATCTCTTACGGCTGACGCGGCACACGCCAGTAAATCTCCCAGTCGGCCTGATTTTTTCCGACATCTTGGACAATAATCGTCATATTTCAGCCAATTTACACAAAACCATAATGAATTATACACCAAAACCTTTCGCATGAATCACTCCGTCTATTGGTGAAAACCATTTGAATATCCGTTTGGTAGTTTTTGAGTTTATCGCGTTCAGACAGACAGACAGACGCGGCGGAGGAATTTGTTTTATAATATGTAAGGATTTATTAGTTTTTTTTTTTTTTTTGTAAGATACCATGCAAACAAAACTAATACTGTTAGTACTTAATTGTAAATAGGAGCCGCGGTGCCGCGGGCTACTGAAACTCAATATTTATTTTGGATCAACCGTTGTTAGAACGTACTTGACTGTAAACAGAAACCCGCTGTAACTTATTCCCAAAAGGGGTTTTTGTATCAATAGCAATTTGCATTAATATTTAATAGGTGTTATTGTAGGCCAGGACGGCAGATCTAAACAAAAAATATAGATTAACTAGATGATGTTAATGGATACCTACGTCAATGGACTCATTCAGCCTTGTTTAACGTTGAGCGAATTAATACCGTGTTTGTTGGATTTATAGAGAACCATACTTTGGTCTGTTGTACCGTCGTTTGTAAAAGAAAGACGGTGCAATCTTTATCCGCTGCGGCTTTAATTTAACAACAAAAACTTGAGACGAGGGATATAAGACACCAATCTATCTTCTCTCTTAACTGACGCAGACAAAGAAAAGATATATGACTCGGTATAAGATTAAATGTGAATTTTCGTAGCATCATCCATTGTGGGGATTCGTTTCGTAAACGGTGACGTCATCTCGCGTATTTCAATTATTTATACTTGTATGATTAGAATTGTACTCCACTCTGTTATGATAAGGCCATCAATTTGTGTCGAACAAAGCTAAGTGAGTTGGTACAATTTGAATCTAACGAGCGCTTTTGATATGGTATTCATACTCTGGAGCTGAATGAAATTGTTAACTCGCGTTCCACAATTGAAGTTGGATTAGTGTATAGTGTAAACACGAAACAACGTGATAGTTGAACCATTCACGGGAGTGTTTCTGAAGGTTACGGATTCAAAGCCAGTACCAATTTGAATTGAGTAGAGTTAATCGAAGACCCGTATTTGTAAGCGAATCTCAACATCGAAAGGGAGAGCAGAATCTAAAACAAATAGAGTGCTTTCAGCTTTTCAGAAAACATCAAATGGACACGAAAATGAACCTCCTCAAATGAAAAGGGTTCAATGAAACTGTCGTAGGATATAAGGATACCATTGGCTTAAAATAAATTATATAAGATTAATACCTACTTTTTTGAGTGCAAGAACCGACAAGGAATCAGACAACTGTGATAATCAATGCTCGGTTCTTCTTTACTTTAGAAGTGAAGTAGGAGAATACAGCAACAAAATATACCACTTTTAAACTAATATTAATAGACTGCTAGATCATTATGACGGGATATCATTACTGCAGCGGACATATTATAGTAGTAATTATCTGTTGAAATAACTAGATGACAAACGTATCAGAATCAGCCCGCTGTGTCAGACTACCATGTCATTACCTCGGTAGCTTTGATAACTTCATACATATTACATAGGTAATCTGTAACTAAGTAGGTACGTAGTATGTGTAGTAAGTTCTACGTACTTATATACAAACATTTATTAACACGCAGGCGACACACGGAAACACGTCATTTGATAGAGCATCGTGTAAAATAAAAAGGTTAGTAATTAATTGTGTAGACGGTCTGTAACGAAAAAATAAAGAGACAGTTAGCCTTTTTATTTAATGTAAATAAGTACTTATTTACTGAATTTAACGCAATATTTTCGGTTTTCTGTATTTTATGTAGTAACTAGCGACCTACCCCTGCTTCGCACGGTTTTTACGACTTGGCAAAACATCGCGATTTCTTTATTATTTGTAAGTTTATTATTAATGTATTATTTACATAACCCATCCGGAATAAATTCCCTGAATGATGGCGCAAATCGCATCGAAATATGTTGCGTAGTTTAGAAGAACAACGCGGTCACACACATAGACACGAATAGCGACTTTAATTTATATTAAGTATTTATATAGTTATATACAATAGATTAATGACAACATGAAATATTAAATACAGTGTAATTTTAATACTAAGTCGGTTTTTATTTAGGGTTCCGTACCTCAAAAGGAAAATGGAACCCTTATAGGATCACTCGTGTCTCTGTCTGTCCGTCTGTCACAGCCAATTTGTTCCGAATCTAATGGACCAATTAAGTTGAAATTTAGTACACATATGTATTTCTGTGACCCAAACACGGACGTATGACGTAAATAAATAAATTTTGAATATGGGGGTCACTTTTGGAGGAAAAATAAAATAATAATAAGAAAAAAATGCTAATAGTACCGTGTGAAAAGGCTTGTTGCGAGGATCTCAAGTAGATATTTATAATTTTAAAATAAAAACTTTTAAATATATTTAAGAAAATTTATGAAAATTGACCATTCCCTATTAATCTCCGAAACTACGGAACCTAAAATTTTGAAAAAAAGAAAATACCGAGAATGGTTCTTTACTCATAGATTACAGGAAAACCTATAAAAAGTCTATGGTCTTAAAATAACATGATAAATCTGTCAACGTACGTACAAACTTATATTTGCAGTTGGAATATATGGGAGAACATGTTTTTCAACTAAAATGCAACTACGAAACCCTTCATTGTGCGTAGTCCAACACGTACTTGGCCGGTTTTTCTATTCAGCTCATGTATAATTCATAAAACTTTCATTGCTGACTACAGAGAGGTACATAATTATAATATTCAGGTTGAACATAAAAGCGATAGGTATATCATTAGTGACTCATACTAAGAAATTCAAGCAGGTGACGAACTAAAATAATCATACTGAGAAAGAAAAGTACTATTGACAAGAACTCGAACTTCAAGGTTTCTAGGGCAAGTACCTACTTACCTTAGCTTTAATGAATTGATTATGAGCCCGAAGTTGTCCTATTCCCTCCTTCGAACAAATTCGGCTCTTAGCCGTAACAAAGGCGTCTATAGGTGTTGTAAATTCAGTGGGTGTCCAAGTTCCCTCGTTAGCAGAGCTTGAAACAGCGTACTGCGTACAGCGTAAGGGCATGGAGCTAAACAGCCGTAGCAATGTGTCGAGAGCAAACAAGTCGTTTGACTCGTTTATATCGGCTGTTTGCAGGCTCGTTATGCCTTGCCTTGTCTCTCAATTCGCGGCGAGACATTTCCAAGCTTTCTGAGCGGAAAACTCTGATTCTATTTTTGCCATAGCCGGGGCACTTTAACGTGAATGAATCAATACTTTCACAGATTCAAGTCAACAGTCTTAATCGACGTGGATGTAGTCATTCGAGCATGTTGGCAAACATTCGCGTCTGGGTTACATACGCGTACTTCTTTACCTCAGAGTCCTGATCTAACTATATATTAAGATTTGTTGATTTTTTTTTTATATTTTAAGTAAGAAAAAATCACTTTCTCAACTTCTTATTATTGTTTGCTTATCCTATATTGGATGTTGGTACAACAGTAAAAACAATATTAGATAGGTACAATTCCCACGTATTTTTATTTAAATTAAGATGGTTTCTTGACCCACGTCGAATCAATTATAGTATAAATATTAGATAACGTTAAAACGAAATAACAGAAAATTCACGAAAAACGGCAGGAGCTCGTGTTCGGTAACTTTATCAAGAAATTAGCGGCTAATATCCTATTCTAGTTTAATTAAGACAGTCACGCTATCGTCAATCGTGTTGGGTTCTTCAATTACCTACTTGTATTTGTAAATAATGGTCATGGCCGACCGACGTGAAAACATCGACTATAATGTCACGGTTCTGATGATTATCTTCATTAATTCAAAGAGTAAATACACTTTTCTTTTTGTTTTTTTTTTATGTGTTCATGTGTATTTATGTGTTCTAGATTATGTGTTGGCGTGTATTATCCAAACGTTGCACTCTAAGACTGCTTGCCTAATCAACGGATAGACACATCATCATGATATAATTTCATATTCTACTAGAAAAGAACATGACCTTTCAATTTAAAACGAAGCAAAAATAAGGCTTGATATTTATAAAAATATACCTTTGATTATATTAGCATAATATCCAAGCAACAGTTATTTATAGTTGAATAAATGTGAAAAGGCTTAAAGCACATGGTAACTGGATTAACTCTTTACGTATACAAATAAAATTCTCAAGAGCTAGTAAGGCGCTTAAGCCTTAGAAAATATAACTTATACTTCTTGAACCTGTTTATTGAAAATATACTCCGTAGCGTTAACATCTTATATGCCAACCCACACTGTAAACACCGGTTATTCAAAAGGTAACTTCATTCATTGTTAGGTTTACTTTAAATATAGTAGAAAATGCATACAATCAACTCCCTCATACGAGACCATAAATAGAATTGCCATGTAATCTCACCTAGATTCGTTTTGAAGCTTTATTAAAAAAAAATGTTTGGTCATATTTTTACTCACTACATGATTAAATTACAAAACGATGAATATGATATAGCATGTGTGGGTTGGAGCTTATTCATAAAATAATGTTTTTATATGACAAAAGCAGACGGTTTTCAATTTTTAGACAGGCTAAATGGCATGAATCTTACAAAGACCAGATGAAAATAATAAGTCAAAAAAAATTATTTCAAAGACGAATTGCGAGAGGATTTATTTTATACACTACTCTTGGCTTCGATATCATAAAACCTGTGCCACTAGGCATAGGTTCTAACTCTGTACCTTCTTAATGATTGTGATTGGACATGATCCGAATTTTCCAGATGTAACGAAGAAGTACGTCAGGTTTTCTCAGAAAGAAAATGATTTTATGGTGTAAGAGAGTTTTGTTCTTCTCTATCAGACACCTACTTATAACCTTAGAATATTTTTCTTTGTATTAGTCTACACTAATATTATAAAGAGAAAAGATTTGTATTTTTGTTTGTAATTAATTAACTCAAAAACTACTGGACCAATTTCAAAAATTCTTTCACCAGTATTATGCTAAATTATCACCGAGTAACATCGTAACTAATAATATAAATGCGAAAGTGAGTTTGTTTGTTTGTTACGATTTCACGCTAAAACGGCTGAGCGGACTTGGATGAAATTTGGCACATGTGTAGACCATGACCTGGAAAAGGACATAGGCTAGTTTTCATCCAGAATCGAAGACGAAGTCGCGTGCAACAGCTAGTAATAATATTAAAAATGCGAAAGTGAGTTTGTTTGTTTGTTTGTTTGTTATGCTTTCACGCTAAAACGGGTGAACGGATTTGGATAAAATTTGACACATAGGTAGACCAAGACTCAGGTTAGGACATATATTACACTTTATCCCGATATTCCCGCGGGATCCAGACTTATGCGGGTAAAACCGCGGAGCGCAGCTAGTAGCCTATATTTTGTAAGGATATCACGCGAGTGAAGCCGCTGGCGGAAACTAATACCTAACCATTAAATTACAGATTTCAGAATATAATAATGTAGGTAGGTTTTCATATACCTACAAGGGCGAAATTTTATTCAGTTGTATTGCTGACCTTTCCTGCTTTCTTTAATCAGTAGAAACCTTTCTTGGTATTGTTATGTGCCCTTAATAATCATATTTGTGACTTTACATTTTTGTTCTTGTGCAAGTTGTGCGAATGGTCCTTGAATGTTACGTAGGTAGATAAGTTTCAATTAAATTTTAGGCCGATGGATTCATAATGTGACCTCCATTCGATTCTAGCACTTGAGAGCTATAAATTAATACCACAAGGGAGAAGACTAGCAAAACGAATAACTGTTAAAACAAAAATATTAAATACAAATGATAGTAATATATTACGTAATTGGCACGTGTTATAGACAGCCGTGGGACCAAATAATTGATCAAGGACGAATATAGAATTAGGACCGGGCGACCTACTAACATGCCCGCTATGTATTTCTACAGTGTGTTTTACCTGAAATAGGGACTTGAAAGAGCTCAAAACGTCGATATCACTTACAAGTTCAATATTAAATTACACAGACCCAAAGGATCGCCATTCCTTTTAAAAATATATCAGAAAATTGTTTTCACTTTGCGATAAAGGGTTAAATAAAAGAAATGGGTGCAGTCGATCAAGGAAATAAACATCCCAAAGTTGGCAGCGGCCGGATAAAATGTAGTGACGTAGGAAAGAGTGTCGTTGATAAAAGCAACGTTTTTATCGAAGGACAGTTGTTGCTTCGAAGACGCTCTCTTGCAGTGTACCAGCACGGATTTACGTACTTATCGAGCGAAAAGCTGAAGCGAGCGCTACTCTTACTGTCTGAAGTGAGCACTTTGGTGGCCGATAAGAACCCTGTATTTAACATTTGATGTAGCACGACTACTTTGCGCTTATTGATATCTAGACAACGATGACAGAAAACGGTAAATATTTTAAAAGTTGACAACAAAATATCAATCAATTACTCCAACCTAAACCTACTTTATTTACTCAATATTGACAATGCCAGTACACACCTAAAATGACCTACAAAACTGTAAACTCTCTCATTTATCAAGTACGACAGATATTAAACACATACGTCGATCAGCAAGTTACATTCCCATAAGCCCTTGGCCAAGCATTTATAATTTATTGACCACGCCAAGCCGTTGGTTTACAAAGTAGGCCGCCACATACATTTATAACAACGTGTGTCGTCGCCGGACAGGTGTGTAGACTCGTTACTCAGAGGATCAGCTCGGAAAATAAACAGACACAGAATACGTATTTCGAAAGAAAACCACAAAAAGTTACTAGCAGTGCACTTAGGTGTAACGGAACGCCAAACCTCGAGCGTTTATGCATTTTGTTTTCCACTTGTAATAGCGACTGTCTAAGAACTTGACATAACATACACAAACATAAACTCACGCCTTCTGCCCATGGGGGTAGGCAGTAACTACAGAACGCTACCAACTACGAACCTTACATAGTCCTTTTGCCTCGTTTACGTTTATACATCAGTCTGATCATACACACACGCCGGTTGCAAGTATTACGCACCTGTTGTTTCTGAAGAACATCATCAATAAGGTCACTGTATGTCCTCCTATGCGCGTCGGGTCCTGGCGTTTCCACTCACATTTGCCTTGTTAGTCCCTTTTGTTAGTCGCCTTTCATTCATTGTATCAATTTTTGTCACCACCAAAATAACTGCAAATAACTTTGCTTTATATTGTGATGAAGTGATTGTTTGCATACATAATATATATATCTCTTTTTTCGATAATATGTTCACGCAGTTCCCGTTGCTATCAGCAATATTCACCATTCCCAAATAATTTGATGATCGCGATATGCTATCATATTATTATACACCTTGCTGCTGCGGTTACCAACTACAAAATCATCTATCAACAGTGACCACGTAAAATAATATTGAGAGAGTTTCTGTTTACAGCCGAGATCACATAGCATTAATTATAAATTAAAATCCATGCTGACGATAATGACATAATAACGAAGCTTCTTAAATTGTTATTTAAAAAAAAACGCAAGAAAATACATAAAAACACACACGACTAGCTAAACGTTTATGTGACATTTCGTAATATATTAATCTACCACTGTAGACAAGGGCCAAAGGTCTGCGACTGACAGGCAGAGGCGCCATCGGGAAATTCGGCGTCAGAGATGAAACGTAGGTACATAAGTAAAATTGTTAAGATATATTTAGAGCGGGCTGCACTCAGCTGGGCGAGAGCTCAGTTAACAGCAGATTGAATCATAAAGCAACATTGACGTCATCGCTTGCCCCGCTGTATCGACTTTCAGGCAAAACGTTAACAAAAGTGCCACAAGATAAACACGTATAGCTGGCCAACTATGGATCCAACACAAATAAGTACCTACTGCATATAATAATGTATTAAATTTAATTTATGAACGAAACACACCCACGAATTTGCGTTCTGAAGGGAATAAACTGTTAGAACATATTACATTAACAAACATTATCTTCTTTGAATAATAGTAAAATACAAGTTTGTAAATGAATTATAGATTTATATAGGTAATATTCATATAAAAATATCAAGTGTAGGTAGGTACGTAAACGTATAAATAAGCAGAAGTTCTTCAGATTAAATATTGCTTCATTTAAAGCAATGTGTAGGTATACAAATTATGATTTAATTAAACTTAACACGAAACACTAGAGTCTGTCAAAAGCATTCAAACATGAAGTTAATTTGGTAAAATAGTTTGCCATGCAAACAAGCTCGTAAAGCGGCATGCATTGGCCATCGCCTTGCTTTGTATTCGTGTTTATAACTCAAACTTATCACCCATAGTAATCACATACGACGCTCTTGTAGCTCTAGTATTTGTGCAAAGCTTTATTATATTTGAACGATAAATTAATTGAGCCATTATTAGAATAATATTTCCAGCGTAAGCTATACTGGTATTAACCCAGAAGAGGAAAGGAATTAAATTAAAAGTCCGTAATTGTAGAGAACGAAGAGGGCTCTAAAATCGTAAATAAGGTGTTACCATACAAACGTGCAGAATGTACATCTTTTGACACATTATTGTCAAAATAATGTTCTTTGCTCGCCCCCTATTACATGGGACTTAAACATAACTGGCGAAATGTGGGTGTGCCTGTGCTACAGGGACACCTCTGCCCAACCCTTCGGGGAAACAAGGCGTGATGTTATGTGTTATGTAATGTTCTTTGTAAATAAGCCGCCAGCATAAAAATCACACCGTCTCGTTACTTGAGAAATGTCACCAGCTAATCCGGTTCCTGATGAAGATCTTATTTATCCCAATAAAACACTAAAGATAAACAAATCCATAAATCCGAGGACTCCAAATGTTACGGCAATTAAAATCCCGAATCGGATCGAATCGAATTAAAAATCGAATCCTAACTAATATTATAAATGCGAAAGTGAGTTTGTTTGTTTGTTTGTTTGTTACGCTTTCACGCTGAAACGGCTGAACGGATTTGTATGAAATTTGGCACATCAGTAGACCATGACCTGGAGAAGGACATAGAATATTTTTTATCCGGATATTCCCACGGAAACGAGACTTGCGGATGAAACCATGGGGTGCAGCTACCTAAAAATAAAAATGTATAGAACTGCACTTCGGACGTGAAGAGGGACGTTGCAAACTCGGAAAGTCCACGTATAAACGAAAATCACAACAACTGCAGAAACGTATGTATATAGATAGATAGTTGAATACCTAAAAGCGCTGGGAAACTAGATGTGAATATTGAGGACCTTCCGAACTATTTCGTTCATTCACTATGTGTGGCAATTGGAGTTCACACACACTTCTATGCCCTTTGATCCCTAAATTTCAGTTGAATAACTTTTTAGGGAGCTGTTTCTGCCGAATTGGAAAACTATTGTGACCAAAAAGCGTGATCACGACGTTGATCGATGGTTGTTTAGTATTAAATACTACAGTCAATCTAAATATAATTCAAGTATTAGTTGTATAGTAGGCATGTTCAAGAATTCTGATTATGTTCTTCAGATCTTTGCGTAGGAATAATAGAGGTGTGGCGCTAGGGTATAGAGATGCGACGCCAACGTGGGAAGCGATAAGCGATGCTGATATAAATAGGTAAGTCGAGTAATGCTTTGCTCGTGTATCTTGTCTCGCTATTTGTTACACGTCCAACTACTAGACACAGAATTACAACACAATGAGATAAACAACACCTATTGATAAACAAAAACCACGACTATTTGAAAGAATAAGCTGTCTGAAAAGAATACGGAGTGCGACCGTTATATTAATTTAAATAATTCAAACAATATTATGAATAAATATGCTTTAATAGTTCTAAAGTATCGTCAACAGGAACCTAGTCTGAGTATACGTGTGTGTCTTTGTTTAGCTACTTTCCTGAGACAGGCAGACACAGGCATGCGTACACACAATACCTGTCGAGAGTCGGACTACCGCGCTTGCAGATCGGTCTCTTTGATCAGTGTATGCTGCCTACGATGACATTGCTCCGAGACGTATGCGCTCATAGAGGACTTGTCCTTGTCACAAACCAATCGCTCAAAGAGCCCTACCTCTTACTAAGATTAACTGAATTTTACCTTGAATTTTTCGCGATTAGTAACCGAGTGTGTGTATTGCTTCAAAGATTCGATAAAAATCTAAAGAAGATGTAAATAATATTTGGGTTTTGAGTAGCGATGTTAATGCGAGAATGGGTGGTAGGAAATATATGAATTTAGGAGTGCTGACTGAAGATTATCGAGTACTATGTACGTAGGTACATATGTAACGTAAACAATACGTAACGATGAACTGTATAAATATGTAATCAACGTAAGCAGGTAATAACGGGTACTTGGAATATTACCGTCTACAATCTATCATTATTTTCTCGAATGTTATCTTTACCTTGTTCTAATTATCATAGTTATTACTTCAATACTGTAAATGAAATGTAGATATCGATGATATTCACTTGACGGACGTCGATCGACTAATAAAAATCTACGTGACGTGTTTTATACATTTGTACTTATTTCATCGGTGTTTCACTAGGTAGTCTGAGAATAAAGCGAAGTTATTCTTCAATTCTAATATAACTGATACTTGTGTATATCTGTATTTCTTTCAAAATCCGACTTCCAAGCCGAGGTAGGGTAACCAACTATAAACGGAACTGTAACCGGTATAATTATGGATTCCCCGCATAAATCAGACGCAGTTTCTCGTAACTACGTTAACAATTTCGTTTATTAAACGTTAGGTAGACACAATCTATGTAATGGAATGATTTGTGGCTGTCACGGCGGTTCCAGCTGAAAGTTACTAGAGGACGACTGTTTCCAATTCTAAGTGTCTTTTCAGTTACGAGAGACACGGGAGAGCTTTTTCGTGTTTATCTTCGAGTGCCTAATAGTGTGAACTATCGGCACGTCGAACAATTACTCATAAATCTCTTCATCTATATCTAGAGGGATCACGAACTCAACATGGAACTTGTGGAAGTGTTGGTCGTTGTATTATTTCATAAGTCAGTCTGTAAATTGTTCATTTACATGTGAATTATTTAATCAAAAATCTTGATTATTAGGTGCCTAATAAAGGTTTATTCAAAATTAAGGGTCCGATCAAACATACCACAACGACAACACTTGGACGGGCGCTAATTTTTATGAAAATTAATAGTCTATATCAACCGTGTGGGCGATACCGACCACATTAAGGCCACGTCGCAGTCACAACACAACCAACGCAACTACTAAGTACCACACAACATAATGACATCGCAACTTCTAGCGATAACGCAACTGCAAAAAGTTTCAGCGACACTATTACACGTAACCACTGCTTGCCCACATTTTGTCGCTGCGATGTGGTGAGGTTGTGGTAAGTTTGAACGGGCCCTAATATACGACGTGTCTGGTAACAAATAATCTTAATTCTAATGAAAATAATTTTTATCTCTTAATTCTCATCTGAAAATCACCTTGAATTTTAATTTAATAAAAATGAAATGTTCCAGTAGTATTGAAAAACAAATAATAGCCATAATAACAATAAGATTTCTCAACATTATATTATATTATATTACTATTATTATATTATATTAGATACTATAAACATTTGTTGGACTAAATTAAAATATTTAACAGCTGTAGACAGCTAGTATTCAATATATTTATTGCGTCAAGGCTCAGCCGGCGCGGAAGTGCCACCTAGCACGTAGTCCGTATGTTGCGAGCCGCGACTTGTTACGCACGACTCTACCAATGATTGATGGTAAACAAACATTATTCCAAATATCATCGTAGGATGTAGCTATATTTTGATGTGTGTGTCTTCACAACCACGTTCTGACTGATGTTGTACATTAAAAACGTTTCTTTCAAATGTTTCTCAAACGTAAAGAAGACAGTTATGTTTATTTGTGTTCGTATGGAATCGGGCTATCCGATTAACGTAAAACTATCGTCGACGGATCTCTGTGACTGAGTTTTTCCCGTGTTGTCATGAAGATATCCGCTGTAATATTGAATATCCATGGAAGCTGTTATTCCCAGGGAGAGGTATCATTATAATGAGATATTTTATGAGTAAAATTTTTACAATAATGATCAGCTTATACCTACTTACTATGTTTCATGTTCACTAATTATTCGTTTTTTATACCATAAATAAACGGCTCAATGTATTTCTTTATAAACAATTTAGTTTATTAACTTATTGAAATTGTTAGGTATCTCTAGTTTTTGCATTTATTAAATCTTGAATTTCACAACGTAAATCACAGTAATTAAACGTCGTTTCATATGACAAGTACCCACCGCTTAAAGAATATTTTTAATTTAGCCCAGAACGCGTTAACGAACCGGCTCGAGCGGATATCATTTAGCAACTACCCGCCAACTGCTAATGAAGGAGGGAAAATTATCCATTCATCACATCAGGCCCGTAGGATTCTAAAATGATTTAATCTTTAGGTACTATTTTCCCAATAGAAAACGGCTAAGTAGTTATAGCCGTAATTTAGATACAGATTTTATAAAAATTAATATTAAGTTGAATCCATATTATTAAAAGATTTAATAAGCTTTTGTCTCAGGTACAACACTCATTCTAGAATTGCAACAATACTAAAACAAAATAAAACGTAGTTCTATCCTCGAGTATAATAATTACAAATACGTGATCACTGCTCTCCTGTTAATTAAAAGTAATCATAATTACGAAGCTAACATCAAATAAGAGCAGTTTAATTAGGTGAATCATAAAATAACATTCGGAAAATGGTAACATTTCTACTGAAAAAATCTGTTGAAGTAATATCAAAGGAGTTTTCTTTCAAATAATTATGCTGTATCGTGTTCAAAGAATTAGTTGGAGGTACCTAATCGCTTTGCAAAATTAATGATAATAGTAAGCGTCCTGTTTCTATGACAGAAGCCTGATCAATGTTTATAGAACATCGACGGAACATTAAGAAAGATAAAATAAACAGTTAAGTAAACATAAAAACATAACTACAAAATTTTCGACTAATAATACCATTTTGATTTATGAGTTTATAATAAATATTCTCAAAACATGACGGTTACCTGGCATGGCAACATGGAATTTTGCCCACAAATTATTTCCCAAATCCGGGGATTACACGGATAAAAACCTAATTGGAGAAGGCTAGTGCGTGACATAAGTCGGGCAAATGTGCCGCAAATTTACGATATGGTGTTATTATTAAATTCAGAGCTCTTCATTACAAATTGTGCCATCGCTCTAACAAGCTCACTGTGAACCCTTATTTGTCACATTCAAAACGAGAGAAAGGGCTTCTATTCCAAACCCTGTTCCGTGCATAAAATTACAAAACAGAATCCAATCAACATCAAAAACGATAGTTAGATACTACTTACGATGTCAACTCGCTTAAAATATACAGTTGCGTCTCATCAACCATCCGAAGTATTGTTATAATTTCAGATGATAAAATATGAAAGTGTTGAAAGCGAGCGTATTTGAAGCAATAACAACACATTTTTAGTTTGGCGTAGGTAAATATTTAGTTGAAACGATGCTCGTATTCTTTCCGGTGAATAACTGAGTTATATCCAGGTTTATAGTCGCGTAGTTATAAAACGTATCTCAGCTACATCTGCGATATGAAACGAGAATAGCCACGGTGTCTTAACCTATTGTTAGCGGAGTATTGAATATTATCTTGGATTATACTTTTAACACATAAAGCAGTTGAGTTTATATCCCTAGATTCATTGACTAGCTTTCCGGAACTGAAATTGGGGTAAACAAGACTTTCAATCCGCCCATTGCCCGCACTAATGTAAGAATACTTAAGTATTTATTTAGGTACTTGTCCTATATATGGCAATGATTACAAACATAAGGCGGATTTGCGTTTGTTGGATTTACTGAAGACGTTAACGTGACGTATAACAATATTAAGGTACATTTAGTTGGTAAAAAGGAACTGTACATTGCTAATGGTGTTAAGTATCTCATTTCTGCAGGTTTACTAAAAGGCAGGCTAAAACTAGGAGGGGCCAAAATGTGAAATTTCACGACTTAAATTGAAATAAAAGCTTAAAGTACAATAATAGATTACTTTATAACTTCACGAAGAGTTATTGAAAGAACTCGCCCTTCTCAAATACCTTGTAAAGGTAATGAATATTTAACCGTCTTCAAATAAAAGGAAAGGGTCTTCATTTGTCGCTTTTAAATTACCTTTCGCTTTTACTTGTGTTTTATTACTTTGCTTATAAAAGAAGTTTATAATATCTTGTAGTTTTTAACTGAATTCAGTATAATGTCAATCAAAACAGTAACCAATCAATTTATTAAAAGCTTTCTGCTTTCCGGATATGATCAGAGGATTCCTTTTTACCGAAGATAAAATTTATAATTTTATCATTTTTATTTAAATATATAATTTTTACTTAAATATTAAATTTAATATGTTTTTTATTTAAATTATATCTTTAATATCAATTTGATATCGAAAAAGGTAATATACCGAGATTTAACAGTAATAAACGAATTTAAGAAAAAGATCACAATTAAGAACATATTTACACCAATTTTATCACAGTGGCAGTTAATTAAGATACACAGGTAAAGAAAAAAAAAGTGTAACACTTACCAAGACACGTGGAGTTAGAAGCGTACAAGATGATCGGTTAGCCGGCAGCGGCGGTCGCATGGTGACCACCACACATGGCGCACCACCACCAGAACTGTCTGAGCACAACTTACACTCACTGTCCAAATGTTTCGTCCAAATTCGTTTTTCAAAATGATCGCTGGCGGGAACGGTCGGGAGACGGTCGTAAAACGCGGACGCGAGTATGTTTACAACAATCGGGGAAACAAGTGTGGCAGCTGGGAGCGAATCGCGCGCCGCCGCTCGGAGGCCGCGAAGCCGACTGGCGGTGGCACGCGCCCGATCGCGGGCCAGGGCGGGCGGCCGCACCCCCGCCCGCGCTCAATGCCTTAAATTCCTCGCATTCCGTCCCACACTTTTAAGCGCACCTAAGTGTTTATCGAAGATTCGAAGCTCGTGCTAAAAGATGTCTAATCGCTCTCGACACGTCCGCCGACGTATTTCGCGTTCAACACTCGCAGAGTTCAATATATTCGGCGAATCTGCGTAAAATATATTGCCCCGTATTTCCAAGTAACGATAACACATCGTATAGTTGTAAGAATTATGGGAAAAGCACATTGACCTAGACAATGTTTTCTTCGAGTAGAGTTCTTTCAACATGTTTGTTATGTATTTACTTATCCATTGCCAAGTTTCAGTTTAGTAAACCTAAACACAAGGTACCCGACGGCTGTATTAAGCGTTTCATTTCAGCGTTATAAAATAATAAAGCGAAAAGGTACTTTTTCATTTGAAACAATAACGAAGAATTACAAAAGAATTTTTGAACAAATAGCCAACTTCAACCGCTAACATGCCGCATAACAATTTAAATATATCGCATAATTTTGTAACTCATTTGCAATTAAAATCAACCTGTACAGAAGTCGACACCATTATTAATATAAAAAAACACATTTTCGTTTCGGGACTAATTAGTTAGAATTATTCATAAAAATAAAGAAACATCTCGAAAGGTAGCTGCTGTGAATTCTATTGTTTACTTAAATATTAAGTACCTACTGAGCTCTTTTTAATATCGAGCATTTCATTGTGTCAAAATTGCTTTGCAGCCAATTCATTTTGCATGGCGAGATTTGTGGGTACTTAATCAAGAGTAACGGCATAAAGCCGCCAGGTTGTTCTTAAACAGATGGCTGCTCCGACGAGCCTATTCGCGAATAGCTCGAGGACATCAGGATTACAACCGTCTGGAAATACAGACACGGGGAGAATATTCCAGTCCTCAACGGTTCTCATAATAAAAGGGGAAGCAAATTACTTCGTGCGAGCTGAAAGAATGTGAACGACATTGCAATAAAAGCCTGCGTCTGAATGTCCGGTAAATATAAACTATGTTTTTACATTACAGGCTAAGAAAATAACAAGAAAACCCATTGTTTTCCTTAAGGACTAAAATCATACGACCTATAATAATGTGACACAAGATGTTATTGTATTGTAGTCATTAATTTTAATGACTACAATACAATAACATCTTGTGTACACGAATCTGTATCAACAAAAACATTGTAATTAATTAATTGACACAGTTACACAAATGAAACAATATAACAGCACTACTTCTCATTTTTACATCTAAACTTATTCAGGAACGGCTAAAAACCATACTCACTCTAATTACGTTTCAAAATGCTTGAGTAAATGGTATCGCGTGCCTAATGTTTACACTAAGAGAACGAGGTCCCCCTCAGTCGCCTGATAACAAATAGAGCAATACAAGCAAACTAACTCCAACTTGTATCTACATATCCGCCTCGTATTTTATCGACCTCATTTACAACAAAAAGGTTTTCTGTAAACTAAATTCGAACTTTGTATTTATCTTTCGAAGTCAATTAATTCAACATACCCTATTTACAACTTTAGTTTAGATAATCAAATTAATTAATTATTATAAGTACTGAATTCGTAATTGGGGCATGCTTAACAAACCAAATTGAACTATTGGACGTGTAGGCTTGCTACAGCTACGCAGGCCAGCTACGAACTCCCGCGTAGCACACATGTCGTAGACTTGTACACTTCGTAGCTCATGCGTAAGATAAAGTAAAAGTGATTCGAAGACGGCGGTTTATGATTGTTACCATTTTATTAACTGAATGTCGTTTTTTATTATGTTGTGCAACAATAACAAAGATTCATGATGTACTATTATTAAAAGCCCGGGGAAACTTCGTAACGCCTGTAGCAAATCACGTCACGAACACATCTTTGTAGAAAACTCCGAGCATAGCTTTGCACATTATGAGTACGTTTGCGAACTTTAACTGAAGTTAAAGATTGGTGTATAAGTATAGATAGTGCCATCCACAAAGATGCGCCCCGCTCCACTTCGCACTAAAGACGTACAGCTTACAATACATTAATAGTGGGGTGGGGCGCGTCTTCGTGGATAGCACTATCTGTAGTCCAAAATGATTGTCATTTTATTGAAAATATTGGTTGCTTACCGTTTCCAAGACGTCGCATCGATTTTAAATATTATGAGTTTCTGAACTTGTTGGAAGTTCCTAACACACTTACCTGCAAGGAAATGAATTATACATTATTCATAATAATTATGTCATCATTTCTCATTTATTGATGTGTACATGCATTTTTATGAATTACATACATACAAGGTTTAAAATATCGTTTCAAATGAGGCTACTTCCCAATGTCTTCATATTAGATTCCTTTAGTCACATTTTACGATGCCCATGGATGGAACCAGGGTCGTCTACCCGTTGTCGACAGACAACATGGTATAAAAAAACAGAAAGTAGGTTGCGGGTGTAAAAGAAATATTTCAATAACATTTTGTTATCATTATTGAAGTAATGTGTCCAAGCTATTGTGCAAAAGTATTTTAAATTCAATCAAGGGGTTGGTAATTATCTGTAAATCAATATTGTGAACAACGAATGAAAAAAAAACCTTACGTGCTATAAAAAATCAATATTATTTTGTACAGACCGCTCCACATGTAGAATCAAACTGTTTTTAAAGTGCAACGTCAAAATCAAATCATTTATTTCAAATAGGCCATTAAAAGGCACTTTGAAATATTAAAATTTACGAGACAATAGAATTGATTCTAGTTGCCCCTTCCAAAATGTAGTTTCGTATGGAGAAGAATGAGCAAAAAACTCCTCAGTCTCTTTTACAATATTTTGTATACATTAATTATAATAACATATATGGGAAGACGATGTATCTGAAATAAAATTACTATACAACGATAGGTACAACAGGTGCAATCATACTTGAAAGCTCTTCGACAATCAAGCTGCAAAAAAAACTCTTCGACAATAAAAGCGAGACTAAGATAGTGCAAATGCTGAGGACAAACCCACAGCCCCGGGACTGTTACTCCTTTATTAATGGACCAGTATTTAAAAAGGACTATTCTTCGATGATGTGTTTACGTGTCGTCTGCACTTGATGTCACCCCCCCCCCCCTCTTCCCTTTTCCCATCCTAGGCTCCTTGGCATTCAACTTAAGTTCTATAAAAATCTGATCGTGACGTACATTGTAGACCACAGACCTATCCAACTCTGCAAAAATATTTAATTTCTTAGCGTGCTACATGCATGCATAATTTATTCGTCAGAAAAGGACTGTGCAATTTTATGAAACATAAAAACCAACACTTAAGTTAATTACTATTTAATTATGCTATTAAGAATTACGTTGAATAATTATTTAAACAACAACAGGTAGATTTTAAAACTTAGTAGGTACCAGCTTAACAAAATGTTTCAGAAAAATCTACAACGTCACTTCAAAAGCCGTATAACGAAGCAAAAGAATAATTATCTTGACATTCTAAAGCAGCTCGGTAAACGGGGCTTCCTAATGTCAATGCGAAGACCTTCTAGTGGATTTATCGGATTAACTATGTACCTAATACCTACTCAAGAAAGATACAATGCTTAGGTAACTAAGTGTCATTAATTGACACGATCAGACTTTTTCATGTAGATATTATCAAACTTAAACTCAAAGCATTTATTTCAATTAAATCATTTACAGGCACTTTTGAATTGTCAAGGAATCGGTCAATCAGAAATATGAAGCTAGTTGCCCATTCCAAAGCGTAGTAGGTAGGTACCTATTGAGAAGAACGGGCAAGAAACTCCACGGATACTCTTTTAAATAAAAAAAGTTACAAAATATTGGTTACATCATTCATGTTCAAATTATACATGTGAGAACAACGTGCACGTTAGAAGGATAAAACAAAGAGCAATTCAAAAATAAAAATAAAATAAAAATAAACCATGGCAGCTAAGAGATAACCAGTCCCAACTGACGGCGCCCGTTCACGAACGTGACGCATGGATTAGCACCATTCAGCTCAACCATTTTGAAAGGAGCTAAATGATCCAACACACGCGCTAGCATCACCGAATTATCTACTTGCTATTCACTTTTTGAACGGACAGCTACACTCCAAGTCTTCAAATCAGGTAAACAAAAGGGATAACAGATCAAAAACATATCTTCTTAATGATAATTCGCAAAAAAATACGGAAAAAATGGTTAGATATTCTTAGTAAGTACTTATTTCAGAAATAATAATAATAAAGTTATCATACCGTAATTATTTTCATAAATTTTCGGTTTTAAAGTTAATAAAAAAGGAGATTTTCTGGTATAAAATATTTAATGATACTGATATCACTGCAGGAGTTCCAAACATTTTCAAATTTTTTTTTTTAGAGGCTGGAAAGAGCCAACTCAACCATATTATTGCTGACGTTACTGGTAGTTTCGTCATAATCCGATTCCAAAACCGATAGATTCAAAAACATCATGAACATTTTTTTCTTAATAGATAATCCTAATCAGAGCTACCGATTTGAAATCAGATTCATGTCATTTTAAATAACTAATGTATGTGTGGTAAAATTGTATTTCTTTACAATTTTAAGATATTATTGCATCTATTAAACCACACACACATCAGTTATTTAAAATGACATGAATCTGATTTTTTTATCTTCAACAACACTCTCATTCGTAGATTCATATTGTAAGTAGCCTTGAAAAAAAAAACGGCTGTAAACTTTTTCGAGTGGAAATCGATTTTGGGAGGCCTACATCTAGCAGTGTACTTAAAAGGGCTAATTATGATGATCATAAGCCGCATCTCCGACACACTATACAAAACATATTTTGGCTACGGCATTTTGTAATTTTATCTATGATTACTTAGTAAAAATTTAATGATAAAATGTTTTGCACCTCTGTCCTGTCATTTTAACAGTGACATTTCTTGGTTTACATAAATTATCTGAATTAAAGACTTGGGGTATAGGTACTAAAGCTTTATATAAATAGCAACGAATATCAAAAACAAAAGAAAACTTAGGGCATTTCACACAAACTAAAACAGTAATACACGTATTTCCATTTGCACTCTTCACAAACATGCAGTCATTATATTAGAAATGGCGTTGCAACACAAAACATTGTGAAGTGGCTCCAGAGTGCGTGCATTAAGCTCCACCGTGCATGAATAATCAGAACTGTGAATGGATAATGCAAGGTAGGCGAGTGCGTGCAGATATATGCAGATACAGAAGAGAGGTATATGCAGTGCGTCAGAGTGTAATAGGGACAGGGCATATGACGTCACGGGCACCGCGTCGCCGCCAGCTGAGCTGACTTGGTGCCACAAGGTAACTCACTTTTCACTTATGACGTCACTCGAGAAATGAACACGGCAGCCCAGTTTGGGATCAATGGCCAATCTACAAAAATAGAAAACATCCAATTCATTATCGCACTTTTTAAGTGCTTTTTGCTAGTTTGTTTACACTTTTGTCTATTTCATTTATCACAATTTTAGTTTTGTATCGGTATTTGATACCCTTTAGATAGACTTAATTTCGAAGATCACATTTTAATGAAATTAGCATTAAATCAACTACGTAAAGGAGAAACTGTTTAGCTTTTCAACTTGGCTAAAGTTCGTAGACATCTAAAAAGTACACGAGCTTAAGTGAACTTTTTACCCCGATCAGATTTACTACATACCCATCGTCTCCGTTTTGGTTAGCCACGTCCGTGGCCTCGGCCTCGGTCTCCACACCATTGCAATGTTCCACCACCACTTCGGGAACCTCACTCATGTCCACTGTCCACTACACTGTCGCCGGTAGCAACTCACCCGGCCGAGCCTCTACGAGCCAATATCGCAGACTACCATTTCGCCCTTGGTAAAAGATTACCATTAGTACAAGCACTATTATTAAATTAAGCGCAGGTAACTTACAGACTACATCTATATCGGTAACGTAATGGATGAAAATTTAAATTTTAAGCACATTGTTTGGTGTAATGAAAATAACTAATAACGTTTAGATCAGTCACTTGTTCAAAAAATTTCCTGGTCTTTGAAAAAACAAAAGAATAAGATTATTTGAGGAATATTTTTAAAAATAAATGAAAGTTAGAAGGTAATGAAGTCACCACTTGGAGTTAAATCAGGACTATGACGGCAGAACCAGTCGTTATGCAACAACAATTCCCGAAATAATCAAGTTTCTAAAAACAGTATGAAACCTGCCGAGTGAAGACACGGACAAAGTTTAGTGTTGTGGCATAAGCATGCGCCGTGGATAGCATACGGGTCACGAACGCACGGCTAAGGCTTCAGCTAACGTAATCCCTTTAAGGAGTAGTTTACCTGTCGTATTCAGAAAAAAATAATCACATAATATGTATATCAAAACAGCATTAGTAACGTAATAATTATTCCTAGAACAATTAATAATAATAATAATAAACTGGCAACACCGTGTCAACAAAACCTCTTAATATCTCGTAATTTTAACAATAATAAATTTTCACTCACTTTTACAATAGTTTTTCCGTACAAACCGAACCTGGATCCTGAAAACTACACAAAAAACTAGTAAAGAGTTCAAACTGACCAAAATGAAATAGAATTATTCTAAAAACTGCCGAATCGGAGGTGACATGACAGATGTCACCTCCGATAAAACAATGAACGGGAAAATGAAGAATTAATGTTGACACGATCAGCAGCTCGACGTGCACGCCTACCACCTCCGGACTCACCGCTCAGCTCCGCCTCGTCGCCGCCGGTACTCAGCCCCACTGTGAATGCTGTGATGACACCGGCCGCGGCAGTTGCGTCGAGCTCGAGCGACGAGTATTTTTCCCCGCCCACGACGCCGCCACCTGCTCGCCGACGGGGAAGACGCCGGCCGCCGGACGGTTTAGGACCTCGAGGCCCACCGGCCTCTGATAGGGTCCCAGCTCCCGGCGGAAGTGTGCAGCGCATGAGATGGACACGATCCATTAACGAAAACGTCATGCGCTCATACTATGGGGCTACAGAGGGGGGAAACAATCTGACCGCGTACCGTGTTCGGATGCTCTCTCTTTTCCAGGTGCTTGAGCCAGCTGTCAACGTTTCGGCACAACGACTGTCGGATCAGGTGCGGGTCATCCAGCGTAATCATATGTTGGATGACACTGTACTTGATCGCCTGCGAAGTGAAATGCAAAGTAGCCATGTCATCGCCCCCCCGGTGCGGAGTGTTATAGTACCATCACGGATTATTACAAGTCAAGCTGACGAGAGGATTGATGACAGGGCTATAAGTACCCAGTGCAATGAAGAATTGAGGAGTGCTTTAGAGGGTGCGATTCACGAATATCGGTTTATGTCGCCCGAACTTAGACCACGTTTACCTCGTTTGCCCATGCATAACAAAAATAGGGCGCTGGTGGCGGCTCTGGATTCGCAGTTGTCAAACTATTTTGATGACTGCGAAGACCTCACTGATACACATTCAATTCTGTACTGCGCGGCTGTAGCGGTATGTCGTGTAGCTCACGTCAAATTTTGTAATGACTCTAGAGCTACACGACCAAAACCAGCCGTACCAGCTTGGCAGTGCAGAATTGAGCGCCGTATTTGTGGGGCCAGAACGCTCATTGGCAAACTAATCTGCTTCAGGGAGGGCAATACTCGCCCTAGAGTGATGCGCTTTGTGAGGCGGGCGTTCTTAGGGACTGATATCAGCCCTCAGGACTATATGACCCGTGTCACAGAGCGCATCGACTTCCTGAAGCAGAAAGTGTATGCATGGGCGAACCGTATTCGTAGGTATAAGCGGCGAGTAGAACGATACACTCAGAATCGCACCTTCCAGAGCGATGAAAGGTGGGTTTATAGGGCTTGGGAGCGACCAAACCAAGGTGTGACTGACACGCATCTACCGGATGAAGATGCCATGTGCTCTTTCTGGCGCAGCATCTGGTCGGTACCTGTCAGTCACACCGAAGGTGATTGGACTCGGGAAGTCGAGCGAGCCTGCGATTCAATACCAGAAATGGGGGCTATTACTATCTGCCCCCAAGATGTAGCTCGTGCAGTCCGTCCGTTACCTAACTGGAAGTCTCCAGGGCCGGACGGGCTGCACAACTTCTGGATCAAATGGTTCGTAAGATCGCATGCTCGCTTGGCGGCTCAGTACCAGACTGCTTTGGAGTCTGGTTCGCTACCCCATTTCCTAACGACAGGAGTTACCCACCTGCTCCATAAATCTGGTAGCACCGCGGAACCCAAAAATTATAGACCGATCACGTGTTTACCGACGGTCTATAAAGTTCTTACATCCGTTTTGAGAGCTAAAATTAACAAACATATTGACACCAACTCCATCATGTCTGCCTCTCAAAATGGATGTAGGAACGGGTCCCGCGGTACTAAGGAGCTACTCCTCATTGATATGGCCATTAGCCAACAGGTTCGCCGTTCCCGAAAGGATCTGTCGACATGCTGGATAGATTATAAGAAGGCCTATGACTCGGTGCCACATACATGGCTCATGAGGGTGCTGGAGTTGTATAAAGTAGATATAACTCTGCGCACTTTCCTGATGTCGTGTATGGGGCAATGGAGGACGGTCCTTCGCTATCCAGGATGTCGAAATATCCAGAGGAATAGCGAGCCGATAAGGATCGAGCGAGGCATATTTCAAGGCGACAGTTTGAGTCCGCTCTGGTTCTGCTTAGCCCTGAATCCTCTAAGCACACTGCTGGAGGATTCAGGTCTTGGCTATCGGTTGAGGAGAGGTGGTCAGGTTATATCTCACCTCCTCTACATGGACGACCTAAAACTCTTTGCCCCCAACAACTTGCAACTGATGGAGCTACTGAAAGTAACTGAAACTTTTAGTAGCGCCATCAGGATGGAATTTGGTGTGGACAAATGTGCGGTCATGCATGTAAAGCGAGGGAAGATTATGGAATCCGTGGGAACCCAACTCTCGGATTCCATAAACCTTAGAGCCCTCTCCGCATCCGAAACCTATAAGTATTTGGGTATGTCGGAAGCGTTGGGCATCAATGTTACTGACATGAAGCAATCGTTGAAGGAGCGCTTCTTTGGCCGCCTGAAAAAAGTATTAAATAGTCTTCTATCAGGCGGAAACAAGGTGCGCGCCTTCAACGGTTGGGTTATGCCGGTTTTGATGTACTCTTTCGGCATACTCAAATGGAGTCAGACCGAACTCGACGCCTTGGATAGGAGGGTCCGTACGTTGCTGACTGCATATCGAATGCATCACCCACGGTCATCAGTAATGAGATTGTATATCCCGCGAAAGTGTGGTGGTCGAGGCTTTTTAAACGCTAAGACCCTCCACAATCGCGAGATATGCAGTCTCAGGGAATATTTCCTAGAAGCCGACGTGGGGATGCATCGAGATGTGGTCGTGGTGGACAAGGGCCTCACCCCGCTCTCCTTGGCTAAAGAGAACTGGCGCAAGCCTGTAGTGCTTGACACTAAGAACCGCATGGAGATATGGCAGAGTAAGGAGCTTCACGGACGCTACTTCCGGGCCCTGCATGGGCCCGATGTAGATTTACCAGCGTCCGTAGCTTGGCTGCGTTGTGGTGACCTCTTTGGGGAAACCGAAGGTTTTGTCTGTGCAATTATGGACGAAGTTATGATGACGAACAATTACCGGAGATTCATTGTGAAGGACGGCACGGTTGACATCTGTCGGGCATGCCACCGTCCGGGAGAATCAATCCGACATATTATCTCCGGGTGTTCTCGTCTAGCTAATGAAGAGTACTTGCATAGACACAACCTTGTAGCCAGGATTATCCACCAGCAACTTGCTCTGAAGTACAGCCTTGTGGAATCGGAAGTGCCGTACTACAGGTATGTGCCCGACCCAGTTCTCGAAAATGGAAATATCACATTGTACTGGGATCGATCCATCATCACTGACAGAACTATTGTTGCCAATAAGCCTGATATAGTGGTGGTGGATCGAGGAGAGCGGAGCGCAATGATTATTGACATAACGGTCCCGCATGACGAGAACCTCGTGAAAGCTGAGAAAGATAAACAAATCAAGTATCTTGACTTGGCTCGCGAGGTTGTCGACATGTGGGATGTGGATTCAGCAATCATTGTGCCGATAGTCGTGACAGCCAATGGCTTAATCGCCAAGAGCCTCGACCAACACCTAAGGAGGCTCTCGTTGGGCAGCTGGATCAAGGGCTTGGTTCAGAAAGCGGTACTCCTGGACACGGCTCGCATTGTCAGAAGGTTCCTCTCTCTGGAGCCTTGACCGCCGGTAGCTTGGACCCTGTTCCCGATACCGGTGGGCTACTATTTTTTATATTTTTAAATGTTTTTATATTTTTTATATGTTCTAATATTTAAAAATATAATTTATAAGTATGTATATGAAATAAAGGACATAATAATAATAATAATAATTTTATTTGACATGAAAAGGAAATTTCAGATCATCAGCTCCGTTTTCTAAACCTTTCAGTTTAAAAAAATGGTAGAATATAAAACTTGCGTACATGTAATATAATTAGAGCCTCATGTAAAGATGGCTGATCAAAAAGTAATGATAATTAATCGGTTCATATTTTCTATACTAATAATAAGGCTGAAGAGTTTTTTGTATGTTTGAACGTGCTAATCTCTAGAACTACCAGTCGGATATGAAAAAATATTTTTGCATTTGATAGCCCAATTCTTGAGGAAGGCTACAGGCTATTTAACATCACGCTAGGACCCATAGGCGCCGAGCAAAAAGAAAAATAACGGATTACCATTACTTTTTGATCAGCCCTAGTACTTATAAGTTATACTTATGTTAATTTAAGGATTTCTCGAATTTATCTAGATTTATATAGATATATGTATAAATAAAAACAGTGACACTCCGAGAGTGCCGACAAAAGTGAAAACTTAAACAATTTTATTGTGCAGTAAATAATGTATCGCGCGTTGATGTCTTTTTAATGGTCAAAAGCTGGTGTCGTAACAGTATTGCGAAATCAATGGTTTAGTCCCATTTCAAAAATGCCCAACGCGCCTAAAGAAGTTCTCACTTCAAAAATCGGCACCGCGGTAATCAACGCGTTGATGTCTTTTTAATTACCAAAAGCTGGTGTCGTCACAGTGTCACGAAATCAATGGTTTAGCCCCATCTCAAAAATGCCCAACGCGCCTAAAGAAGTTTCACTTCAAAAATGAAATGCTGTTCGTTGATAAGCGCATCACTTGAGAACGGTTGCACCGATTTGGCTATTTTGTATTTTAAAATATTCATAAAAGTCCGAATAAGGTTAAAATGGAAAGAAAAAATGTAAAACTTTTCGAAAACCAAAACTGTTTGCTATGAGGTTTTTGTATTGGACTGGACGCCGTACTCTCGGGTCAGCTAGTTACAAATAAATCACTCTTAAAAAAGCTATTCGACCTAGGCTATAAAACTTGCTATTAAACTCCTAGGAACAGGACTGATATCGGATGATCTCAAGATTTTCTAACAGCTTGGCTTGAATTCATTTTGCAAACGGTGTTTACTTTTTAAACATCTCTTTTACACTTCATACAGAACAGCAACATAAATATTCCAGGAATTCTTTTCACAAATATTTTGAGAATTTAATTAATTAGTTTGTAGGAAAAATATTTCAGTCAATAAAAATAGTTGATTCAATGTTTTTGTAACGTACCTAGTAGGGATCTACTAAATTTCTTATAGCACTTCTGAAAAGTTCTTCCTCTTGCAATTTGAATAGATATTGACAACATAAATTAAAGTACCGATGCAGTAAAAAACACTCATATATTTGATGGGAAAGTGCAGCAGATGCAAAGAACTGAGCAAATAAAATGAGCTGTTCAATCAATCTGAACGGTCGGTTGTCCATAAACTTTTAATAGATTGCCTTCGATCGTTCTAGTACTTACCGTAATAGCCTTGCGATTGTTTGCTCGCATACGGTATCTATTGGCGTAAGTCACGGTAACTTCTATCATAAAATTACTATGGAGAAATATTGTGCACGTAGATACTAAACTACCTTTAATTTCTCAAGGGACGTATGCTTAGATAGGACGGTTTATTACCTAACTTCCAGTGCTTGTTACCTTTCTCATGAAGTCTGTCATTTTGTACTGAGGTCGGAGCATATCTCTCTATATCTTTAAACTAAATATTTATCAGCAATTTGCAATCTGGCCGAAGCTGCTGTATGCTTTGGCGATCTTTATCTTACCATTTCAGTTGCAAGCGGATTTTAAATCTTTACTTAGGTACTTACTTGAAACATAATTGACGGCACGGTTGGCACAGCGGTTAAGCGAATGACTGCTGCACTGAGTGTCGCGGGTTCGATTCCCGCACGGAACAATTATTTGTATGACCTACAAGTAGTTGTTCCGGGTCTGGCTGTTTGTGTATGTGAGTGTAAATGTTTATAAACGCACCCTCAATACAGGAGAAATGCCTAGTGTGGGAAAATGTTTAAAAAATAAAAAAATGTCTTTGCTATCCCTTGCATACCTACTCCAGGAGAAAAGCACCTTCGGCTTTAAGGGTCTTTCAAACAGGCGCGACACGCGACGCGACACAAAGCGGTGGCGGTGTCTTTGTGTCGCGTCGTGTGTCGCGCCTGTTTGAAAGGGCCTTTACTCCGGGGAAATTAAATTCCGGTTAAAGATATTTATTTCTCAAAAGAATTACAAATTCACATTAGAGAAATTATAAATTGGTTTAAACAATATTATGTGCCATTTAGCGTAGCTTATAGTAGAATATCGCTACACCTCATTACGTATGCATCTTAAAACTAACATTATTATAACACTTTTACTTTGAGTTAATAGTTTTGGCTTAACAAATAAAACAAATCAGAAGTAGGTATATAGTTGTCAAGAAACGATTTTTTATTTTAAACTAACTTTGCAAGCAAAGGGTCGACTAAAAAGATTTGTATATATTTGAAACTATTTGTGTATATTTTGGTTATGTGTGTGGTCTACTGTATTATGATTTTGATTTTTACGGCTGATTTTTTAACTGCTCTCAAGGAAAGTCTAAATACGTGTCATGTGGTAGTGACAGTGTAGTGTCGTGTGTCGGTAGTCTGCGAAAAAGACAAAATTTTAGTATATCTGAGTATACCATACTTTCTCAAAGTTTTATTGTAAATGATAAACCGTTTGATTTATTTTAAATATGTCCTTAAATAAGCAGTTTATTATGGAAGTTTGCCCCTTCATTCATACAAGATGTTCTTCTTTCCATATTTAGTCCTAGGCTGGAGCAAGCAGATATCATTAGAATGTCATGTTAATGTTTTTGATTTGTTCCGTTTTTAGAGTTACTTTTTTTCCTTTTGAAAAAAAAAAATCAGCTGTTCCCTACATTTATGTTCGCATAACTCGTCAAAATATAGTGAACAGCTGATTATTTTTTTCGCGATTTCAGGTTTGGTCCTATAGTAAAAGTTGTTCATAATGCACTGCAGTATGCAAACTTAAACACGTGACTTTACTACACAAACAGTAGTATAAGTGTTTAAACACGTCACGTAAATATACAGGAAAAAAATTTAACCAGGGCACTGGTTAAAAAAAAAAACTGTATATTTATATTGGAAATATGCTAATTAAGCCCTTTTTAGGGTTCCGTACCACAAAAGGAAAAAAACGGAACCCTTATAGGATCACTCGTGTGTCTGTCTGTCTGTCTGTCTGTCCGTCTGTCACAGCCAATTTGCTCCAAATCTAATGGACTAATTAAGTTGAACTTTAGTACGTACACATAAGTATTTCTGTGACCCAAAAATGGACGTGTAATGTAAATTAATTAATTTTGATTATGGGGTTCACTTTTGGGGAGCAAATAAGAAAATTAAAAAAACGTTTTTCAAAGTGTGCCGTGTGACATATCAAATGACAGAACTTGTTGCGAAGATCTCAAATATATAATTTTTTAATAATTTTAAAATAAATATATTTAAAGATATTCAAGAAAATAGAAGAAAATAGATCATTCTCCACCCTTATTTCCGAAACTACAGAGCCTCAAATTTTGAAAATAATACAGAAAATGGTTCATTACTCAAAGATTACAGGAAAACCTATAATATAAGTCTACAGTCATAAAACAACACGGTAAATCTCTCAGTATTGTGCGTACAAACTTACATTTGCAGTTGGAATGTATCGAAGAACATGTTACTACAATGCTACGTTTGTATTTGGGATAAATTCATCCCAACTGCGGAACCCTTGATTGTGCGTGGTCCGACATGCACTTGGTCGGTTTTTTAGTTCATGGCCTTATGTCCTCTAGAGGGCACCATATTCAATTTAAAGTGACGTCACATAGCCTATAACGCTTCTAACGATACGTCATTTGTCAAATTAAGATGAGTAGTTTAGAAGTTATAAGGGAACAGAACAACATACATTTACATTTTTGCTTCGCCGTGGAGCAAAAAGGAGGTTATGATTTTGACCGGTCGGATAAAAAAGATATTTAAGAAAATAGATAAAAATTAACCATTTCCCCTTATCTCAGAAACTACTGAGAACAAAGTTTAAAAAAATATATATAGAGAATGCTTCATTACTCATAGATAACAGGAAAACCTATAAGAAGTCTATCGTCATAAAATAATATCAATATTGTGCATACAAACTTACATTTGCGGTTATAATGCAAATGAATATGGTGGGCGGTGGATATGAATATGGTTTTCAAATAAAATGTTAAGTTTGTTCTTAGGATACATTCATCCCAACTACGGAGCCCTTTATTGTGCTTGGTCCGACTCACACTTGGCCGGTTTTTAATTTTTATTTCAAAAAGAAAAATAAATAATATATGGGGCAACGAACGAATTAGTCTATGTGATTGTGAATATAAGTAAACTCCCAACTAGCACACAAGCTGCTTATACAGACATTGTACAGCCTAATAGTTGTATAGGAGTCGTTCAAGTGCTGTACAATTTTCCTTAACATGTACAGTAGCATATTTAAAAACTCTTTCACAACTAGGTGGTACAGTAGCCGTTTAGTAGCGAAAAAATATTTTAGTGATAAAAGTGCACGCAATCGCGTCGCTAGACAACCATAATAAGTATAATTGAATGAATGGAGTCTTTTATACCACCGTGAGATGTAAAAGAGTACTTTGGTAGCTAAGGTGTTTAAAAGGAGTTATAGGTTGCTTTTGTAGCGCTCAAGAGCGTTGGGAGGCATTCTGTAAAGCCTTAGGTTCTTTAACAGATTTTTTTTAATATCAGAAGAATTATCAGAATCAGTGAGAATTATATGGCTACTGAACAGCAAATAGTTGTCTATGGAATCATACGAAACATTTTATAGCGCTCCTGTAACTATGCCTCTGTAACGGAGGAACATAATTTTATACTAGAGCTCAAAGCGCTCAAAGCTACATAAAGGCATAACTTTGAGTTCTCAATAGTACGCGCAAAAAGCTGGTGTGTTACCAAAACAGTTGAATAGGGGTGCTATACTACAACCGTAAAACCTAGAAGTCTAAAACAGTAAACACTAGTGCCTTTGTATGCCTCAAGCCTCTAGAACAGATGTAACTAACTCTGAGAGCTGCTTGACCGAGACGCCACTACAGTTTTAGGTAAACGTACTTTTTTAAGGTTATTACTACATTTTGAAGACCCTATATATACATACGCTCGTAACTTTTAACGTAATTAAAGTCACCATTTATTACCTGTACCTTCAAAGTCTTGTTTATGTTAAAATACAATTTCATAACCAACATATCAATATATTTTTTGCATTAAAAACTCAATATTTTGAGGGCGCGTGAAAAATTTTACTATAATATACATATATATTGACAGCAAACTGGTACTCCCACTGATATTTTACGTACATAAAGAAACAATTATTATAAGTTATTTTGATAGTCCAATCCATTAAATCCAATATTATAAAATGTTTTCTTATTCGTCACTAGTATATGTATGATTCATTTTAATAAAATATATTTAGTTTACACCACATTAAATCTAACTTAAAGCGTTATATTACTAATTTAAAGCGTTAACATTTAATATAATGATACAGGAGCGCCGAAATAAGATTAAGATGGTATAATGGCGCTACAAGAGCTTTTCAAAATCTCATAGCGGTAACCATCGCTTTTAATCCACCTCTGTAGAACCATTATAACTATCATTTACGACCACTGTAGACCCATTATAGAGCTATAAGCAGGATAATATGGGCCTATTTGGCGCTACAAAAGATCTGAAGCCGCTTATAGAACCACAATATTTTTTGCCGATTTGGTGCGGAGGCTGTTATGAAAATCCTTTATCCGACTACAGCGTGCAGCTTGTTAAAGCTCTTGTGTGCTAGTTAGGCTACTACCTAGTACATCGAATATGAAAGTTACTTCAAAAAACAATACCTAAAATCAACAACAAAATGGTGACTGACACTCTTGTATTCTTGGTTTCGGCTCAAGGCAAAAAGATGGCAGCGTCGTCTGTGTTTCGATCTAAAGTAGTATTCTGCCATATCTAAATTAATAATACCTATCTGTTGTTGAGTATCTTGTCTACTTCTAATAATTGGAAGCCGTTTTTTGTAAATATCATCTGAGAATGTATGTCTCTAGTTAGTATTTTCCTGACAACTGACAACTATATATGTGTTGTCCTTACCTATATAATTTGAAAGAGGTTCATACGTTTTGTTTCTTTGTATTTTTCAGTAGGTTGAAGCACTTACTGATTTCTTTAATGTCTGTAATTTGGTCTGATATAGTGTTTCATTTTACAAGGATAAAGAACTATGTTTATTTTAATGTTGACCAGACTATTTATAAGTTGCCACGTTATAGGATGACTTTTTTCCAAACCTTTGAAAGTTTTGTAATATTACGTATTAATTCTTTGTTGACAGATTTTCTTGATATACTATATTCTTCTGCTGCCGGAACTCTTCTTCTTGCTTTTCTCTTCAGGTGATGAATGTTTCAATTTATGCTTCAGAATATTCCTTCTATTTATAAATGTAGGTAATCAGTTGTTTGTTGATCCAATCTTGTCTTGGCGGATATAATATGTTAGAAATAGCATCCATTAGATAAGTTTCCAGCGTTGTAAATTCATGGTATAGGTATCCTTACATACATATTATAAAACAAAGTCCCCCGCCGCGTCCGTCTGTCTGTCTGTCTAAACGTAATACACTCAAAAACTACCAAGTGGATTTTTAAACGATTTAGTGGATGCAGTGATTCATGCGGAAGGTTTTGGTGTATATTTAATTAAGGTTTTGTATAAATTGGCTGACATATGATGGTTATTGTCGAAGATATCGGAAAAAATCATTCCGACTGGGAGCTTTACTGGCGTGCGCTGCGTAAGTCGTAAGAGATACATCAAATTTATGTTCTACAGGATTGAAGATCTTAAAAAGTTCAACAAAAAAATCTGCAATCTCTATCTAACCATTTTTATCTTTCAGAATTTCATAAAAATTTCATTTTTATTTCCGAAGCTATTTTGACCGGTATTATATCAATCCTTTTCAATAAAATATGTTATTTAAATTGGACATTTAATTTAGATTAAGATAATCCTTGACATCTTCTAATTTATATAAATACTTTAAAATAACACAGATTCAAAATTACGCGTAGCAAAGTAATTTTGGTTGACGGCAACGCGGGCGCAGCGGTAGGAGTCAATGACCTTTTCCTCGGCTATTAGGTATGACATCCCGAATCCGAATCCGTGGGATATTTTCCGACATCCACGCGGGCGAAGCCGCGGGAAAAAACTAGTGTTAAATTAAGTATTATCTTTTAGAATTTTATAAAGGTTCTCATAATTTATAGCTTCGAAAGCAGGTCGAAAGAGGTCTTTCCGGTGTGATTATGTTTACTTCGAAGTAGATTGGTTCGAGATCTGACATTGCGCTTTCTACTTAAGCCATGTGAAAAGTATTCTCTTTTAGGGGTGTACTTATGAACTAATATTGTCTTTAAAGTTTTTGTAATGCGCGTGCACTGAATTTTATCGATTAATCTATTTTCATTTAAGACAATCTTGTATTCCTTAATAGATTTTAATTTACTTTGCAAATTCAAGTTTAGCTCTCCTTTATGTCTTGTATATGTTTCAATTTTTTTTTGTATATTTGCTGCAGGCTGTTTGTAAACTACTCGCAATATGTAGAGAAACTTTGTTCAGGTATATCTAGTATAAGAAATGATTAATTATTATCTTCCCATTGCCCTTTTATTAATTTGTGTTTTAGTTTATTATGCACATATATTAACACTCCACCACCCCTTGAAGATCTTCTACAAGTTAGTGGATGTAATTTAGTCATATTTGCCTTACGGTCTCGTTCTCAATCTTTATCCATGTTTGCATTAGTCTAAATGAGCTGATGAATATCTAAATGCTGTTCGTTGGTAAGTGCATCACTTCAGAACTGCTGGACCGACATTTTCTACGGGAATTTTATTAGAATGATTGAAAACTGAACAAGACAACATCTATCGATGTCGCGTCATTTAGTTATTTTCCTTCCTGTACCGAAGAATTTCCATTAGAGAGAAACCGAAGGAAATTACCTACCTTATTTTAGGTACCTAGGTAATTTTATTATAGTACATATTTCTATTTTCTTAATGTCCCTCGGGTATCATCGGTAGGGATGGCGATCTGAGATCGATTAATCGAAGAATCAATTTTTCAGGCCCAAAATATCGATTTTTTAAATCGAAATGCAGTACTGAATCGATTCAGTGAATCGATATTTCACCCTTGAACATCGCCATTCGATTATTGTTTGTTTTAAAATTATTTACAATTAGTTGAATGTATCCATAAAATTACGGTATTGCTGGCGAAAGGGTTAATTAAGTACTCAAAAACTCGCGAGATTTCATGTAATAAATACTTTTGAAAATAAATGTCTTCTTTCATAGGTATGAAAGAAGACATTTATTTTCAAAAGTATTTCAAAAGTCAGATCAGGTGATCTGACTTTAATATGGTAATAAAAATAATTGTTATCATCGAATTCCTTAAACTAAAAAAAAAAACTGATTTTACTGGTAAGAGATCATTTTATTATGGTATCTTTCTTGTTTTTCATAAAATGGATACATTATAAATGCAAACTTGAAAAAAAAAAACAGTGGCACTCCGGGAGTGCCGACAGAAGTGAAAACTTGAAAAAAAATCGGCACCGCGGTAATCAACGCGTTGTGTCTTTTTAACCGTCTTACGAATTTTCGATCAATTGACGTGTCCTGACGCGAGTTTAACATTTTTTACCCATTACAAAAAAAAGTGCACAACGCCGCTTAAGAAGTTTTCACTTCAATAATCGAAAATCGATTTTTTTTAAATCGATCTTTTAGACCTCGATTTTTTTGTGAATCGATACATCGGCTTACGATTCGAATCGATTTAAACATCGATCTTTTTCGGAAAGAATCGCCATCCCTAATCATCGGATTTCCGAATACAAACGAATGCTAATTTCCATGTTCCTCAATTATTAGATTTATCGTGTATAATAATTTGAATTATGAACTAAGTACTTTATTGTTGTTTTGTTATGATTTCCGTGTGAACTATATAGAGCTGTAAAACTATTTTCCTATCTGTCGTGCCTGCGACTTTAGCAGCTTTCCTCCCATTTTTTAAATAAATTTAAAAGAGTATTAAAAACTCTATATACTTCCAAGTCGATTGAAAGCGTCCAGTCTATTCCAAGTGCAAAGGGCAACTGATAGAAATCCGACGCTTGACGAATTACGAGGTTTTCCGAGGGACATTAAGAACATAGTTTGTCTGTACCTATGTGTATAATTGCAAATTAAAATATTTGTAGAACATAGGTAAATAAAAAAGTACGGATTTCAATATTAATAAGAAATAAACTCATGTCTTGCCGTCAACAGCGACAACTATATTCTAATTATAATGTCTAATTAATTAGTAATAAATACAACAAAACATTCAAGTTAATAAATAAAACTAAATTATAACATGAATTGTTATAATTTAGTACATAAAAAACATTCATTATTACATTCAATTACGTTATTAATTCGTTATCATTGTATAATAATTTATTCATATATTTCGTATTGCTATTTAATTAATTAATTTATTATTGACTGACTGCTTCATTTGTTAATGTGACGATAACCGACTTTTAATGATTTTATACTGAAGATGACGTCTAAACGAGTAGAGTGATTGGAAAAAATATATGTTAAATTAGAGCATTTTTTTAAATATTTTAACATAGGCATATTTTGGATTATGTTTATATTACTTAGTGAAATTAATTTGTAAAGTTAAGACTAACGCGGTTAAAAAACTGAGAATCGCGCAAAATCTATCTAGCGTATTTTTCTGAAACCTTAACTATTTTAAAGATAATTTAATGATTGATCTTTTAATATACGACTTTTATTAAAATACCATTTTTTATGTATAATAAATTAATAATGCTTTAATTTGGGACAGCGCTCCTTGATGGGCGTATCCTATTACTGGCTGGACGTACGACGGGTTGCGTGAGCACAGTACAGAACACGCAAGCTTAACACTCAAGGTCACTGTCATATATCTGCATTTTAGGTGACCGCGATCGTAAGAGTGACTGTTGAACGCCTTAATTTCGAATATTTGATTTGATTTTTATTTTTTATTAGATTTTCAAGACCACATAATCATAATTATTACATTTACAGCTAATTCTATTCTAACTTACATCTTCAATTAAATTCTTCATAGAAGAAGTGTTGTTGTATTTGTTCGTATACCTATAAGTTGTGATAAGTTGTTAATCCATCTCCCACCGCCGAGGAACACCAAACAACTCATTTGTCTTGGTAGTCCCAATTGATTCAGACCAACTTGTGCGGAATAATAAGCAGTCGGTACGCTCGTTGTATTTCTATCAGATCGTCAACGAAGATGGCGGTTTCAATTTAATATTTTGGAAGCTTTTCTTACAAGTGATCAAATGAAGCAATTGAAAATATAGAAAGAAAGAAAGAAAGAAAATACGTTTATTTAGAACAGACCATAAAGCATATATTTTAATTAAAAAGCAGATAAAAAACATTTAAAAAAAAAAACAAATAAAAAGTGTAAAGGGCGATGTAAGACACTTAGCATGAGAGTGTGCCTCACGGCTGCGCCAAAAAGGCCCAGTTCAGCAGAATTGCCAGACAACTAAGTGCCCAACGCTGTTTTCTCGTTCGTTTTCAACTGGACCTGAGAGTGTAATGTGACAGATGTAAATCAGTTTTATGATGTAGGTAACGTGTGTATGTATACTTATATAAAATAGATTTGTGTCACATAAAAAATATACCTAATGAATATGAATATGAATATGTAGATACTTCCATAAAAGTGTGATAGTGCATAACATTGCAAACCAATACAAACAAAGACTGACAAATAAATAACGTAGGTATGGCTGAAAACCCAAAACTAAAATCTCAAACACATAATATCTAGAATTAGCCATATAAGTTTGTTTTTTTGATAGAATAGAAAACGTTATTTGGAAATCAGAACTTAGGTAAAAATATTACCTTTGTCGACCGTGCGTTTCACCTACATAACAGGCAAGGTGCGTGCGCACCGTGCACTCACTAAAACTTGATATAGCAGTCGATTAGATTAAGTTGTTAATCTTTTTTTATCTATTTTAGGTAGATAGGTACTTCACTGCTAAACTGCAGGATAATACCTATATAAGTAGGTCGGTTGCACGCTTGGCCGTCAGTTCTGCGGTCAGTTCAAGGAGCAGTAGGACAATACAGCATAATCAGCCTATAATGAGCACGGGCCTCCTCTCTGCCAGAGGGAGCTATAATCCACCACGCGTGTCCAGTGCGGAATGGTAGATGTCACATGTCTTTCCACAGAGCCCCTAAACTCTAAGTTCTTCAATCAGTGCTTGCCTGTTATGACTTACGGAGCCGAAACATGGACACTCACGGTATACAACTGGTCCATAAATGCAAGGAGGCTCAGCGAACTATGGAACGGGCTATGTTTGGAGTCCCTGAGGCATCTAATCCGGAACGAGGTAATGGAATGAGGAGAGTGGTCGACATAACTTACCTACAGAATAAACAAGCTGAAGTGGCAATGGGATTGCCATATTAGCCGTAAAAACCGATGACCGTTGGGGTACTCGTGTTCTTGCGAGGAGACCGCGAATCGGCAAACGTAAGATAAGACGCCCTCAGGCTAGGTGGAGCGACAATATTCGCAGGTTGACTGGTAGCAGCTGGATGTGAGTTGCCGAGAATCGAGCTGAATGACGTGCAATTGAAGAGGTCTATGCACAGCAGTGGACTACTGTAGGCTGGTTATGATGATCTTAAAATTTTTGATTCTAGAATATGCCGATTTCCTCATGACGTTTTCCTTAACCGTTTTGAGAACAGTGGTAATGAAATAAAGGAACCAAAGTAACGCGCTTGCCTGGGGTCGAACTCACGACCTACAACTTGAAACTAAGTCAAGGCCGTTACCACTACAAGGCCACCACTGCTTAGTTGGGACAATACAGGCTAGATACCTACTTCCACAATGCAATCCGCAATCAATATGGGTACGAGTACGAGTTACAAGATTGCAGCATAATTTGAATAGGTAATAGGTACCTACACTGGCCTACACACTAACCTGGTACTCACTCAATGATAAAATTTGTTTTCTGTGGTGGTAGCTTTTTCGTTCGTTTGAAAGGTGCAATACGTATATAGGCCAGAAGCCAGAACTAAACAGCAGGATACAACATGTTGGTAACTAAGATGTCTGGTTTTAATTTTAAAGGGGTAGTTAAGTAAGTCAAAAATATTTGATGACGAGATTATTAATTGCTTTCTTTAAATCACTATTTCGTGGAGACCTCACTTAGGTTAGGTAAGTTAACACTAGACTAAACAATGTTATAGAGAAAAGGCTAGGTTCACTTACGGTGACCCAATTATTAGGTAGGCATCTATTATAAATTAGGTAAAAGTACCTACCTAAAAGAACACGGTAATTCTTATCATATTTTCCTACTTAACACTTGAGATTTTGTAATGTCAAATTATTAATATCATTTTAAATTATCGGATCAAGTGACTGTCTTCGGCACTGATAACACGAACTGCCAAACTGTAATTTTATCTATCTATCTATACTTAAAATTATAAAGAGGTAAAATTTGTTTGTTGTTTATATGTAGGGGGTAATCTCCAGAACTACCAGTCGGTTTTGAGAAAATATTTTTGCATTGGATATCTCAATTCTTGAGGAAGGTTATAGACTCGCGGACGAAGTCGCAGGCAGAAGCTAGAACGTATAAAATTGTTATGCTTATCTTCAATGATGTTAGGTATAAGTTGAGCCATGTTAACCGGCCGGGCGAAGGGCGCGACCGCCCCGGGCTCTTTAGCCAAGGGGGTGCCAAAATGATCTTGACGATAGTCAAGTGCAGGCAAGGGTGGATCCAGGGGGGGTCATGAGGGTCATGACCCTTCCCTGGGCTGCGTCTAGGTCGACCACTGGTATTTTTTCTTATCTCATTGATAAATCTATATATATAAAAATGAATCCCTATTTCCCTTGGTCACGGCATCACGCTAAAACGGCTGAACGGATTTGGATGAAATTTGAGATATGGATAGACCTTGACCCGGAGAAGGACATAGAATACTTTTTATCCCGATATTTCCACGGGTTCGAGACTTATGCGGGTGAAACCGCGGGGCGCAGCTAGTATCAAATAAAATCTTTGCATGATATGTTGCCACGTAGGATGTGTTTACCACATGTGCGCGAATGACACGCATAATAAGACTACGTGCTGTTATTATAATTATTATGATGGACTGTGGAGTTTTCTGGCCCTTTCCCATGGGAAACGACTAAACGAAGCAGTGTTCCTAGCTTCTGACGTTTCATAAGTGCCGATGTAGGTTTAATTGAAGTTAGCAACTAGACGTAGAAATTAAATACCCCAGTATAGTGTCAAAACAAACCACCCCGGGCCCCCAGTCCTGGCGGCCCCCTAAATCTTAAGAAGTACTTTTTAATGATATCCCAAACACGGTCAACATACAGGGTGATTGGTTATATGTCGGCAATCTGTTACGGGGATGTAAGAGAGGTCATTTGCAACCAAATAACCCTTGATAACCCCTACGACAATGTCAACCATTTTCGTGTAATTTGACATTTTATATTTTAAAATGTATGAAATAAAAACATAAATGTCAAATACCTCTAAAATTGTTGACATTTGCATAACCAAGTAGCAAAATTCTCCTATAGTAATCGCCTTAAAAGGCTAAACGTCTTATAGGAATCACTGATCTTACAACAGCATTTTATAAGACATCTGCGCTTTTAATATATAGATACATGCATTTAATAAGATTGTTTTCTCTTTAGATATTATCGAATAAACAAATAATAAATATGGTTTAGTTTTGAAGGGGCATGAAGATAAGTTTATTATCATCGAACACTTTATCATTAAAATTAATTTCGCATGTTGATCGTGGAAATTCTTTACACAACAGTTAAAAGACAAAAGTTATATGTTATGCTAATAGTTATTATAATGTGGATTACTTTCCCTTTGAAAATAATATATTTCTTAACACACCAGCACGTCACCGTTACGAGAAAAAGAACGAATGCTGTCGTAATGGCATTACGCTGACAACTGTTGGACCAATAACACCAGTATAAGCACCTAATAAGATAATATTATTATAAAATCGAACTGCACTTTACCGGACTGTTACAAAGCGACTATAGGACATAATCCTTACATATTATAAAACAAGTCCCACGCCGCGTCTGTATTTCTGTCTGAATGCGATAAACTCTAAAACTACCGAACGAATTTTCAAACGGTTTTCACCAATGGACGGAGCGATTCATGCGGAAGGTTTTAGTATATAACTCATTAGAGTTTTGTATGAATTGGCTGAAATTTGACGATTATTGTTGAAGATGTCGGAAAAAATCATGCCGACTAGGAGCTTTATTGGCGTGCGCCGCGGAAATCGTAAAAGTTACATAAAATGTATGTTCTGTATTGTTCATCTTAAAAACTTCAACAAAAAAGTGCGCGATGGCACATGTCTATCTTCATCTTATCTAAAGTTGGAGGCTGACGTTGAAAATTTTCGAGCTTGCACATTACATTCTCAAGTTTCTGCATAAGTCGCCAAAGGAACTCCTATTTATGTATGGCTTTTCAAAAAAAAAAGTGCTAAAATTTCCGAGCTCGTTTCGCTCGCTCTTGTATTCTATATTCTTCTAACTCTCAAACTTTTCTGCATAAGTCGACAAAGCAACTCATATTTCCGTAAGGATATTTAATAGAAATCTAACTGGGAATTCCGAGACGAGGTGCAAAAAATTTTGAGCTTGCCTGGCTCGCTCGATTGAGGAGACGAAATGCTCCTCCCTGAAAAAAATATCCTGCCGGTTGCGAGATCCACTGTGTAGGTAGATTATAATTACGCACGTTATTTATTATTACGTACTTTTGTATTTTTTGCTGTCATTATAAGTTTTTTGCAAAATGTTACTAGAAATACCTACATAAATACCTCATTTTGTTTTGCTGCCCTGGGCCCCCGACACGCTTAAGCCCTTTCCTCATTGGTCGGTACGGTATCGTTTCGGTACCGTTTACCGGTAAGTATCTGTACCGAAACGGTACCGCACGCGCGCACTGCTTTAATTTCGAACTCCAAATTCAAATTAATTCTATTGGTACATATTAGTATTTATCAATTCATAATTATCAATTAATTATCAATATAATTATCAATTAATTATTAAATTATATGATATAATCGTTATAACTGACGAAATGTGGGCGAACCTGCTACAGGGACACCTCTGCCCAACTCTTCGGGGAAACAAGGCGTAATATAATCAGTATCTAAAATCTATCGTTCTATTACATTCTGAAAATCAGACAGGTAGCTATAAAACAGTTCGGTATTTTTTTTGACATATTTAAAAAAGCGGTCAGGTCATATTTGTTGTTCAGCGAAAATTTTCAAAAATTTGGATTTTTGAATTTCAGTATAACCAAATCTATCGATTTTATACGATTTTGTTCGTAAAACGATAATGCAAACATTTCGGCCATGGGCTCTCGTTCGTACCAATAGAATTAATTTGAATTTGGAATTCTAAATGAAAGCAGTGGGCACGTGCGGGACCGTTTCGAAACAGTGTTTACCGACCAATAAGGAAACATAAGCAGTACCGACAAGGTACAGAAATGGTACCGAAATGATACCGTACCAACCAATGAGGAAAGGGCCTAACTTTGCTTGGATAGTTTTTGAGTTACAGATGTTTTTTTATCTCACGAAAGCGGGTGACCCATACTTGTGTGTGTACGTGCACATGCACACTGTCTTTGCGTGCGTAAGCTCGGGAGCGCCCCGCCCAGTCGTGGCCTCTTTGAGTATATATGTTCTGTGGTCGTGGCTGTGGTCGCCCCCTGGCTGGAGGCTTTGAGTGTAGCAGCTTAAGGCACCCACAGGAAAGTCCGGTTAAGCAGCCAAGACCTTAGTGGTCAAAACTGCGAGATGCCCGTTCAAAAAAAAAAAAAAAAAGCTGTGGTCGTGGCCGAGTCGCCGGCCGAGTCAGTAATGTTTCTTGGTTCGTGCCAAAATTATTTTTTGGTGTGTATTTATGTTGTGTGTAATGAATTAATGAATTAGTTAGTTTAATAAGAACATGTTAAACGAGATTTTAATAATGTATTGTTTATTTTAGGCTCGTCAAATGATTGCAAATATTTATAATTTTCTCAAAGAAGAATATGAATTCACGGAACTTCATCGAGAACCAAATTGTGATTTATCACATTTGCATAATATTACAAAACGCACTGCAGCAGCGACAGGGGTAAGTGAAAGAACAGTGCAAAAAATATTTAAAGAACGCAGAGATGTCGCAATGTACATCTTCGAATTTTATGTCACCCATGAAAAACCTAATAAAGAGAGAAAATAAAGTAGACATTGATGGATTTACAGCTGACGTTGTACGGAGCACAATACAAATTTTTCATATCGTACAAAAACAAATTCCAACATTGGCAAAACTAAGGTCAGTCTTGAATGAAAAAATTGGTTTCGATGGATATCTCGCAACGCTACGTAATTTATTAAATAAATTGGGCTACAAGTGGCGTAAAACCCAATACCGCTCTCAAGGTCAGCCTATTGTCTATACTAACGAAAGTTATATTGACAACACATGTTCGAGATAACACCTGGGCCCAAAAAGACAAACCATCTCCATTTTAAAAAAAAACTTAGTCAAGGTCCTCGTCTTCTTTTAGTACACGCTGGAACGATTTATTGAGAACGCTTGCTTAATCTACAAAGGTAATTCCACAGTTGGAGGCTACTATTTCAACATGTTTGTTTTGAAAATTACGTAAAATGGCTGAATGAAAAGTTGTTGCCAAATTTGCCAGATCGTTCCGTAATAGTACTAGATAATGCATCTTACCACAACAAACGTGCTGAGAAATTGCCGACGACAGCCTCAACAAAATCTGAGATGCAAGAATGGCTCGCACATTTTGACACAAATTGAGTTATTTTATCACTTACAAAATCGATGACTACATAAAAAAGGTAAGGTAAAAAAGGTTTATTTTTATTTTTAAGGGTATCTCATAGTAGACCTCTGAGATCATGACTTCTTAACCGGGCTTTCCCGTGCGTGTCTTATTTGCTACTACACTTAAAACCTCCAGCCAGGGGTTATTCAACTATACCAATTAAAACTAGGTGAACGCTCGCTAAGGGCCACTCCCTGTGGGGTATGAACCTCGGCTTAGGGCGTCAACCGGAGGGAGGACATCAAGGATGGGATGGGCTGGATCAAAGTTTTGATCATAATTATTAGTCGGGGAATATCATTTATTCGGGGACGCGGTCGCGATCGCAAAGCACCTCCGGCAAGGTCGGAATGACGGGAGGCGTCTGTTCTTGTACACTGTGCTGGTTTCCCTACTGCTCTCCTGGAGGAGGGTAATGGGGTCGTGTGGGTCGCTAAAAAGTAAACGATTTGAAGTATTACGCCACCTCTTTTTTTATGCGTGGGAGGGCGTGTCAGACTTACTGACTAAAACCCACACGTTTTCCTTCGGTTGCCCTGTTGCCGGGGGCCACGATCTCCCTTTCGGTTTTCGTCGCACTCCCGGCACTCCTTACCACCCTGAGCTTAATGCCATAGAGAACATCTGGGGGGGTCCTTAAAATCTACATTTCTCTAAGAAACGTTGAGCAAAATATGACTTACACAGAAAAACTTATTCAAGAAAGTATTACAAAAATAACAAGTGAGACATGATGTAATACTTGCAACAATGTCATTAAAAAGAAACAGAATTTATGAAATATTTTGACACCGATTTTGAATTAATAATAAATTTACGATTCTACTTGAAATACTACTTTAAATAAAATATAAATTGTATTCAAAATATTGCTAAAATTAAATGTTTCTTGAATATAAGTTTCTATTTTATTGTAACATGTCTTATCTATACATAGCAAAAATCGAATAACTTTATTATTTTGTTCATAAGCGATGAGCTTGCTAACGCTACCTGTAGTTACGCACACAAGAGCGCGTGTCTATACGCATTACAACTACAAGTATGGCGGGTGAGCCATACTTGTGAGATAAAACTAAATAATAATATTTTTTTCCACTTAGTCTATGTGGATGATGATAAAATAACTTCATGTCACTGTTATATCCATAGCGAGTAGTGGTAGACGTTCTAACTTGTGTGGGGTAGGTAGGTCTGTACCACAACTTTGCATATCGCGCATCCTAGACGAGTCGAAAAGAACTCACGCATTAAAATCTAATGCTTTATTAGGATATAAAGAACCCCACATACAAAGATACAAAGCTATGCGTGAAAAACATAACCCTCTCTTTGCTGTTGGACTGTCGCGAAGGTGAGGTAAAAATATTAATCACGCTTCAAAATGGTTTGTTGATCGGTGTAGGCTATAGGTATGTATTTAAGATATTATGAGGAAACCGTAACAGAGCCCATATCAACGTATAAAATACTTACCTACCTATATGAACCTACATCAAACATGCCATTAAAAAAAAAACAAAAACCTGACAACCAGTTTTACAAGCACTTTACCTCCTAAATTAGTACTGGGGGAAAAACATCCGCAACCGGTTAGCCTATGCGCTTGCACACATTCATAATTAAGTTGGTGGTGTAGTAAGTAGGTAGGTACCTGTCTCTGAACAAAAAGCTTTAGAAATACTTGTAGGTAACTAGTTATTTAAATGATTATGATATAGAGATGGAGCTAAAACTAAATAGATACCTAATTCCCCATATACCTAGGTACGTGGTTATAGGTATTGATTGATATTGACGTGAGATTGCATTTTTTCTCACTGTTCCTATCTACTCAAGATATGTATGGTGCATAGAAATAAGTAGGTACCTACCTTCTACGTACTTACCTACCACAATATTAATAAGTTGTTGTATTGCTCATGTGGTTGTAGTGTGCTAACGCCAACTCTGCATTGTGTTCTTTATAATATTATTCGTAATATGATTCAAAAGTTTCCAAAACATAATACACTTTTTTAGGGTTTCGTACGTCCTAATGAAAAAACGGAACCCGTATAAGATAAATCGTGTGTCTGTCTATCTGTCTGTTTGTCACAAGCCAATTTGGTCCGAAACTACTGGACCAATTTTTTGGTACTTACATACATATGAATTTATGTGACCCAAACACGGACGTACTTAAACATAAATAAATTAATTTTGAATATAGGGGTCACTTTTCGGGGGCAAATTGGAAAATTAAAGTTTTACAATATTTTAAATAAATACTTTTAAAGATACTTTAGGAAATAGATGAAAATTGACCATACCCCCTTATCTCCAAAATTAGACTCTAAAATTTTGAAGTAAAATACAGAGAATGGTCTTTACTCACAGATTTAGCATAGATTACAGAAACACCTATAAGAAGTCTATGGTCTTAAAATAAGCTCAATATTGTGCGTACAAACTTACATTTGCAGTTGGAATGTATGGAAGATCAACTACGGAACCCTACATTGTGCGAGGTCCAACACGAACATGGTCGGGTTTTTTTTTAGGCGGGCGTGTATAAGAATCAAGTGATCGACTTTCGTTTGCGTATGTACACAACGTGCATTCACCCAATCATGGCCTATGCGGGTGCTGTTTTTGCACAAGCAAGACCCAGTCACATCCATAAGATGCAGGCATCACAGAACCGTTGCCTTCGGAAGGCCTTGGGAGCCCCCTGGTTTGTTAGGAATGAGATCCTCCATCTCGACCTAAAAATCCCCACCATCCACCAATTTCTCAAACGCTCTTCCAAGCTTTACTTCGATACTGCCGCCAAACATCGCAATCCACAGGTTGTCGAGGCCGCTAGTTACACTCCCCCTCTAGTATCAATCGAAGTCGCCGTCCTAAACGAATCCTTACCGACCCTGACGACCCCATCACCCTCCTCCAGGAGAGCAGTAGGGAAACCGGCACAGTGTACAAAAACAGACGCCTCCCGTTATTCCGACCTAACCGCCGAGGTCCTCTGCGATCGCGACCGCGTCCCCAAGTAAATGATATACTCCCCCCGACCCTTGCTCGATAACGAGGTGCCAGCAGTTGTTGCAGCTGAGCACGTAGCTTTAAATTCCCCGACTAATAATCATGATCAAAACTTTGATCCAGCCCGTCCCATCCTTGATGTCCTCCCTCCGGTTGACGCCCTAAGCCAAGGTTCGTACCCCACAGGGGGTGCCCTTAGCGAGCATTCACCTAGTTTTAATGAGCATAGTTGAATAACCACTGGCTGGAGGTTTTAAATGTAGTAGCTTAAGGCACCCACAGGAAAGCCCGGTTAAGTAGTCATGATCTCAGAGGTCTACTACGAGATGCCCTACATATAAAAAAAAACGACTTTCGTAGGATTTCGTACCTGGGTCTACCTTATTTAAAAGTAAAACACATCCTTAGAAAATACAACTTTTTTAACTCAGGACACTATGTATTATAAAGCTTTAATAATTAATAATAATATCTATTGGGTATAGGTATGACACCTCATTTGCGATAGAGGGCGTTTTGCTGACCGATGGCTATCCTTCAGTATCTAGAGAAAAATAGCAGGTACGGTAAAATGATATCATCGACTGATATCAACACAAAGAGATAAGTAGTATATATACCTAATAAAACTAAAAGCTACCTACCTAACACAACATAATAAAAGATTTGGAAAGGAAATCTATTATTATTATTAATCATTAAAGGGTGGCAGGGACATTGACGCGAAAACTGTTACCATGGATTCAGTACATGATTCTGAACACCCTAGCGTTGAAATTTTTTAACGGTTATTTTTTTTTAAATCAGCTGTTGTTCGATACATTTTGACCGCGTTGGTATTGCACTTTTCACCGACGAAAAATTTCAACGCAGGAAGGTTCAGAATCATGTACTGAATCCATGGTAAGTTTTCGCGTCGATTTCCCTGCCAGCTTATATATTGTATTAATATACACTAAAGATCTTTATAATTATCATAGTTATATGTTTAAAGATTAAAAGAAGTCCACAAAATAGTAACTGTTTTAGTGCTTCATCGACCTATACATATAGATTGCATTACTGTGAATCTGTGATGGTATCTGTATACAGGTGTGATGGTATCACATCACACTAAGTAGATATTTGTAGGTGTAGATTCCGTGCGATTACATGAAAATCGAATGATTTATCGAACATAAGTGGGTTTCATATCGGCAGATAGGTGTCTTTTAATAGATAAATTGTTATTTCTTCAAATCCCGTCGTCTGTCGAGTACTGACCCGATTTCCGGTGCACGCGGACGGAAATTCCATATCAGCATGACTCACAACTCACAAGTACCCTTGTACTTGACGTTTTGTTCTGATTTACGGTCATCACAGACAGAGCTGCGAGATGCTCTAGCAGTTTTCCTTAAATAATTAATATTGAACTTAAATACAACTGAATAGAGTTGAAATTCCGTGCGGCATACGTTCGCGTATGTTCCTTGCAGCCGCCTCGCGGGGCGTCACCCGTCGCGGGCACGCTCGAAGGCTCGCGTATGCTCGCGCAGTTGCTGCTCTGTCTACGCTGACCTTTATGAGGTGGGTATTGTACTCAAGATTACCTGAATTTCACATCAGCATCTGCTGCAACAACTCTGATTAAAACTAAATAGGTAATGTGCGGGATCCCCGCATGTTTGGATTGGACCCACGCAGTAGTCGGGAGGAAGACGAAATTTGTTGTCGGTGGGACGGATAAAAAGCAGCCTTGCTGACCGATTATATAGCGTCAACGATGCGTGTAGCGTGAGGTGTGTAACAATAATAGAAATAGTTTATCCTGTTTAATGTTCGTAGGAGTTTAGTTCGGTAGTTCAATTGACACTAATTGCAAACTACAATCCGTAACCCCCAGACATACCTACACGATGTTCTTTGTCCGGCAGTCGAGGTCGCTGTCGGATATCTGGATCTCAATTTAAAGGTGTACGCACAATTATCCGAGCCGAACGCGTCGAACGAACCGAACAAAACGAATTTTAGAATTCTTTATATGAAATTCTATGAAACCTCGCACAGCTGCCCGCGTCGAATCCTCCGAATGTGGAAGACAGCTCCTAGCGTTCTCGTTGACTTCGATTCATTCGACGCGTTCGGCTCGAATACATGTGCGTTCACCTTTAACAAACAAAACTCGACAGGGTGAGATATCTACCGCTGACTGCGTAGGTATGTTACTAAAAGATTAGTGGAAGCGCTTATGCTGATACTTGTATAATTAAGTATTAACATAAAACCAGGCTATGCTAAACATTAGGTTAGGTAGATACTTGTACAATACATATTTTTACCCCTGTCCTTTCAGACAAAATGAAAAAAAGGTAAGGTGAATTACAAAACATCTGAATGCTCGAATTTATTTTACGTATCTAAGTGTTTTTGTATGTACAAAGTGGGATTTACGTACCTATATAATCAAATTTTGATTTTAAGTTCGTTAACATACATCTCAACTGCCAATCAATAACATAGAAAATAATAGTAATACAAAAATATCGAACTAATCACTTGTGACTACAATTTACAATATAACATCCATGGATCGTTTCAAACTCGGCGAGATATAACAATTATATTAGATCGCGCTGTATGATAGATAAATAAAATAATTAACAACTGACTCAACTATTATAATGACCATATGGGTACATAATGTCTTTTGTCATGAACTAATATGATAATTAACGAAGGTAATTGTGTAATTGAATACTTAGACCATCACAATGGGTTGAACAAAGTTGAACCCTGACCTTTATCCTATAAGAAACTAAGTAGACACAGACCCCAATTAACACTGGTAATTACTTATTCATCTACTCTACCACAAATTACAGCTAGCTATTTATTCATAAATATTTACATGACTAGTCAGATGTGGTGTTTTAAAGCAATTACAATAATTACAGTTATTAGGTACGTTTTACTGAAAAGAACTTAAAATTTACTGGACAGAATACTGTGTGTATCTCACTTCAAGTTTAAAAATTCCGACTCATACTACAATACTTAACAAATTTTAAAATTTTGTAACGAACATTTGTGTCAAACATTTTACTATGTAGTTTAAAATTTAAAATATTGTACTTTATTTCAAACATCCTCAAATCTAACTCCCTTTGACCACATTACAACAATTTAAATTCAAATAAAAAATATTATGTACTCAGTCATTACATGAACCAACTAATAATTTAGAAAAAACTTACTTATGCTCCTATTTCAATGAATTAAATTATGTTATAAATTATAAAAAGACATCACAAAAAATGCATTAACAGTAAGATTCCAAACAATTTCGTTCATGAAATTAATTATAGTATTCCCTTTGTTACACCAGTATGCAACAATTAGTTTCATTACTATACGTACTACACATCTATTTAACTACTTCAATAATGTTAGTTAAGTACAGCTAGTGGAAACTGTTGCAATTTGAACCTCGTTATGAAATATAACTATCATAAGAAAACCTGTACAAGCCACTTCTAAAATTAATATTTAACTTCAAAAATTACGCATGACAATAATATTCTGATGATATAGTGTTGAAGATATACTATAAATTAAATATCTCAATTTTTATTTACAAACTTTCATTATCAAACATTTCAGTTAAAACAATAGAGTTGATACATAGGTAAAAAAAAAGAAATTCTATTTAGTGCATCAATCAGATAATAAAAAAAATATTAGACACGTATTTTTTGCATTATCATATAAAAAGGACTTAGATAAAGCTGGGAAGTGGGCTCGCTACATCACAACTATGTATGAAATCTACATGTAACATCATGCCACATTTTAACTAAATGTATGGCAGTAATCTTTGGATTACGTAAAAAAAGAAAAAAGACGTGTCCAATATATTTTAATAATCTACCTGAATGACAAAAAAAAAATCATTAACCCTATTGTATGAATGTTTAAAGCTCAGATTATAAAACAGAATCTGAGGTTTATGCAGACTCAATTTGTTTGTTATTTGTATGAATTGCTTAGTATTTGCTCTGGACTCAACTAGACTATTTGTTCTTACGTCTTTTACATATTGTCTAATAGCATAAACAAGTACTCATCAGTTAAAAAAGAAGTTATATGGTACTAACTTTACATTGTATCATTAAATGTAAACATTATTTATTCTATCTGCTTTATATGGAGTATTATTAATTATTATAGAGGACACAGTGATAAAAATATAAGCACCTAAACAAGTGCAGACAATCCAAAGCAGTGACATACTTACATAATTCTTTGTTTTATACACCTCTACACATATCGTAAATGTTTCGTAATCATTATCGGAAATGGGAAATATTTTTAAAAAGTACCATAACATTGTAATACAATAATCTGCATTTTAGATATTAGCTAAGTGCAAAAATAACTAAAATGATTATAAAGCTTCAGGTGACTTACTGTATAAATTTACAATATTTTAATACAAACAAAATATTTAACTATTCAGTATGAAACAACAAGGCATCGAAAAATAAATCATCTGTAGATAAGATATAAAAGCAAAGCTATCATTATTTACCTTTACATTTAAATATCAATATTGTGCTTAATATTTAATCAAGAAGTTTCAATTTACAAAAATGAAAATATTGTAAATTTTGACTTTAGTAACAAACATACACAGTGACTAACATTTCGGTATGTACCATGTTATCTTTGTGAAAACAATCATACAATGATTCACACTTCAAAGTAAGTGCAAGATTAGTCCTTTAACTATTTTGTGCACTCACTATTGTAAAATCAGTAAAACTTTAAAATGATATGACATATTGTAGTGAGGAATCATACAGTCACTGGTATCTTAATTTCCTTGTTAACTATGTAAAATTTGTGCTTTTTCCCTAACACTCCCCAGATGACAGCAACATTTTCAATAATAATATTGAATGGGATGGTCGCTAAGGCTCCACCAATAAGCAAAAAGAATCTTACTGGACCAAATCTATGAATGGGGAATGATTTAAAGACACCAAAGATATACATATAAATATTGACAGCACCTATGAATCCACACACTATGTCCAAAGCCTGTGGACAAGGTATGGGGCATACAGCAGCTAAGAAAACATTACTTGTTGAAAATGGCAGGGTTACCCACGAGTAACAAGATACTGCCAGGAAGATTTTATATAACACAGGTATTTGTTTTGAATGTACTACTAAAAGTATTCCTTGAATCCACCGTTTTCTTTGTTGCATGAAATCCCATAGTGTGAATGGTGATTTCTCCCACATTTCTCCTTCAATAAAGTTAAAAGTGTAGCCCTCTTTATAGGCTTTCATAGCAAAAAAGCAGTCTTCTGCTACTGATCCATCAAGGCCATTGTCAAAAGACACTTTTTTTTCTGCGCTTACCTGAAAATGGAAGAACACGTTAAATAAGCAGTCCTGTTAATGATGTTACAGTGTTTAGAATTGAATACTTCAAATATACTCACTTGAGTTACAACGTAAGAGCCTTTCCAACTGAACAGTGGCTTATGAAATAAATAAAATTGTAGCCTCAGTTTCCCCATATCATCAGCAACGCGGAAGCTATCAGCCAGAGTAGTCAGCCAATTAACAATGTGCTCATTAGCATATGTGATCAGTCCTTGACCAAACTGATGCTGGCCATCCAGCACAAAGTTCAATATACCCCTCACACAGTTTTCAGTCAACAATGTTTCCTCATCTAAATGCACAATCCAATCATTTTCAGCAAGTATATTAACAGTATCTTCCAAGCAATACTGCAATGCTCTTGATTTAAATAAAGCACCTGATTTAGTCTTATATTCTGCTGGCACAACCACTTCTCTAACTCTTCTGTGCTTTGATAAATTAACTGCTTTGTCAGTCACAACTTCAATCATGAAATTTTCCATTCCCACATCAACACATGTATTCATATTTCTTGTTACATTATCTCTTACTAATTTTGGAAAGTCCCCTCTAGTCACAATTCTGATACATATGAAAGGTGCTAGCAACGGAGAACCTTTGAGTTTTACATTTCCTGGGAAAGCATTGAATAATGTCAATCCTGCAAAATTGCACAGGACTTGAGGTATTGTTAGTAGAGTAAAAAGTCTTAATACATATAAAATTATTGCACCGTAAATTCCATATCTTTCCAAAGGATCAATTTTTTCTTTTTCTTTATCATCTAAATTTATTGCTCCAGCAAATACAAGAAAAAGAAATATAAATGATATGAAAAAAGTGCAGTGTAGTAAATGTTTCACTCTTCCTCTCAGCATTCTGTAACAAATATTTTCAATTTAAACATGCAGTATTTTTAATAGGTAATGAATAATTCCTAAACTTGATTCACTAAATATGAACTGTACCAGTACCTAACTTTAATAAATAAAGAGAAGTGGGTTCAGAGGGTCATCTTAGAGGAGAGTGGAAAGAGTCGTGAGGCCTTTGCCCTGCTGTGGGACACCACAGTCTTCTAATCATAATATTGCACTATAATATATAACTATCACACAAGCCACAAATCATGTAGCAACAGACACAACAAACTTAAACAAAAAAAAAATTGTTGTTTGTGTCACAAAAATAACGTAAAAAATTCTCAAGGTACTCATGACTCAGTTTAAATAATGGGATGAGAATACACCCATTTTCCTTAATAGAATACGCACTAACGAGACGATAAGATTGCGGTTATCACTTCCCACTACGAAACAGAACTTCAAAAGACTTCCATGACAGTCGAATAAAGAATACACTATTCTCTGGGCTATTAGCTGAATATTTTCGTTGACAAATCACGAATTGAGATACACAATAGGTAATTGCATTTAATGTTGAAAATTATTTACCTCGAATCTTGTGAAAAATTTCAATGCAATCCAACGCTGCCAACCAAATCACAAACTGATAATTTGGCAAGGGCAAAAGATTAATTCTATAAATATTATGAACAATAAAAAAAACTACACAATTATCGTTTTATTTAAAAAACTACAAACACACGCCCCGCGTACACCACTGCTTTTGACAGACACAGCAACATTCATTCATTCATTTTCTTCGTAAAATTTATTTGACAATCATCAATCGATGATAACTAAATGTCTATGATGATAACCTTTTTTTTTTTTAAACTTGGACACTATACTTTAAGCCACCAATCAGTGTGACCATCTTAAAATGACCGTTTCTACATTTTGCATATCAAACGTAAACTCACTATAGAGACGGTATAGGAGAATACTCGTTTTACGATTATCAACTTTATAATTATTTTAATAATGTTCTTAGTTGAATAAGATTTAGCCGACGGCGGTGATTTTTTTTCGTGCACTAGATTTTCAACGCTCGGCTTAATATCGAAAGTTGAAAATCCAGTGCGCGATAAAATCTCGCTGCGATTTTATTACGTCCGTGCGAACGTCGACTGAAGGGCCTGCTACACGGCTACCAACCGCGTCCCCGATAGAGATGACCTTGGTTGGAGACAGGCAGAGCTGTTTGAAATTTGGTCGTAAATCACCGTCTACAGGTCGTGCCATTAAAGATGAGACTTGACGCACCACGTGGTTTGACTTGCGCAGTAAACGATTTATGGGTCTCTTTAACGGTACGAGGTCCCCGCTGGGGCGTCATTGGGGCGGGGGAAAGAGCGGCGGGAGGCGCGGTCAAGTCTCATCTTTAATGGCACGACCTGCAGTGCTATTCTCTAAAAGACAATTTCATGGCTGTAAGCTGCGACGAGCTCGTCGTCGAGACAGCCTTGAGATCGACCGAGCGTGCAGCGCTGATTCAAACCGTATTCTCTAACGTAGTTGTGCTCGTCGACGAACCCTAGGCTGTTCCCTCCCGTCGCTGTTTCGTAGACGAACTAAGGGCTTGACACAAATTCTTTAAATTATAATCGATAAATCTCGACTGAGAGTTTTATGGGTTTATAATATATATTAGAGGTTTATCATTAAGTATTTTAGGGAATTGAGTAAAACTACAAACAAATATCATTATATTTTATGAGTTTGTAGATTTATTATTACATTTTGAGGCTGAATGACGATTCCTTTGCCTAATACGAGGAACGCCCGACGATGAATAAAAAAACAATCACAAACGACGCGACGCTATCGAAAACACTTGAACTTCTATTTGGTTTGAAACAGTTTGAAAACTTTTTGGTGCCAATGTTAATTGTATAATAATTATTTGTATCAGCGAGTCTGTGACTAAGAGTATAAAATAATATACCTACGTACTGAAATGTGAGTATTATGATATTTTCATTACATGGATACCTATTAATAATGTGTCAAATAATATTGTATGATAGATATTAATAAAATTATGTAAATTGCCAACTATTGTTTTATAATAGAGTACGTATATAATGTAAGGTAGTATGTACCTTTATTGTTGTAACGTAACGTTGTGTATTTTAAGCATGCCAAGAAGTGCGATCCCATCCCGTGCGCAAGTAGAGATGCTAATAGAGAGCTTGGAAGAGCGACGTTGACTTGCCACAGGGCACCCTCGGACATCACATGCCCGAGATCGCACACAAGCAGCATGGCAAGAAGTAGCTGCCAAGCTAAATAGTGATGGAAGTGGCTGCATAAAAAGTTGGAAGCAATGGTCAAAGGTTTGTTAACAGCCTATGTATTATATTACTGTGGTGTGTGTCGCTAGCTTGTATAGGTATGCATGCGTACTTTGACTGTTTGTTTCATAAGAAAAAAGTTAAAATCCAGTAAGTACTTACCTATATAGGGTGAGCTGCCCAATTGATGCAGCGCATTGTACATTGGCTATAATATAATGTGAAACATAATTATTGTATATTACATGTTATGATTCTAGATATTTAGACATTGGATATTTTTTTTTAGTATTGGAAGGATAAGAAATCAGCTATTAGAAAAAAAGCTAGTCAAATACGGATGGCTAGGCAACGAACAGGTGGTGGTGAATTAGAGGAAGGGTTTCTCTCTACAATTGAAGAAAGAATAATAGCAATAATGGGTGGCGAAAGCTTTGTTACTGGTGATAGGGAGCTAGAAATCGACCTTCATGTATTTATGTTTTTTTAGTTATGCTTGTTTTGATAAGTTCATAAAATATATGGTAAGATATTTCCTGAAATATAATATGAATAAAATTTTCAATCATTTAATTTTTAGCCTGCTAATGAACCTGGGCCAAGTTTTAATTTGACTCCTGAAGTGCCAAATCCTGAAGTATCCGATGATATGCTCTTGGTATGTTTAGTGAAATATTATTCAACACATAAGTACCTATATTACTTCCCAATGCATTGTAAGTCAAAAATTTGTTTGCAGAGTATACAAGATGTTACAGGAGAGGAAAATACAACACCAGGGTCAGAGAGCATACTTCAGGTATTACTAGATTTAAATTACTTACATTAATAAATTAATATGAAAACTGTATACTGTGAAGTTATAATTTTCTAATTTAATTTTGTAGTCATGTGCTCCAAGTAGAACATACTACTGCAGGCACGCTCCAGACTGAGCAGTCCACACCTTCAATACCAGTATGTTAATTCTATTATAATATAACATTGTGATGTTAAATTCTAAATTAGGCTGATGATTCTGATTACAAAAAAAATATATATTTACAGGATGTACAACCAGACCCATCTTGGCATAGGGACAATATGCCAATGGAAAACCAGCCTAATACGGAACAAATGGTAAGGTTTTAAATGAAAGTCCTACAATGTTATAATGGACATTTAGATAACTTTTTTTGTATTACAGTTTGAGGCTAGAAGTAATGCCCCAATCGCCACTTCATGTAAGGTTAACTTAATTATAATTTGGTTAAGTAGTGGTCTCACTTTTGATTCCCAGGTTGGGCCAATTTGTTGGGATTTTCTGTAGGTTTTTCTTACAGCAGCCCTTAATCAACATGATTGTATACTTCATCTAATATGTATACTACATTGTAATATCTATTCCTTCAGAGAGAGAGTGATGTGATGCTGTTATACTTATATAATGGTTGTATATTTGTTTTACCTCTAGTTACTTAGTTGTTGCATTTTTTCTGTTCGTAGCACCTCGTAGGCGTCGGACAGTACGACGCCGTTTGATTCAGCGCTCACCACCTTCCCAAAGGCAGTCACAAATGGCGAGCCTGACTGAACGCTTTGTGGCCATTGAAGAGAGGCGTTTGGAGAATGAAAGACTCCTTATTGAAACTTTTAAGGAAATAAGTGAGTCATGGTCAAGGTAGACCCAGGCACTGCAGGATTTATGTGCATCCATCAGACGAGGGAATTGAATCCCCGAAATATGGATCTACTATAATTTTAATTTAAGTTTATGATAGATGTTAAGAATTTTAAGTGTTTTTTTGTATGTTAATGTTTGTTAGAGAGCACGCGGGTAAACAACCCTGGTGGGGCGCTGATCTGGAGCGCAAGCGCAGCAAGGTAAGAACAGCTCTGAATAGAGCCATGAACACATGTGCGGATGAGGACTGGGATAACTACTACGCGGCCAAATCTAGCTACAAAAAATGCATCAGATTCAGGAGCACCTCGGGATGGCGCAAATTCTGTGGTAGCATTGAATCCTGTCAGCAAGCAAACAGGGTAAGGAAAGTACTGGCGCAACAGAATACACCTGGGCCCGCCACCCTCCGCAAACCTGATAACACACTCACGTCGTCGCCTGAGGAAACAAGACGCATCCTAATTGAAACCCACTTCCCTGGTTGCGTCTTCGCGCAGGTAATCGACTGGCAAGATGAAACCCAAACACCAGCTGACATTGACTGGAGTTACGCACGCAGGGTGATCACGTTGGAGAAACTCCAATGGGCCATCCGGAGCTTCCATCCTTTTAAGGCAGCTGGTCCTGATGGAGTGTTCCCCGCTTTACTACAGTGGGGGGGTGCTTCTGTCGCAATAAGACTGGTGCCTTTAATGAGGGCGTGCCTGGCCTTTAGATACGTTCCTAAAGGATGGAGGGAAGTGAAAGTAATATTCATCCCTAAGCCAGGTAAGGGCGACTACACAAACGCCAAATCCCACCGACCAATCAGCCTGACCTCCTTTCTCCTAAAAACTCTGGAAAGGCTAATTGATAGAGAGCTGAGGGATGGCGCTCTGAAAAACATACCGCTACATGGTAATCAACACGCATACAGCTCAGGTAAGTCGACCGAATCTGCTCTCCATCTAGTGGTCAGTCAGATAGAGGACGCGATTCATCAAAAAGGCACCTGCCTGGGTACTTTTATAGACATCGAAGGAGCTTTCGACAAAACCAACTTCTCCAGCATCAGAAGCGCCCTCTCCAGGCATGGAGTAGAACAGGTACTTACGGACTGGATTACAAACATGTTAAGCAAACGGGTGGTTCGCCTTGAGGGTGAGCGGCAGTTGGCCATGATAGCCAGAGGCTGCCCCCAGGGAGGGGTTCTGTCCCCCCTTCTATGGAATCTGGTAATTAATGACCTCATTACCAAACTCAATGCCAACCGCTATTACACAATAGGGTATGCAGATGACCTCGCAATCCTTGTATCGGGGAAGGTGACGGGTACGATCTGTAACCTCACTCAGCAAGCACTACGTATCGTAGAAAGTTGGTGCAGGGAATTTGAACTGTCAGTGAACCCCACTAAAACTGAACTAGTCATGTTTACCCAAAAACGAGCATTAGGTCCTTTCCGCCTACCCAAACTGTTCGATACTGAACTTCAGTTGGCCAACGAAGTCAAGTACCTCGGGGTCATTCTAGACAGTAAGTTAAACTGGAGTAGTCATGTAGACAACAAGCTAAACAGGGCCTGCATTACCTTCTGGCAGTGCAGGAGTATGATAGGTAAGAAGTGGGGCCTATCCCCCAAAATCATACTGTGGCTGTACACAGCAGTGATCCGCCCTATGATCGCGTACGGGGCCGTGGTTTGGTGGCCCCGCACTCAGCTGGTTACAGCTTGCAACAAACTACAACGCATGCAAAGACTAGCCTGCGTGGCAACCACGGGCTGCATGAGGACTACTCCGACTGCAGCAATCGAAGCCATGCTGGGACTGCCCCCACTCCACCTGTTCATACAGCAGGAAGCGACAATGGCGGCGGTGCGTCTTAATGCAATTGATCTCTGGGGTAAGAGAGTCACACAACACACCGCGCTGCTTGAGGGACTCAACAATGAGTTCCCTATTACGAAAGCGGTAAATGACCGGGTGCCCAAACAATTTATCTTCGATAAAAAATACAGAATCCAACTCCACGAGGACCGCAGATGCGAGGGTTTGCGCCCCGCAGAGCTGCGAATCTTCACCGACGGATCCAAAACAGGTAGTGGCACAGGTGCTGGAATCTTCTCGGAGGACTTCAACATACACATAGCCACACCATTGGGTGTCCATAACACAGTGTTCCAGGCCGAATGCATGGGTATATCCCTTGCCGCTTCAGCCATCATGGCCAGGGAAGTTAAGGACCACTCGATAAGAATACTCTCAGACAGTATGGCTGTTCTGCAAGCGCTAAACAGTCACACTGTTGATTCTGGGCTGATATACGAGTGCCACCAACGCCTCAACCAGGTGGGTGACCTCAATAATATAACCATTCAATGGATCAAGGGACACAGCGGTTCGCGGGGCAATGACGCAGCCGACGAACTTGCCAGAAGGGGGTCGAGCATGGCACCAGTGGGGCCTGAACCCATCACGCCACTCCCCTTCGGGTACCTACGCTCTCTGGTAAGGAAACGAACCAGGGAACAACATCACAAAATATGGGTGGACCACGGTGAGTGCAGGCAGGCTAAGGAGGCTCTCCCTACAATCGACGGCCGCCTCACGAAACAGGTTCTCCGATTAACAAAACAGCAGCTGCGCACAGTTACAGCTGCCCTAACTGGCCATGGGTCATTTAATAAACACCTCTTTGTCATAGGAGTCACAGACAGTCCGCTGTGCAGAGCTTGCATGGAGGACGACGAGACAGCAGCCCATGTGCTGTTAAACTGCCCGGTGGTCGCCACATACAGGGCCAAGTACTTCGGTAACCCAGGTACCCTACGTGAGATTGTCAGTGACACCAAGGCGTTGCTGGCCTTCTTTGAGGAGCTGGGGTGGATCGAATAACAGATTTTCCCACCCGTACGCAAAATACGCGCTTTGACGTGGAGTTGCGGATACCAGCCCGTATTACCTATTAGAGAGCACGCCCTTTATGCCTGGAGGTTTTTATTTAGGTTCTTATTTAGTTTTGTGTAATTTTTTTTTTTTGCTTGGGTTGTTTTCTTTGTATTTGTTGGTATATTGGCATGTTCTAGCTGACTTATGGCAAATAATTTAATGTTGTAATGTTAATTACTTTAGCTTTGCTGCTGGGGAGTTTGTTGCGCCACCTCGTCCCAGCTAAAGCACTAGGAAGTGGTGAAGGATGGGCGTTTTGGGGGACTGTTATATGTAATTTTGGCGTTAGAAAGTGCTGATTCTCAGCCTAATTTGAATAAATTACCATTGATTTGATAGATTGTTTTTAATGGTAAATAAAATAAAAAACATATTAATAAGTACGTATCTATTTCATTTCTCATGCCCCATACCGTGTGCACATTTTAAAATTTAGTAAAAATAAAGACAAAGGTATAAATATACAAGGTGCAGTTTTGGATCTGCAAAACATTTTAGGAGGTAATTATGTTAGTGATTCTCGACCCGAATCAACAATAAAATGGGCAGGTATTTTTTTTTCATTTTATTCTTATTTACGGAAATCGGTAAGTGTGAACTCCCCTTTTTAAAACGCGACCAATCTGTACGTGTCCTTAAACTGCGCTTTCACACACACAAACAAACGCAACCGACATTTCTTTCATAAATCCAAAGAACCAACCACCGCCCGCTCCCTCTCCCCCGCCACGCCCCCGCGGCCATTGCAAATGCACAAATCGGGTCAATTTATTAGTGTATTTGATGACGCCGGTATGTGCATACGCTTGCAAATTCCGCCCCTCAAGTGCGCCTTCGATTAACGGTCGGGATAGGTACCTACCTACTACCTAGTTGTAAAAATGACGGACCAATACTCCAATGTAGAGTTGGTGGAGATGGTCCGCTTGTATGCCATCAGTGGAGACAATGTATCTCGAGCCATCGAAATGTTCGCGGAGTTATTCCCCAATCGGCAACGTCCCTCACACAGGGTAATGCTGGCTGCTACGCAGAGACTGCGCGATCATCGGCAGTTCGACGATCAGTGCTTTCGACACAATAAAAACGAATGTGTTTGTGTTACGTAAGCTGAAGGAAAATCAGCAACGTTGTGCTAGACTGTGCCTGGAGTGTGACGGTGGAAACTTTGAACAATATCTCCAGGTAACATAAGTAGGTAATTTATTTATTTATTTGTACGTAGACAATAATTTGTAAATACGATGTTAGCTAAATCAACTTGATTAGTGTAAATAAGTTGATTTAAAAATTTTAACTACGCCAAAAATACCTATCAGACAAAATGAATCACCTAAAATCCCTAACACATGGGTACCTACCTACTTAACTAGCACAAATTATCTTGATGTATTTCTGTCGGTCCTCAGCCCGTTAAAAAGTAGGAAGGAAAATCTTAAATCTACAAATAAAAACCGTCCTTGGGGCTGAATTTACCTACAGAGCGCGCCGACTGCGCCGAGTACCTACATGCCTTATTATTTTTATTATTAGGTGCCTACCTAAATCCCGCGCACGCGCTCGCGATCGTAGTTTCACAATTGTGCAACAGGAACTGCTTACGTGCTTTGTAAGGTTTATTTATCTCCGCCTATCATTTTATTCATCAGCTGATAGGTAACTAACGACGCCAACGTGATCTTTTTTTGGCGCAGTTGTATCTAATTCCTACTATTATTATTTATCGTAATAGCCCAGTGGTTAAGGCTTTCTCCTCTCATGCATGAGGTTGCGGGTTCGCAACTGAGCAAGTACTATTGTGTTATTTTTTTAATTCATAATGATGTAAGTACTTTGTAAATTTATCTAGGACATCATTGAAATCCCGTGTTTCGGTAAGCACTTAATTAAAGCCTTTGGTTCGAATTGATTTGTAGCTCTCGGACGGTCGTTAGGTACCACACGGGTCGGTATGGGTCAACGACCTTACAGCCCTGCCGTATGGTCGTTGGTACGGGTAGTCAAAAGCCAGAAAGTCAGACAATTAGTCTAACAAATGGGTATCGTGTTATCAAGTAACTGGTTTGTTGAGGTCTGATACGCAGTCGCCTTACGTGATTCACTGGCACTCCATGTAGTGAGCTGCATACAGTTAAACTGAAAGCCGACCCTAACATAGTTGGGAACAGGCTCGGCAGATTGGCCACGGCATGCGGCATTGTAATGATGCTTAAAAATGAGTTATTATTTAGCGAAATTTAAAACAATAATGTAGGTACATTGTGATTTTCAAATTCGAACTACATCTAAGGTAAAATTATTTGCTATAAGTTGCTGTAGCTACAACAACTTGTACAGATCGCGGCACGTTGGTTGAACCTTCGATGCGCAGTAACAGATTTTCGAGTCTTAATCGAAATGCGGTATGACGATCATCGCGGGGACTCCCCGTAACCATAGCAACGACCTTCATTTTAGTTTAACGTACGTGCCGCGTTCGTTTCATAGAAATGTGGGCGGAGACTCGTACAGGCTGACGTCACTGGTCATCGCATTCACGCACACAGTGACATGACGGGCGATACATCGCAATGGGTGATTCTGTTTTTTTGAAGAGGGTTATTAAGAGAGTTATTCTGAAAAACAATAAAATTGATAAATCGAAAAGAAAAAGTATTATTGATTATTGACTTGGTATCGTATTGTTATATGATTATTTACGAGTCTCATAACAACCTCCTGAAATGTTTTGCAGGTTCAAAACTGCACCTTGTATACTTAGCCTAATAATTTTTATAATATAATATACCTATCATATACACCACACCTTAAATATATGACATAATTGAAATTGTTTATCTAAAGAAGCTAATAATACTGGTTAATTAACATTCACAAATTATACTTTCATTACTTAAAAATTTAAATACCTATTTAGTCTACCATGATTATCTAATCAATTATGGTGAGTATATCCTATCTAAAAATGTTTTCCACATCTGGAAATAAAGGAAAGCATATTTAGAATTTTATATATGACATGCTCGCCATAATTGAGTAACTAAATCTCGCCTACTTATCTGCCCACTCATTAAATCATCATGTGTTGGAGCCTGATGTGTCAGGATTCCAAGTAACCTAGATTCTTCATCTAAGTCACATTGGTCTAACCTAGGAGCTGGTAGCCCAGCACGATTACACATGTTGTGTAAAACACAGCAAGCTATCACTATTTTTCCCACCATTATAGGATCATAGTGCAATACCCTGTGAACTAATAGACATCTGAAACGCCCTTTCAGTATTCCAATAGCTCTCTCCACACTGTTCCGTGCACTGCTGTGCAAATTGTTGTAATAGCTCTCCGGAGTTCCAGTTTCTGGATTACTAAAGGGAGTCATTAAAAAAGGCCTTTGAGGATATCCCGAGCCTCCTGAAATAAATGAATAAAGCTGGAATTAAGAGCAATCTTGACTTGTGTTTAAGTATCATTGTATTGTAAATAATAACTTACCAAGTAAGTACACTATTTCTCCATTATTATTTAAATTTTCCAAGTGCTCCTTTACTCTAGTGTTTGAAAAAACAAAACTATCATGTGTTGCACCACCAAAAGTCACATCCACATCCAAGATGTTAAGATCAGCATCATTAATCTGAAATAAGTATAATAATTACAATAAATTCTATAAAATTCTACATTATTATATTTAGGAAAAACCACCAGTTTACCTACAATTAAAACATTCCTGGCATGATAGCCTTTTCGGCAATAATATCTCTCCTCATGTTCCTTAGGACGTACCATTGAAATCAGGGTGCCATCAACACAACCTAGCACCCCTGGAATTTTGAATTTCTCATAAAACCTGTAAGTAAAAGCATTCAAATTTTAAACAATGGCCTTGTTTAGACAAATCTAATAAGAAAATGTTGGTACTTTTGATACTTGCCTTGATTTAAGCACTTGTCGATCATTGTGGTTTTGCGGAAATCTAATGTATTTACTAATGATGCTCTTATTATTCAGAGCATCAACAACTTCGTGGATTGCCGTAGAGGCAGAAGTCTGTGATATATAGGTGTCTATATTCTTGCCCACGATTTTTTGGTAACTTCCATTAGCCAAAAATGATAAAGTGCATAATATCTGAAACATCAGGAATTCAATAAGCTTTTGTTGGTGTGTGGTTAGGTACCCATCATATCTCAAGAAACTTAATTGTAAACAAACCTTTAGCCTCTTGGTTAAACCACTGGAACGAATTCGCGGACGCATATAAGGAGTTAAATCACTTTCCAATATATTAATTAAATCCTCAGAAAGCCTGTAAATATGGATAAACTCTGTATCACGGGATATTGTTTTAAACTTTCTTATTAGTTTCGCCTGTCGAGCTTTCTTCAAATTATTACTTTTCTTTGCTTCTTCTAATAAATGTATCTTTATAATTAACCGAGCTGCCATTTTTTAAAAATAAGTTTCTAATTAGTACAGTTTGTATATAATTTTGTCAAAACTCCGCGCAAATATTGTAGCTTTTGTATTTGACAGTAAGAAGCGAGGCTGCGGGCGTGGCTGTGAGCGACTTCGTCGCTGTTTTTTCTTAGGGAATACCAAAATGTATGAAGAACTGTCAATATTGCCCTCCGTAACCTCCGTTGGGTAGTTTTAACTCACGGCCGTCACAGCCTTGGGCGCTAGTGTAGCTTTATACAGCTTAGTGAATACCAAACTGAGTTTCACCGCTGCGGCAGCGCTGCACCACAAGGCTGTATCCTTAGAGAATAGCATGGCTGTACACAGTTGTAAACGACCAAGATCACCTCTGTCGGGACGTGGTTGGCGACCGTGTAGCAGGCACTTAAATCAGATAAATGAGGTAAATATAGACCATAGACCTTTAATAATACGAATCATTATCATTCTAACCTAAAGTTAGGTGCGCCGTAGATAAGTCCATAATGCTACCCGTGCGAAGCTGGGCCGGGTCCACTAGTAATTCATAAAGCAAACACTGATTTAGCAAAATACACAGTACGACTTACCTTGAAAATGATAATGATTAGTATTATTAAAGGTCTATGGTCTATATTTACCTCATTTATCTGATTTAAGTGCCTGCTACACGGTCGCCAACCGCGTCCCGACAGAGGTGATCTTGGTCGTTTACAACCGTGTAGACGGTGGTTTACGACCAAATTTCAAACAGCTTTGCCTGTCGCCTACCAAGGTCATCTCTATCGGGGACGCGGTTGGCAGCCGTGTCGCAAGCCCTCCAGTCCAATCAAGTGACCCTGGGGTAAACTGAAAAAATTGCTTCTAGCGCTGTAATACGACGCGCCACAGTGGAACGAATGTATGGAAGCGGTTGGACGTAGACATGTCCGAAAAATAAGAGTAAAATTATGACAAACTAATGATGCCATCTTATTCGATTACTTAATGCCTTCATAAATTGTGGTGATGAATTTCTTCATAACTCCCATATTTCGGGAGTAATTTGAGAAAATGTGAAATTTTACTATGAAAATGAGTGTATTGAGCTCTCTCCCTCCTGATTCCGGGCTTGTTTCAAGTAGCGGTCTCTAATATCGTAATGCTATTACTAAGAGCTATATTTAATACTAAGACACATAGTGCGCCAAATGTGCACTTTCTGGGATAAAAGGAAATGAAAATTTAAAAAAAAAAACGTTTTTTCCCCATTTGTATTTACTTTAAACCGCAGACAGACTTATTAAGAGGTCTATAAATATATTATATATATACAGAAATATATATTAACAAAAATATTCACAAGAACTGATGAGAGTATGACTTTTAAGTAAGTTGATAATAAATTACCTAGTTTCATTAAAAGTACAATAAATAATTAAGACGTAAGCTCTAATTTACTAAGTTACACATTTTAAAACAATAACATCATTTAATTATCTTCGTCATCATCATCATCATCAATTAATTCAAATTCAGAATCGATGTCCGCTAAATCATTTATGTTAACAAATTCGATATCACTTTTCTCAGAATCCGTAAGCTCATAAAATTCCTTAAAAGAAGATTTTTTTACAAACTTATTTCCTTTTGGACGGATACTTGTAACAAGTGGATCAGAAGACAGTAAAAGATTGTGCATAATATCTTCATTGCATGAGATACTGCTATGCTTTCGAGAATGCCCCTCTCTATATTTTCTAAAATCTTTATTTCTAGCCTCAGATGCCTCTTCGGATAGAAAACCAATGGGCACAATTGACATGTTCTGAACTATGTCTGGCCCATGCATTAAAATTTTATGAAGTGAAGAAGGCATATAATACCATGGGTATAACTCCACGTAAAGCTTAGCAGTATCAAAGCAGAACTCTCGGAATTTAGTTACGTTGATCTTCTCTCCTGATGAAATACACTGCAAGATCACACAGATTTTTCTTAAAAGCATAGCATCTATTCCGGTCAGTTCAGCAGATTTAGTGTAGTTTTCAAAAAATCTCCTTGCCGAGTTGCCATTGTTGGTGGATCCACTGCCTTGTTTCACAACATCGAGAAGTAAGCCCGTTTCTCTTCTTACAGCCTCTTGAACTCTTTTCTTCCTGTCATCAACTTGCCTTTTTGCTATATCACCCCTTACTTGCCATGATTTTATGTCTAATTTGTAGGAAATGTGTAATAAGCATTCCATTGAGCGAATCCAAGCGTGAAGGGTGCTTAAGCTATATTTATACATGTCCTCGTTTGCGTGTTTATCTTTGATTAACTCTAAATTATTCATTTCTTTAGGACAAGCCTTGCATATGTCACACACTGAAGCTGCTGTATTGGATATAATGGAATGAATTTTACCATCAATCATTGTCAACAGCAGTTGGTGTTTGACACTAATTCCATCAGTGATGGTGGATGGAGTTAAGGCTTCAATCTCTGCTTCGATTTCAGCCATCTCTCTCTGCACATTTTCTTTGGTTTCCTTTATAAACTTAAACAATATTGGCCGGCAAAATGAAGTGGAAGATGGTCGCTCGTTTTCCCAAATTGTTACACCTTTTGAGACGAGCCGCAGTGGTACAAGACTAATCATAAAATTACTAGCAAGATCGATTTGCTCATCTTCACTCGTCCTTTGATGATAAATGCTTTGGCTAGATGATCCGTCAAAACCCCATTTGCTGGTCAATACGAGCTGTTGATTGGGATCAACAGGGGTTTCTAACGACCTAATAAGTCTTCTTGAGGTTAAATCCATCAAGGCTTGTAATTTGATTTTTGCAGAGCTCTCTGTAACTGTGAGATCTTCTTTGGCCGGATAGCACTTAATTTTTTCTTTAACCAACATGTAGTAACTCGGGTATTGAAGAGCTCCTTCTTGAGTGTTGAAATCCCGAAGAGTGTTATAGCGCCATTTCGATAAGTTCATCGATACATAAAGAGCCAATGCCTTCAAAGGGGATATTTCCCGTACCTGAATTGATTTACCTTCAATGAAGGCTTTGATTTTTGAGGCCTCTTCTGGATTCTCCGTCAAGTATTTCATAACATAAGCTGTATCGCTTTGTCCTGCCTTTTGAAGCGCCCTTTCGGCCGAAAACATAATTTCAGCGCTGCTACTGCTGCATGAAAGACTATCTTCAGTGGTGCGTCTTCTTTTTTGCCGGTTACTAAGGTCCTCAAAAGATTTACGAGGACTAGGATGTGTACAAGTTGAAGCATCAGATTTAGCAGGAGAAATTATGGGCTCGATGACGTCACTTATATTTTCTGTAGAAGGTTCCATATTTTCATTCTGTAATTCCGGCCATTGAATTGCAGCCTGTAGCCAAATCTCATGTTTCTTCCGAAACTTATCTGTGCTTCTTCCAGACTGTGTCCATTTTGCATAAATGCGGTAGCAAAATCGACGACACCAGTCTTTTAAACTTGTTTCAGCACTTTCACATAACTGAACACAACTGTTATCTTTTAAAACACTGAACAAATAGTTAAAGTCGCGTAAATCTTTATGTGCGCGTGCGCATAAAGCAACGTGAATATCAAGATTTGTATTAAAATTTGGAAAATACATTGCGAGATTAGCTTGGATACAACGAGGTGTAAATCAACACTGATTTTAAAGTTACTAATAGTGACCTATTTATATAAAATCCAGGTATCCCAGGTATCCTTTGTTAAATATTGCAAGGTAATTAGTTATTGTGATAATTAGTAAATGATGCATGCTAAATTAGTGTATTAAGAGCCATTTAGTAATTAAATAATAGCAATGTTCTTATCAGTAATCATTAGTGCATCAGTTTTATATGTAAACCTTAAGTCCCTAATTATATATCCTAATTAGCTTATATCTTCTCTAATTGGCTGATCAGAAATGTTATTGTAATAAGGTAAACCTTTAGAAAAACGGTTTTAATCAACAAAATAAACAAAAAATTAAAAAATTGTGTTATAAAATAAACATCACTCTTTATCCCAGAAAGTGCACATTTGGCGCACTATGTGTCTTAGTATTAAATATAGCTCTTAGTATTAGCATTATGATATTAGAGACCGCTACTTGAAACAAGCCCGGAATCAGGAGGGAGAGAGCTCGATACACTCATTTTCATAGTAAAATTTCACATTTTCTCAAATTACTCCCGAAATATGGGAGTTATGAAGAAATTCATCACCACAAGTTATGAAGGCATTAAGTAATCGAATAAGATGGCATCATTAGTTTGGCATAATTTTACTCTTTTTTTTCGGACATGTCTACGTCCAACCGCTCCCATACATTCGTTCCACTGTGCGCGCTGGCGATTTTAAAATCTCACGTCCATAATACAGACTATGAATTTACCTATGGGAAAATCTTGAACATTTTTTATGAACTTCTGCCTGCGGCGTCTACCATTATCCCACGTTAGTAAAACGGACGTGAAAATATGGCGGCACGATTTTTTCGCGCACTCGATTTTTAACTCTCGTAGTTAAGCCGAGCGTTGAGAATTCAACAGAGTGCATCTCAGCGCGTCGAAAAAACACACTGTTGGATTTTGAATTCTCGGGAGTGAACAGAGCGTTGAAAATTCTGTGTGTGACAAAATTCCGCCGCGATATTTTTACGGCTTATCTATGGTCTACAATGTGTCTGGAACATGAAATTACTAACTTCATGGTCTGAAATGACAGGAACTGGCCGATGACCCCATGAAAAAGAACATCTTTTCCGATTCTCACTCACAAAATCACCATCTTTCTGTACCATAGACAAAAGGCATGTGAAGGGTGAAGGAGTGAAGCCTGAACATGAAGGCCAGAGAAGGGTGGAGTGGAGGAGGAGGGGTATTCGCAATTTGGCAGCTGTCTGAGTGATGTGATGGCGTGAATAGAATAGTTTTTCGTTTACAATTTGTATTTATTTCATTATCACTGAAAATTATACGCCAAATGAAAACATGTGAGCTAGATACACAAGTCGATTGCCAACGAGAATCCAGTGCTAGTGTACAATGCTGAGACAAAATCCACACACAGAGACTGGAAGAGAAAGTGTCTCAAATAGTAAATAACGGGTCGATAGAAATATGTCTGTCTCTGATTTATCTGTTGGATGTCGATTTGCTGATTATTTTGCGATATGCGGCCTCGACTTTGATTCTGGATTGGAGCCTGATAGGCTTTGCGGTAAGTAATAGACTTAAGTCACGCTTTTGTTAAATTATGGGCAAGGATATGAAACACTGTCTTCATTCTAGGTGATAATTTACATGTATCTCCTTTGGATCGTTCCTACAAAGGAAAAATTCTGGCTCACTATCCTGAGAACATAACAAGCAATCCATTTGATGAACATGCAGTGTGTATGGTAAGTGCTCAATAATAATGTTCTATTGGAATGTCAAATCTATGAAGTCTTTGTTTCACTACTACTTTAAAGCTTTAATTTGATACTCAATCTTAATACAAAAAAATAAGAGAAATCTTCATAATTCTCAGTTTACTTTGCTCCAATAAAATATTATAAAATCTTGACATACCAATTATTTAGCTAAATTGTAATGTATAATCTTGTGAATCTTACAGCTTTGTCTGCCAGCTGGCCTTCAGTTTAGAACACAAAAACATTCTTTAGAACCCAAGTTCCACAGCTTTGTAGTAACCAGAGAAAATGCATCCCGTTATTATGGATTTAGTCTCATATTCTATGAGGAAGTTAGGAACAGAAATATCTGCAGTGCCATGCATACATTACAGGTAAATATTTTATTTATGTGTAATTTTGGAAAAACAATCAAATTACATGGAATTTAATTGATGCTTGTTTTTGTAGGCAATGTATATCACAGAATTATCCAGTGGTCAGACTCCTCCTGGCCACAGAAAAGCATCGGGCAAAGAAAGTTCCAGATCACTTCCAAGATCATTTAAACTTGCACCTCACAGTGGTGCAGCTCTGACATACTATGATATAGCCAAAGACAAACTGTATGTCGCCAAAAGTATAGCACTTATATGTCAGTATCCATATGTGCGAGTTGCACAGTTGTTTTTAGAAAATTTATTCAGGTGAGTTTGTTTATAATAGAATTATTGTAAACAGAGAATATTATCTTAATTTTAAAATTGAAACAGATGATTCATGAGACAGGATATCTTAAAGAGTATATTTTTAACCTTCATAGTATTTTCTCAATTTAATCAAAGAACTTTAAGAGGGTATACTTTGGAATAAAAAAAAGTAATGTTCATTTTAGAATATTTCTTTTTTAAAATTTCTTTGTCATCATTTAGGCATAACACATGAGTTATCCTGTTTGTTTACCTATTTTAGATCTCTCCCAAGGCAGCCAGGCCCAGGCCTCAGTCCTGAGTCCTATGTGTATAATTTACTTTATGAAGTACCAGTGCCACTTCCCGGTCAAGCTTTACGACTCTATGTGCCTCCTTCTGAACCTCATTTGGATCCAATTCCTGTTGTAAGTATACATTTAATTGATGCTGTTTTTTTATACTATGTAAGACTTGTTTTTATATGTTTTTTTTACACAAATGTGTATTACACTGTGCACTGCTATTCTTACTGCAAGACTATATAATATAGATCTAGCTTTTGCCCACGTACATGTCTGATATTGTCCCATGGAAATGTACTACTGGAACCAAAGGTATCCTATGTGTCAATCAGTTATTTGTCTGCCAAATATCATCACTATCCATGTAACCGTTTTTGAGTAACAAACTTTGTAATATTTATTATGTATGTTCTGTTTATTATGTACACAATTTAAATCTAAACATTTTGATGAGAGTTTCCATCAAATACAAATGTAATTTATTCAAACTAGGCAGAGAATCAGCACTTTGGGAACGTCAAAATTTCACATGACAGTCCCCCAAAAATACTTAGTGGTCCTTCACCATTTCCTGTTGCGTTGGAAAGAAGAAGTGCCGCAACAAACTACATAGTGGCGTAACATCTTTCTGGCAATCACTTTTGCTGTTATGACAGTAAAAGATTATCCTATCCAATTGAACAGAATAGTTTTTTTTATAATAAATTTCAACAAGAAATAATATGACTTGCATTCGTAATATGACTAGTGCTTTTCAATGGTTTTAAAGAAAGAAGAAAGCTCCCTTCTATGATAGTTTTCAAAAACACATTACATACACTTAATTTATTTTCTTATTTGTTCCAGGTGATAAGAATGCCAAATCTCCCTGATGAGTTACCTCTTTTGGACTATCCACTTCGAGCCATGTTCTCAACTTTAGGTGTTGAATGTGTTGTGCAACTGTTCACATGTGTATTGCTGGAACATCAAGTTTTACTAAGGTCCAGTGGTTAGTAACCTTTGTTAATAGAATTCCTATAATAATAAAATAAAAAATAGGCTCATACCCAACGGCAATGAAGGGTTGTTTAAAAAGAAATTGTAATTAGATCAGTAATTATTAAACTTTTCTAGGAAAATAGTGTTATTTACAAAAAATCGCCTCCTGTTTATATGTACTAATTACTCATCAATATTTGTTCACAGACTTCAACAAACTAATGCTAGTGGCTGAGTGCATCGTGTCTCTACTGCTGCCATTTGCATGGGCGCACGTGTATGTGCCAATACTACCGGCCCCACTATACCATTTCCTCGACGCGCCAGTGCCATTCGTCATGGGTACAGTACAATGCACTTTATAATAGAGGTCAATGGGCCAACAGCTAATTCAATGCTGGTTATCTACTTTACTAAGTAACTGTTTTGTCGTTAGTCTTTAAGAAATTATTTTTATTGTTTTATATCGCATTATTCTTACAAAAAATAAAAATTGACAACAATATTTGATATTTTGGTGCCTTCGGCTATTGAATATTAACATTTTCCTTTACAAACAACAGGTCTCCATTCGGATAGTGGGGCCATGAGTATGGGACCAAATGGTCCTCGGAGCATCGCGCTCGGATCTGAAGCAGCTCTCTGTTTAGTCGACATCGACAAACCTGATATACAACTGCCTGAAGAATTGCCGATATTCCCGCATAGGACGCCCTTCATTGAAGAACTGAATCATGTGTTAGATAAACATCAGGTATTAACTTTGTAAAGCTATTTATTCTACTATTTTTGTAGGAAATACGCAAAACTATAAAATTAATAATTTACGGTTAGTTAAATAAGTAAGATAATATTATCAGTGAGATTAACTAACTGATATAACGTGACTGTGATAATGATATTAAGATAGAGATAATTTTAATGAGTAATTCATGTTGATATTTATTTATGTATTTTTCACAGATTCAAAGGCCTGAAACCGAGCCTACGAAACTCGGCGTACCTTTGAATGGGACATCTTACAAGCATATGAGTGACAGTATGAGTAGCAGTTGCACATTACCATCAGGTATGATTTTTTTTACTAGAACTGCAATTGATTAATAACAGTTAACAAAACTGGTGCATAACAAAGGCTATTATAACTCGAGTTTTTTAAAGTATGACACGTGTGTTTTAATACCTAATTAAAAACATTTTCATACACAACAATACCTGAATTCATCACCGAAACCTGATTATGAATTCAAAAATAGTGAATTCATTCTTTGTTCACGAAGATGTTTTGTCACGACGCTACGTTTGATTTATTGATCAGATTTAATACGTCTTAAGTCTCGCATGTTACGCAAACCAGCTCTTGTAAGTAACAAGATTATATTCAAGCGGCTTTGTGTGCCGTGCAACCTAGCGCACGTAGACATCCACAAACGCGTGACCTACACATTACCTCATTATATAGATATTGTAAGCAAAGAATATATTATGAACAAACAAAGTATCGCTAAACAACAGATTGTCGGAAGACTTTGGTTGTGGCGATGCAGACGAAAGACATCCACTGCCGGTTTATGTCTAGCGAAGGTTTTTCGGGTAAGATTATGATTATAATAAAACAGTTGGCCTTCACGAGACGCCCAGCAGATGTGAAGATGGTTATTGAAATAATTTGTAATCATAGAAAACCAATAAATAAATATGAAGAAAAAAGAATGAAACAAATTTTTCTGACATGACGGGGGGCAAACGGCATAAGAGACTATCATGCCGTTTGTCGTCACGGCATACGAATCTGTTTAACTTCCAAGGCGCGCCTATACAACGTGTTCCTTTTGATATCCCATAAATGTAGGCTATTAATGAGACGCATGTCGAAGAATCAACTCCCGTCATTCCGACCTCGCCGCCGAGGTCCTTTGCGATCGCGACCGCGACCGCGTCCCCGAGTAAATGATACTCCCCCCGACCCTTACTCGATAACGAGGTGCCAGCAGTTGTTGCAGCTGAGCACGTAGCATAGTTGAATAACCCCTGACTGGAGGTTTTAAGTGTAGTAGCTTAAGGCACCCACAGGAAAGCCCGGTTAAGTAGTCATGATTTCAGAGGTCAACTACGAGAAGTGCTTACGAAAAAAAAAAAAAAAAAGAATCAACTGCGTAGTTTTTTTTCCGTTTTCGTTTTTCATACAAAATCATTCTGAAGCCTGAAAGTCTGACAGTCTTACCAAGGGGTATCGTATTACCCAGTAACTGGGTTCTGGAGGTCAGAGAGGCAGTCGCTCCATGTAAAATACTGGTATTCAGCTCCATCCGGTTAGACTGGAAGTCGACCCCAACATAGTTGGAAAAAGGCTAGGCAGATTGATACAAAATAATTCGACAAAGTCATGATTATTTATGTAAAACACCCTTACGTGAAATATGACAACATTGCAATTTCTTAGCTTTAAATATGAATGACTGGATTGAATGAAAATTATTTTCTCGGACTTATCAATGAAATTTTGATACACACATCGAGAGTCTAGTGTTATGTTATCTTCGAAACTATGTATTTTTGGAACACTTGTTTCAGGGCTTTTTGTTTTAATTTTACCCTTTAGCATCTGGGACATCAAAAGGAACATGTTGTAGATGTTTCACATCAAAAGCATGGAAATATAGAGTTCAATACATTAGGCTCGCCCTCTAGACCCTATTACATGCGACTTAAAACTGGCGAAATGTGAGAATCCTTTAGGTACACCTCTGCCAAACCCTTCGGGGAATATAGATGTGTTATGTTATGTCAATACAATGTTTGTTCACTCGAAAGGACGTCTTTTGGATTATGATGATGTGTGGAAACCTATAATTAACCACTTTGAAAATAAAATCCCGTGCACACGATAACCACATCTGTTACCACCCCGGTTCTATTGCTGCCGAGCGCTGCAAGCAAGTATAGTTCTCACGGTAGTTAGGGCTTTCCGCAATGGTACCTACTTTGCTTGAAGTTCGCTGTGTTTAGAGTTTTTTTTAATTGTTGTTTATCAGGCGGTCTACGTCGGAAACACTCTTTCCACGACGTGCTCGATTGGGATGAAAGCAGGCCACTGAATGCGTCGCCGCCAGCATCGCCGACAAGACGCGCACCTCTTCGCATGGACGCATTGCAGCGAATCGTCGACATCGTCAAAAGGAGCGGTATGATAAACTTATTTAACTGTTTGACTTTGCGAATTCTTACTCGAAGTGCCATAGCAGTTATAGCCTAGTGGTGTGAGCGTCGGACTGCCAAGTCGAGTTCGAACCCTAGGCACGCATCTCTGAGTTTTCGGATTCATGTGCGTACTGTATAATTATCATTTGTTTAAAAAACGGTGAAGGAAAACTTCGTGAGGAAACCGCCTGAGAGATATTTCTCGACGGCATGTGAAGCCAAGTCAGAGAGACCTATGGGGAGAGAAGAAGTCCTTGCAAAGCGCAATATTTAGAGATCGGTTTACAGTAATTTGCACTTGAAGAAATGATGCATAGTACGAATTATCAACTTTTCGTTTTGTGCAATGCTAAACTTCTTGTATCTATATAGGAAGACTAGGAAGTCTATAATTACCGTGTAACTTCTGATTATCTCATTGTATTATATAATGAAACCTAATTATGTTGTAAATCTCATCATAGCAATATCCTTATTGAGCATCTTGTTTACATTTTCCACTTTTTCTAACTGCAGGTGTTAACATAGATGACGTAGACGCAGACACAGTAATGCCAACAACAAAGAAAAAAATACTTAATGACGAGGAACAGTATAACGAAGACATAAGGTTCAATGTTGCCATCAGAGAAACATTCCTTAACAGATTTGTGCATATATTTCTCATGTATGAGAACTTCGTCATCATGCCTGATCAGGTAAACATACTTTGAAAAGCTATATTTTAAGAGGGCTTTCAGAATACTAGCTTTTACCCACAGCTTCGCTCCCGTGCGGTGGCTTTTTATGGCATAAAAAGAGCCAATTAAACTCTCCGGCGTATAAAGTATTTCCATATGTACAATCACATCGATCCGTTCTTCCGTTACTGCATGAAAAAGGACATACCAACCACGAAGTCAGAATTTTTACTTCGTGATACCAAGACGCCAAAACATTTTGGCCATGACATTAAGTAGGGATGTAACCTTAAATAAATCATTGATGATGTTCAATAGGATCGTGACTCATGGCTGTCATCACGCGAGTCGATGGTGAACTTTGATAAAGCGTCATTCTTATCGGACCAACCACAGCGACACCGGCCTTTCCTCTCGCGGTTTCTTGAGACACAGATGTTTGCCACTCTTGTTGATAACAAGATAATGGGCACCTGGGGAGAATACGATGCCAATCTACAAGTCTTCGAACACCGGATCAAAACTGTTAGGTAAGACGGATCCTGTAAAGAGCGAACCACATTAACGAACGTCAGCAATGATCACTTCGCTTCAAAACATAATGTGCGTTACGTTAGTGTGGTTCCGGCATAAGTTATATAATATTTAACACTGCAGCATGTAGACTGGATTTAGCATGGGGTCTGGGATGGTTTTGAATGAAAATATAGGTGCACCGATCGGGCACATGCCACTGCATACTAATGTCATGTCATAAACAATAGAAGTTTGAGTGTTTGACTAACCAAAATCACATCACAGTATTAATACAATTTAGGCCTCACAGTATTTTCTTGGATTGATTAAAAATATTCTGTGTGTCCTACTTAACCGACCTCATCTAGTTTTTAAAATATGATTGACGTGTAAAAGTGTTTGTACAAACCTATTTACAGAAATAAAATCATTTATCATAACATTGCCTGTTAGAGTACTAGGTTGACCTTTGGGAAACGTCTGGCAACTATCGCAGGAACAGCTACGGAAAAATTATGATCTACAAAAACGGAGACATTGTTATGACTTAATATTACAAAGTGTTACGTTCCTGCGGTACAGTTACTTACTCTCGATCGTCAATCGAATCCGTTTTTGATAAATCGGAGGCATGCAGCAGCGTCGCAGCAAACCAGCAATAAGGTGAGTTTGTGTTGCAGGCGGCGCATCGGTGAGGGCGGCCTGGCCACGCGCGGCTACTGCGTGTGGGGCGGCGCGGGCGCGGCCGGGCCGGGCGCGGCGCAGCTGGAGGTGGGCGCGCCGGCCGAGCGCCTGCCGCACCGCGCCGCTTACTACCGCGCCTTCCCCGCGCGCCTGGACGCGCACGCGCTAGCCCGGCCGCCCGCGCCCGACGCAAGGTGCGCTCGCCTCAAGCCCGCTTGCCCGCTCGACGCCTGACGAGTGTCGGTGCCCTCTGTGACCGAACTTCCCGCGCCTCGCTCCTACCCCGCGTCCGAACCAAAAGGATCGTTCGCGCGAATACGCGAGCGTCGCGTTCATATGTCACTTTTTGTTCGGTGAACCGGAACGCGTCATCGCGCCGGGAATTTTCCGGACGATCGCTTTTGATTAGGACGCGGCTCTACCCGATGTTTACTCCCCAAGTCGCGACGGGGAAGTTCCGTGTACACTTGAATTTAGAATCTTAGATAATTATCAAGTTTTGGAACCAAGATCTCATGGTTATATAAGACAAAGTTTAGATTCCTTTGCAATCAATTTAGGACCTTGTTATTACAAATGACTGCCCAAAAATTTAAATTTGGCAATGAAATGTAAATTATGTAAGAATTCTGAATTCAAGTATAATTTCGTCCCACGTCCCTTTGCTCCCGTATTGTATTCTCCGACGTTTAGTTGATGAAACGCGTCCTGGCCGCTTAGTTCAACTAACCGCGAGTGCAGCTTTCGTGATATGATTAGTGATAGTCTCGTGCGTGCGTCATCTGTCAGAGATGTTTGTATTGCTGTCTGAGGCTTGCATGTTGCCCCGTACACGTTAGGCACCGAGATAACCATTTTAATACTTCCTTTTACACAGTAGCATAATATTAATTTATTTAACTTTACACACTATGACAATATTATTACAGGAAAGTTTTATGTAATCTTAAACTTAATTAGATTAACCAAAGTTAGACTGCTGCTTCCGTTCGGCGTTGAGCCTAACCCTAGGATAGAATATAAAATAAGTTATCACTGAATAATATTTAAATTGTTAACTCGGTGAACACACGATTTTTGGTCATTTGTTTTACTCTCATACTGTTTGAAAGCGTGACCTAAAGTCTATTAAAAGTAAACTTGCTTCATATGGCAGCATGCGACTGTACAAGCCTGAAATAATGTATGTTATTATATTCGTTAGTAAATTAACACTACCGTGTAGTGCGTGTAATGTAACTACTGCTTTGAAAAAATAATCATTGCTTCCATATTCTTGCAAATAACAAATACCAAATACAATTTGGTAACTTAAAGAATCTCATTAAGTTATTTAAAGTGCATAATCATATCAGAGAAGTTATTTACAACCTGTGATACATTATACTCAGTAGAAGGGTTCACAGAGCTACTTATGTTATGGGTGGAGGCTCTTCAATTATTTATTTCACTTGTTGTAATTTTTCTGATCTCATTCCAATAAGGATCGCGATTATCTCAATGAAACGTTTAAAATTAAAAAAAAAAACCTGCTTAGGTATTGTTGAACGTATGTATATTTTTATACATAACTTATAAAAATTACGAAGACTCCGTGGTTAAAATTTGCAGAAAAAATTGCAGATATACTAAATTTAGCCAAGATGAAATACATTTTAATAGAGCCAGCTGGTAACTGTTGGCTTTAGACAATGAGTTCTTACTGTTTCGTTTTTAAAATATTTCTTACAAAAACTAGACTACTTCAAGTATTGACATTTATTTTTAGATACTTACATATTTCGTAATTAGTTTTATAAAAAAGTGTACTAAAACAGTTGGAAAAATACCACCATGGCAGCATAGTAGAAAAACTAGATTACATTAAATTTTTGTTATGACTTTATTACCGACATTCTCCGGATTATTTTACAAGAAGCTAGTTACTGGCCGCGATGTTTTGATACTCAAAGCAAATAAACAAAAAACGCCACGTGATGCAATATCATTGTAAATGCTGTTGTGAGAAATTATCGTAGCGTTTTTAGCTAAAATACGTCAGTAGGCCTACGCTAAACTCGTCATCGAACGTTGGGAACTCTCTATCGTTGGCTTGGTCTGAAAGCACTGAAAGTGCCATGATATGACGATAAAAACATTGTGCAATACCGAATAAGTTACTATAGTTTGACCGGGACCGCTGTTCTGTGCATTAGGAATGCGTGGCGAGGCGGGGGCAGCGTTAACGAATGAGCGGCGGGCGGGACGTCGCGCGCCGTAAGCATTAACGAATGAGCGGCCTGCACTGGCCCCCAGTCTCGCCGCGCACATACCCAAGGCGCGGAACAGCGGTCCCGGTCAAACTATAACACGGTTATTTATAACCGTGTTAATAAGCCAGGCCAGAAACTCGCTTCAGGATAATAGCCTATTAATTTAGCTCAGTTTATTATAACGAATTATAAATATTATTATTGTAAGTTTCTAGTATTTTTTAAGATCGTAATCCGAATTAATTTAACGTTACTAGTATTGTAACGTCTCATTTAAACAATCATAAAAGAGGTTTTGTTTTGAAAGGCTTAGAAAAGAAATGATACCTACACATGCTGCAACTTCAATTAAAATAATTTTTCTTTTATTAATAGGACCAAGTTCTTGGGTAGGGTATGAGTTATTTTCAAAGCCTTTCAAAATCTACATAATTATATTATTTTTGAATGTTGTGATAGTCAGTGTTTTGTACTAAAAGTGCATGATTTGTTTATATTGCATGCAGTATGAAATACTTTCATGTAATCATTTTATATGTGATTTTATATGTTTATAGTGTTATACTCGAACTCTATTTATTAATTTACATTATTTTTGTTTTGTTTTTATGACATAATTAACTTTTTATTTTACATAGTTATCAGAGTTATATCATAGTTAATAATATTGACAGATCTTTCCATAATAAGGTAACACCATAATGCAATTTATTGTTTGTTTTAATGTAGTTATGTATGTAAATAAAATATGATAAAAAATAAAGTTATTCATATGTAATACTGCGTATTTTGAATGTTCGTAAACCTATTCCTTTAATTAGTAGTTGAATGTATTGTGCCTAGTAATAAAGGTGTGCGCGAGTTTAATGTAATAATGCTTCCGCCTTTCTCTCTATTAGCAGTCAATAAAGTTCGCATAAAGAAATTATTAATTATCGGGCCAATTTAATATTCTAACTCAGGTATAAACTGCACATCAAGGGATTTCGTGTTGATTGCATGTAACCCGCGCGCCTACTAATATAACGCATCAATATACACATTTCAACTGAATTGCTTTTCGCTAGCTTTCCATAACGTTTTATACTAAATAGGTTCTCATACTCTATTGAATTTTGAATTTGTATTTCGCTTTTCAGAACTAACAGTCTAAAACGTATAAAGAACGCAAAATGGCAAGTTAAGGATTGTCCTCCGGAGCTGTTGCTTGGCGATATTAGTAGGAGGCTGTCCACAGAAGTGACTCCGGCAGCAATTGCCCAGAACAATAGAGCGTTTGTTGAAAAGCTTCTGAAGGTATAGTTTTATCAGTTATTTCTATAAAGTCGACTTACATACGACTAATAAATTACTTGTTACATCTATTCTAGGAGTGCAAAAGCAAAACGAAAAGAATGCTGTTAGAGAAGATGGGTACAGAAGAATCGGATTTGGGTTTGGGCAGTGAGGTGTCGATAACAGGAGTAGAGGAAAGCACTATGATTGCTTCACTATGCGATCTTTTAGAAAGGCTATGGTCGCATGGCTTACAGCACAAATTGGGCAAGTCTGCGCTTTGGATGCACCTTACCAACTACCAAGAGTTGGAGCAGTGCAGCAACTCTACTAAACCTATCGATCCGAATTACCTTACTCCTGGTAAGTATGGTTTTAACTTTTGCGTCATATTGTTGTCAAATAAGTCAAGTGTGGCTACTGACTAGTGCCCATTTATATAGGTATGTCCCAATCTACTCAATTCGATCCATAAAACCGCATTAATTAATTAATTAATTCAGACGACATAATTTGTTTTTTTCTTATTTGGGGTATAAAAAAGTGTAACAAAATACGATTTTACCGAAACTCTTGTGTCATTTTTATTGTTATTTGTAAGACTTGTGTACCGTTACGATTACTGAATGAATAGTCTGTGTCAATCATTACCATTCTATTGCTTTGGAACATGCAGCTTTGGCTTGGTGTGTGTTGCGCAAAAGGCTCGACTGTAAGTAATATCCTTTCTTCATGTAACATTATACACAATATTCATGTAAAAGAAAATCAACTACATTGAACATTTCAATACAGATCTCTCATCTGTGGGTGCCGAAGTAGAAGCACATCAAAGCACAAGTTCCGGCAGTCGCTCCCGGGACAGTTCCCGAGGCGGATCACGGGATAGCTCGCGGGATCGTCTCAGTAATTCCGGGACTTTGGAAAGGAAATCTTCTCAACCACCCAACCCTTTACGTCCCCTACCAGAGAGTTTAACTTTCGATATGAGGTTGGTTTAGGAATAAAGATTTTCATTTCTTTAGCATTGCTTTGCAGTAGGAACCTATGTACCTACCTTATTTTATGTTTTTCAGAAACGTGCAAGCTATGACAGATATCAAAACTGAGATAGGCTATGCTCGCGCTTGGGTTCGATTGTCATTAGAGAAAAAGTTACTATCGAAACATCTTCGGGAACTTCTAGCCGACACTACACTGCTAAGGTCCCAGTACAAACGGACGGCTTTCCTTCGCTCCGAAGAGGAAAGGGAACAATTTCTTTATCACCTGCTCACTTTGAATGCTGTTGACTATTGCTGCTTTACGAATACCTATCCTACCACCAGTAAGTATAACAAACCTACTTTTGTTTTCTTAAAAATACCATTATTCAAAAATAAACTTTACTGCCCTAATATTACAGGCTTTATTTTGTTAGCTTGCAATTATCAATGTATACTTTCGTCTTGCAGAACTGCCCTATCGAGTCCTCATCGTACCTTCACGTAAAGCAAGTCAGACGACCGCTAACTGTTGGATTTCAATATCAGGAGCTAATGGCGAATCTACGCCTAAAATACCCATACCACGAAACACCAATGAATTTGTTTTCCATGTAAGTTGTAGCGGCTAATTGCGACTTGACATTCTGTTTGCACAAGTATGGTGCTGGTTCGATTCTTTGCTAAGCCAACAGCTTTATAAAAAAACGAACATTGCAGGTATATTTAGATTTCTTATGCTTCGTGATTCCTTTGGCACTATTAGCCATCGGAAGTGCCTTTAAAAATAAACAGCCTGTATTTCGATGTCCTTAAGCAGATTTGTGCAGTCAGTGTCATCTTTTGCAAAATTATACCCGATATTTTATTTTTTTCTTATATTCGTCATGTAGCACAAAAATCTTGGAATTCTATCTACGCTGCGCATTGGACACGACAACTCTGGACTATCACCGCGTTGGTTACTCGATCAAGTATTTGTGAGAAATGAAGTGACTGGACATACCTACACGTAAGTGGCTGTTCAAAATAATAGCCGTAAGTTTAGTTAAATAGCAATTTAGCTAACACTACCACAGTATTTCAATTTGGCGTATTTGTTATTTTGAATTTTAGGTCCTTTTGCATGTTATAGACACCAGTTACTGATTTTTTTTAAAACTAGATCGCCATCAGAGCATGAGGAAGTTGTTGGTAAACATATGAAGTTAGATATAAACGTTGCAAATCACGAGCGCACCTGTTTTGGGAATTGTATGTCATTGCCTTAAAGTTTAAACTGCAATGATTAACGCGTGCTCTTGAAATGCAACCAATATACGTATTGGGATTAGACTAAGCGCCGGTGTAATTTCGTGATTCCGTGTAGGTTCCCGTGCAACCGCTGGCTGGGCACGGGCGTGGACGATGGCTCGACGGAGCGCCTGCTGGTGGCGCTGCGCATGCGCGGCGGCGCCACGCCGCGCTCGCCCGCGCCGCCCGCGCCCGCGCCGCCCACGCCCACCACCACGCACCTGTCCACCTCCACCATACAGCACATGATCGGTACATTCTACAGCTGCTACCATAACATGCGATGCGTCTTTGTTAACCCCTGAACGTTTCGCCTATTACGCCCGTAACGCCTGTTATGCCTGCGTTTGGTAACCCTTTGTCCTTGAGCAATGCGAAGCCACACGCTTCTACTAACATTGCGGTGCGTTTTAATGATAGGAACCTGTCTGAAACAGCTTTTTGAAGCAAACTGTCCTTTGAAAATAAAACAATCTCGCACTGAGGCTGAGCCAGACCTATCCGGATGGATATTATTATACCGGCCCGGAGATTATTTCTAAGTGCCCGCACTCTTCTGCATCGGCGGGCTGATTCCGTGGACACTTCTTTCTCGTTCTAATAACGGATATTTCTGAACGACAGAAAGGGATAGAGTTACGGGAAAGTGAGAACTGGGCGGATAGGTCTAGCTCGGTCCTAATTGTTATACACTGCTAGACGCAACACTGCTCAACGCTTACATAGAACAAAAGTGTATGATGATCCTTTGCTATATACGCAACGCACTGCTCACTATTACCATTAAAACTAAAAAGCTTATTTTAAAATGTACTCAATAACATGTACAAACTTCCATAGGTGACTGTGTAAACGCGATAGTAAAGTGGCACTATCAAACGAAGAGAGACAAGGACGCAAATTCACTGAGTGTACTGCTTTGTGGCGAAAACGGACTAGTCAAATGCTTGGAGCAAGCTTTCCTGTGTGGATTCAAATCTGTACGGCTATTTGGAAAGAATCATTTCATTTGGGATTACTTTGGTAAGTGTTTTGCGTGACGTTACCAACTTTTTGGTAATGGAAACCTGTCTCTTGCATCTGTTAGAAGAAAAAAAACTAATCGAAGACGAAGATACGGACTACTGCGAAGCTCCTTAGAATTAAAACAGCGTGTTTAGTAGTCCCATTATCATTTTACCGCAATGTATACTCTTTTTATACCTACAGCTAAAGTGAAAGACGAGTTCAAAATGAGCTTAAGCGACGAGCCGACCACTCAGAACAATAAGAGTTGTGGCATGGCGTACAACTGCCGACAGGACCAGGAGCACAGAGCCATCTGGCGATGCTACTGCCACCTTATGGATGAGATCAATTCCGTGGGCCGCACTCTCGGGAAAGATGGAAAGTTTCAACTTTTCATTTGCCTCAGTTTACGGTGAGTGCTTATTATGTAAGATTAGACATCAAACTATAGGGTTTCTTGTGGGTGTCTTCTGATATTCCTAATGTCTCATTGTGTTTCAAACTGAATACGATAAAGGATGATAAAAATCTATACTAACATTATAAAGAGGTTAAATTGTGTTTGTTATCTCTGAAAGTACTGATCCCGATTTAAAAATTCTGTGGTCCTCAGCAATAGTGTAGCTTTCTCTCAGCCTCTCGGTCTTTCATAAACAGATAAATTACAGAAATGAGTATGATTAGAAAGTTACAATGCAATGTTATTTCGCAGTGAACACTGGCTTCATCGGATGCTTGTTCCGATGTCAATGACGCGCGTTACCATCGAGATGTACGAAGAACAAAGTTTCCTGCGCAAACGAGGTCTTCTCACATTCCTCAGGCAAATACTCGAACCGCTAGATGAATTCGATATTGTACTCGAAAATTCCCTCACGCAAGGCATTTAAATTTATTATTAATTTTGTTAAGTACACTATTTAAAACCTGTGGTTAAACCAGTTTTAAATCTTATGATTCAATGAACCAGCTATTTACCACTTCAAAATATATTTTTATATTATGTAAACGCAAATACTCACTAATAAGTTATGTTTATTTGATATTAGCGATCAGGGTCTGATTATTTTGTAGTAGTTTTATCGTTAAGTTTTAAATGTGATTATTATTTCTGTTAACTTGCCAGATCAATCCAAAGATTTTATTTTTATAATAACGGTGCTTATGGATAAGTTATTAGGAAATTTATTTTTTATAATTTATAGGGCTCTTAACAGAATACTCCTGTTAGCTTTATAAGTATCATTGAAATGTACACACGGCTACACATCAAGCTATATAAGCATTTCCAGTATAAGCTGACCTCTCATTGTACGGAAATCCTATACAACGCGAGATCAGCATAAACTGAAAATGTATAGCTTGATGTGTAGCTGTGTGTACTGCATTCGCGATATTGTAATAATATTGTATTTGACACATGAAATAACAAAATTGTTTAGTGATAACAATTTTGAATATTTTCAAGTGCTGAAAAGTACTTTACCTTTCATTTTATGTGAGAAATTGGAAAGTGAATTACTATTATGAATTAATTATGATATTACACTTTATTCTTCTATATTCAATTGATTTTCAGGTAAATGTTACAGCACAGAGTAAACTATCCACCGCATTATTTTAAACTATAATTAAAACTTTATAATGTGATTATATTAGGTGTAAGATGATCAGTTCTTATGTATTGCGTGGATATTTCTAAGTCGGATCTACTCAGCTAATGAATGGTAAAACAATAATAAATAGTAAGTTACTACATATATCAATTATATCATAGTTGACAGCTAGTAGGTTCGACAAAGATCTCGACATTTCTAGAAATTAGCATGTGTTCATGTCCATTATTACTCACTTTAGAGACAACAAAATCTTACAGCACGGCAGTTTTAACAAACACGACAGAATATATGTGTGATCCGGCTTGTTATTTAATTAAAGCTTAACGTCATAATAAAGTCAGTAGGTTTAGTAGGTGACGCGTCAAGTTACCCCTGTAATAAGTCTCTAAGAACAGCAAAATGTTCCAACACATTTTCAGTGCTAAATTAATAATGAACTAAATCGCAACGGAAATAGAGTTGAAAATAGCATAAGCTAAAACACGCAATAGGAAATTATTCTCTTGCACGCTATTTTGAACTTTATTTTAAGTGTAATTAAGATCATTTTCTTTGTGAATGTATCGAAACAAAGTTTTTCCAAAAAAAGAAAAAAAAAAGCAACAGACTTCCCAAAAAAACACTACAAAGCGAAAAATAACTATAATTATAATTTCGGATTTCGGTATCTTTGGTTTTGAATTTTGTTTTTTTTATACCGACTTCCGAAATTAGTCATTTTTCGTGTTGTAGTGTTTTTTTCAGAAGTCGGTTGTTTTTTTTTTTAAATAGGTTTTTATTTTTCAGATTATAGTTGTGGTACCTACCCCAAACAAATTCGAATACCACTACCAGCTACGTAAATAACAGTGACAGGAACTTATCATATCATCCATATACTAAGTGGGAAAAAAAATACGTATTATTGAACCCAACTCAAAAACTATCCAAGCAAAGTTAATAAATTTTATATGGGACCACCTTGAAAGCATACCCTTTCAAACAAAAAAATATTTTCAAAATTGGTCCATAATTGACGAAGAAATCGGTGGAAATACATTAAAAAAAAACAAATATAACCTCCTCCTTGTTGGAAGTCGGTTAATAAACCAAACTTATTATAATGGTACTTCGGGTTATAGTCTCCTTCCGTTTAGGATTGATTGACATTGCATTTCACTACCCTAAAACAAGTTTACCTACTTTCTTCTGCTGCACAATCTATCGAATATGTTAGCATAATTTATTATGAAAAAAATGATATTATAAATATAAAACATTCGTCCGGAATAAGAAAAACATCTTTTCCTTAAAGGCTCTTTCAAACAGGCGCGACACACGACGCGACACAAAGACACCGCTCGTCGCGCGACGAGCGGTGTCTTTGTGTCGCGCCTGTTTGAAAGACCCTTTAAATCTTGAAACACAATTGTAAATGTCGTGCACTGTTCGTAAAACATTAATATTTCGACTCAATCATTATAAGTTAAGTTTTGCTCTCTTTTAAATGGTTGTTTGTAGTTCCTGCCGTCCTGCATGTTCATAGTTCATTGTCGGTGTATTAAATGATGCTTGATAACTTTACAATTATGCATTGTAACGTAATTATGTGGAATATTCTAAATAAGTTTTAAATTAAATAAAATCTACAAAACTTAAAGTTTTGTTCACAAGAAACGCATGCACGGAATGTTGTGCCAAAATCATAAACAATGCATCATTCAGTACCTAAACAAAAATAATTCATTATCTTAAAACTATGTGTTTTATAAAGTTTAATAAAATTATACAAGGAGCGTGAGTTTTGATCAGAATTTGTACAAGATGTGAGTTTTGCAAAAATCTTAATTAACACTAGAAATTATAAAATGATTTGCGTCTTGTGTAAACGAAGTAAATAATCTTATATTATAATTTGATGTTTCAGGACTTATAAATGTATTTATTACAAAATAAGACTCACGTTCCTATCATTTCAACGATATAACTAATTAGGTATAGCAAAAGTAAAATGTTTACACAGTTGTCACACAAGAAACCTGTCCTTCATTCTAAACAAGAAAATCTCAAATGCATGCAAGTAAACTTAAATAATATTTTTATATAGTTTCTCAGAAATTAAAAGATCTATGTAAAATATGTATAGAAGATTAGAGGTATTTATAATCATGTAAATTGTAAACCATGCCACGATCTGTTCTAAGTGTACCAGTATGTAACTCGATTTTTTTTAGATAAACCCAGGGAATCCTAACATTCAGAGATACTTCATAATGAAATGAAAACTACAGTAGCGTTTTAGTTTGCTCTCTGATAATTACAAGTAGATTAGAATTACAAGATTTTGTCTGCAAGTCTTCCTTAACTGATTTATTAAAGAAAGATTACCAAAGAAAATTGACAATCTAATTTTAAATAGTCAGCGATTGAAAAAGTTATGTCCAATAAATAAAGTTATTGAACTCAGCTGAAGTGTTTTCTTCGCCGGTTATAACTAATTATTGGTTGGTGTCCCTACTACAAACAGAATGTTCAGTGGGTTCCAGTGATCCGGTGCGCGGTGGTCAGACGTGTCCCTAGCGTAAGTGTATTAACATCAGGCTACGATAAGCTGTACTGCAAAATACATAGCATTATATTATAATATGTATCTAAGGACTATTTATAACCTTGTTTCCAATTAATGTTATTTACACTTAAACAAACATCGACTTGGAACTGTAACTAAAGTTAATTTTAGACCGACTAGTACTGTTGAAAAAGTTATAAAAAAATATATGAAAATGTAGCGCAAACTGAACCTAATGTGTAAGCATTACAGTTGTTTTTCCTAAAACTCGTGTTTGTTTACATGTTTGGCATATATATTGCGAACGCAGATTACATTTTTTTTTAACGAAGTTACTTTAAGGTGCTCCCTCACTGGGAGCATTCGCCTGTAATGTTACGTGTATAGCCAGACACGGCATCGGCACCACCACCAGCGTGAGGGACTGGGTTCGATCCCCGGGTCAGATAAGTGATGGCTAATTCCTTTACGTGTCACTTAGTGTTAGTGAAAACGGGCATGCCTAAGTCAAAACACTCAAGGTAAGTTACGTTTATAGATTCTCAGCCTTACCTAGATTTTTAAAAAAAAATCTGTACGTTTGGTCGGTAAAGTAAATTATTAAGTACTGGAACTGAAACCTTAAGGCTGGCCGCATACGTACGGTTTCCTGATTCGGAATTCCGTGAGACTAGCGCAGACGTTCGATTTTTGAAGTTGACAACTTCTTTAGGCGCGTTGGGCATTTTTGAGATGGGATCAAACTCTTGATTTCGCGACACTGTTACGACACTTCATTTTTGTAAACGCGATTGTGCTCTTTATTTATATTACGTTACGGAACAATGTTCTATACAAGTATTTTTACTTTAAAGGTTTTGTAAATGCGATTGTGCTCCTTATTAATACCTACCTATGAAATTGCCGTTCTGCCGTACTGGCTATTTCAAGTCCAATTTTTTTTCTTTTTTCGCTAAACATTCTAAGTTCAAATTATTTTTATTTTTAAAATATGGAATTTATTTTTGAAAATTATACATTTATATTTATTTAATGGTTAGCGTTTTCTGTTTTCATCGCATTTGTACGTTTTTCGTCATCATAGATATGTTAAAAATTCGACGGATTATGGAGTATGAGTACCTACCGTCGTGGCAGCAAAGCGGCAGAAGCGGCACGCAATATCAACGACGTATACGGAGCGAACACTACTAACGATCGCACCACCTGTTATTGGTTTGCCCGCTTCCGTTCTGGAAATTCGTCCTAAGAAATGAACCCAGTGGTCGACCGAAAACTAGTCGAACATGACGAATTAAAGGCGATGGTGGAAGCTGATGATTCTCAATCTACAGCTGAATTAGCAGCAGCTTTCGATGTTAGCATCAAAACAATATTGGTCCATTTGCATCGAATTAGCAAGGTAAAATCTTGATAAATTGGTGCCCCACGAATTGAATGATCGCCAGCGCGAAGCACGCGTCGAGTTGAGCCTTGCACTGCTCAACAGGCACACAAACGAAGGCATATTGAATCGCATTGTTACTTGCGCCGAAAAATGGATTCTGTTCGACAATCGCAAGCGCTTAGCAAGTTGGTTAGATCCTGATTCAGCACCTAAACAATGCCCCAAACGAAAACTGACCACTAAAAAAGGGATGGTCACTGTTTGGTGGTCTAGCGCCGGTGTCATTCATCACAGCTTCTTACCAAACGGGATGAGCATAACTGCAGATGTGTACTATGAAGAACTGAACATAATGATGGAGAAGCTCGCACATCTCCAACCAGCTTTGGTCAATCATTCTGCTTCGCTGCTCCTGCACGATAACGCGCGACCTCATACTGCACAGCAGACAGTCTCCTAGTCACAAGTGCTGGGATTGGAAGTTCTCCGTCATCCACCGTACTCACCAGACCTTGCCCCTACAGCCTTCTACTTTTTCCAGAATTTGGATAACTTCTTGACGACGAAAAAATTCAATAACCGAGAGGCAGTTCAAAATGCCTTAGAAGAATTTGTTGCCTCCCGTCCAGCAGACTTTTGCAAAAACGGCATCAATAAACTACCACTACATTGGTAAAAATGCATTGATTGCATGGGTAATTACTTTGATTAATAAAAATAAAAATATAGGGAAACAAGAGCGTTAACTTATTTCATGAAAAACGGCCAAAAACTGGCCAAGTGCGTGTCGGACCACGCATAATGAAGGGTTCCGTAGTTGGGATGAATTTATCCCAAGAACAAACTTACCTGCATTGTCGTTGAAAAACATGTTTTCTCATACAACGATATAAGCCATGATCAATTCTCCAACTGCAAATGTAAGTTTGTAATCGCAAAAACATATTTTTATATGTGATAAAAGTACAAATTATCGATTTTCGGACTTTCTCCTTGATTTATGCTATGAGACTTTGCTTCTTACCGAATTTCATGATTCTAGGTCAACGGGAAGTACCCTATAGGTTTTGATTTACTTGCGAGTATCAAAATATGCCGCATAAATGGCCGTATCTTTTTATTGCGTCGACTTAAAAGATTGATTTTTTTAGAGCTCCAAGAAACCGTATGATACCTCCACGCGTTCTTGAGAATAAGGGTCTTGACAGACTGACAGACGGACAACGAAGTGACCCTATAAGGGTTCCGTTTTTTCCTTTTGAGGTACGGAACCCTAAAAATAACGAAATAGGTACTGAATTTAATTTAGAGACTCAAATAGCCCCATTAACTCAGAAATAAATAGAAATAGCTCAAGAATTTGAAAACTTTTTTGCTAATATTCCTTTTAAAACTACTGAAGCTTAAAATACCTAACCCACGCTTTCTTCTGCCCTACTTAGACATAATGTGAAGGTATACCCTTTGGAGTTTAGGTTTCAGCATACAAAACCCCAGGCCGTTATAAAAACTTTTAGTTTTAAGATCTTAAAATTAAATCAACAGAAGATCTCTGGGGAATGTCTGTAAAAGTCTGTAGATCTATTATCGAAATCATTGCGCCCTGTTTAGCTTACATATTTAACGCCAATGTAGACCAAGGAGTCTTTCCGGATCTCATGAAACACAGTAAAGTAGTTCCATTGTTCAAATCCGGTGATAGTAAAGAACCCAAAAATTATAGGCCTGTGTCAATTCTGCCAGTTCCTAATGTTAAAAGTAGCGAATGTGACATCATAATTAGAGAAAAACTGTAATTTATTAATCAAACGGTTTTCCTAGGAATCACGCTAGACGGCAAATTACAATGGGGACCTATGGCTATACTATGACCTTTGAACGGTCTGACTCTTATCGGGGTAAATTTCGATTCTCCTTTCCCGGAATTAAGTGCCTAAGACGTTTGTGGAGATCTGGAGAGTGCGAGCGATAGCGTTCTGATATCGACCAGTGTAGTAAATGGCAGTGTCGTCGGCGAATAAAGCCAACTGAGCCTTTTTACTTTTGGGAATGTCGTTGGTGAACAACGTGAAGATGAGGGCAGATAGCACAGAGCCCTGAGGGACTCCCGTGCGAATGTGGTGAGGGGAGGAGAGTACACCCTCGATGCGATAGCGGAAAGTATGATCCGACAAAAAGTCTTGTAAGATGACTGTGATGTGCCTGATGTGTCAGATTTTGTCGAATGCTTTCGCTATGTCGAAGATTAGCACACCTGTTATCGCGTTTCGCTGGAAGCCAGTGCTTAAGTAGTCCACGATGAGGTGAACTTGTTGGGTTCGGAAACCAAACTGCTCGTTGGGGATGAAACTCTTTTGCCTCGACATTTGAGCCGCTTATAAATAAGCCTCTCGTAGATTTTGCCAAGGACATTGAGTAAACTGATGGGGCGGTAACAAGAGGGCTCGGACTTGGGCTTGCCTGGCTAGGGGTTACCGACAACGGTCTCGGTCTCGGCCTCTTTCTACGCTTGCGGAAAGATTTTGTTGCTCAATGTGCCATTCAAGATGGCAGTTATGAGCATAATGAGAGGAGCGGGGAGGAGTTTGAATACCTTATTAGTGATACCGTCCGAGCCGAGGACTTTTCTAGCTTGAAACCCTTTTATGATGTCGTGAACTTCGTCTGGATGGACGGAAGGCAGAGGATCATCAGGATCCACAACGGTTGGGAAGGAAGCTCTACGTTCGAGTTCAGCGTCGACCTTGTCAAGGTGCGCTTTGTCAACTGGTTTGGAGCTGGGAGAGCATTGGGCCTCTAGACTGACAGCTAGACATTCGGCCTTGTCGAAAGCGACTCTTGTCGGGACAGATTAGTGTGATAGTTTTCCTTTTAATTTCGTTATATATGCCTACTACTGCCGTGAATTTTTTCACATATCTAAAACCAACCATTTAGCTGGCAGGGGGGCGAGGACACATGACTCTAACAAAAATGATCACTTTAAAGCTTAATATTTATTTATTATTTATGCACAAGTAAAACAAATACTGTTTAAAGGCGGACTTAATGCCTGCCTTAATATTTCGCAAACGGATCCCTGAATTCAAAAATGGTTTTCACCCACTCACAATATTTTTGACCGACCGACCTTTCCAATGACACCCTACAACATGGAGTAGACAAGAAAACATCCCCACTTTAAGTGAAGAAGGTGGTCAAACAAAAAAAAATTCTTCGTTTTGTTTTAGGTACCACTTTGTCGCCGTGGTTAATATCTATACTCATGCCGAATTACAGCTTTCTAAAACTAAGAGTCTTTGAGCTAATCCGCGGACAAATAGACAGACAGACAGACGGACATGGTGAAACAATAAGAGTTCCAGTTGTCTACGCAACCCTTAAAAAAAACGCTTATTTTAGTAACCATGCAATAGTAATGGTAACGTGGTAATGGTAACGGCAAAATGGTAATGATTTTGAAGTACATGTTGTTTCCAACCAACAACGACATCTGAACGCGAACTGGCCCATATTTTGGTAAACGAGCAAGTGCGTCAATTTATGCATTTTCGCGCTGAGTGTTCAATTAAAACACGTTGAGGTAACGATATCCATCACGTATATAGAGTTTCTCTAGCGACTTTAAATTGACCCAGACATTGTATATTGTATGATCCGTGCCGAGCCTCGGAAAGCACATAAAGGGGTTGCTACACGGCTGCCAACTGCGTCCCCGACAGAAGTAACCTTGGTTGGCGACAGGCAGAGCTGTTTGAAATTTAGTCGTAAACCACCAACTCCACGGTTGTAAACTACCAAGGTCACCTCTGTGAGCCCTTTGGTCCCGTCCCGGCTGCACTGGCAGACTAAGCGCAAGGACACACGCATCGCTAATTCTAGACGATTGTCGGACGGAAAACGGACTGTATAGACACTTTTTTTTTTGTCATTCATATTCCACACGCCAGGCAGTTCACTTGTGTATTTATAGCCATGAATTAGTTACTTATTGTTCATGATCAACGTAACAGTGTCGATTCGATCCATGGCAGCCTAAATGCGCAAAGAAGCGAAGGCAACCGTCCTATATAAGCGATAACATTCAACCCATTCAACTGAGGATCCCGGACGGAATTTCAATGCCATGTGTCGCCGCTTAAATAATTTCAGTAGGTATTCGGTGCCGGACGGAACGATGGCGGACAGTGTGGCGCTGGCGATTCCGGTGGTGTCCATTTTTCCGCCCGGACCAGAATCGCTTTGCGTGTGACAACGCGCATATTTGCAAATAAATAAATGATTTATGATTTATGAAATATTCCGTTGTGTATTCGATATTGTTCAAAGGTGCATGTTATGTTGGTCTTTGTTATCAAGTAATTAAATATAGTTTCCTATGCAATAGCCAACTCAGTGCCGTAGCTTCAAAAGGTATTATGTGTCCTGAATTGGTAATAGGAAAGAAATTGAAAATTGACGAAGATACAAACGACTTGACTGTACGAACATAGAAGTTCGATAACGTTCGTAACTCAATGGCGAGTTAAGGGCCATTATGGGAATTTACATAACATAACATCACGCCTTGTTAACCCGAAGGGTTGGGCAGAGGTGTCCCTGTAGTAGGCACACCCACATTTCGCCAGTTATGTTTAAGTTAATTAAATTCAATTTAATTTCTTAATAAAATTAAATATCATCGTCCGTGGCTCTTATAAATAATAAAAATAGTTCATTAAACATTTTGAAAGTTTTATTAAAAAACGCAACTCAGTAGGAAATTTTCCTACTAACCACATCGTGGATGAACAAAACGTTATTCACAAACGGAAATTGCGCTAATTCAAAGCTTTTTTGCCATAACACCAACATATTGATAGTTGAACGATTTATATTTACTATAAATTGTAGAACTTATCAAACCTCGATAGGTTAGTTTAATGGAAACAATGATCATTCCCTGTGATCATGCCTTGCATAAAATTATTACTAAAATAGAAAAAAAATGTCTTTAGACTTTTCCTTTCAGAAATAATAGATGGCGCTGTACCGCTTGTTGTGTGCGGTCGTTCGTTCGTTCGACCGACCGACAGATATTCGACAAGTAAGATGGCGGCGATTAATGTGAAAGGCGAAACGTTGTCGTATTCCCACTTGTAAATAAAGTTATTGGTTTGTTGAAATATTATTGTCAGTATAACGACGGCAGAAGATTTGATATTGTATAGTGTAAAACAAAAAGTGATCTGTTGCGAACAACCTATGACTTGAATTGCTTTTCATTTCACAATAGACAAAACCCGTCGCAACGAGCACTCGACCAGTCGAGGCCATATTTATGATGTTATCTGTCGTGTGAGCGTCCTCCGAAAGCACATTGATAAATGGTTGTGGAAAACCAAGGCGATGGTATGTTTCTTCGTATAAATGCAAACTTAGTATTACCTGACAATGTAAAATGCGATTCTGTATTGTTCCGTCACTCTGACGCTTGTGTAGTGAAGCGCCGGATTATTTTTATTCTTAGGTGTCGATGCTTTACTTTATGTTATTCGCCGATTAGATGTTAAATTATTGGGTTTACATGGATAATTTATATTGTTTTTATTAAGATAAACATTCTTCTGTTCCTATAGGATCTTAATCTCTTGTATTACTTACGAAATGTGTTGTTTTGATACTAACATTCTTTTTCTTTATTTTCAGGAGTGCTTTCTCTGTATGAAGAGTATGTAAATTCAACATGAGTTCCAGTGTTCCAAAATAGTGCTAGTAACTATACATACAATTGATTGTGTGTTACAAATTATGGATGAAAGTGTGGACTTCTATTGACATATTACATACATTGACATTTGAGCATCACGGAGGTGGTAATGGATCCAGTAGGACCATGGTCAGCATATTCATACAATCGGTTAGCAGGGGTTCAGGCCGGTGCTGCCAGTGGGGATTTTCATCACCACCTAGCAAGTGGTGGCTCTGGATTAGGCAGCCAATCAGTGCCATCAACTACAAGTCAGTTGCTTCTCCAAGCAGCACATACTACAGCCTCATTAGCAGGACAACTTGGCTCATCAACTGCTTCACCCTTCAACCCTGCAGGATTTTTGTCTCCCCCAGCTGTTGGGTATGATGCAGTATTTTCGCCGCTGTTTCATCATGCAAACCCCAAACCTGCACACTACAGTTCTTCTCTTCAAGCACAGCATCGCCAAGTTATAGCTCAAGCTCAGGCTGCAGTTGCATCCAAACAATCTTCAGTGGAATCAGAACTGTCTACCTTAAGAGAAAATTATTCACATCAGACATTGGCAGCACAAGGAACATCATTCTTTGACCAATCATCAACCCCAGGCAGCGCTACAGGATTAAATTGGCAAGGAAATAACCAACTGCCTAGCCCATTCGGAATTTTACCCCATGAAAGTGTTGTGCCCTCGTCTCCAAGTCCAGCTACAACAAAAGCATCAGCAACATATGAGAACTTTAATGCACATTTTGCTGCAGCACAAACTCTAAATAATCATCTGAACTCTCAAATTTCAAGTGCTGGGAAACAAACTAACAGGTCTGGTTCACCGGCGACAGCATCGAAGCAACCAGCAACATCAACGTCATCATCAACGTTTTTTCAATCTCCGTCATCTTTTGGAAATCAGACTGATAATTCGTATAGTACAAGCAGTGCAAAGAGTGGTCAACTCTCATCGCAACAGGATTATGCAGGAAGTAAGTCCTATTCAAGTTCTGCAAGTTCAACTGCAACTCATTCCCAGCAATCTTGTATAGTGTCAACTCCACCGGTCACCTCTTCCTCAAGTCCACCCAGTAAAGATTACCGGTCACCTTCCAGTACTACCTCTAGGCCATCAGCTACCGTTTACAATTCCCAGTCTCCTAAAAATACAAGTAGTGAAAAGCCTTCAAGACAAATCACAAATAGCATAAGTAATTTTGTATCTCCTACAGTAAAAGCGCCACAAGTACAGACAAAAGCACAAAGTAAAATATATCCAGAACTAAGTACCGAACAAAGAAAAAGTTGTGATTCTAATGAAAAAGTTCAGCCACAATCATCCCCAATAAGTTATTCTATAATGGATGCCCCAGGTAGATTGAATTATAGTAGCAGTACTGGAAGTTCATCTAAGACAAATAGGATCAATAGCTCACAATATTCTACTGCACAAAACTCTAGTTTTAGGCATTATCAAAGTGGGAACAACATTGAATCAGATTATCATGTTAGAGCCAAAAGTAGTTCCAGTACAGATACGGGATACTCCAGTAGCAGTTCTCAAAATGGCCCAGATTGCGGTGTAGTTGTGCCAAGGCGACAGAGTCCTTCCCAAGCAGCCCCACAAACTTCTCCTCTGGATCATGGGTCAAGTCCTGCCTATCCAATGTACCATAGTCCTATGAACTCAATCAATTCTCCCCAACCACACAGTGATCATTACAATAAAGTTAATAATACTGCACCTCGGTCTCCTTTAGATGCATCAGTGTCAAGATCACCATCTCAAAACAGTCAAGTAGCTTACCCTTCTGTTATAACTAGGGCTTTAGGACTTGAACAAAACAAAACTTATAGTGAAAGCAGATATGAACGAAGTCAAACACAGCCTTCTGGTCAAACTTGTTGGGAAGGTGATCGACAAGGTTCTCGAAAATATTCTAGTAATACCACTAGTAATAGTTACAATAATGGTATAGCAGAAAGCAACACTCATACTGAAGAATCTGTTCCTCAGAGTCAATCTTCCAGTAGGGTGCTAAGTTTACCAGATAAACAAAACTATTTTGATGGTAATAATGTAGCTTTACAAGATCTTTCTAGTTGCCGGGGTGATCCCATGAGTATAGTAAAAAATTTGCAAAGTCTACAACAAACTTGTCAATTACAAGAAGTGAAATCTAGCAAAAGCCAACCACCAGTAACAGTTCCAACAGCTCCTAATAAAATACCTTCCAGAAGAAAGAGTGTTGAAAAACCAGTTCCCCATACAAATATGAATGAATTGTCTAATGTTGTGATGGCTGATTATTTGGCAAATAGAATTCCGCCACCAGCACATAGTTCAGCTAGTAGTCAGCAGCAAAATGGTAGCTATTTTGATTTTGAAAGGTGGAACCTTCCACCTCCTCCACCAAAAATGTTTCCTGGTACTTCAGCATTCGGTTCTCAGGCCCCTTTACATGCAACCAATTTTGCTAATCAACATCAAGCACTCATGCCTCATGGGCATGCCTTAACTTACTTTCCGCCCTTCCACCTAGGTCCTCATCCTGATTTCCAATCTTCTGTGGAGTTAACACCACTCTCGTCATTTAGTGAAACTCCACCTTCGGCTTCCTCGTCATCTTTTTCGACGCCTGAAACACGTGAAGAGGAACAGCCCAAGGTGGTAGTACCTAATATAGAGGAAGAACTTGGTTTCCTTGCAGAACAACGGGCAAATACTGCATCGTCGGTAGCACCCTCTTCACAGCAGCAGAACATTAACAGCACTTCACAAGACGCTACTTCAAAAATTATGGATAAAAAATTTAATGTTCCTGTCACGGGCCCCGGTTCAGGATTCATGGCTTCTTACTTGAAATTTTTGCAAGGAGAGCGTGACACTTCTCCTCCGCCGGCCGGCAGAGGCGCCAGAAAATCCACGTGGTCGAGAACGAATACTAATAATACAACAAATAATAAGCCTTATACACCGAATGATCACAATAAATGTGATACGAATGCCACACAGCAAAGTGCCAACGGAGCCATGGCGTCGACAAACGTGATAAACGCAGGTATGTCACTGAGTAATCCAGTCATGAGCTCCTCAGCGAGTATGAGTGCCACAGGCTTATTGGGTGCTAATCAAATACATGGCGCGTCGTCGAGTCTTCTTACCTCTCAAACGAAAGAGTTGGACGATCCCCGTTATTACAATTTGAATAAGGATAGAAAACGTAAATATGACGGCAGCGAGGAAGCGACCTATGACGCAGAAGAGGAAGCGAGAAGGCTTAACAAGCCGGTGCTCAATGTGCCTAGTACACCTCTAAATGACAAAGGAAAGAACAAGGGTCGAACAAGTATGAATAAGCCGACGCCATCGGCGGTAGTAGCGCCCCAGCCGGCCGCGCCTAAGAAGCCACGACCTCCTGCGCCGCCGCCCGTGACGCCGCTGCAGGCAGCGCCACAGCAACAATACTATTATCAACACCAGCCCGACGAAGGTGCGTTCAATTTATTAGATTTCCATTTAAGAAGTAGAGCGCGATGGTGAAGAGCTAGCCCTGAAGCTTGTATGACAGGAGCAAGCTAACTGCCTTTTGAGCAGGATATCGTGAAAACTTGTTACATTTTAACTGTGATAATGTAAATTTTTATTAGATGAAATCTATGATTACATATTTGTAAATATTTTCTGTAAAAGAAATGTGATGTACCTATCCTAGTAAACGTCGATATTTTTAGGGTTAGTCTGTAACAAGATTTCACCTAAATTGTTGTTAATGACACATTATTAGTGCCATTTTATTGTAAATTGTAGAATTTGTGACTCTTGTCATACTCGCTACTGAAGGGGTGCTACCATTAATAATTCCAAAATTATGGTATATTTTTTTATGGAATTCATACCAGTGGGTGTCTGTTGTACATATAAATAATGTATTGTATTTTACAGTATTTGAGATTAGTTAGTACTTACAATAGTGTATGCATATTCTATATAGCTGAAAGTGATTTTATATTATAAGGGAAATTAATTGCATAATACATTGACAGCTATAAGTAAGTACGAGATAATGTATTAGAAGGCCATGCCCTGAACATAAGTTTTTTGTATTTCTATTTAATTGTTATTTGTTTATGCACAACTCTCAATATTTTATGTAAATAATTTTGTATAATAGGAGAAGACATAAAATAAACATGAGTATATTACCGATAATGTGTTAAATAATTTTAATTTGTAATTATTCCTGGTAGCACCCCTCACTTCGCCAAAATAGGGATAACATGTACAGTACAACCAAAATGAGAATGATGTAGCTACTGAACCATATGAGATTTTAGTAGCTTTTTTTAAAATCTACTGAGTATTTTTAAATGTAGATCAAGTACTGTAATATGTGTACATGTTATCACAATGATGAATCCATTCATCAATTGGCTATCCTTTTCCTGTACCTATCCTACCTTTATCTTATAATTATGTATTTTAACAAGTCATACTAGCGTCATTGATTTTATAGATAAGCATTAATTTGATTTTAAAGGAAGAATAATCATGAAATTAAAACATGGCCACTAAAATATTAAAGTGTGCCTTAATTAAATTTTCGATACACTAAAGTTTCCACATACTTGGAGCAAGAACTGAGAACTCTTCATTAATCAGGGGATGGATTCTGAAAACGTTTATAAAAAATAGTTTGATAAATTTTTACTATCCTGAATACTACTTTTTAAATTAGTATAGATAAATAGTGCCATCCACGAAGACGCGCCCCACTCCGCTCCGTATTAAAGTTCAGTTTACAGCACAGTAATTGCAGTATTATACCAGTTCACTTCTGTAGTGAAGCTTTTAGTCCCATATATAAGATTTTCAGAACAAGTATTCCTGTGAACATTATTGGTGGGTGTTAAATTTTCTGTATATTTATGATTTATTATTTAGATATCAGCTTCAACTAAGAATCCATTCCAGTTATAATCAAGTTCTAGCTAGATTCGTATTTTCAAAATTTTAGTTGCAGCACATGGGGCTAACATGGGTTATGGCCTATATGGGACAACAGAAAACGACAATAAGGCGAACAGAAATATGCAACATAATATAAAATCGCATCATCAAGTTTCCAGTAGTGGGCAAGTAGACAATGCGAGACCGATAGAAGAAATGCCCTATCAGGTATGAATTATCTTTTATTTTTATTTTCATACAAAATAAGACAATGAGACACATGAGTATAAAAATCGCAAAGCACTCAAAATCTGGCGATTACGCCACTTCACGGGAGGCCGTTGTGTGAGTTTCTATCTCGATTTTACGCATCGACCGCGTTCGGCGCGTAAAGTCGAGATGGTTAAGACCAGGCACTCCAAAGACAATTTCCACGCAAACTCCGCCACCATGCACCCCACCACTCCACATTAGCACATTCTAAACGCTAACACATCAGTAATAAAGTTGAATATCGCGTACGCTCTTTGGTCGTGTTCGAGCACGGAACTAAATGTCGTAAGTCTCAATTCTTTTTCGTTTATAACTAAAGTAATAATTGATCTAGAGAAAAGATATATAAAAAACTATATTTTCTTATTGTCAATAATTATTTTAGACATAAAAGCCGAGTAATCTTGTTTTTGTTTCGAATAATCTTTAAAAAAGACAATTTTCGAATAAAAAATGAAGCGAAAATGTTCCAATTACGTAACTGTCTTATATTTGGAAAGAAAAAGATCCAATAAATCATATTCTAAAGTTCCATTTTGATTGTATGCGTAACTTCAGAACATTAATGCAAATTAACATACAATTTAGGGAGCCTCCTCTTAAAAGAAACTCACACTAGGGCCTCTGGTTGCAAGCTGAGAGAGCCGCTTTTCGCACAAGTACAAACGAACGCATCGGTAAAAAATAGTCTAAAATCAAAGTCTGAGCAGTGAGCTGTGTCAAATGCGGTTTTGCTTCTTATGAATCTGTCACCTACCCAAGTCGTGACCGCAAAATAAGGTCCTTAACAGTTGTTCGTCGGACCACGCTAGTACCAAAAACTGCTGGGCATTGTTTTGAATGAAATATTTTTACTTGAAATAAATAGGTACGCGACGATAACACTCTCTCCTCTTTATTTTCAGTCTGGGGAGTTTATAGCATTAAAATCGGAATTGAATGAAATGTGGCCAGCAATTTGGAGGGTTGATGGCAAGACATTACTGCAAAAATATGAACCATTTGAAGAGAATGGAAAAGTTTTATATCGTAATATTTCTACAGTAAGTATCGAATGTGTATTTTATTAATATGTACCTAGTCATTATATGCAACATTATCTTGACTAGGAAAAATCGCCCTTACCGCAACGAAATAAAGGCGCTGTTCACGTCACATAATTGCAATGGCCGTGCAGTTTACTGAATCTGCAACTATTTGAAACGGACTTTCATAGTATTCCTTTTTTTTACAGTATACGGTATGGAACCCAGAGAATAAAAAATTATACACACAAGTCCCAGTTAAAGTAAGATCACAGACGCATTTGGAGACAATAGTCGAGTTAGTTAGAAGTGAACTTCCAATCGATGACTGCAGTTTTATCGAGAAAAGAATGTTGGAGACTCAAATGTACCAGGAAAACTTTGAAGTCTACATTCAAACGTTAATATCACACGCGTTAGATCCCAATTTTCTTACGGAAATATTTCAGGAACAAGGTAATCGTTGTATTTTATGACTCTGTTTTTATATATTTTTTACAAGACTTCATCCCCTAAGGGATTAAAAGATTACGTTTATTAAGATACAAGCTAGTACCTATAAATTCTAAATAATATTTATTCAAGTTAATATAGTTAATTTTAAATTAAAAATACAAAAAAAATAGTAAAAAATACTGTTTGCTTATCTCGTACCTAGTACAATAGGTGAAGAGAATTTGATATCTTAGCGTTACTAACACAGCTGTTGAATTAAATACTCCACATAAGTAATTGTCCAGCTTTGCGTTGATCGGTGCCGATATTGGTGCTTTCATTTTAAGCAATTGTTGCAGCGAGACAGCAGCGCGACCGCAGCTCGACCGAAGCGCGATCGTCGCATAAAAGTTTCGTTCCATACAATAACCGCAGCGCGCCTGCAGCGCTGCTGTCGCGCGACCGCTCGGCGGAGCATGACGACCGTCATAAGTTGTCGGAATCCATTGTGAGATTTTGCCGCACGACAGCAGCGCTTCAGCAGCGCGGCCAAGGGCCCCTCGGTCGCGCTGCCGTCGCGCTGAGTGAGCCCTACGCCTATCTGCACCGTCACATTTCAGACGAATACTTTCTATCGAACGTGAAGACGGTGGACGAGGTGACGGAGACGATGCGCGCGCGCGTGTCGGGCGGCGGGGGCGCGGGCGGCGCGCGCGCGCTGGACGCGGCCGTGGGCACGTGGCCCGGCCTCAGCGTGGCGGCGGGCGCGGGCGCGTGCCGAGCCTGCGCACGCGCCGCCGTGGCGCGCCTGCTGCTGTACGGCCAGCCCTACAACCCCGCTACACTCGAGCCCGTCCAGCCCGACGCGCGCCTCGCCTATGAGAAGGTATGTACAGTAACATCCAAAATATGCTCGTCTCAGTGACTCGGCATTATTATTCCGTCCTAATGTCAATACAGCAGAAGGACATTCAGCCATCCACTTTACCTATACATACCGAATTAAAAATGTGACACTGATGAATTCTGAAAAATTAATATAATAAAAAAGGATTTATATTTCATAAAATGATCAGACCATTAAAAAGGTTGATGTCAACTCGACATTGGTCAAAGCCTCAAACTTGTATGCTATTTTGACCTTTGTTATCCAGTAATTAAATATAGCTGTCTATCAAATACTCTGCCCAGTGACGTAGCTGCTCTTCAAAAGGTATTATGAGTGTCCTGACATAATAAAGAAAAGAATTTGAAAACTGGCAAGGATATAAATATTATAAAGTGAATAAATATAAATATAAGTATTTCAATAAGTACTTAAGAAAATAGAAAATGGTCAACAAATCTACAGTCCAATAAGTCTACAGTGTTCTCACATTCACAAAATAGAAAAGAATCTATACAAAAGATATATAAATTAATAAAAATAAAAACCTCTTCTAATTAAACGCAATTACATTATTGCTATTACAACTGTAATAAATCTGAATAACTATAATGTGCAAAAAAGCCACTAATAGAGTTAAAATTAACTCGTAGGTATATAATGTCAAATAATAGAATGAATATGTCAAGGACGAATGTAAAAAAATTATAAAAAATAAGATAAAAATAAATATGGTAATTTGGGAGCAGTTAATAGACTCTTACATAATTATGCCGTTAATGAGATACCAGGAAAGCCACATGTGCAGAAGGAATTATTGCCAAATTTCCTTGTCTTCAACATGAAGTCTGAGAATATAGATCCTTTGCATCAATCAATGTTCGTCGTTGAAGGTTCCTCTTCCGCATGCAAGTTTTAAGTAACCTTCATTATGAACACATTATGTTGGGTTTCCAGGAGTTCCTCGTATGCGCGACGTGTTGTAGTCGGGTGCAGCTATATTCGAGGATATCCCATCAGAAGTATCTAATGTACGCGGAGTGCAGTAAACGAGTCGCCGAGAAAAGGATGCAAAACCCCAGTAAAGACACTACTGTGATTCTGAACGAGTTGCTAGCGGACGAAGTATGGCTTTCTCAGGTGAGTTGCCATTATTTTAGTACTGTTAGGACACTTATAATTTATAAATACTATTATTAGAGACGAAAAGGCGTTTCTATATTTGTTCAATCTAGTTCATGACTTAAGATTTTTAGCCTAATTATATTCTAGCAGACAAACGAAGATATGATTAGAAAGGGGGTGGCTACCAACATGACGACTAATAGTTCTCTAGTCCGTCATGTTGGTAGTCATCCCCTATGGAAGAGAAATACATGTTGGGATAAGTCCAGTAGAATGGTGATGAATATTCTAGCATACAAATTAGATAAGACTTGGCAATTGGAGTGACGATTTTAGTAATTAGAACGTTTTTGACAGCATATGAGAATGTGCTATCCACCTTCTTGATATCATTCCTCATATCTACATCATTATACTGTCGTAAAGGGGTGGCTTTCTCTATTATATAGATTACGCGACACAAAGGCGGCGCAAAGGGTAGGTAGTCGCTCCATCAGGGCCGTAGCCAAACTGAGTAATCAAGACAGGCTCAGAAAATATCAGGGTAGGCTGAAAGCTAAAAGTATCAACTATTATAATATATTGGACTGTTTCGTTGGTCTAGTGGTCGCAAACGCTACTGCTGAGCGTGAGGACCTGGGTTCCGCTCGGGCAAAGTGTGTGTGGGGGTTATTCAAACTGCTAAGTTCTCTTTCCCTTGTGGGTCTGTATAAATCTGTTAACCACTTTAATCTCTTCTGATGATGGAACTTTAATATCCAAAGTTTGCAAAAAAATTACTTTCCCTAAATTAATGTTTTCTTCTTTGGTACTAGAAACTGCAATTAGGAGCTCGTTTTCTACTAATCTTATTTTCATTTCGTTCAAGATGACATCCAGTGTTTCATAAAATATCTATTGCCTTGAAATGTTCTTCATTTTGATCCACATCTTCTGATCGATCACCAGTTTTAGCATATATTAGATATCCCGCAAGCTTGATGTTTGTCTTTCTTTGTCTTGTTCTGGGAATTTCATCTTCAGAGACGTTGTTATCGGTGTTGATTTTAGCGTCAATTTCATTGTAAACGTTATCATTTTAGCGAATCCAGTTCCGAGCTGATGACAACCACAGAGTCTCTCAAACGTGCTTCCTGCGCCTGAAGTAATTTATTAGCAGGCCGAATAGTTTCCTAAACTTTTTCATGATCACTATGCAAAATCGAAAATCTTTTGATCGAAAAATTTTGAGCAAACCAGTACTTTCTACAACATAGTCACCATCTATTTCTCTGCAAATATTTTGTTATCTCGATAATTTTCCTATAACTATTGGAAACTATGCGAGTAACGACCAAATGGCCGCTTCAACGTTATTCTAAAAGACGGCATAGCACTTGTCCATCGTAAAACTTTGAAAGACTTCCTTTTTTAAGAAACATGTATAACATAGAGCATTGATCGAAATATTGCTTAACTGCTGATATTTATTTTATAGTTTTCAATGCACGTACGGTATTACTTTGTTCAAGCGCTTTTGGAGTAAATGCTCGCACTCTTGACAACTGGAACATTTACAGTCTTGACAAGGTGCAGTCTGTAAATGTTCCAGAATTCAAATCAGTGAATGTTTTTATCGTTAAAATAGATTCTTTCACTTGCCCACCTACAACGTATCCAAGTTCAATGTTTTCTCGATTATTTTTATCGTGTGTGCCATCCTCCAAAATACTAAACCATGGAACACCAGCATTGCTGATTTCGTTTACAATGCTTTGAGAGACCATTCCTACCATTATGTCAATCTAACTATTTTGTGTCTCCAGAGATAAACACGTAGCATTAGTTGCTATGTATTTGACACATTCAGCATGTTTATTATCTTTGAACAATGTACCTATATTCGAGAGTAGTATTCGACTAGTAAATAATAAAATAATACCTACTTAGTTTTGTTATTATTATTAATTACAAAACTAGCTCTGGCTAATAGCAGTTAGGGCAAACAATTTCGTAGTGATGTTCTGGCGTACCCTTGGCTACGGGCCTGCGCTCCATGTAAAATATTGGTATTGAGCTGCATCCGGTTAGACTAGAAGCCGAGCCCTGCATTGTTGTGAAAAAGCTAGGCAGATTGATTGATGATCGGTCAAAGTCGACCATTGTTAAGCGTGAGGCACACCTACAGATAAATATCGCGATATTTCCTCAAATCGCAAGCTGTCATGTCTATTTGTTTCCAGCTGTTCCGAGACGTGCGACACTCGTGGGCGGAGGCGGAGGCGTGGGAGCGCAAGCTTCGGCACGCAATGACCCGACAAATGATATAACGTTGGCGACACCTCGCGCGCCTGTGCAGCCTTTAGTAAATATCTTGTAAGGACAATATTTTCATTTCATTTTTATACGGTGAAAACGTGCTGTATGTATGTAATTGTTTTGTATTTTATTATAATTTTTAGCATTTAATTATAATGTTTCAAATTTAAACCTTGGCGGATCGTTTTCTAGTTTTAAACAAACCACAAAATATATTGTTTACATCTTTGAATTAATTGGCTGTTACTTAGTATTTATTGGAAATACTCCGGTGCCATTTAATGCTTGCTTTTCCTGAATCTGTTGACATTTACTGTGCTGGGAACATAATTTTATTTTCTGTGCTCATGTAAATGATTGTAATAGATATTCATAAACCGAAGGCGGCCTTAGCTTACGAACATATCAATTAAGGGTTACCCTGATTGACCTGTAGCAAATTGTAAAACTAAATGATTGTAACCCCGTTATTCGCTTAAGTCACTACACTTACTGGATTTAGGTTAATGCTAGTATTTCCATAAGACTGGGTTATGCGCCAGTTACTTTGAGTGTGATATGATCATACGACAGGTGCATACAGCTAAGGAATATTTCCTCGAAAGCTATAAGATTACAATAACTACTACGATGTGTTATACACCGTAAAGAGAATTAATGCGCAATAAAACTATAATAAATTGTAAGTACATAGTAAACTAATTTCAGAAGTACAGCTGACATTACTTTGTCAGGCCTCATTAGGGTCGTTAAGGCCGTCAATGCAGTAAAGTATATCTTGCTGGTGTAATTTAAAAGTACTACATATTTAAACGAAGTTTACATCAACACAGACATATGAAAACACAAATTATACTGACTATTAACTTCTATAAACCAATTGACTAGATTAGACGAGACATTAAAATAAAAACTGATGGAAACTTAATAGTAAATAAACAATTTCTTTTTTTTTGTGATATTCATTTATTTTAGGGCCTAATTACTGTAACTGCTAAGTGCATAAGGTTCGTAAACTCATTTTCTATGTATTGTTAATCTACAAGGGTTATATAATTAAAGAACATGATTTGATATAATTACTACTCATAAAAATTACTTGAACAGAATATAAAGTTACTCTTTAGTTTGCATCTACACTCAATAAAGGTTGTATATTTGTAGTCGCTTATTTACATGTCTAGTAGTGTTCATGTCGATTCTCTAATACACCTACGATAGGTCTATAGCTTAATTTTTAAACGTAAAGTGGGTATTCACGTGAAGATGATCCTTGTATTATATGACCGCGTTTATCAATATTTAAGCCTTGACCAGGGGCGTAGCTACCGCCGTATCAATGATATGGGGCCTTGGGGCTACTGGAGCCCCCGAACGAAAATAAGTGTACAACCTCAAATTTTTATAGATAAAGGTCTGAAATTACTGGATACCTACCTAATGAAAATTAACGTAATTTGGTTATAGCTTACAAAGATACAGGCGCGGTCTATTCTCCGGTTCTTGCATTCATTTAGTTAAATCACAATAACAGCTTTACCTATCCAAATCAGGATTCTCCAGTTTTGTAGCCGACTCCGCCCGCTCTACCATTCTTTTAATAAGATCACAATGACAGCTTAAACTTCTGAGTCAGAATGCTGTTTTATTTTATTTTTAAATAAAAATCAATACCCTCCTTTAGAACTAATCGGGTAAAAAGGGTCCCATTTCGTTTTGCTACAGGGCTACTTTAGAACTGGCCACACTGCGATTTAAGCTAACTTAGTTTTCCTTTCTTTAGCTCGATGTGTGACCTTTTACGCGCAGCAAAAGTATATTCATAGTAAACTGGTCATCGCACTGTTTAAAGGTCTATAAATTAACAGATGGTTTGCAGTTCTTGCTAATAACTTTGCTTAAGACGCCTTCATAAAAAAAATCTAGGCATTTTTCGAGGTGACCAAAAATTACAGTTATCGGCATGTATGCAGCTTTTGGCTACATGAATAGATCTGACTTCCCAACTGCTACTTTTTTTATGTAGCTATGTCATTTCATTTTTAATGGTCTAATGAAGAAAATATTAAACGCAGCTCATAAGCAGCTACACCATTAAGAATTGCAACATTATTTTTATTATCAAGAAAGAAATAATCCATTGGTGGAAAAGTATTCGCAAAATTATAAATTGCGGTGATAACAATGTGTCACCTATAACAGTCTTAATGATCTCACCCTACGTTATCTTTAAGGGGCAATGAAGGACAATATATCTGGCTTAGTTTATCTACGGTCTGTTGTGATGTTCAAATTCGAAGTAACACATTCCTGGAGCGATAATTAAATTCAATTTTTTGTATAAAATTACCCCTATACTTTTAAGTGATTACAAGTTGGCACGACTGTTGTTATCTGCCCTATAATTTATAAATGAACAAAATGTGACTATATTATATTTCTATTTTTAAATATAAGTACACTATGAAAAGATATTTTGTATAATTGCTTTAGGTTTTTAATAATATGACTACATCAATGTAGTTTTATTGTAGTTATATAGCATTGTAAAAATAACAAGTTCTGTCTGGTAATTAAAGTTAAAGAGAACTTTATTTATTTCGTTCAGATTGGACAGGTATAGGTCTATTTGTTTTACTACCATTTCGTACTATAAGACATAACGGCAATTTTATCGAATAAAACCTATTACTAGCTAATACTTTTGTTTTATTAATGTACCTATGTACTAACCGCCCTTCGCACGGGTGCAACGGCGACATGTTAAAACATCGAGATTTCTATGCTTTGCTACATGCGAGCTACGCATCGAAAGACCTGACGTCACACAAACTCGAAAGCATTTATTTCAATTAAACCATTTACAGGTACTTTTGAATTGTCAAAGAGTCGGTCGGTTAGTCAGAAAGTTGAAGCTAGTTGCCCAATTCCAAAACGTAGATCTCTATGGAGAAGAACGGGCAAGAAACTCCAAGGACACTTTTAAATATTGATATTAAAAAATCCTGGGTATGTTATTCTTGTTGCTTCTATATGTGATAACAATGTATAAAAATTATCAGCCCTGGCAGATAAGAGAAGACCAGTCTCAACTGACGGCGCCCGTTCACGAACATAACGCGTGGATCAGCATCATCCAGCTCAACCATTTTGTAGGGAACCGAATGAACCAACACACTCGCCACCATTAGCGAGACATTTAAGTGATCATGACATACTCTCAACTGCCATGCTCTTTCAAACAATCTTAATACACAAAATCCTGACGTCACAGGAATCCTGCATCGCCCAAGTTTATCGCGCTATCAACATAAATACAGGGTGACTTGTAATTTGACGTATTCCTTCCAGGACGTGATAGTGTGACCCATTTGCAACATTAAGCACCCCATAAAGCCTAGGCGAAAATACATGGGATTCGAGAACATAGAAATTTATAAAAATTTCCCAGAATTCGTCACTAAATATTACTTTTCTCCAAACTCTCAAATTGAATGGCCTTCATTACTATTCCATCGGATACCTAATACTCAAACAAACCAATGGATTGCTGGGAGGTTTGAAAGTAGAGGAATGGCATAAACTGGTTAATGAATTCGATTATCACTAATTTTTTTTTAATATTTCAACAATTCGCAAATTCGACTTTTGCCAGCATTATCGACTGTTTCATCAGCACCTCTGAATATTTTTTGAACGTTTGTATATCGTTATATAGCTGATTATATGAAGATGTCTTCCCCGTAATTTGTACGCTTAATGCCTTAATCAAATTTTGAGATAACTGGTGTCAAAGTTCATGATCGTAGACAATTTTTGGAAATGATTGATAAAATTCTTCTTTAGGAAAATTTGGTTACATCGAAAGGTTTTTTAAAGTATTATGTATCCAATGAAATCGGAGTGAAGGCCATTCAATCCGAGAGTTTGAAGAAAAGTGATATTTAGTGAAGAAATCAGGGAAATTTAAAAACATCGTAAAATTTGTATTTTCTCGAATCCCATGTATTTTCGCCTAGGCTTTATGTAGTGCTTAATGTTGTAAATGGGTCACACTATCACGTCCTGGAAGGAATACGTCAAATTACAAGTCATCCTGTATATAACTCAACAAACACGCCACCCGTCTAGTCGGAGAATCCTTCTTTTTCTTCTATAGAAAAATGGATGAATGGACTTTACACCCTGTTCCTCATACTTCTAAAATCTAAACTAAACCAGCGCGATGGCGCCTGTGTGACAGCTTACAAATAAATAATCTATATCTATACATATAAGGTGCTATAAAAATATCTGCCACGGCTTTAATGGGAGGTAGTATTGTGTTTATAGATTACAATAGTGAAGAACTTTCGTGCCCAGGAACCTTTATTTCAATTTGAGAAAATAAAGTAGTTAAATAAACATTGACTCTACTCTGCATAATGTGGTTCACAAATTACGCGCGATGTGTCGCTTTTTCAATGAAAACAACTGCTATCTCTTTCCATCTGTTCTGTGAATGAAAATTGATATCAGCTGACTAGTTCGTCACTACCCAATCTACTAGGTACGCAATAATACGCCAAGTGTTTTAAAAAAGCAATTACTTACCAGCTACCGCATTCTTCCAAAAAACTGACGTAAATAAGATGATAAACTTCCCATCACACTTAAAACAGGCTTTGGACTGTCAAGTTAGTGTAAGAATCGCAACTTTTTTCTTATTATTTTTAAACAATAGGGTACTTCCTTACTTAGATTAATATCAAATAACGATAAATTACAGTAACTTGGCGTGTTTAAAAGTTTAATCATCTTATTTACAACAATTGCACCGTATTTACAGTTATTTACACACTCCCTACCTACTTATCTACAAAACTGTTGCACTAGTCCGCCTTCGCGTTGCACACAAATGTAGGCACGCTTACGCACATGTCTCTTCACTTTATTTAATGTGTCCGTTTCACTTTTCACTTGCCTAAATGCGCGTTTGATGCGCCTTTTTAGTTCTTCCACACTTCTAATGTCATGACCGGTTTGGCCGTACACAAGGTCCTTTACACGACCACACAAAAAAAAGTCTAGAGGCGTCAAATCCGGCGAGCGTGGACACCACGGTACTGGCCCTCCTCGGCCTATCCACCTATCACCGCCGTACCACACACCGTTTAAAAATTCCCTTACGCTGATGGCGAAATGAGGTGGTGCTCCATCATGTTGAAAGTGCAGCCCTCTTATCTCTTCAAGAGGAATACGTTCCAACATTCTTCTCACACGGGTTCGTAGTAAGCGCAGATACGTGTCTCCGTTCAGTCTGTCCAAGAACACTGGACCTAGAATTCTGTTGCCGAGTATCCCGGCCCACACATTAAGGCTAAACCGAGTCTGAAAGTGGTCAGGCCGCACAACACGAGGATTCGCCTCAGTCCAATAATGCGCATTGTGTATGTTGAACATACCAACCCGTGTGAATGTGGACTCGTCAGTCCACAGAATGTTGCGGCGTTCTTCTCGAAGCCAATTACAAAACGCGAGGCGAGCCGCGTAGTCATGTGGATGCAATTCTTGCACTCTTGTGAAGTGGTAAGGATGGAGCCCTTCCCGATTTAAAAGTCGCCACACGTAGTTGTCGCTCACGTCGAAGACTCGAGCAGCATCCCTGGTGCTCGCAAGAGGATGACGCCGGAAGAAGTCTAACACTTCCTCTTCGAGTTCGGCAGAGTATGGAGGCCTGCCTGCGTCAACCGGAGGCGGGTCAAAGCGGCCGTGTCGTCTAAATCTGTACACGGCGTCCAGAATGGTGTGATGGCTCACTCGCACACCAAACCTCTGCTGGTACAAGTTTACTGCATGCGCAGTTACAGAGTTACACTCGCGGTAGCACAATACCATTTCAAGATAGTCTTGATTGGAATACCGTCGTCTGGGAGGCATTTTTAATGAAACGCGCGCGATATTCCCGTCGCTACGAGCGGGCGGGGGCCGACTGGCGACTGGCGAGCGGGAGCGGGCGCGGGCGGTCGGCTGGCGCGTGCGACGAACGGGGTAGTGCGGGTGAGGGTGGGGGCGCGCGGGGCTGCGCGACCGAAGACAGAGCGGCCGCCGTGCACGGCGGCATTTGTTTGATAAGAATGGCAACAGTGTATGAACGTCGCCGGCGTTTATGAATTGAATTCGGTGCGGTACGGCAACAGCTTACTACGGGATGGTTTTATACTAATAAATCAATTCAAATTTATACGTACTTTTTTTTGTATGAAAAAAAATATGACAAATAATCAATAATTTATCTTTACTATTGTAATCTATAAACACAATACTATCTCCCATTGCAGCCGTGGCAGATATTTTTATAGCACCTTATATAATAAAACAGTAGAATCCGGTGTCTGTTTGTTTGTTCGCGCATATCTCCGGAACTCCTGAACGGATTTTCGTGTAGTTTTGAATAGAATTATAGGCTTTGTTTCATTAAAATCGGATGTTGCAAAAAATATTATCGTTATACAAGACGGTATTCTGTTCACGACGCGTTGTGCACAATTTCTGAGAGTAATCTAACAAAAAGTACTAGGCTTGCATGAATTCACGTCACGTATAAGTTCAGAGATCCACGCGAGCGAAGCCGCTTGCAAAACCTAGTTATAAAATAAAAATACAGCTTCCGAAAAATTATAGTTCTAGCCGTACGTTATTATCGTATCCCGTAACACAATGTATTTGTTTTATAATATGTTATGTATTGCTCCATATTTAACAAATTCTCTATAACTTGTACCAGTTTGATTACTTCTAGGGTTAAGCCGGAACCTAACCGAAAGCGAAAGTTGCGCGAGTACGCGATCATCGCCAGGGTTAGACTTATTCTCTAAGATCATTTATAGAAGCCCAGCATCGTCCGAGTGAGCTCAACAGAAGACATATTATTTCTGGTTAACTCGGCTGACACAGACATAAAAACACACTAGCACAGACATAAAAAATTGGCCAGGATTATTACCAGCAACTTGCGGAATCTGAGGTAGGTAGAATTTGAGGTAGGTACCGTATTACATTTTCAATTATGAACGTACGATAATGACCATGTCACGTTGTACTGGGATCGATTTATCGTTACTGACAGGACTATTGTCGCCAATAAGCCTGATAAGGTGGTGATAGATTGATTAGCGCGCCAATGCTAGTGTCTGTTACTATTCCATATGACGAGATCGCTGAAACTGAGAAAGAGAAACAAATCAAATTTTTCAACAAAGCACACGAGGTTCTATGTTATGGGATTTGGTTTCCGCACTTAGTCCGTCAGATGGGCCATGGCAGCCGTTTGGTGGTTATTCCAACCAGCCCACCTCCCTCCAGAAGTTAATTAAATCTCCTGGTCTGTTCAGAACATCTGCGAAAGACCTGGGTGACCCGAGGGTTTCTGTTCTAAACCTGTGCATTCAAAGAGCACGTCCGCAACGGTTTCTTCTGCGTTCATGCACGTCCTGCACAGAGGACTGTCCATTATGCGTATTGTGTGGAAGTGTTTGTTTAGCGAGCAGTGTCCCGTGATAGTCCCGTCACCGGGCGCAGGCAGTTCCTGCATGTTAGCCTGATATCCAAGGATGGTATAGCTTCCTTGGACTGCCTGCAGCCCGGTGTCGAAGTCCACCAATTCTCCGCTTGTGTGTGGGTGAAATCCTGTAAATGCGTAATTGGTTGAAGGGAATGGGTACAATAGGCTCGGGTCCCCAGACTGCCGTACTGGATCCTCGTCTAGCAAGTTCGTCAGCTGCATCGTTACATTGCAGTGTCACGGTGTTGCGGCTAGATTTCGTTAATTGTTCTAGTGCATTGTGACATTTTAGTGTCAGCTTTGAGGTAATATATTTTTTTCGTAGGGATTGGAGTGGAGAACTGAGATGCTGTCGGAGAGTATACTCATGGGGTACCGGTAATCCTCCTGGCTTCTAGAGCGTGGACCGCTTGTACGATGCCCACACACTTCGCCTGATAGACGGTGTTGAACATGAACATTGAGATTCAATTGGGCCAAGCTGGGGAGATGCTCACTAGATCGGCCATCTATCCTCCTAACTTAACCTATATCCTTATAACTTTTGAACCAGTGACCGACAAATTTCAACTATTATTTTATGTTATCAAAATTAAAATCCCTGATGATGGACATGCCAGTGTCAGTCACACGTGAAGTGACACTGGGCTGGCCACAGAACATATAAAGGAGTATGTTCTGTGGGGCTGGCCATGTTTGTCAAAGGACCGAAGGCGGACGACAGGGTGTTGTGGCGCAGCCTGGGAGAAGTCAGTGTTAAGTACACATGGTTCAAAATCACTTGACATTTAAGCTCTCTGATGGTTATACATAGTTTTTTTAAGTTTCAAAGTTTTGCAAAGAACAGAACAGGCACGACGCTTTTCTGTTGGAAAAACCCAATAACACTTTGCTATTGTTTATATTTTTGGGAATCGAACCCAAGATATTTTTTATGTCATTGCTAATTTTACTGGGAATTGTTTACGTGAGATAAGATATTATCTGAATGAATAAAATGTTTTAATTTTATAGAATACTTTTAATTTGCTTGCACACAGCCTCTATTGAGAACAATGTTAAGGAATATGTAAAAAGCCTGGACAAGACAAACAAAAATAATTCAGGGGAACCAAATACCACAACATCTTTACATCTGATCAATTTAACGATAATAGCTCTATTTGAACGATAAATAATTACAAGCAAAATCAACTAGAGCTATTCACGAATAGATCGGAACGTATTCTAGTTACACTATTACATGCATAATTAATGTGATATGGCCAGTTCAGTTTCTTAAAACATAAAATGTCAACAGGTATAAGATAGGTATCAGGTATCGCGTACCTGTTCAATTCCAATATAATTAAAAACATAACTCAAAAAAGTTGCACAGGAATAGTAGCAAATTTATAACTATATGTAATTGAGATGAAAGCTTTATAATAATAATATACTTTGATGTTTTATGGGAAACAAATATGTATATAATATCTTAACACATTTATAATTACTATTTTAAAATCAACTGTATTAAAAGTACAAAGATCAATGTGATTTGGAAAAAGGTCCCAGTTGACAGTGTTTAGTCAGTTGTGTGCACATCTCCTGTACTTATATTATCACGAGGACGAGGCACGCACGAGGTACTGAGCGGTGACGGCGGCACGAGCGGCCTCTCGCTCCGCGTCACTGTCGTCACTTGCGTGACATAACTTATACAAGAATCTAGAATTACGTAAGTATTAATAACTGCATATATCATACATCTAAACTCAAGTAACTTATTTTTTATTCAGTTTCAAGTTTTAATATTTTGCTTTTTTTTTATTCTTTTTTATTTATTTTTATACCATAATCTCTCGTTTGTTAACCACAGCGCGTTGTTGCCGGTGAAATCTGCCTTTCACGAATGAATTTGTCCGTCATAATACATTTATGTCGTGGTGATGCTGCTAACGCAACACACCGTCGAGATCCACATGAACTATTCAACTTTTTCCGGTTTGCGGGTGTACTGCGGGCGAGGAGGTCGCGTCGCGCCGCGAGCTCCTCCGCGAGGTCCCCCTCTGCCGCGGCCCTTGAAGCCGCCCTGGTAGCTCTGGTTATCGTTGTATCTGTCACGACCACCATTTTCATTCTGCTGGTGACTATCTCCTGTGTCACCGTTACCGTAGTATCCATCGCGATCGTCTCCTCCGCGACTTTGGTAGCTGTCTTTGCTATGTCTGTTCTGATATCCATCATACTGCCTGCTCTGGTAGCCGTCCTTTCCGGATCTGCCCTGGTAGTCGCCGGGGTGCCTACCGCGGTAGCCGCCCTCCCCTTGTCTATTTTGGAATGCGCCGCGACCGCGATGTCCGTTCGGAGCGCCCCTGGCACCGCCTCCGCCACCGCCGCGTCCGAATCGCCGGTACCTAGCTTGGCCGTCACCTTGTCCGTGAATTTTACGTTCTCCACCGTCGTCGCGATCGGGACTTCCACCCTCCTTAACCTCATCGTCATTTTTGTCGTCCAAGGGAGACATGCCCGGGCGCTCGTCCATAACGGGCGGCGCGGGCTGCGGGCCGGGCGGCGGCGCCTGCAGGGCGGGCGCGTGCGCGAGCGCGGCCTGCAGCGGCGCCACGTGCGCGGCCGGCACGCCCGGCACGCCCGCCAGCGGCACGCCGGGCGGGAAGCCGGCGTGCTCGGGGTGCGGCGGGAAGTGCGGCTGCGGCGGCATCGGCAGCGTGCCGGGCTCGGCTACGCGCCCGCCTGGCAGCTGCACGAAGTGCTGGTTGGTGAAAGTCTGAGTTGGAATCGGTCCGGGCGGCGACGGCTGATTGGAGATCACCGGCGGTTGTGGCGTGCCGACAGGGCTGTCTATCTCAGACTCTTGTAGGAAGAAGAAATTTTGAGACCCTATAACTTCGGCGATCGGTCTCTGCTGTGGATATTGCTGTGCGAAATACGCATGCTCGACCTCCTGCAACGTGATGGGCGGCAGCGGCCGGAGCGGGTAGGCGGGCGCGGGCACGACAGCGGGCGCGGGCGGCACGGGCAGCGCGCCCGGCAGGTACGCGCCCGACACCTCGGCCTCCACCTCGTTGTCCACCACTTCCACAGGCTCCATTTCCGGTACTAGAACATGACTCTCTTCTATCTCTGATGCTACAATATCTGCTGAACGGTCAAAGTAGCCACATTCGTGAACTGCGCTCACAATCTCCTTGATATGAGTATAAGTAGTACCCAATATTTCTTTAGGCCTGCCGTCAATTATAGCATACAAATGTTCAGCAGCTTTTGCAGTTTGAATATGGAATCCAGGTTGACCTTCTTCATTTACCTCATGCTTGGGTGTCACTTCAGGGTACCTGGAAAATACATACGTATTTTGTAATTTTTGGAACAAAATAGTAGGGGTAGGTAGCTTTTGAGATTTATATCAGTATGCCACGGGTACGGTATGATGCATTATTTTGGAGTGTAAACTTCTTTAGGTGCACTTTGCACTTTTTCAGAATTAAAGAAACTGAACCGTCACCTTGGGTCAGTGACGCTGCATCATGTATACTCGGTTCCAGTTGGTCGGTGACGCTGAATCGCGTATACTCCTCCTTCAGTCGTAACTTTTCACTCCTATTGTGTGGTCTTAAGGCCATTTTGCGTGGATGTGACGCATATTTTCCCCCCAACATATTCTTTTTGTGTTTTGTGTTCTTTCTTTGCGTCATGTTTACCGCAAATAAACGTATTTTCTTTCTTAGGGGTCGTCCATAAATCACGTGAGGTTCGAAAATTAGGGGGTTCGGAAAAAATCACGGAATATCACAAAGGGGAGGGTATTGAGATATCACGTGTATTTATTTTTCCGTTTAACGCGCATTTCTAAACCGAAAAGCCCACCAATATAAAATATTTTTCTTTCTTTATTTATTTATATAAAGATAAAATATTCTGTAATTTCTTAAGATACTTTGTACCAAAAAATACACGTGCCTTGGGTAGGGGGGAGGGATTACTAGTCTTAAACCTCACCATGTATCACCAGGGGCGAGTTAAAAAGTTGCTAAAAACATCACGTGATTAATGGACGACGCCTTATAAGCATGCACCCTTTTTTTTTAAACTCGCCCCTCTATTATTTTCACTTGTATCATGGGTGCATTTTTACAAGTATTGATGTAATTCCATTCAGGAATAGAACCTGAAGCCTGTTAAAACTGTAAATCAATTGTGATGTAATTTACAATGAGACTTACAGATCATCTAGAATTTTTAAGTCCTCTTCTGTAAGCTTTGCTGCACCATTGGCTCCGTTGAGAAAGTCATCTCTAGCTTCTGAATTTCCCATTTGGTTAAGACAATCCAAAACAAGTAAAACTTCTCGAATTTTACTGGTTTCTGCTGCATACCGCACCCACGCATCCTGTATTTGAATAATTTATGGCTTATCATTGTGTCTTGTCACATAGTATTTACAATTATAAATTATATGTTACTTGTATAATTTAGCCATTTTATAAAACAAATAACATTTTTTTTCTGTTCTTTTGTCTGTTTCTGTAATTCCATTTTTTTTTTGATCTCCTTATCACAGTGTGCTATGCTATGACTTTAGTATTTTTCAATTATGAATTTCGTAAGACAGTTATGAAAATAAATTATGTACCTTTTTTGCTTGTTTTTTAGCCTCACGCTCTGCAGAAGTAGCTATTGATGTGACTTGCTTAGATAGTTCCCTTGCAAACTCCAGTGTTTGAGCAACCTCATCATATTTAGCAACTGCCACTTTTTGATCACTATTCAGTTCTTTTCCAGCTTTTTGCAAGTCTCGATATGATGTCAGCTTGCTCTGTAACAAATTTGAAATTCCAGAAGCACTGAATAGTAAAAATATTGTTATTTTCACTAGAATTTAAACTGATACAGAGAGAAAATCATACCACATTATCCTCATAATTATCAGCATTCTAACTTGGCTTTTATTTCAGATAATTTAGACTGGCCTTCAATAAAAAGGACCCAGATATTATGTAAACAAACATTACTTCTAGTGTTTATGCCACTGCTAAAAAACTAGTCACTATCAGTAGAAAAATAGAGTGCATAATTATAAGCAAGTGCTCACTCAACACAGTATTTACTTGTATACCCAAACAAACTATAAAAAATGTAATGCCTAAGGTATTAAATCCACCTCTGTAAATTTTGTGAGCTTAAAGTATAAATAAATAATCAGTAATTACACAATAATTACCTTAATGAAATAAAAAATCTATATCTACTTAATTTTTTACAAATTGCACATGATGGGCTTAAAAAATGCAATATTATCTCTTTCTAATTGTTCTGTAGATCATAAGTTTGAAATATTAATAAGTTCACAAAATACAAAATGCAGTGGTCAAGCTTTCATGTTTGATCATTTTGTTTATTTTGGTAGTTTTACAAAAATTGGTTATCATCAAAATAACTCAAAATGTATTAAACTGTGCTAGATTATGTGTTTGAAAGCTATAACATAGTAAAAAAAAAAAATATAAGCTTCATGTGTGTCAACAAAAAACATTATTATAATTTTTTGTGCTTAAACAATACATTCTTCTGGTCTTTACCTTTAGACAAAAATATAAACTAAATAAATTCATGGACTCCCATGTGTCTATGTTATAAATAATGCTATGTTGTTATATAGACAATGATAATAAAGGCTGATTACTTTAATCAAGTTTGATATTTTGTATAAAAACATTGTTTATCATGCCTCATAATAGATAGCCAAACTGGTAAATGATAATGTTCGTTGGTAATTTGAAGATTGACCACCCCACTAATACCTTATTTTACATGAACTTATAAAATGTAAACTTTAGGGCGTCATAGTTTATTGTATCGTCAACATACCATGAGCACATGTGTGAAAATGGCGTCAAGTCTGCGGCAGTATTTAACGCTATGAGCGGGCAAAATGTATGCGGTCTTAGACCAAGCCATAACATTCTATACAAGCTTCACATGGATAACGGCTTCTCGAAAAACAGGGAATCATTATAATTAAATCGGTTTGTAACTGTTGACTAATAACATGTACATACCTTTCTTTTCTCCAAATTACGGATTTTGTGTTCAAGAATCGTCATAATTTGTCGTATTGGAGAATTGTCCATAGCCTCCGAAGAGGCTGGTTTCTCAGACTTTGCATTCGCAGCTGAAGGCATCCTTCACAGGCAACAACTCTTCCCGGATTGCGTATGGTGGTGGTTGAAGAGATAGAGATAGAATTTTCTATCTATCTTTATAACCACAAAACAACTGTCATTCCGAGATGAACGACGCAAGTCGTAAACGCATTCCTGTTGATAGGTTGGTACAATTGAAGATATTATTTAGTCTGGTAACATTGAAAAATCATTATGCGGGCTCCACCTTTTGTTTATAACCTTGACAAACCATCACAAATTCTAACATGTGAATAGAGCGGCTAATTTGGCTTGTCACTTGTGAGGGCTTACAAGCACTTGCTGTTTCTGCCGATACGATCAAGTGTTGATTTTCATGCACATATCAAACGAAGCTTGCGGCAAACGCTAGCAATGCATTCAAGATCTACACGTTTGTTATTGTTTGTCAAAGATTTTTGTTGTTTGTCCCTTTGTAGAGGTTTGTAGTTTGGGGCCAGTATCAAGCAACCGTGTGGAACCTGATTTATAGGTAGACTGTGGCGCTATAATGAGGTTAAAAACTGAAAGCTCATTACAGGTGGCAGCACAGTCTAAAACTAGATAAATATGTATGAGACTTAGAGTGTAGCACTATTAAAAGACGAGCTAGGTGCCGTAATAAAATCGTAGCGATTTTTTTTCGTGCACTTGATTTTTAACTCTTTACTTGGCGCCGAGAGTTGAAAATCCAACAGTGTGTTTTTTTAACGCGCTGGGACGTGAGTGCGTTCCAGTGCGTTGGATTCTCAACGCTCGGCTGAACATCGAGGGTTGAAAATCCAGTGCGCGATAAAGTTCCGCCGTGATTTTATTACGTCCGTGCGTACGTCGCGTCGGCTTAGACATCGCTAGCGACAAGTTGTCTACAAAATCTGTGTGTGTACGTATTTTGAAATCGCCAGCGAGTCGCTGCGTGTGTACATAAATTCATAATATTATAAAAGCTAAAGTGAGTTTGTTTGTTTGTTACGCTTACACACTGAACGGATTTGGATGATATTTGATACAAAGGTAGATCTTGACCTGGAGGACATAGGCTACCTACTCTTCATCCTGGATCGTAGAAGAAGTCGCGGGCAACAGCTAGTCTAATACTACTTTCCATGCATTCCAGTGGTCTATGCATACCTACCATAGACAAATATACACCTGTCAAGTCAACTGATTTGTGCGATTGGTACTCCGACCGACACTCCGAAGATTTTTGGAGGTTATTTTTTTTTCCAGCCACCACTGGTTTTGAAAGCGAAATTTGTTGTGCAATTTCAGTTTTCCGTGCAACAACTTTAACTTCTATTCCAGGTAGTATATACTGGACCTCGTCATGTTTCCAGCCTTCAGGGTAAGTTATATTTTCCTAATAATACTACCTAAACCATAGATGTAATAACTAAAACTAAACCTACCGCATCTAAACATAAACAACCTTTACCGGCTGATAAACTGTTTTCAAATTACTACTTAATGCACAATCTTACTTACCCCTACCCCTAAGACGACTGTCTGACCCAAATTTGATTACGGAGTAACAATACTAACTGTACGGTACCTACGCTATGGATCAATTTATTATTGTTTTGTTTTATTTTTTTTTTGTTACACTAGCACTTTACTTTCGTATTTGGTCCGAGCTATGTAGCTAGAAGCTTAATTTTGCTGTGCAACAAAGTAGCATAGCACAGCTACTAATAAATATCGTTTCTGTTTGAATTGATATTTCCTAAATAAATCCGGTACCTTTTAATAGAAAAAAAGGCACAGCACATTTTTTATCGGTTTATTGTAGACAATCATTTTTAGAATATACTATTGGTACTAAGTAAATCATTAAAATTGTATCAGGTAAGTACACCTTAAAGCAGTTCTAAACAAATTTTTACTTAGTTCCAATAATTTAAGTTTCTCAATTTTTAAGCTGAGAACCTGCAATTAATAAAAATTCACTCAATATGAATTTATCACATTTGTGTGATGAATTGTTATTTAAAAGGAAATCTTTGATAAATATTGCAGTTAGTTTAAATTTATATATCTGCGCTGCCCTTCAACATGCCCGGAAAAATCCTTCTATTTGCTTTATCCATTTTTATTTGCATTTTTTATTTGCAGGTACCACATATGGTGCGGAAAATCATTGGAATTCAACAAACTGTGATTAGACACAATTCCCAAAAATCTGAAAAAAGTTAGTAATACTTACATACAATCTTTAACTTTGTTGTTTCAGAAAGGGTCTAAGATAAAATTCTCATGTTCACAGCTTCACACTATGGTGTAACATGAACTAACTTATGATTAGTGATTATTGTACAGTAGCACACTAAACTCAGTCCCTATGAAAAGTAGTTCATGGTGTGAACACCTGAATTTAATTTAAGACACTTTTTGAAATAGGTTTGTTCAAAACACATTTATGTATCTCTAATGTTTAATTTATTACAGCATTAAATCTAGTGACATTACTGGGCAGAGTTGGTGCTGATCCACAGAAACGTGGTTCAGAGGAACATCCGGTAATAAACTTTCCACTAGCCACTCATTACAGTTACAAATATGAATCAGGTGACATGTTGCAAAGAACTGACTGGCACAGAATAAGTATTTTTAAGCCTGGTCTTAGAGATACAGTGTACAAATACTTAAAGAAAGGCCAAAGAGTGTATATAACTGGAAAACTGTCATATGGAGAGGTCAAAATGGATGATGGTCAAGTTCGATCTGCTTCCACAATTATAGCAGATGATGTCATATTTTTCCAAAATGCACCCCCAGAACATTCATAGAATGGAAAATATTGTTAACTGATTAAGTTTAATTAAATTCTAAGAGCAATTTTATTGTACGTAGTTTTAAATACAAATAAAGAAGTCCTTATGTAATGTTTGTTTTTTATCTTTTTTTTCGTCCTTTATTATATAATTTCGTGCTTTGACGTGGAGTTGCGGATACCAACCCGTATTACGTATTATATTATCTGTGCTAGTGACAGAATCGCAGATTGTGTAGGGTAAACGAATGACGCCTTTACGATAAGAGGTTTTCTTTTTATAATATCCTGGCTCAATAGAGAAAGAGAAAAAGTTTGTGAGAAAATATAATGCGCGAAAAGCATTCAGTCTTCTTTCGTAAGCCGACATTCGCACGGATCCCTTGCGACGATCTCCCTTTCGGTTTTCTTCGCAACCCCGGCAGGCATTGGCCCTAGCGGACCCCGTCAATTCTGCTGACATCTCTTTGAGACGCGCGTAAAACACAACGCGTCCGTCTTACCAAAAAAAAACATTCAATTAGTATGTTTTTTTTGGTAAGTTTAATACAGTAAATAAGATAATTAGATGTTTTTAATGAACAAGTCGGCTAGGTAGCGGGCGTTGCCGTTTGCGTTTCACACTTTCTTTTTTTGGGCACATTTTTGACATTCGCGGCTAAATCGCTAGTAACGCTTCTATTGCTAGTATGATAACTTGATAGGTAATGATAACGTTCACAACAACCAAATAATTTCACAATTTACTGTTACAACGATAAATAGTCGAATTACGTAGATTAGTATTGAAACTTGAATAGTCTGACTGATGAAGTCCTTATTTTTTAAAGTCAAAACTTCTGGGCATTTTTGAGATAGGACTAAACCATTGATTTCGCGACACTAGTGCAGATTCTCTTGTACACCGAACTAAACTATCACTAAAATTCCTTACTTTTGGCTATGAGAATCTTAAAGCTATTTTGCAACAAAAAATATCTAAATTAAAATATAATTCTGACACAACTAAAATCGTATTTGACAATCGCGAGTCCACGTGGTACTTGTTTGCCCTAGCCCGTGAAATTTTATTTAGAGCCGGAAGCGCGCAGGGGGTGCAGCCTCGACGTGTTTTATATGGAATTTTTCACTTTTTGTATGGAAAATAAGAAAAATTATTACCTACACGGTTGAGTGCGGGGTTTAGGGGTTTTATAAAGAGAGTCGACATTTTCTTTACTTTTGCGATTGGACACACCATTTTCGAGATATAAACAAAAAAAAAAAACAAATATACAGTACTGTTTTTGCACTAGAAGTCGAGGTGTTGATGTGAATTTTAGTTCATATTTTATTCCACACCTTTTTAATCGCGATTAGAAATAATCAGATTTAGTTGGACAATTAAAATTTTAGGTGAAAAACGTCGAATTCAGAATAGCAAAATTACCATTTTCACTATATTAATATCTCAGTGCCATCTTAGTGCTGTCTTGCTGTAAAACTAAAATATAGTTAAGTTGTGTCACTTTAGTCTATTTCAGAACGAGAAATCGTCGTTTGACAGGAAAAAACTAAATTTTAGTGATTTTTAGCCTAGTTTAGAGGCATTTCTGACAAGAGAATCTGCACCAATGTGACGGAATTTACCGACACCGTGGAGTAAAAGACATCAACGCGTTGATTACCGCAGTGCGTGGAGTAGAAGACATCAACACGATAATTTTCAAGCCAAGAATTCAAGATATGAATCACACCATGTCATGGATTATAATAATAATATCATCTATGTGCAGAGGCAGAGCAGAAGACAGCACAAATTAAAATTTAAAACTTCATAAGTCGCCGGTAATTTTACCGTAATTTGTATAAATGACAGTAAAGTGTTTTACTAGCGTTTTCAATAAAATTACGTAATTTTGCAACCCTAGTCGGAACTCTTGGAGTCCCACAGTTTTTTTGTATGGGTAATCCGATCTTACCCTAAACAACAAAATATTCTTAGAGAAATTATGTTTCTCAAACTTGTGCTGATATTCCTCGGTTTCACAAGTAAAGTTCCGTGCAGATAGGCTGCAAGAGGCTTTAAGGAATCAGATTTTCTAATTTCTTTATAAGGCACGAAAAAGAACAATAATTTCCGTAATGATTTTTGGTACTTGCTATGGGTGCGCTTAATGTCATTTAAAAAAATCGTGGCGGCTAGGCAGGGAGCACAGCCGCGTCTCCCAAACTTCATTAAGTACATTCCTATATTTCATTATGCGTGAGGTATAGTTTTAGGGTCCCGTAGCCAGGTGGCAAAAACGGAACCCTTATAATTTTGCCAAGTCCGTTCGGATGTTACACAGCCACGTGACGTTGAAAATTAAATAAGTCAATAGTTTTTGAGATATGTATGGGTTCTTTTCGCTTACAACCGCTGTGATAACTTTGTTTTGCATCGTTTTTACTAGAAATACAAACTTATGTTTGCAGTGGATAAAATGGATACGGAGCATGCGTAAATATTCATCCCAACTACAGAACCCTTCACTGTGCGGGGTCCGACACCGGACACGCACTCGGTAGTTTTTTTTTAGAGTTCCGTACCAAAATGTTAAAAAGGAACCCTTATGGTGCGACTCAGTCTGTCTGTCTGTCACAGCTAGCAGATATCTCAAGAACTGCTAATGCTATCAACTTGAAATTTGGAATAGTTTTAGATGATGTTTGCCCAACTATTTTGCAAATAAGGAAGATTTTTTTTTTGCAACGGGCTGAACAAGGGTCTTAAAAATTATAGGGCAGTGGGATATCATATGAAAGAGCGCTATTTGCACATTCTCAAACATTTTTTCTTTTTTTAAGCCGCATAGTTTTCGACTTTTAACGAAAAATGTAAAAAAAAAACGTTCCCTCCCTTATTTCCGAAGTTTGCCTAGAGAAATATTTGAAATTATTCTATTTGATAGATGTTTATGTAAAGATTACAGGAAAAATAAAACGATTTCTCTAAATAGCACACTTTTTCAGAAATCATCAACAAAAATTACATTAGTTCCACTATCGGTCAAAAGATGGTGCTGACCTAAAACTGCAATATAGGCCTCTGATGAATATAGGCCTTGCCGAGTACGAAACCCTCGGTGCGCGAGTCCGACTCGCTCTTGACCGGTATTTTATTACACGTAGGTTACCTACCGTTTAGTACTTATTGGTAGGTACAATTTATCTAGAATATTTTTTTTAATAATTCACTGTGACGCGGCCAGAGACTAGGTTACACACTGGCGCATCCCTAGTATCCTGAAACAAGCTCTACTCCATCTATGTATTCATTTCGTGCTTCGACGTATACATCTCGAGCAGAAATACTGAATAGCAGGCTCTTGTGTCGCTTCGACCTAAGGACGTACTGTTAACATAAACTTTTCCCACGAATGCACCAGATGGCGCTATCTTTGGTTTTCTCATCTACAATTTATTGCATCATTTTTAAAATAGACTTAATCAATATTTTTCGGATTTAGTGCTCGACACACCTGCGACATGTAGCTTATCAGTTATCACTATAGAAGAGCTTATCTAGTATTTATTAAGGAATAAGTAACTTATCCTAAGAACATCCATTATTAGATTTGTCTTGACCCCTCGAGTGACTATATGAATGTTGAAAACGGTGGCACTCCGGGAGTGCCGACAGAAGTGAAAACTTGAAAAATAATCGGCACCGCGGTAATCAACGCGTTGATGTCTTTTACTCCCACTCACCGCGGTAATCAACGCGTTGATATCTTTTACTCCACACACCGCGGTAATCATCACGGTGTCGCGAAATCAATGGTTTAGTCCCATCTCAAAAATGCCCAACGCGCCAAAAGAAGTTTTCACTACAAAAAAACTTGATGGATTGCAGTCGAAATTTTGGCGAGTTTTTCATTTTGCATTATTTTCAACTTTTTAGGAATTGTCCCTTTGAGCCCCCTACACTTTCGATGCTAAGCACCCAGCATATGGGTCGAAAAATAATTCGTTCGTGTGCCTACAACTCGCATCCGAGTCGTCGCTTTAAGTAGCTATGGATGACTTCAGTTCGTGCCCAGGACCCGACTAGCGAGACCAAGAATCGAAGTATTAATAAAATACACGAAAAAAGCATACAATTATGTACGACTAGATTATTAATGGGGCCTAACTCATATCTGAGTTTTAAAATCAATCGAGCTAGGGACCCGCCCCGGCTACGCTCGGCGTGGGTGCAATTTACCTACATGTGAAGATGATATTCCTACACGACAAGTGTGTGTGCACAAGTTCGGAGCAGTAACCTAACAAAAAGTACCTACTAGGCTTGCAAAGGTAGTATTTCATTAGTTCGTATATTAAGTAGGTACTTCTTTTTGTAGATGTGTACAGTAACATAATAAATATGCGTATGTCAATCTGGAATAATGTACTTGCCATTTTTTGTGAAAGAATTATTCAAATAGGGGCTGTGGTTCCGGAGATTACCCTCCACATATACTCGATCGGCAGATTGTTTTTCATGAGTCTTCTAATAAAAAATATTCCTTATTTAATATACTATTCAGTTATGGTCACACATAGGTCTGGATAGTGGTGGAAATTTAGACCACATTTGCCCTTTGTCTTTTGCTATATTTATTGGACAAGCTACCGAAAATGAGAAGCAAAAGACAACATATAATATTTGTAATATATAATGTTCTGCTTCAGAGTTCAAGCAAGCTTTACCTACTTACCAAAATCAGTTCAGTAATTTTGCCTTTAACAGAACTTTCGCGTAGTAAATATTAGTTTCAATACAGTGGTTGTTATGGTTTGGTATAAGCAGAATATGTAAAAGATTTGGTAGTTTATTGTTTGGAAGGTTAATAATAAATTAAGTTTTACACATAATATTATTTCTCATTTATTTTAAGTTATAATAAATCTTGACACAATATTTAATTGTGAAACTTGTATTGTGTACACCAAGCTGGAAATGTTGGCATCCATGCCAAATACAAATAAATGTAAAAATACAAACTCATTTGTAATAGAACTTACTGATATACTAGGTACTTTGATAAAGCTCCACTTTTTTGTTTTACAAATCATACATACACTCTCTTTACAGTCAGTTCCTTATTTCTAACTAATTCAAAACTATATTAATATTTACAAAGACAGCTTTACTCTATAACATCTAACTACCTACCTACATTGATAAAAGAGATCACAGAAAATTGTAGCTGGAAATCTTTGAGTAAAGTCCCTATCGTACTATATGTCTACCACTTTTATTTTATCACAGTGGGTGTGTTTTATTGATTTCAAGGCATTTTTTTTTTCAAAATAGTTGACTTTTTATTGTCTTTTTAATATTAATAGATTCAATATATTTCTTTACAAACAAAACGTAATTTTAATTTCGAAGCTGCCAAATACGATGTAATTTCGCATATGTGTGGTAGATGTCATAGTAACTACATTTCACATGCTACAATTGAAGGTTTGCCAAAAAGAACGAATGGAAGACGTTACATTATATATTTTATGATAATATTCTCAAAATTTTCAACCCTTTTAGTTATTTCGGATTATTTATTATCTTCTCTTTTCAGCAAATCTAAACAAAAATATAAAACACTCATAAAACTAATTAAATTACGCAAATGCATTAATCGAGTGCGAACTACGCACGTAACATATAGATAGATACAGAGTTGTGGCAACAATCTTCTGTAACTGCTAAATCTCAGTCAACAGTTACGTAAGTGATAGTCCCATTGCACAATTCTTATAATAATTTCTATGACTTTAACACGAATAAACTCTTGTCCCTTTTGCTAACTATTTAGATAGATAATTGACACTATTAGGTATAAAAATCACTTGGCACAAAGGCATCATTAAGGTCCATACCCTGTTAAACTCCAATGACCATCCTAAATCCGTCAAAGTACTCTCAGTGATTGTTCATCAAGTACGTTAATATTTTTTTAGAGGAAGACTTAAATATCCTTTCTGAGAGGAGTTTGACTAGAATTTTAGTGGGTGGAGCTGATTGCATACTGAATATGCAGAAAATGCGTTTTGCACTGACGAGTGTCCCACGTTAAAAGTCTTTTGTAATCATTGTTCACATTTTTCACTTTTGAGATTGAGTGCGTAATGTTCAGTGGTGTAGTCAGATTCCCGTTTAATCATCATGTTGTCTCCAATGAGAGCACTGATGTGGTGTTTGTCATGCGGCTGCTGGATAGGGCTAGGGTCCGGCCGCGCACGTTTCCGCCAGGGCTCGGACGCTGCCATACTCAGGTCAGTAGGCATATCTTCGTCAACAGGTTCTTCATCGCAACGTTCTTCTTTCATTTCCGTTTTCACTACTGCTTGAGGTACAACCCTCGTTGGACTCATTTGTTGCCGTAGCAGCGAAATATTTTTGATGTTCTTCAGTTCAGTTGGATTTCTTAAAAATCTGTAATAACAAATTGAGATGAGTACAAACGACGCAAAAAAATGCTAGATAGCGATCTGATAATTTGAATTGAAATTGATACTTACTGGTAGCAATGTCTTTCGCCTTGTACTTTCCGCAGAATATTAACGCGGTAGTAATATCTTAAAGCACGTGACATCTTATCGTAATTCATGGAAAGATGATTTTTCTGAATTCCCCATAGTTTTGCCAGTCCGGCAGGATCAACAATTTTAAACACTCCTGTTTCTCGATTTTTCCATGCAATGTAGTTAGTGTACCGCTGCGAAGGATCATTTAATAGCTGTTGTAGGAAGTCCCAAAGTAATCTTCCATCTGAAAGTAAAATCACAATTAGTTTCATGTGGAGAGTGTATCGTCTATATGTTGACCAAATACTTTCAGGTTTACGGTCACAATGAAATGCGATGCGATCACTTACTTGTATTCGATTCCGGCATATCGTTAGGGAAGAACTCTCTGTGTTGAGCTCGGTAATGTGAATGTTGTGGCCCTGGATGAGGCTGTGGTGCCGGGCTTACTAATGGGGCTTCTTTAGGAGAGCGTGGTTGTGGTGCGAATTGAGCTTCTTCATCAGAATCAGAATGATTGCTTCCGGAACTGGCAGCCTGAGTTGTAGGTGGCATCGATGGTGCATAATTTGGTGCATAGTTGACTGCTTCTCCTCTTTGCGGGCTTCCTGAACTGTCTACTGATGGAGCTGGACTTAAGGTCACAGAATTGGGTTGAGCAGCCGCGGCAGCAGCGCTATGGAAATGGTGAAAACTGTCGACAGCCCATGTAGGAGTAGGCGGGTGTGAATGTGGGGAGGGTGGGTAAGGCGCGGCTCGCGCTGTTGGAGTCACTGGCGACGAGGGAACTCTTCCCAGTAATGCGGCATCACGTACAAGCATCTGCAGCACATTATGTAATACATCACCAGCACCGGGACAGCGCTCGCCCAAATCAGTTTTCGTTAAGAGGCACAAAGCCTTGCCTGAAAAAAACAAGTAATTTATTATTAATTAATTTGTCAACTTTTTTTTTAAATATTATCTAGTTATATGCATAATATATTTTGTTTATTTACCATTCATTTGGAAGAGATCCATATCGAAGTTCGGCAAATCGAATTCTCTTTCGCACCATTTTAGAAAAACTGAAACATCCTCTCTGGTCCATAATCTTGGTTCTGGGGGAAGACCTGCTGGCAGTTGGGCCTTGGTATCACCGAGCGGTGAAGGTGGTGGCGGGGCCCATGGCAGGGGATACCGCCATAGTAACTCCGTAGGGCTAAATGGTAGCGGTAACCGCTCCATACTGGGCCCGGACGGCAGTTGGAGACTTACAACTTTCATCACGATTGTCTGTAACAACATGAAATAGATTTTTGTAATAAAGTAAATTACCATATAAGCCCAATACAAACAGGATTTTGGACACTACATAAATCATTTGAGGTCTAACCTAAAGTATAACTTCAAATCAACGCGATTCGAAAGCCGTTAACAAACAGTTCAGCTATTCAGTAACAGGTGGCGCCAAAGTGTCCGCTTCAATACGTAATACCTTATGCTGGAATAGTTTTAGTTTCGTTCTTATCTTTACTGATGGCATCTTCTTATCTGCCATTATTATCGTGTAAAATGATACTACTGTCTATGTTTTTGAGGAATTGGATTTTTCAATTTTATTTCAGCAATAATGGTAACGACTTTTTTCATATAAATAAAACAGGTTTTCAGTGAAATATGGAGTTGTGGAATAATCGAATTACATATGCTGTTATATAAGCAAAAGTAATGCCGTTCAAATCAATATTTGTTTCTTGAGTTATTTTTTTTTTATTACATTTTCGTAAAATGTCGATATCTCGTAGGTATGTGCATATTACATAATTTATTCTTGTAAATGCGATTACGGATCTGTAATGTATTGTGCAATATCAAATGACTATCTCAAATCTTATTTTTTCTTAATTTCGGATAAGTATTTCTATTCTATTTGGAGATATAAAAAGCCTCCAGCATATTTTGTTCTTTATGGCTCTCTTTACCTACGTATATATATCGTTTAATTTTGTAGATGGATTAAATCATATTATAATATTTTGAATAGGTGCATCACCATCATCATCACTCAGCCGAAAGATATCCACAGCTGGACGTGTCTAAGTATCTACACATCGATTAGGTGCACACTAAAACCATTTTAATTTCAGTGTTCTTTCCTAGCAATTGCTTTAAATTAAAACACTACTACTTCACAGGTTATCACAATCCGATAACCCAGACTTCTTCATATCTAAGTTTTGAGCAACTTTGCCGATCTAAAGTTGTTCTTGTACATGCATTGCTTGTTGATTAAGGGGGAAGTACAATTTTTATTGATAAAATCTCTTGTTCATGGGAGGGTCGAATGCGTAGATACGATAATTAAGAGGTGTATACCCTTTTATAATATCTGCAATATAAGACAGAATTGGAAACTGAATTTTAGGATCCCGAAACTTGATAATTATCTTTTTGTTACAGCAGTAGTAAACTATTGACAACTTTAGATACCTAATTATCGCCAAGCATATCATGTTTATTTAAAGTGACGTAAAGGATGAACGTTTTATTTATGAAGTTGCAAACTTTATAACCTAAACCAAAAACACAGCTTTACAATGAGTTATCTAGGTCCTTTGTTGTTTAACTCTGAACTCTTTGTTACTCCTCTTTAATTCCTTGTATGTTGTGAATTCAACAAGTTAATAGGTACTTAACATCACCCAATGACCCAACTGTACATTCTACATTTTTGTATTCTTGAAAGTTAACTGCTTTTTTCTGGTTTCTTGTACTTCATAACTTCTTCTTAATTGTCATCGACAACAACTCTTAATTGAAGTCGTTTTAATTATGAACACTTCAATAATGTGCCTTGTAGCTAGGATATTAGCACAATATCGTATTTAAATTACTGGGAAGTTTAATTTGCTGCCGGATTCGGAGTTCGTATCTGTAGGTACTGTACAGTCAGTTGCCTTATCGGGCGCGGTCGGAAATGCGTGAGTCCGCGATAGCGTGGTCTGCGATAAGCACCGCTACTTACCGGCTGAGCTGATCCGGAACTGGTTGCGTCGTCAAAATCCTTTAGGTAGACGTTAACTTGATAAGTCAGCACATGTACATTGTCACAACACTAGTAGCACAGAATCCAGTGTTCACAGAGCACCAGGCACACGCGAAGCAGCAGCGGTCCCTCCAAACGTGTCGTGTTACGGCTCGCCGTAAACCAGCAGCGTATCTGAGGGATCGAGCTCGCAGACAAGCGTCGCGGGCAACTCTCCGACGCGGACTGATGATGCGGTGGAGGCGCGGGCGGACGGACGCGCGCCAACCACTCCCCTCCCGCACGCCCGCTCGCCCCTCGCCACCTCACACATTGAGATAAAACTTCGGGAGCCAGAACAAGTCCCATTTTTAACTAAACGTACGAACACTGTTTCCGCAAACCGTTATCGGGGTAGATTGGCGTTGACGGATGACGCCCCACGACCAGCACTTGTCGCAGCAAATCTTAAGTAATAACATTTATAATATAAAGGAACGTTGGAATGAGATTATTATACGAGTATGCCTGCTTAGGGCACGCGGAAGTGCTAGTTAGTGTGGTAGAATTACGTCAGCGCGCCAGTTTTTAATAACTCACAATATTTCCTTGTTTGTACAGTAATCGCAGAGCCACGAGTCTTGTTTTTTTTATATGGATTTAATGCGTTTAATTTCCGGGGCATACGTAGACATTTTTTAATTACCAGAATTATTTTGATGTCGTCAATAGTATGAGTGATCCTTTTATTTGAATTATTTGGATGACTTACTACTGCTTATACCGCTTACTTAAATATTATTACATTAAAGAAGTAAGTACCTCGCAGAAACGGATACACTTGAAGCAAATAAATAGATACCGTAAAATATGTTTATTATAGATACTATGTAGGTTTATGTAGTAAGTTCATCGCCTAACTATTGATATAACATAACACTAGGAACTCACAAATGCGATTTATCAACGTGCAGTTCAAGATATCGTGACATTACTGAGACAAAGCACAGGAAACGTCTCAGCAACCGGCCGGCAGTTTCCTGGTGCAGAGTGAGACAATATGAGCGCCAACCGGTTTGAGGTGAGCTCATTCGACTCTGCTACGTGTGCATTATGTTTGTAAGCTCTGCGACACGCATAATTAAAATTATTGAAACCATTCAGCGTTGTCTTAAAGTTAATGACATTTTACTGTCTTTAATATCAATTTTCAAAATTATAGTTACAAATTTTACGTCATCTTCGTTGTATGCAACATAAGTGGATTATCGAAGGAAACAGTGGAGTTTCCGGAGGGTAAAAGCCAATGTTGTATCATGAGATCGTTACCTATATTTTCATGTATGCGTGTAGGTTGAGATTATCTTGTGTGTGCCCTGGCCGGCGTCCCACTACCGGTTCGAGACAGAAATATTCGGCAGCCAAGACGGAAGTGGCCTCGGAATCTTTACCTGTTGCTCCCTTCGCCCGCCCCGCTCCTGCTGGTGCCGTCTCGCTCTAGCTCGTAGGCCGGTATACGTTGGTGTTCTGGCGGCATGCAGACGTTCGTCGTCGTGGAGTTATGTGCAGTAATTTAGAGAATAAAAGACCATGATGTTCGGTCATACGTGACCGTGACCGCAGAACTTGCTGCTACTTTCTTTGTTAACATTCTAATGTAACAAGTTCGGTATTACGTGATTACGTTTTACTTATCTGTCTACATTGTAACAACTGTTATGGTTGTTACGATAACTTGTTTATTTTTCTGTCTGTTGTTTTGGACTCCGGTGATCTTCAATATTTGTGTCCAAATTTCATAGATTGAGATTGGGATTTAAATTTAAGGTAATTTCTCTTATAAGAAAAAGGGATAGATACAAGATACAATAGTCTTAAATTTTTAGGTTATTATTTTTAGTAAGTACTTAATACATAGAGTCCTAGAGTATTCTTTACTTAATAGGAACTTTAGAAAGGGTTTCAAAGATATAACCATTTAAATAAAATGGCAGCGAAATAAAATGAAATCATGATAGGGAACAACTCTTTATTGATTGCGACCCCGGCGGAATGCGATGAACGCCTGGACTCGAATTCGAACACATGCGGAAGTACCTACCCGAAATAAGTTCATTGCGCGAGCGCATGTTTTCAGCGGTCGCCGGAGGCACCCACCTACCTACCATGCAACATCATCTCAGTTTTAAAAGTACCTACTTACATATTTTTCACAGTACCTACTGGACAAACTTACTTAAGACGCAATTATGTACGTATCGATTAACTTTTTCATATTTTCGCTTCTAATATTGCGCCTGAAGCAAAATTACTTTTTCAAGTTCAGTCCCAAAGTGTAACATCCTTTTTAGACTGATGCAGCAGAAGTAATCGTACGGAAGTAGAAGCGGAAATGAACTAAAGGAAACGGAAGCTAAGATGTATATAAAAATAAATAAACATAATGTAATTATGACACGTTTGCAGTACTACGAAATAAATAATATTTTTATCAAGAAGAATTTAACGGTTGATAGAAAAAGATACTCCGACGGCTTTTTTGTGACTTCCTAAATTAGTGCCCTGTATAATACCTTACTATTAAGTCCATTTTTCGATAAAAATAATTGAACAAGTTTTCCTGAAAGTTGACCTACGGAAGATGTCGAAGAGATGAAAATTATTATTCCATTTAATTCAAAATACTTACAAACGTTCTTTGTAGGTACGACCAAAAACTTAAGAGATGAAATTACAAAAATCATTACGAATACTTACTTATTAATAGGAAATGAACGACATGAAATAGTTTAAGCCGGAAATTAATACACGCGGGAAGAGGAAATTGGACAGCGGCGGCCTACGGGCACCGGACGTGTAGGGGCGAGCGAGGGTGTAGCGGGGAGGGGGGCGCGCGAATCTCTGTCCCAACTTCCGATGATGGTCGCACCACGGAAAAGGAATGGCTGTGCGGAAACGTCGCACTATAACTACCTACACTTACATGATGTAGCAACAAACTTGCTACCGTACTTTGTAGTGTTGTGCCAAATGTATCTAC